>OY856187.1:262250092-262673029 GCA_963693315.1 Diogma glabrata | reverse complement strand
TTTCGGGTGATTTACCGGTTAACCGGTATTGCAAACCCTACTTACAACGAAATGGAGAATCTCTTCAGGACTATTCCTCGGCTGTAGAATGACTTGTTCATTTGGCACATTCTAATACTCCACCTTATTCTATGGAGAAGATGAAGATAGAGGCGTTTACTGATGGAATTCGTGATCCAGAAACTCGAAAAGCAGTAATGTTGTCACCGAAAGCAACATTTGCTGAAACTATAGCTTTTGCTTTGACAAATGAAACTGTACAAGCTATCATAAAGCCATCAATTAAAATACGTCGGGTGGAGTTGGCTGATGACAACAATTACAAGTCAAGACCAAGAGAGAGTATCAGAAGTGACAGAATTCGATTCTGGTTATGTGGCAAGTTGGGTCATATTTCAAGGGAATGCAGGGATGTGAGAAGAAAACGAGGGAGATCAGCATCACCTATGCAGCGACGTTCAGCAAAAGAACGGGTGCAAATTAGAGAGGACGATGGAGCAGCACCCCATCAGTTAAACTACAACGAGTCAGCCTAAAGGGGCGTAAGCTGGCTCCCACAACAGATTGCTCCATAACCTTCATTCATGTTTCGAGATTAACAAGGGGAGGTGACAGCCTAACTGTTAGGGCTAATATTGATGGAAAAAGTTGTGTCATCACGTTAGATACGGGAGCAACAAATACAATTGTAACGCCAGGACTATTTCAATTTGTTCTAAAAATAACAATTTTTATTTTCAATTATAATTTTATTAATTTTCTTAAGTCGCAACATTTTTGTATGCTACTGTTGAGATTTAGTTGCGTCACTCAATTTCAACAATAAACATTTTTAATTTAATGTTTTTTTTATACGTTGGAGAAATGTTGATTGTTGGAAGGGGAAACAGAAGAAGAAAATTTAATATAGAAATGTGAATTTTTATAAGAAATTCAGTTAGTATAATTTGGAAACTCAAAAAGAGTCAATATAATTTTTCAAAAAGAGTTAGTCAGAATAAAATTTTAGATTGATGTATTCACTATATTTGTATTTAATTAAAATATTTGTTTATTTTAAAAGGAAAAAAAAGAAGAAAAAGATGTTTCAAAAGAAAAATTATTGTTGTATCAAAAAGAAAAATTATTGTTGTAATTTGATTGTAAAGGAGTGTAAATTTTTCCATAAAATGAAAAGAAATTAAATTATATGTTTTGTGGTGAAATCAAAGTTGTCTCTTTTATTTGTTTTCTTCTGATGTAATGAGTTATAGTGAAAAACAAGAAAAAAGCTCTGCATTAATGTGTTCTTCTCAGGTCTGATATTGATTGGTTACTGTATAAAAAAAAATCGTAAACAACGATAATAAAATTGTGGGAATTGGTTATAATGGATTTCCAATTGGCTGCAGTGATGATGAATTTCCATGGGGAAATGAATTGAATACATTAAAACAACAAACATTTATACGTGGTGCATGCAGAAGTGCATGAAATTTTAAATAAAAAATTGTTCGTGTATCAAAGGAAGCGCAATGTATGTAGCACTGTTTTCGTGTAATGAGTGTGCTAAATATATTGTACGATCAGGAATTGTTAATAAAGGAAGTCATAATAACATTGAAGATGATGATAAATTATATGTAAGTTATTTTCAAATTGTATAATTTTTGAGTAAATTATTATTTGTTAGCAATAGATAAATTTCTGTGATAGTTTTCTGATATATAAGAGATTTTCTGTGTAAATGATGTGTTTGTTGTGTTAAATTCAGTGTTTTTCAGTTTCAAATAGTTTATTTTTGAGCTATCCGGCATAAATAAGATAATAGTTTTCGTGAAAAGTTCAAATTGTTTCACAATTATCCGCACAGATATAGTGAAAGGGAAAGTAAAACCAGCAGGAAGATACCGAATGCAGACGGCTACGGGGGAAAGTGCAAGTATTAAGGGCAAGAAAATGGTCAACGTTGAAATTGGGAATACTCACTTTCAACATGAAGTGGTTGTAGCTGACATTGTGGATGAAGTCATTCTGGGAATGGACTTCATGAGGCCAAATGGATTCGTTATTGATGCTGGCAAAGGAGTACTCACGTACGGAAATGTTGAGTTGCCACTCCAGTTTAATGGTGAGGATTCAAATTGTGTTCGTCGAATAATATTAGATTACAGAGAAAAGCTGCCTGTGGTGGCAGAAACAATCATTTGGGGGAAATTGGAAGGAGGTTCTGGGTCACCCAGGTGGTGGGTTGTGGAAGCCAACAAAGAACATCAAAATTGTAAAGAAGTCGTTATAGGAAAAACCTTAGTTAGATCGGATGCTGATAACAAAATACCAGTTAGAGTTTTAAATCTGTCAGATACGCAGAAAAAAATTAAGAAGGGATCAATCATAGGGCAATGTGAGGAGGTAGCTAAAATAATAAAGTGCGAGCAGAAAAACATCGATAGCTCGGTCAACACAAAACAACAAAAGGCAGAAATGGAACAACTTGTGCAAAAATGGACAGATGGGCTTTCAAAAGAGCAGAAGAAAGCAGTACGTCAATTGTCACCTGAAAGAAATAGCAGAACCAATATGGTGAAACATCGTATTGACACCGGAGCAGAAAAGACGATACGCCAGGCACCAAGACGATTACCATTGGCTAAAAGAGAGGTAGCAGATAAAATGGTGAGAGATATGAAAGAAGCTGGGGTTATCGAGCCTTCAGACAGTCCCTGGAGCTCACCTGTGGTGTTAGTTGGCAAGAAAGATGGGAGTTTAAGATTTTGTGTTGACTGCAGGAAACTAAACACAGTTACGAAGAAGGATAGCTACCCATCGCCAAGAATTGATGATACACTGGATACATTATCGGGTTCAAGATTGTTTTCAACACTGGATCTGCAGAGTGGTTACTGGCAAGTGGAAGTTGCGGAGGAAGATTGGGAGAAAACAGCGTTCAGTGTAGGGAATGGACTATGGCAGTTTAATGTCATGCCATTTGGGTTATGCAACGCGGCCGCAACTTTCGAGAGATTAATGGAACGGGTACTTAAAGGCTTGCACTGGAAAACATGCCTTGTATATTTGGATGACATCATCGTCATGGGCAAAGACTTTGATGACCACTTGAGGAACTTGGCGGAGGTACTGGAAAGGTTGTAAGCAGCTGGTTTAAAGTTAAGTCCCAAAAAGTGTTCACTTTTCAAGGAAGAAGTAAAATATTTGGGACACAAGGTTACGGCAAGGGGAATTCCTACAGATTCTGACAAGATTGCAGCAGTTATAAACTAGCCAAGACCAAAGAACCTACATGAGCTATGAAGCTTCCTTGGATTGTGCACATATTACAGACGGTTTGTGCCAGGATTCGCCAACGTTGCCAAAAGTCTGCATGAGTTAACAAGAAAAGATAAGGCATTTGAATGGAATCAACCTCAGGAACAGGCATTTGTGGAGCTCCGAAGGAGATTATGTACGGCTCCAATTCTGCCCTATCCTATACCAAATTTTCAGTTTATTTTGGATACTGATGCCAGTAATGCAGGTATAGGAGTACTGTCGCAGAAAATAGATGGTCAGGAAAAGGTGATAGCTAGGCTTAGGATTTTTATGCACAAAAAATCTAAAAATATGTACTTAAAATATGTGCTTAAAAACAAAAAATATGCAAGTAAAATAACAAAATATGTGATCAAAAATGTAAAAATATTTAAAAAAACACCAAATACACTTTAGTATAATATTTATTTCAATTTTCAGTAGATTCATACTACATAATATATAACTAAATGTATAGCCAATATTTTACAAAACAATAAAATCAAAATAACAATAACTGAAAACAATCGGTACATATACGTACGAGTATTATATTGTGTCGTTAACTTAAATCTTAACGTAAATCTTAAATAAAATAATTATCACAAGAAAATTCATAATTTCAAAATCAAATTAATTGCATCACACAAATCCGGTTTAAGTAAATCTTAAATTTAAGTCAAGTATAAATCTTATTTTGCTAAATTTTATATGCACTTTAGTTTGCATTCAATGCTGTATATATAACAAAATACATTTTTAAATTTTCAAACAAAAAGTTTTCGCGGTTGGGACGTAACATATTTTTGTACATAGAAAATGACCTTTCTACGTCAACTGATGTTATTGGGACATGTTTAAATGCTGAAATTTCAGATACCGTGAATTGTTCGATCTCATTTGCATTTCCAGGATCTTCAAGAGTAGTTTTAATATTTTGTAAAATTTTCACACCAGCATTTTTGGATATGACGATTTTCAATTTATTTTTAATTAGTTCACCAACCGCTCCACTTATTGCTTCAACTTTCCTATTAGCTTCCAGAAACAAGTTTAATTGTTCCACTAAACTATTACTTAAAGACTCTAGGCTTTCTACTGTCGTGGCTAGATGGCTATAGTTGCCATTTATGTAAGTCAAATCATTTTTAAATGTTGATTTACCTAATATTGCCTTAGCAGTTTTAATCTTCGTCGTTTAGTTCCAAAATAATTTCCATATTTTTTTCTAAATTTTCATTATAATATTTCACTGCATAAGCCAGGTCCCCCAGCGAGTAACTATTGGTTGAGGTGGCGACAAAAGATTTGGAAATTTATTTTTAAAAAGCGCAATCCGAGAGGGTGCATTCAAAAAAACATATTTAACCGTCAAAACTAACCCATTTGCATCGCTGAAATTTGATCGAATACTTTCGCAAACTCTGTGTAGTCCATGAACTACAGAGGTCACATGTAAATTTTTGGGGTAAAATACCTGAATAGATTGAGCGGCTTTCACCATGTAAGGCGCCGCATCTGAAATAAAAAGCAAAATTTTTTCTCTCTCGAAATTTTCTCCTAATAATTTGACAGAGTCGTCGAATAACCGGGCAATTGTTGGATGGTTAGTTTTGTCGAGGACAGCAACATTCAATAAGAATTTTTGCTTGTCTACATTTTCATCGACATCCAATATCCCTAGTATCACATTGGCTACCTACCCTCCAGACTCCAGTGCTATCCGTAGTTTCATCGATTGAAACCCACAAATACTTATTTTGAGTTACTAGCTTTATTTCGTTCATTTGTTTGTCGTATAGTACCTAAATATATCGTTTTCTTAAAGTTGATTCGTCCGGTATGATCTGGTTAGTATCTTTTTTTAGAAACGATGAAAACACGGTCAATTTCGCCAAAGGAATATCAGCAGCTAGCATTGCCATACACAAATCCTCGTTGAATTTCGAATAATTCGTGTTACCCACGGATTCTTGAAAAAAAAGGCTGAGCATTTAGTCATCTTAAAAATAATCTATTTTTTGCTCGTTATTTTTAAAAATAGTATAAACGAATTAAAAAAACACAAGACCTTTAGATCCAAAGAATTAAGAGACTAAGGAAATGAAACTACTGTACATATATACACAAAAATATTTGAAGCCGTTTTTCTCTCTTCTCCTCTCTTTTTTTATCTTCAATTCTTTGGGTCTAAATTGTCAAAAACAAAATTTGTAAACATTGCTTAGCTTGGTTATAATTTGGTTTTAATAAAATTGTTTTTAATATTTATCGTGGTGATATTTTGACGAATTTATAATAAATATAAGAAATACTAGTGATTTTATTATAATTTAAAAATAATTTTACAGAAAAATTAAATATATTAAGTGAAAATTCGGGTCGCTTCGGGTCTACGTTGTCAAAATTTTTTTTATGTTGTTTTTCTATTTGTTGTTTTTCTTTTCTATGTAATGGCGTCTCTTTTTTTTATATTAATTTTGGGGGCAAAAATACGCTTAAATTTGGAATTCAATACAATAATAGAAATATTTACGGCGCCTCTACTAAAACGCAAGTGTGTTAGTAACAATTTATTGGTGTGCAAAAATTGCTTCAACTTTTAAAATCAATTTCACTTCCTCTATTCTCTTAATTCTTTGTTTAGATCATACAACAAAAATTTTTAAACCTAATACATCTGAAGTGATCATCAATGCATCAACTAAAAAAAACAAATAATGTTTTTTTGGTAGCGACATCTAATAGTGAATATTATTTATAGTAACATTTTCAAATAGAAAAGGTACGTTATTAAATTGGATTGCCTACATGTAGGGATTTAAAGTGTTTTGTAAGGAAAATTTCATAATCGTGATTTTCTGCAATAGAGTATTCTTTAATTGCTAAAATATTTAATAAAATATGTATTTATGGATAAAATACAGTGAAACTCGTTTATAAAGTACGGCCAAGGGACCGACAAAAGCGTACGTTATACACCATGGTACGTTATATCCATGAAAATTAAAAAAGCATAACTAAATTTGCTTGTTATGCTCATTATATCTTTAAATTTCATATTAAATTATATATTACATGTTATTTGATATAAAACGATCATAAAAAAGTAGGAACATGTAGTTTAAAAACAATTCATTATCATAAAATAGTTATACATATAAAAGCTAGTTAAACCGGCACTACATAAACATATATATGTACAATTTGATTGTCAATTTGCTAACCTGATCAGCAAGCGGGTAGCGTACAGATTTAACCCCGCAGTTCTGTAGCTTATTCCAAATTTTCTCACCGACCGATCCGTTTCGGTATCCATCGATGGCTTTTCTTCTGCGTCTAAATTAATGAACGGTGATGTACCCCAAAGCTTAGTTTTGTCACCACTCTATTTTTAATTTATATCAAATGAATATCACCAGTAACTCAATAAATAATTTTGCAGATGATAGTACACTGTACAAGTGTTTTGTCTCCCTATCTTGAAAGGGAAAAATGCATAAACAAATAAATCCCGCCCGGGAGACACTGCCAGTGTATACGATAGCCTGGTAAAAGTCGACAATTGGCGTGGCTAAAATATTTTCAATTTTAATGCCATCAAAACATAGCTATTGATTGTTGCCAGATCAACGACCGACTTCCCCAAAGATAATTTGATTAGTGTGTGTGACAGACAAATAAACGAATGTCAAAACTTTTATTGGGCGTCACAATTTAAGTCGTACATTCGTCCATGTAAGGAGTATTGTTGTCAAGTTTGGACACTGCATCTCTTTTCACCCTGGCTCTTTTGGACTCTGTTCAAAAGCGTGCTATACGAATTGTAGGTGATCGAAACTTAATATCAAATCTTAATTTCCTACAAGACCGTCGCACTTTTGCTGATCTCGTTGTTTTTTATAAATATCGTCACCAGCAGTGCTCGGATGAAATCGGATTCATCATGCGTCAACCATATTTTTAACCCCCTCTTATTTGTCAATCAGTTTCTGCAAATAGTTAAACTGTCGAGATCACTCACCGTCATAGTGACAAAATGAATAGAGGTTTCTTTGTCCATACATCGCACAAATGGAATGCTTTACCCGAACCATGGGCCATGTCACGAGTGCCTTCGATCCACAAAGGTTTTAAAAAAACGTTCATCGACACCTCAGAACGCATATTGTTGTGCTACTGAGGTCTTACCAGTTATCTATGTGCTTTTATAACACATATTATAGCTCTTATAACATAACACTTTTTATTTTAAAAAAAAAATTGCGTACCATCATCAAAGTATAATCCATAACATTGAGGGCGCTTTCGTTGACTGAATAGAGTTAATTTGGCAGCACCCCTAAGATAATATTTTGGCTAGTAATATCTCACTGCTATTGTCAGTGGTATGTGATATCTCACGTTAGCCTATATGCCAATAGCAACGACTGGAGTAGACAGGATCGTCACTCCCGTAGACAGAAAGTAAAAATTTGTCCCATTTTTTATAAATTGTCATCATCAGACTCAGATTCTTTTTCGTTTGAAGTGTCTATAATAAGCTCCCTTTCACCAGTCACTACAGCTATTTAGAAATTTTTTTAGTGTTGTCGACATAACATTATTGAGGGTAGCTTGGCTCTTTGGATGTTACCATAAACTGCCAAGACACTAAAATCATTGGCACTGTGAACTGTCGGAGTATACGATCGTAGTTAGCCCAGCTTTTTTGAAACAATTGCTTATGGTAGTTGCTTTAACACTTTGTCACGACTTCGAAATAAAATAAACTGCATCTAAGAGTGTTTTCATTCTATATTTAAGGTTCGCTTCACTAGAGTTTACAAAATCCTGAATTTGAACTTTATAGTGTAGAGGAACATTTTTAGACCTCATTATATTGATTCATTTTGTAACGGCTTCCTCTACTTTGTGAAATTTAACACATCGAATTTTTTACGTTTTAAACAAACAAACTGTTTCAATTTCTAAGCGATTTCGCACCATCGAAAATTTTTTTCTATAATCCAAACTTGAGAGTAAGACTAATTTTGATCGACTTCTGCCAAACATTTTAATTTATTGGCCAAAGTGATCACATGCCTTTTAATTTGATTTCGAGCTGTTACGCATCTATATAGCATTTTTATAAAACATGAAAGCATTAAGAATTTGAACTAATAAATTAACAAATATCATCTCAAATTTTTCTTGCGAACCCATGTTTATTTTGTTGTTCTCATTTTCTATTCGTACTTTATAAACGGGGTAAATTAAAAAGAATAATAGTTCACGGGACTAAATGTGTGTACGTTATAACCTTATAAGCCGAGGTACCTTATAAGAAGGATAATTTGTTCGTAAAATGTTTATAGATGTAAGAAAAAAATTTGCTGTACTCTATAGACCAAGTGTACTTTATATATGGTGTACGCTAAAAGCGAGTTTTACTGTATGTACTAAAATGGGGAAATATGTAAAAATATGTATTTATTCAAAAAAATGTAAAAATATGTTGTAACAAATATGGCTCATTTTTCTCGAAAATTTCTAATTCGTAAAACTTTCTTATTCATTTTCCTTGTTCTTAACCAAAAAAAAAGATGTATTTACATTAGAATCCGAAGCCTAGTGATAGCTTATTTCTCCAAAATGCTATCCAAGCCGGAGTGGAATTATTGCGTAACTCGAAAGGAATTATTGGCTATTGTGGAATGCGTCAAACATTTCCATAAATACTTGTATGGTCAGAAATTTCATCTCAGAACTGACCATGGTGCGTTAAGATGGCTACTCCAGTTCAAAAACCCTCTCAAGTAGCACGTTGGATCGAACGGTTGCAGGCGTACGATTTGGACATTGAGCATCGAAATGGTACTGCACATGGGAACGCTGATGCATTATCGAGACGACCCTGTCAAGTAGAATGCAAGCATTGCAGTCGCTAAGAAAGTAAGGAGAACATCATCGATGTACGATTACTACAAGTGCTACCTGATGATGAGTGGACTCCTGAAGCCATAAGGAGAGATCAATTAGAAGATCCAGATCTTGCACCTATCATCGAGTTCAAGGAAAAGGGTTGCAAACCAGTATGGGGAGAAATTGCTGATAAAACTCCAACTTTGAAGGCGTACTGGGCGCAATGGGACAGTCTCCAGTTAGAGAATGGATGTTTAAAGAGGGTATGGGAAAGCTCAGATGGCAAGATAAAGCAATCCCTTAAAGTGGTACCAAAAAGGAAAATACCAGCAGTACTGAAGGAGTATCACGAAGGAACGAGTGGAGGTCATCTTGGAATCAACAAAACTCTTGCCAAAATACGACAACGGTTTTACTGGTCAAGGACTCGGCAATCAATTGTAGAGTGGTGTCGAAAATGCGATAAATGTGCGGCGGTAAAAGGATCCGCACGAAGAAGTCATGGGAAAATGAAGCAATAAAATGTAGGTGCTCCATTTGAAAGGATCGCAATGGATAGGCAGAACAAATATGTTCTTGTGATCATGAACTATTTCAGTAAGTGGCCGGAAGTGTGTGCGATTCCCAACCAGGAAGCAACCACAATCGGAGGAGGAGATCCACAATGGAGATCCACACCGGATCCACAATGGAGATCCACACCGATCAGGGACGGAACTTCGAGTCAGCCGTATCCCAGGCAATTTGCCAAATGCTGGGGATTAAAGAAACCAGGACGACAGCTTCACACCCACAGTCAGATGGGATGGTTGAGAGATTCAATGCTACATTGGAGGAATTTCTAACAAAAGTGGTTAGTAAGAACCAACGTAGCTGGGATCAACACATTCCTTTATTTTTGATGGCATCAGCAGTTCATGACACCACGACCATGACACCAGCTCAAACTATTTTTGGAAGTGATTTAAGACTTCCTAGTGACTTAAAATTTGGAGCAGTACCATCAACATCGTTGTCTGCGCAAGAATACGTCAACCGAATCAGGGAGAACCTTGAGTTTATTTACAAGCTCGTTAGGCAGAAGATACAACTGACCAGTGATAGAATGAAAGCCCGATATGATATACGATCTAATAATATAGGTTTTGAAGCACAATTAGTATGGCTACACAACCCACAACGAAAACGAGGTTTATCACCGAAATTGCAAGCTGCATGGGAACAACATTATAACCAAGTTGAATGACGTGGTTTATAGAATTAAGAAAGGCCATCGAGGCAAAGCGAAAGTCGTACATTTGGAAAGATCGGCCTTATACAAAGGAGAGCCTGTTCGGGACGAAGAGGCTTAAGTGGGGGTATTGTTACGATTACAGAAAAATCCAGGCGATTACAGTCACTTCCAGAAAAATCAAATCTCAACAAAACAACCAACAACCAATTAATGAAATGAAGTGTTGTTGTTGGACTTCGTGGTCAACAATAAATAAAATTGAATGATTTTATGAATCAAATCAGCATAACGTAAAGTAATCGAATATTCTACTATTTTCTCAAGGTTTCTAAAAAGTGACATCAATTTTTCTAGAAATTAAGCAGAATAGTATATAAGCAATTATCTGTTGTAGTTATGAATTAGTTTTATTTTAAACGTGTGACGGTAAAGTTAAAATTATAAAAGTGATATTTAAAATTAGTTTTTGTAAATAAAGTTTAAAGCGTTATTAAGTAGAAATAATTTGTGTATTATTTTAAACGTTCTATTACTGGAAATTTCTACAATACTTTGCTGTATTGTTTTCCTGTTGTTGTGGAACAATTAAGGTGTTGAATACTTAATAAAACCTGGTGTGTTTGCTTAATAATCAGTGATCGAATCCAGAAAGTGATTTGGGAATTGCGTTTATCGAATTGTGAGTTAGGCTAATTCGAAGGAAGTTTGGAAAAACGTAACAATATGTCCAATTCTTATCTACAACCCTTTTTGCTCTTATGAGTAATTTCATCATTCCATCAGAGTATAGTACTTCTGATGTTTATCGCCAAAAACCTTGGCCATGTGATTTTCGGTGGAACTCCGTTCGTATCTTTCGGTCGTATCTTCTGTCGGCAAGCTCTTTTTCACTAAGTAAGATTTCCAAAGACAGGGATAAATGGTAGTCAGGTGGGGCAAGATCTGGAATATACATGGGCTGCATTTTCAAACCCAGTTCAATAATTTTTTGGCGGACCAGATATGGTCCGAACGATATGTTTAGGCGGGCATTGTCATGATGGAAAACGACACCCTTGCAATTGAGAAATTCCAATACTTAGTAAACAAAAATATAAATTGAACTGATAGATGGATGCGTACTAATAAAAAAATCTCTGAAAACAGAGTAGTTTTAAAATATCGAAAAGGAGGACATCTAAGAGGACACATTTCAAGGAAGGACAGAACCTACAAAAGGACTGTCCTTCCAAAAAGGGGACGGTTGGTCACCTTACGAATAAGCAATAACGTAACATCATCAAGAAATACTCCATAGTTAAGATTGAGGGTGCTACCGTTGACTGTATAGAGTTCATCCGCCAGCACCCCCAAGATATCTCCTTGGCTAGTGATATCTCACTGTTTATTTAGCGTATGGTTTTTTTTGTGACACATTAAAAAATTAAACTTAAAAATAGGTAGACTCTTCTATGAAATCTACCTAAAACAATACATGGATACACATTAAATGAACTTACAATCGATTTGATTGCGTGTCTTTTAAGTAAATTAAAAAGTAAAATATTTGAACATTGGGCAGTACATTTGAACATTAGATGTTTACATCGAGCGAGTCGATCCATGCTACTACATCGGTAGTTGCCAAATGGATGTCTGAGATGTTGCCATTGTAACGTCGAATTGGACACACAGTTATCTCACTGTTATTGCCAGTGGTATGTGATATCTCACGTTAGGTCGTATGTCAATAGCAGGGACTGGAGTACGTGGGGTTGTCACACCCGTAGAACAAAAATTTAAAAAATGATCCCTCCATGTGGGTGAAATGAATATCTCTCGGATTGGCTACCTAGAGAATACCCATTTGTTTTACTTTTGGCGTACATTCAATATGAACAGTGCGAAACATCCCTGGAAAGCAAAATAAAACTACTATAATAAATTAAAATCAATGAAAAACACTTATTTTAAATAGATTTATTGGCGGTACAAAAAAAATGCAGTTTTAACAGTAGACTAACGATAAACATAATACGAATACATTTTTAAATTTAATTATTATTAAATTTAATTATTATAAGGCACTTTTCGTGTAGAGATTCTAACGAGAATTTGTGATTGCAGTATATCCTGTGTAGCGATTTTGTACCATTATCTCTCCTAGAGAAATAAATTGTAATATATACAATTGTCTTTGATTGATTCATTTAAATTGTAAATATGTCATGAGTCCATAAATGTCACGTCGTGATTGGTTCGTTTTGTATTGTATATGAATTAATATTTTTTTTTTTTTTTTAATAAAATGTGTTGTGTAATAGGGTTTAGAATATGTGTCACAACAACACATAAATACCTTTTAAGACCTAGGTCTAGACCTGGGTCCCACAACAACTGGCGTTCTAAGGTGTAGATTAACGCTTTTTTTAAACATCTGTGGGTTGAAGCCACCTGAGACTAAGTGTTCCGGCAAACTATTCCATTTGTACGCAGTTCGGACAAAGAAGTCTCTCTGCGGTTGCGGCAGCCGATTGCCGAGTGGAACGGGGGTAAGAATAAGTTTGAGGCATGATGCCGCTGATTTCATCTGAGCACTGCTGATGACGATATTTGTAAAAAACAACGAGGTCAGCAACAGTGCGACGATGTTGTAGGGAATCAAGTTTTGATGTCAAAGTTCGATCACCCACAATTCGTATAGCTCGCTTTTGAACAGAGTCCAAGAGGGCCAAGATGGAAACAGAGGCAGCACTCCAAACTTGACAGCAGTACTCCATACAGGGACGAATATAGGACTTATAAACATGGAGCAATTGGTATGGAGTAAAAAATTTTTTGCATCTATTTAGGAGGCCGAGTTTTTTAGACGCGCTTTTTGCCATCGCCATTACATGATCGTTCCAGAGTAGGTCATTTGAAGCTGTGACACCCAATAAACGAATGCTTTTACATTCACCTATTGGTTCATCACACATACTAAATAAAATATCTTTGGGGAACTCGGTCTTTAATCTGGAAACAATCAACAGCTGTGTTTTGGTGGAGTTGAAATTGACAAGGTTTTGGTCACCCCAGTCGGCGACTTTATTCAGGTCTTTGTTCAAGTTTATGGCAGCGTCTCTCCGGGCAGGATTAATTCATTCGTGCATTTTACCTTTTGAAGGAAGGGGCTCGAACGACTTGTGCAGAGTACTATCATCTGCAAAACTATTTATTGGATTACTGGTGATTTTCAACAATTCGTTGATATAAATCAAAAATAGGGTTGGGGACAATACTGAGCCTTGGGGTACGCCAGCGTTAATTAGTTTAGACTCAGAAGAAAATCCGTCTAAGGTTACCGAAATGTATCGGTTGGACAGAAAATTTTGAATCAGCTTCACAACATTGGGATGAAAACCGTACGCAACGAGCTTGTTGATTAAGTTGGCATGCCAGACTCGATCGAATGCCTTGGAGATGTCTAAAGCGATAACGTATGTTTCACCACCTTTATCAAGTATGCTGTTCCAACAATGCGCTACATAGTTTAATAGATCGGTAGTTGATCTTTTGTTTCGATAACCGTATTGGCTGTCGGATATCAAATGATTTTCTTCCAGAAATTTTGAAATATGTGTATTAATATAATGCTCATAGACTTTGGATAGGACCGATAGTAAAGCTATTGGCCTATAATTTGAGATATCGGATTTTGGTACCTTTTTGGGGACGGGCTGGACATTTGCCAACTTCCAGCACGAGGGAAATATACCAGATTTGTAGGATTGGTAGAATATTTTAGTTAAAGTTGGTGCAAGTTCTTTGGAAAAGGTTTTTATAATAATGGGTGGAATATTGTCCATTCCTGATGCTTTGTTGATGTTTAACCCCTTTAAAAGTTTAGCGACTATTTTGGGTTTGAAGTGAAGTTCATTCATATTAACTCCTGAAGACTGGATTTGGGGTATTTCTTTAGAAGTTTCCAAAACAGTGGAGTTCAGAGCAAAGCGTTCAGCGAACAAGTTAGCTTTTCTTGCGGGATCATTGACGATTAAATCACCATCAATAATAGGGGGAATAGAAAATTTTGTACCAGAATTTAAAGAATTGATGGCACTGTAGAAACTCTTGTCAGAAACAGACATAGACGTAAGTTTTGAGGCTTTCGCTCTGTCAATTTCGGACTTTTCGTTTGAGATAATCTGATTAGATATTTTGTTGGCCTTTAGATATTGGGATCGATTAGTGGGAGTTTTGTTATGAATCCAAATATTAAATGATCTACGTTTGTTTCTAAGTGCCGTTTTGGCAGCTTTCGAATACAAGTATTTTTGTTTGGGTTTTACTATGGAGAAAGGGACAAATTTATTGATAGCAAATTGGATGGTTTCTGTAAAGTTTTGAGCAGAAACATTTACATTGTCAGTGTAAAAACAATGACGGTCGAAAGGGAAACCATGGAAAAAATTTTGAAGACCACTCTTATCCATTTTTGAGTAGTGAAATATTTTACGGGGTTTGGGAGTTGTAGTTTTAAGTAAATCAGTTTTGATAACTAATGAGATTAAATAATGATCAGAATTTCCAATACTACCTTTCGCGACATCGACACTCGTAATATCTGGCATTGTGGTAAGATAGAGATCTAAAAGAAAACTATTATCACCGCCATTACAGGGAGTGAAAGTCGGGCTTTTAACAATTTGGAATAGGCCCTGAGACGCGGCAAAAATTTCTGCCAGTTTTCCACTATTGTCAACATCGCCGGTCGATTTGGAGAATTCCAACCATGATTTGTTGTGGACTTTGAAGTCACCGGTAACGATAACTTCACAATTAGGGGACTTTGCTTTAATCTCGTCCACAATTTTTGTCAGTATATTAAAAAAGTTTGGGTTACGTTTGTTGGGGGACCGGTATAAAGCTATTGTAAAAAAAAGTCATTTCTGGAAGACAAATCTTTAAAACCATTGTATTGAAGCCGTCACCGTGTAGTTCAAAATTTGTAAAGCGCGTGTACGCAACACTCTCATGAATGAATGCGCATACGCCCTGATGGAGTTTGAAAGCTGATTCGAGCCTATATTTGGAATTAAGCGATTCTATAAAGAGAAAATTTTCAGAAACTTGTGTTTCTGTAAGGAATAGAATGTTCGGTTTGTCGTGCTCAAGATGATGTTGCACGTGGTCATGGTTAGCGTTCAATCCGCAGATGTTTTGAACATGTATTTTAAAATTTTTTATTGATTCATATATGTTTTGTCCCTGCAAATTCCGTGGACGTGCCGCTTTATGGGCGGGTGGATTGCGCAAATTTGCTTTACCACTTACAGACTTATTTTTTTTCGGTTGTACTGCCATATATATATCAAAATGTTTATTTTATTTTTTTATGTTTTATTTTAAAATGCATAACTAAGTAAAAAATCCCATCATACTACAAAATATGACATATGCCAATATTTCATGATAAGATGAAGAAATAATAACAAAATAATAAGTGAAAAACAAATTGTGAGAAATTTGCAGAAAACAAAACAAAACTAAATGCCAATAATCCAGCTGATGCAGCGCACCCCAGACGCACCGCCCACCACTTAAATCGAGGCACAAAGCCCACACATAACTACGTGTTGGTCCGATTCCTCGGAAGAGCTAATGAGCGGTACCGCTACGGAACGCTGCCCAGCTAAGACTGGAAGTGCTGCCGTTGACTAATTAAAGTTCGTCCGCCAGCATCCTAAGATATCATCTTGGCTAATGACATCTCCTACCATTGCCAGTGGTATGTGATATCTCACGCTAACTCATATGTCAATGGCAGGGACTGGAGTACGCAGGGTAGTCAGACCCGTAGATCAACATTGATCATAATCGATCAAAATCGATCCCTCCTGAGGGAAAATATTAAGGAAAAATTTGAGTGTGGGTATGTAAACTTTTTTTTTAGTTTTCCCCAGGGGCCAGGAGAGATAATTCTCTGCAAAAGAGAGATAATGGTACAAAATCGCTACCCTGGGTAGTGATTTTGTACCATTATTTCTCTATTGTAGAGCATTATTTCTCCTGGGGAAAACTAAAAAATAATCTACATACACACACTCAAATTTCTCCTTAAGATAAATTCAAATACAATAAAAATCGAGCCAATCACGACGTGACATTTATGGACACGTGACATTTATGGACACGTGACATATTTACAATTTAAAGGATCGCGTACACATATCTTTTTTAAATGATGTCAAAAACAGACCAAAACAAAAAATACGTAAACGCCTGTGTGCGAATAAGACAAAACATAATCACTTTTTTTTAAAAAGATGTCAATCGTGTCTATTTCGCTAATTTTTATACCGATGTTATCCGAAAATAAATAATAAAATGCTCTTAGCCTAAAAAATTTTATTTTATTAAATAGAATTTCAATATTTTTTGTTTAATTTTGTGTAAAATAAAATAAGTTTTTGTTTTATTTATTTTTTTTTGAAAATCGATCATATAAATCATAATTATCGAGAAACAAAATTTATTTTAGAAAAGTATCATAGTGTGTATAATTTTTTTTAACCAACACATGTTTAAAAAATATAAAAAAGACAAACATTTCATCTTTTCGGACAAAGTCGGCACAAAATTTTGCGAAATATACACGATTGACATCTTTTTTAAAAAAAAAAGTGATTATGTTTTGTCTTATTCGCACACAGGCGTTTACGTATCTTGTTTTGGTCTGTTTTTGACATCATTTAAAAAAGATATGTGTACGCGATCCTTAAATGAATCAATCAAAGACAATTTTATATATTACAATTTATCTCTCCTTTTATTTCTCTAGGAGAGATAATGGTACAAAATCGCTACCTTGGTACCTAGACACCACATACTACAATTTAATAAATTATTTGTATGATTACTTTTACTTAGCCTATTTAGTTTCATGCAATGATAAAAATGGACGGAATCGTTGCACCCAAGAATACTTATATTTTTAAATTTTCGTTTTAAACTTTAAAATTGTGCATAATTACTGTCTTCTACATCAAATTATTTATAGATGATAGAATTGATATAAATAACGAGAAGCTTATGAAATTTAATTTAATCATAGAAGCATTACTCTAAAATGAAAAATATAAATGGTTAACAAAAACTACAACTAATTACTTGTATTTTCTTACAATTATATAGTAATTACAACGATCACCTTGACAACATTCTGAACAAGTCCAATCTTCGTACCAAATATGCGTACAAAATATCATATAGCGACTTCGCAATTTTTGACAAAATTGTTTTGTCGCACATCTTTTGGAAACATAATATTGTTTTTGTGCCCCCAGTGTAAAATAGGGCGTACTACCCCAATGTATTTCTGATAAACAAACATCTTCATCTTGTTCACACGTTTTAATTGTATTCAAACATTTTTCAGAATTATCGGTTTGATTAGAGCAGACATAACACTCAAGGCAGAAACCTTTAATAAAAATTTTATTTGTAAGTTAAAATAATTATATGTATTATAACTTACATGAATTAAAAAATGTAATAAATAAAACTGAATACAGCAAAAATTTACTTATATTCATTTTTGGTATATAATTAAAGTAATATTTTTTATTTGGAATGAGAAATGTCAAATAAATTGAAATCAGATGAACGCCACACCCCTCATTAACAATTTGATGTATAACAGTTTTATTTACCTCTCTGAACTAGGCTACTTTCCAAACGACGACTATTTGTGGCGTACTTATATTGGGTTTACACCTGAGGTGCTATTTTGAAATCCGATCGTTAAAATGTCTTGTTAAAAATGTAAAAAAATCATTCAAGACAATGTCTTTAATTATGTCAGTTTAATAATCTGATTTATAAAAATGTTTGATCAAATTATATTGGGTTTACACCAGGCAAAACTAGCACTACTTTAGAAGCCATGAAGTACACATACATCTACAATGCATAAGTAGTTGGATATTTTTGACATTTTAGTAGTCAATGAGCGTGTTCGGTACAGGTATATGATACAAAAAATCACGTTATTAAACGTCAAAGTTGCTTGCTACTAATTTCACTTCGTTGAATATTACGTCAAACCGGACTGAACAGCCAAAAAAACAAAATGTATTTATAAGTCAAACTTTAGACGTTACTTTTATTACAATTAATTTGGTCACAAACGATAAATTTATCCCGAAAACACAAAACCAAATTTATCAAGAATAGTTATCACAAAAATGTAAGCATAAATAAAACAAAACCAAAAGCGTAAAGAACCAAATAAAATAGTTTTATTGACACCTAAATTCAAAATATTTTGACATTTAAACGCAAGAAAAAAATTGATTTTTTTCGTGAGAAATGGCCGCGTTTATACTATTTTTAGTACAGAAAAATCATGATTTTTTTTTATCAGAATGTATGTACCGAACACTAGGAATATATGTAAAATTTATTGACGAAATGTTTTGATGCCGAATTTTAATTACATATTAAAGTGTTTTATAACAGGTAAGTCTTAATTCAAAAGGTATAGTGAATAGTGGAATAGTTTGAGTAATAAATAAACTAAATTGTGCTGTGATTATTAGTTTTATTGTAAAAAAAGTGGTTACAAACATATATATATATACATACATATATATACCCATACATACAATATACATATATATTGACTACTAAAATGTCAAAAATATCCGACTCCTTATGCCTTGTAAATGTATGTGTACTTAATGGCTTGTAAAGTAGTGTTAGTTTTGATTCCCGACTACTTCCAGTCATGTATGTGTTAGTGAGAAATTATTGTCGAATTCTTTTTGTCCAGAGTGAAAAAGTGATTTTTTTTTCATAAAAAGAACATGCAAAAATATGATCCAGTTTTGTAGTTGTATTTGTGAACTGTCATTGAATATTTTTGTAATTAATTGTATTTAATTAATTAGTTTATTATTAATTTTTAATTTAAAACACGATTTGAACAATATTTTATTTAAAAAGTAACTATTTCACTATTAAAAAAAATAATAAGTAAATGGCGTTTTGTTTGTTTACTAATTTTGACAGATTTTTTAAATGTATTTGTATTCTTTATTGTATTTTATGCTTGCTCTAGCTAAAAATCTAGATTCAAACAAAAGTTTTTAGGGCAAAAAAAAATCACTTTTTTTTGTCAAATAGAATACGTTATGTCAAAAAAACTTGATCTAGATCAAAAATGGGCGTGTTTAGAGCAATTTTTTTGGCAAAAAGAATTCGACATATGTTTCATGGCTTGTAAAGTAGTGATAGTTTTGTAATAAGCATACTAATACTAGTTTCCCACCGCAGAAATTTACTATTACTATGTCTTGACGTAGCAATTAATTGGTTACTACAATATATTGTTCAGATCAATTAATTCTAGTTTCAGTCTTGACTATAAAAATTATTAGGCAATATTTTGACCTGACACTTAGTGGTCAATACTAAAACTAACTGACTACAAATTTTATGTTTTCAATTTGTTCAAATTATTATTAATTGCAGGATATTTTTTGAATCTAGACGGTAAATGTTGAAATTAATTTTCGTTGCACACAAAACGATTACCATCAATTTACTAAAATGTATTTAATAAATTAACTAAAATTAAACAAAAAAACATTTGCATAATGACAAACCAAAATACTTATCAGTATTTGCCATTTGGAAAAATAAAAATATTTCAAAAATGTTTTCAAAATCTCGGCGCCATAACGTAGCCTACCAATAGCAGAAAAACATAGCTAATAATTTGATGAAAAAGTATAGTTAATAATTAAAATAGTCCTAAATATTATTAAAAATTTTAATAATATATTTTGAATTTAAAAACTACAGAAAATATATAAAAATATTCTAACATCATTTGGAGCCACTAAAGTATTCCAAACGTCAATAACGAAAACTAAGATAATTGACTACAATAATTTGAGTTGAAAACATAATTATTGTAGTCCTCAATTATTGCCATATTTTACGTCTTCACGCATCAATTAATTGCAGTGTAGGATAATTGTAGTCAATTAATTGCTACGTCAAGACATAGTATATGTAGTATAGCAAATATTTGATATTAGTTTGATTTCTCACCGTTCATATTATATGAAGATAATGTTTCGGTGGGAAACCAAACCTAACTTGACACTAGAATAAAATTGATATATCAAAATACCGTACTGTCAATTTTATATTTGATATTAGCGTTATAGTTTTTAAAATGAAATTTACAACCCAGAGAAAATCAAACTAGATTTAGACCAGCCCTGCCATTGTTTTTGAACAGCATAAAATACATATAAGTTTTATTCTATAACGTCTTTTTTAAATAATTCTCTCACGAAAACCAAACGTCTACGTTGACTACGTTTTTCATGTCCTATTCCTTTATAATGCTGTACTAAACATATCCATATCATAATCAACAATTAATACATACACTTTAATTTATTAAATATCAGAAATGAATCTTACAAGCTAAAAATCGCAAGAAAACAATGTTTACAAATTTCATAAAATGACAGTTCACCTATAAAATAATAATTACGTTTCACACCGTCGATATTATACTTTATTTGATAAGTATTATATTTGTGGCGATAAAGCCAACATAATGATTCCAAACAGTAATAACAAACAACTTTCTACAACTGTCGAAAAGTGTAGAAAAAGATTTACCAAATTTACCACAACTAGTGGATACTAAATATTAATAACCACAACAATTTGTGGGTATTTATAAACAAACGTAAACAACTTCAGGTTAAATAAAAAATTCTGTCAAAAAAAGAGAGATATACTTTTATACACGCCATTACGTTTTGTAAATTAAATTCTTAGATATTTTTCAGATATAAAAAGTTTTATTTTAACTCCATTTGTAATAATAATATCTGTTCGAATATTTCATGCAATTATCATTTTGTAAACAAAATATGTATTAATTTTGATATTTATAATACAAATTAAAAGTGACATAGATATCGCCAATTGTTTCTTTTGTTGTACGACCGCATCTAAAAAGTCTGCAGATATTTGGTGATAAATCAACGGGGAAATAGTTAAGTTTAGCTCCAACACAACAACAGAACTCCAGTCGATTCCCGATAATAATTGTTAAGGACACAATTCTGGATTCAAGACCAAATAATAAGAATATAAGATATCTCCACATAATACCTTCAAAACAATTTTCGACGCCACTAGCCGCCTGAACACATCGCCTGAACACATATTATAATCAAAATAATCAACTAAAGCTGGTGACCACCGATCAGATGAACAAAATCTCAGGTAATTCTTTTTGTATATTTTTCGATCAGTTTTCCAAGTTGTTGTTAGTGAATATATATATTTTTTTTTATATTCTCTCTATATTTTTTAGTGGTTTGTATTACAATGCACGCCCTTAAAGAAATTGTAATAGTAATTATTACTTTGTTTGTTTGTATATGCGCCTTTGCGGTGCGCAACGACACGCGTTGGAAGTGTTTGTCGCCTCAGCACTTTTCTACCTAGTTGCCGTCATAACTAGGTTTTTCCGCAACGTAACGTTCCCAGCAGTTTCAGCAGGTCCACCAGAACCTGAAGAAACTGTTGAATCTTCCGGACCAAAAACTTACACATACACCGAAGACCAGCTCGAGGCACTGGTCGCTCAGCGGATCGATGCCGCTTTGGCACGACTAAATCTTGGAGGTCCTACTCCAAATCCTCCACCACCTCCAACTTCCACTCCGTCTCCATCTCCAGCTACATCTTCTTCGGCAACAATGCCACAAATTGCCCATGTAGCAATAAAAATTCCTCCTTTCTGGTCTGAAACACCAGACCTGTGGTTCATCACCTTAGAAGGGCAATTCTTGTTGGGAAACATTAAGTCCCAACCTACTAAGTATGGCCACCTACTTAGTACTATCACTCCCACACTGGCGAAATTAGTCGGTGACATCTTGGTACAGCCCGACCGAGATTTTCCGTATGATAGGCTTAAAGAGGCTCTCTTAGCCCGCCTATCCAGCAGCACTTCAGACCGCATTCACAAAGTAATACGCGGTATGGACCTTGGGGATCTAAAGCCCTCACAGCTCTTACGGGATATGACTGCTGAATCCCGAAACACTTTTTCTGACGAAACTCTAAAAGTCCTTTGGGAGGAAAAACTTCCACCCACAGTTCGCGCTACTATCTCGGTTCTCAAAACCAGTTTGCAAGAAACTGCCGAGATAGCAGACAATGTTCTTGCGTCCCTAAGGGGATCTTAGCTCCATGCGGTATCTAACCCTGCCGCTTCTTCTCTTCCTTCTTCTTCCTCAAGTGAAATCATGTCACTTGAGGAAAAATTCAAAAAACTGGAGGCACAAAACGTGCAACTCCTCAATGCCATTCAAAGGCAAAATTTCTACCAACCTCCTCACCAATACCGAAGTAGATCTAAGGATCGAAACGGTAATCGCTCTAAAAATTTCAATCGAAATTATCGCTCTCCCATGCGACCTCGGTCCAGGTCGCGAACTGAATTGTTTGATGGTATTTGCTACTACCATCACACTTTCAAAGAAAGAGCGCGAAAATGCGACTCAGAGTGTAAATATTTCCCAAATCACTCTGACTCCTCTGCCTCTACTTCTTCAAAAAACGATTAGACTCTTCACATGTGACGGCGTGTGATGACAGTCACTCTCAACTCCGTCTTCTGGTCCACGATATTTCTTCTCGAAAGCATTTCCTTGTTGATACAGGTGCCGAAGTATCGGTTATTCCCGCCACTGTGGAGGAAAAACTTCACCGAAAATCAGACTTCTTCCTTTACGCCGCTAACGCAACTAAGGTTAGCACGTATGGTACACGAACTCTCAATTTAAACATTGGTCTCAGACGAGCGTTCTGTCAGACCTTTGTTGTCGCCGATGTTACCATACCTATTCTCGGAGCTGATTTTCTTAATAAATATGGCCTTTTAGTGGACATTAAAAACCGACGTCTTGTCGATCCACTAACCTCCTTATTCACATTGGCTAAAATCTCCACTTCTCATACACCTTCTCTTACGCTTATCAATGATTCTGTTAATATCGAAATTATCGATATTCTCAAAAATTTCAAGGACTTAACGTCCAAAAATGATCTTACCAAACCAGTGAAACATAACGTAACTCACGTTATTGAAACACATGGTCCTCCCATTTCATGTAGATATCGTCGACTTGCTCCTGACAAACTGGCCATCGCAAAGACGGAATTTGACATTATGCTATCCCAAGGAATTTGCCGACCTTCTAACAGTCCTTGGGCTTCTCCTCTCCATCTCGTTAAAAAGAAGAACGGCGAGTGGAGACCTTGCGGTGACTACCGTGCTCTGAATAATGTTTCTACTCCTGATAAATATCCGATTCCACATATTCAGGATTTTTCTCTCAAAAAACGCGTTAGCAAAATAAGTAATCGTGATTACCTTTACTTACACCTTTACTTACATTAAATTTGTAACCGATTATTTTATTTTATGTCGAAAAGTTAGCAACAATTAGGGCGATGATACATGTAAAAGAAATATCTTTCAGACATAAAAAATTTCGCATTTAATTGGTTGAGGGGCTGTAACATTTTTTAAATTTCAAAAAAATATTTTTGACTGAAAGACAGAAAAAATATCTGTAAGATATAAAAACATAACCTAAAACGATATTTTTTGCTTGACAGTTAAAACTGATTAACTGAAAAACTGATTTTAAAAGTAAGTTTTACCAATAATCAATTACAATAAACTTAATTTGATTATTTAATTACAATTAAAATAATTTGTTTGCTTATTCATATAGATTTAGGCATTTTCACATTGGACCAAATTTTTATTTTTTTGTTGCGATTATCTAAATCTACATGAAATAAGTAAACAAATTATTTTAATTGTAGCTAAATCATCAAATTAATTTAATTGTAATTGATTATTGGTGAAATTTACTTTTAAAATCAATTTTTCAGTTAATCAGTTTTAACTGTCAAGCAAAAAATATCTTTTTAGGTTATGTTTTTGTATCTTACAGATATTTTTTCTGTCTTTCAGTCAAAAATATTTTTTTGAAATTTAAAAAATGTTACCGCCTCTCAACCAATTAAATGCGAAATTTTTTATGTCTGAAAGATATTTCTTTTACATGTATCATCGCCCTTAAGCAAACAATTTACATCGCTGTGGCCTGTGACATATGTAAATATCTACCCAATAGAAATTTTGTTACTATACCCAGTAAAAGTGTTATACCAGATTTACTAGTAACTTACTATTAACGCGTTATAGTAACAAGACCAAGACAAACCCAAGACCGCTCGAACAAAATGTCCCACCTCGTCTTGTGTAACAAGTCTAGGGTTTGTCTGGTAAGACGTGTCTCTAGGTTGTCTGGTCAGACATGTCTTTAGTTTGTCTTGGTTAACCTAAACCACAAAGCAACCTTGTTATATAAATATAAATTTTTGTAAATAAAATACATTTTTATAATTTTAAGTTTTTATTGACTGCAAATAAATTTATAAATATAAATACATATATATTATTTCTTAAAGAACTAATTAAAACAATAATACAACAATTGATAATATTAAACAATTCAATATTTTATCAAATAATATAATCTGCAAAACTAAAATGGCATTAAATTAAACTAAAAGAATTACATATATAAGTTTCTTAATTTAAAACATATCAACATTTAATTGATTTGAATACTTACTTTTATAGAATAATACTTACAACTATTGTATATTTTCCTTATTAATTTTTAAAATAAATTTGGCTTATTCAATATCAAACATAATCTTTAACATGATATAAATGAAATGGCCGACATATATTATAAAGTCGTAAAAAACATTGGTTCAAACCATATATTCTTGAAATTAGTTTTGATCTTTTTCATATTATGTGATGGCGCTATAAGAGATATATGTCTGTCTCGCTTCCTCTAATGCACTCTTATGCATGATAACAAACTAAAGACCTGTTACTATAGTAACAAAATTTCTATTGGGGAATGTATTAGAAATTTTAATAAGTATAGTGCTTTTTATGACTCTAATATGAGTAGGGATCAATTCAAGAATAAAATTCTAACTAAATTTAAAACTTTGAATTCCTCATAATTTAAATATAATTAAGATTATATAGTATCAATATAATCATGTAGTATTATTATTTAGTATTATAATTTAGGCTAGAAATTAAGATTAATTTAAGTTTAATTTACATATGCACTGTCTTTATTTGACTGAATAAACTATTATTATTATTAAGCCACCATTGTTTAAATAATTTTGAATTATCGTTAAACCTCTGTTTTTTTTAAATAACTTTTGTTACAAATTAGCTGTTCTTAGTATTATTAATAAAATAAAATGACTGAACTGAATTTTGTAATAAAGTAAAACATTTGGATACAGAAAGCTAACGATTTTGAAGGAAAATGTAAATATACAAAACAGAACTATTTATGAGTAACTGGCTTACAACATAAGTTTATTGATTTCAATGAAAGTGCCAATGAATCAGAAGACGGTATGATTATCTGTATATCTGAGTCCTTAAAAACTTTAAATTTAAGTTTTTCGAGTGTGATAACGTATTTTTCGAGGCTGATAACATAAATGCGAATTTGTATGCCATTATTCATTATAAATAAATCAATTAGCATTACAGAAATAACGCCCATACGCTCATACGCGTCGCGAGTGTTTTGGAGTGAAGAGGAAAATAAAATTTTAATTGAAATTATTCAAGAAAAAAATTAGTGAATTAATAATAAAAAACATTAGTAAAATGTCCAATTTTTCCGTCGTAACCAAATCACTTTTTTACTATGTTTCCATGACCGAGTTAACCGGGATTATCTCGGATTATCTCGCCATGGAAACGGAGTTTACGTTAAATTTCTTAACTCAACTTAACTCAACGAAAGTAGCGCGATTAGAGAAGGTTAACAAAAAACAAACACAAAACAAAAAGTAAAAATGGCGTCACGAATGTTTTGGAGTGAAGAGGAAAATAAAATTTTAATTGAAATTATCCAAGAAAAAAAGTAGTAAATTAATAATAAAAAACATTAGTAAAATGTCCAATTTTTCCGTCGTAGCCAAATCACTTTTTGTATTTTTCATTTAATGTCATCACTTAATGTATTTAAATACACAATTTTTACTAACTCTTTTCAAATTTTCTTTTAAACACCCAGTGACTATTCAAAATCATCCTGTTCGCTGATCGAGGTACCAATGTCCAGGTTTTATTTTCATAGAGCGAACGAAGCTCTTCATCAATGGGATTTATCCAATTTTCTTTGTCAGGACTACTCAACGCTTCTTCAAACGTATTTGGATCTTCTAGTTCTTGTGATAAACAAGTATAATAATCTTCATATTTTTTGGAGCTACACGAACTCGTTGTGAACGATGAACAGTTTCACATTCTTCACTACCATTTTCTTCAATAAAATTATCTTCATTTTCGTTTACTTTAACATTTGGATTGATATTTTCTTGATTCATTTTATTGTTTTGGTAAAGATTTATTTCAAAAAAGTTTCCGTTGAATTTTTCATTATTTTCAAATTGATCACAAATTTCACTTTCCATAAATTTTACATCACGGCTTAAAATTATTTAATTTTCGTTATTCAACCAAATTCTGTAAGCCTTGGCTTCTTCACTATATCCAACAAAAATACCTTCCTTCGTACTGGTTTGAAATTTTTGTTTATTTGGAGCTTTATCTAATACGAAAGCTTTGGATCCGAAAATTTTAAAATGACTAATCACTGGTTTTTTAGTTATCCAGATTTCATATGGAGTTTTAATACCATTAAATGACGTGATACTACGATTTCTTATGTAATTCGCTGTCATTATGGCTTCTCCCCAAAAATGTAAGGGCAATTGGGATCTTACCAACAAGCATCTAGCCATTTCTATTAAGGTATAGTAGAATTTTTTGTCAACGAATTTTTGATAAAATAATTGTGATAAAATTTTGATAATAGGACGCAGCAAGAAATAAAAGATAAGACAAAAAGTAAAACAGAGATGTATTATTTATTTTGGGATAAAATTTTAATTAGTAAACTAATTACTAACAAACGATAAAATAAAACTCCGTATCATTACCATATCTCAATGTATCGATAAAGACAACGAGTTATTAATTTCAACGATAAAAAATTTTGGTGTGCCAACTTCACATTCAAATTTTGATTTGCTAATAACAATTAAACTAATTACTAACTGTCATATCTTACTGTTCATTTTGTATACTCTATGAAATAACCGATGTAAATTCTATATACATGTATTCGATCAGTTGTCAAAACAGAAAGCGCTTGTATTTGATATACGAAATAATAAATAATAATACAATAACTGGTGTATTACATCTTCAAAGTGTTTATTGGAATATCTACGGATAACTACAGGTTACAACAGTTATTTTGGCGACGAGGATGGGATTAGAAAGCTTAATACTTGCTAGACACAGAAAACGCATTTCTAACCTCAGATAAAGTGCATTATACAGTACATGCATTACGGTGTGCGCTATTGTTTGCAAATTTACTAATAATATATTCTATACAGTATATATCAAAATAATCAACACAATGGCAACATTACCATCAACTTTTACAATTGACGTATTTGATAAAACAAAAATCAAATGGGAAAGATGGGTCGAGCGTTTAGAAAGTTCGTTTCTGATATTCAAGATAGAAGACAAAGACGTAAAAAACATTTCTTGCTCCATTACATGGGACAAGAAACTTACCAAGTTTTTTATGATAAAATACAACCAGCTAAGCCAACAGAAAAAGATTTTACTGAAATCGTCAAAGCAATGCAAAGTTATTTTGATCCGGAACCGCTAGAAATAGTGGAAAATTTTAAATTCCATTTACGGCAGCAACAGGAAAATGAATCAGAAGAAGAGTTCCTACTAGAACTAAGGAAAATTGCTGTAAACTGCAACTTTGTGAAAGAATATCTGTCTACAGCAATCAGGAATCAGTTCGTTTTCGGATTGAGAAACAAAAAAATTCAAAAACGATTATTGGAAAGTAGGACGTTAACGTTAGAGACGGCAACGGACACAGCTGTGGCGATGGAGCTATCCGAATAAGGTGGAACCATCATGCATTATCAAAGTACTAGTCAATCCACTACAGTCCACCAACTTCAAAGTACATCTAAGAATAGTCGATTTGTTCATGTAAGTTTACAAAATCAGAATAAAATATATAAATGTTATCGTTGTGGCGATGAAAAACATGCTTCTGATAAGTGTATTCATATTAAATCTAGATGTTTATACTGTAAAAAAAAGGACACATATCAGAGGTTTGTTTGGTCGCTAGAGCGAACAATAAAAATGAAACTTATAATAGAAATCATAATTCTAACAATAATTTTAAAAATAATCAAACTAATTTTGTAGAAGAAGAAGACACTTCATGTCATTCAAATGACTCCAATATTTCAGATATGTTAAATTTAAGTGATCTTAATAGTAAATCAAAATTTTGGATTAAACTAGAAATTGAGCAAATTAAAATTAAATTTGAAATGGATACGGGTTCTCCTGTATCAATAATGAATAGAAATGATTATTTAAAATATTTTGAAAAACTTAATATTAATGATTCGGACATTGATTTGGTCAGCTACTGTAATAGTAAAATTCAAATATATGGATATGTATTAGTAGAAGTCACATTTAAATTAGAAAAAAACTATTAAAACTATATATTGTCGATTCAAACAGACATCCACGTATTGGTCGCGAATGGTTACATGAATTGAAAATCCATTCATTTAATAATATTAAAGATGACTTAATGGTTGAAAATTTAAATACTATGCCGACTGAAATGTCAAATATTAATTTTCAAACTTTTTTAGATAATATCAAAACTCGATATCCTACATTATTCGAAGAATCTATGGGAAAGATAAAAAATATCCAGGCAAAATTAAATTTCAAACCAAATTCAAAGCCAGTTTTTATAAAAAATCGTACAGTGCCTTTTTCCATTCGACCATTGGTCGAAACCGAACTGGATAATTTAGAAAAAGAGGGAGGGAGCTTTAGTGAAAGTAAATTTCATCAAATAGGCAACGCCAATAGTGCCAGTTAGAAAAAAAATGACCAAATAAGAAACCATTAATCCAAATCTTATAGTAGACGTTCACCCATTACCAACCATAGAAGATTTGTTTTCCTCGATGGCCGGGGGTAAAAAATTTACTAAACTGGATCTAACGAAAGCCTATTTACAGCTGGAAGTTTTGCCCGAAGATCGAGAGTTGTTAACCTTAAGCACCCATAAAGGTTTATATCAACCAACTCGGTTAATGTACGGAGTTGCTTCGTCTCCCGCAATTTGGCAGCGTCATATCGAAAAAGTTCTTCAAGATATACCTGGAGTTTCAGTTTTTCTAGATGATATTAAAATCACTGGATCAGATGATAAAACGCATTTAGCTAGAGTGGACGAAGTCCTTAAAAGGCTGAATAATCTAAATATGAGAATAAATATCACTAAGAGCGAATTTTTCATGGATAAAATTTTTATTGTGGCTACGAAATAGATAAAAATGGCATTCATAAAATGCTGGCCAAAATCGATGCTATACAAAATATGCCTATTCCAAAAAATAGGGATCAAGTTCGCGCCTACGTAGGACTTGTGAATTATTACGGTCGATTTTTCAAAGACTTAAGTACGATTTTGTACCCAATAAACAACTTATTAAAAACTAATGTGGATTTTGTTTGGGATTATGCATGTAAAAAAATCTTTTAATGAGATAAAAGATAAAATTCAATCAGAACAAGTATTAGTACATTATGATCCAAACCTGCCCCTATTATTAGCAATGCATCACCTTATGGAGTTGGTGCAGTACTGAGTCATTTGTACCCAGATGGAACAGAAAGACCTATATCATATGCCTCACAAACATTAAGTCTAACTCAACAAAGGTACAGTCAAATCGATAAGGAAGCTTACGCAATAATTTACGGCATTCGAAAATTTCATCAGTATGTCTATGGACGGCATTTTACACTTATTACGGATAATAAACTGTCTTCAAATTTTTTCACCCGATAAAGGACTACCAACCTTATCGACCCCAAGAATGCTGCACTATGCAATATATCTTGAATCATTTAATTATGATATTATCTATGGTAGAACAACCTCAAATTGCAATGCCGACGCAGTTTCGCGACTACCTACTGAAGATCCAACAGTTTCAATGGAAGAATCAGATTATTTCGAATTGAAACAAATTGAATCATTGCCAATCACTGCCAAAGAGTTGGCAGAAGTAACTAGCAATGATAAGTCTGTCACCAATTTAATACAAGGATTGAAAAACGGTCGTATTGTGGATGCTAAAGATCGATTTGGGATCGACCAACAAGAATTCTCAATTCAACAAGGATGCTTAATGAGAGGCATTCGTGTTTATGTTCCTGAAATGCTAAGAAAAAAAGTTTTAGATGAGCTACATCTATCGCACTTTGGTATAACGCGTACGAAGGAGATGTCCAGAGGATATTGTTGGTGGCAAGGCATCGGCAACGACATTGAAACCTTATCTAAAAATTGTACGGATTGTCAGAAAAAGAAAGCCAACCCTCAAAAAGTTCAATTTCATTGCTGGGAAATACCAACAGCCCCCTTTCAAAGAGTGCATTGTGACTATGCTGGACCATTCTTAGGAAAAAACTTTTTCTTATTAGTTGATGCTTACTCCAAATGGCCAGAAGTTCGAATAGTAAGTAATATTACAGCTGAAACCACGATTAAAAATTGCCGTTAAATTTTCGCAACTTTTGGAATTCCATCAGTTTTTGTGTCGGATCATGGAACTCAATTTAATTCCGAAGAGTTCCAAAATTTTTTGAAAAATAATGGAATTGTTCATAAACAAGGTGCATCATATCATCCTGCTACGAATGGACAAGCCGAACGCTACGTTCAAACGTTTAAAGACAAATTATTAGCCATAAAATGTCAGGTCAAGATATTCATACTGCCCTTAGTCAATTCCTTCTAACTTATCGTAGATCAAATCATCCAACAACAGGAAAGTCACCTGCAATGATGATATTCAATCGTCCGATACAATCTCGTTTGGACTTAATGATTCCTTCAAAAGATATAAAAAAGGGAGAGCTACCACTAAAAAAATTCAGATCATTACAGATTGGAAATAGAGTCTCATCAAGAGACTATATGAACAAGCACGAGAAATGGCAGTTTGGAGAAGTCATTGATAAATTTGGTGATTTACATTACTCGATTAAACTCGATGACGGTCGAGTATGGAAGAGACATATCGATATTAAAACTTATCACAATAATTATAATAATTTAACAACAGGAAAAAAAAAACTAAACACAACACAAAACATGTTTGGTTTGTGTGAAAAAATTATTATTTGCAGATTTCAAATTATGAAAAATAAAAACAAATGATTTATGTTTTGAATTTTATTTGATTAATATTTGTATTAAAATATTGATGCAGATTTAAAAAAAAACAATTTTCGTATTTCTAGTAAATAAATGAGACACACAAAATAAAATATAAAATTTATATTTTTAATAATAATATTGCATTTGTTTTGATTAAAATCAAACAAAAACCGCAAATGTCACTTTTAGATCTAAGTTCTTATTTATGATCTCAAAAACAGCGAGTCCAAAATTGAATCGCCTATTTTGGAATAGAAATGGAGTTTCCGAACAACTTTGTCTGTCAAATCGCTTGCTTAAATAGGCTTCTCCAAACGAATCACAAACGATCTGCATCAAAATAATTAAAGAAAAGTGTAATTGGTGTGTCAACTTCCCGTAGCCGTTTTGACATTTAAAATGCAAATATATCTTTCAGACATATACGTCCGCTATATAGCGGCACCGCTATCCTAGGAAACCATAGCTTAATGCACTCTTATGAATGATATAACAAATAAAACGCGTTACTAGTAACTAAAAATTTAGTGGGTATAACACGTTTAGTGGGAACTGTCATTTAAAATGATAGTGTGCACTGCACTTAAAACTGTACGATTTGTCAAATTTATTATTTTAAATTTGTCTATCATGTTTTATTATTTCAAGTCAAGTCTATTTTGTTGTAAGATCTAAGTTTAATGAATTGGACTTTCAACAAACATTCATAAATGGAATATAAAACTTAGAAAATTGTATATTGTTTGTTTATGATTTACTAATCTACATATTTATTAAATATTAAGTAATTTATTTTCAATCTAATCCATCGTGAAGTGTGGTGGTTCTATTTTAAAAGATAGATTGTTAAACAATTAAAAATATATTTGTATCACAAATTCTTTGGGAAAAATAAAATAAAAAAGTGACAAATAATTATTAAGTGTTTTGTGGTTATCCTGTGATTGATTGGAAGAGAAAATAAAGTTTTAAAATATAAAAAGTTGAATAGGCAAAAATGGCCCCAACACTAAGTAAATTATCAGAAAATCGACGAAATAGTATTATTGGCTTATGTGGTATATCAGCAGCTATTTGGATAATTGCATATGGAAAAAGATCACGGCGAACGAGGTTGGTCAAATATTATATGAAAAAATATATATAAATATTTTTTTTTGGCTTTTTAACATTTTATTCATTGAATAAATATCTAAGGAAGAGTAACTACTAACTAGACTTTTTGAGTGAAGCATCTAATTTGTAGTATTGGTGCGTTTGATGGTGTTTGTATTTAATCGTAGGGTGGTACTGTGTATAATTTGTATATAGTTACACAAACATAACTTAGGTGGCAGCATGAACTGTTCTTTGAAATAAGTAGATTTTATTCAAAATTTTATTTATTTCTCGTTTAAACTAATCGTTATTTTAGGAAAAATTTGTCTTAAAATGTATTTTTTAGAGTTGCACCGATTAATCGGTAGATAATCGGTAATCGGCCATTTTGCCGATTAATCGGTATCGGCTTTTTTGTCCGATTAATCGGTCGATTATCAAAACATGCGTTTTTAATTGTTTATTCCATTTTAAACACAACAAATACCAAATTTTAAAAACCTTTTTAAAAATGGATAAGATTGAGTGAGGGCTGTTTAAAAATATGACAAACCTGTATGAAAATTATTTAAAAAATTGCGATGTTACTTAAATTAAAAGATCTTTCAAATGACACTTCTCTAAACTGTGTCATGAATGTTTGTTTTAGCAATTCATAAATTCTTACTTGAGACATCATTGTATTTTTCATTGTAAACTTATTAATTTTTCAATGATTCCGAACTCTGTTTTTCAGTAAATCAGGTTCGGAACAAAGCGTAAAAGACCATGAAAGGACTGCTTTTAATCAAAATTATACAAAAAATGCGCGATGCAAATTTCAAAAATAAATGTATAAATACTGATGTACCGTCCTTTTATTTGATACGCTAGTGGGCTCGGTAAAAAATGTATATGTTTTATGTAAGGCTACATCGCATCACTGCAAAACAAACAAAAATAACTTTATTTATTAATAACCATGCCATTTTGGGTGGACAGGATAATTTTATACGCATCTTAAATTTCAGTCAGATAGGGTTTGTTGTTTATGAGATACTCGATATAATAGAAAAATCATGTATGCTGAAAAACATGCAGCATATCAGTCAGAAATATTTCCAAACCAGTAAAAGCATGGTGCCGAGGGCTGAACAGTCTGTAGGGTTAATACTGCGAAGCACCCAGAAAATATCGAAAGTAACCGAAAATAAATTTAAAAGGAGCAGAACTAGATCTAGCATACTATATAATTCAATTAGCAATAAAACATTTGTTTAGCTTAGAAACATGAAATGTTCACTAAAGCTATTTTGTCTGGACTAAAATGCTCTCAGTTCAGTTTCTTTCAGATTGGAAAAACTCGATTTGTGTTAAAAAAATTCGGTGCAAAGTTTCTCGTTCGGTCATTAATGGCAGTATGGTTCTCAAAGTTTGCCATTCGTGGCTTCTGTCTTTTAAATACGTAAGTTTTTATTATTTCCATTCCAATGCTTGAAATAATGCTTGAAACAATGACAACATAGTCGTTCCAAAATACATGAATCCACCAAATGTGACACAGTTCACTTTTATAGATATTGGGTAAAAAATAAGCAAGCAGGACTGCAGATTGTTTTACCTACAAATGGAAAATAATTGCCAGAAAAATGCAAAAAATCACTTTCAGTAGTTACAGAATTTTTTATTTAAATATTGTCGAACTATAAATTAAAAAAATAAAAGCGACATTTGCATAATATCTTAAACTAAGTTTACAAAGCGTCCCGGTTTTGGTGGAATTGTCCCGACTTTTAAAGAAAAGTCCGCGTTCTAATTAATGGTCTAAATAAAAAATTCTTTGTGTAGATTTGTTTTACTCATTTTCATCAAATAATCGGCAGCCGATTAATCGGTATCGGCCGATTAATCGGTAATCGGCAATTTTGCTTATCGGTGCATCCCTAGTATTTTTGCCCGTTTCCTACTTAAATAAAAGATAATGAATAAGTTATATATTTTGTTGATTTTATTTTAATAATTTTTTTCTCGATATTTTTAAACATTGGTAATTAATGTATTTTTACCCGTTTCCTACTTAAATAAAAGATAATGAATATATTATATATTTTGTTGATTTTATTTTAATAATTTTTTTCTCGATATTTTTAAATATTGGTAATTAATTACTAAATAAAATACAATCAAAATCAATAAATACATAAAAGCAAAATTGTGTGCCATCATCTTCAGCAATAGTATCACACTAACAACAGTCTAACATCATTACCAGCAATACAAATAAACACATCTTTACGAATACAGATTTGTCTTATCTAAAATCTCTATCGTATTCAGATTTTTCTAACAGTTGCCATTTTTTGAATATAACGAAATTGGCATAGGTTGAAAATACTCCAAACTACCTTTAAGCCCACTTTAAAAGATGAATGTTCCTAAATATTGACGAATTTAGCTTGTACTGTCTATTGCAGTGGTCCCCAACCTTTTTGTAACAAAGAGCATATTTCAAATTACCGATGATGTAACGGGCACCATTTATTTTCCAAAGTAAATTTATAGTGACTTTAATAATCAATAACAAATTTATTTATTTCATAAACATGTGTAACATAAATTAATACACAAAAATAACAAAAATTAATACAACAAACTAATTTTAATTCCAAACAAGTTTTACTAAAAGTTTGATTCAAGCTCAATGTGATCTTTGGCACTGAGTATCAGTGGCTAATACCTCATAATTAGGGCTGTATGCTGATATTCTTGCCCGCAGACAATCATCAAGATGCTCGTCGGTAATTTTGGATCGGTATTTTGATTTAATTATGTTCATAGTTGCAAATAATGATTCGCATAAATATGTGGACATATTTATGCGAAGAACAATTTTATCTTGCATGCTGCAATTTTTAATAATTGATATGATTTAATTCATATGATTTCAGCACAAATGTTATTTGTAAGATCCAAAATTGGAAGTTCCAGTTCCTCTGCTCCTTTTCCAACAAGTTTTCCAATTGATGTCGCTAATGATGTTACATTTTCTTGGCTAGTAAATGGATTTACAAAAAATATGACCATTGGTTCTATTATAGCAAACTGTTCAAATCTTTTTTCAAACTGTTCTGTGGGTTTTTGAAGGTGAATAATAAATAATGTTGGGTCAAAATCCCTACCACTCACCATTTTATTCATATTTGGAAAATGCACCAGGGACTTAATTTTCAGATCAGATATCCATAAATGAAGTTTTGATTTAAATGAGCTTACAGAGCCTATCATTGTAGCAATATGTTTATCTTTGCCCTGAAGTTCCAAATTTAAAGCATTCAATTCTGCCATGATATCCGTTAGAAATCCAAAATCCATTAACCAGTAAGGATCGTTCAATTGATCAAAGTGTTGATTTTATTATTCCATAATCTCTTCAATCAAGCTTAAAAATCTTATAAGCACTTTACCTTTACTGAGCCATCGTATCTCTGCATGCAAGAGAAGATCGGAATGATCTTCAGAACCTTCTAGTAAAGCCTGGAACAGTTGGTGCTGTAAAGGAGCTGCTCGAATAGAATTAACAATTTTCATTAGTATTTTCATAATATGGGAAAATGAAAGTATTTTACTACACAGAACTTCCTGATAAATGATACAATGATATGCCATAAAGTTGGGAAATGATTCATCTTTCTTACACAAGGCAACAAATCCGTTGATACTGCCCACCATGTTATGAATATGTTGAATATATCCTGACCTGATGTTCGCCCTTTCATTGGCAATATTTTATACAGCTCTTTTAATATAGCTCTTCTTTACAGTAAAGTCATTAAAAACCATTGTCACCATGACTGCCAATTGTGTGGTATGCGGTATCTGATAAGTCAACTGACTCATCAAATTGTAAAGAAAAGCATTCACATATTTCTAAGTCATTTTTAGTTCAATTTGAATATCGGTTGAAATTGCCTATATTCTTTTTGTAATCGTATTGCCAGTCATGATTTTTTCAGTACAAACAAATATACTTTTTTCAGTACAATCATCTTTCAAAAAATACATTATTACAATTAAGTCAAATTCAGTAAATTTGACCAGTACTTTTTTAGTAACTCGTTTACAACGATAATTTAACTATTTCTTCTTTCCAAACACTAGCAAAATGGCAATATTTTATTTAGTCAGATTACCCTTATATGAGTCGATCACAAAAAGCATTTGGTGTGCATAGTTCGTTTTTAATATGTTCAACACTGATCGCGTGATGTAGGTTTTCTTTTGCTGAAAATTTCTTCTGAAAGTTGGATATTTTTTTTAGCTCAACATTTATTTCATTCCTTAAAGATGGATTGTTTTTTAACGAAATTTATGAAAGTTCTATATGGAACTTTTGAAAGAAAAAATCAAAGAAAATAGAAAAAATTGGTTGGTCGCACTAATAAAATAGGCAAAAATAGAGCATCCGAGCTGTTTTACTCAAAAGTTGAAAAACTCAAAAAGTATATGAAAAAAAGTTAATGAACGTAATATTTTGTGGTAGCACACAAAAAAAAGCTAACAGGCGCTATGGCGCCCGCGGTCACACGGTTGGGGACCACTGGTCTATTGGTTTAAAAATTCGATTTTAATTTATGTTTATAACCATACTTCTACTAATAAACTAATAATAAATGTATAAACATCGTAGTTAAATTGAAAATCCTTATGGATATATATGTTTGAACAATATATTTCACTATTAAAAATTCTAGATCAAATCCGTTCAAACTTTAAAGCCATGCCACACGGAACGAATTCGGTCGTTTTAAGTAAAATGTGCCACATGAACAAAAAATTTATCGGCGATATTTACAACAACAACAACAACACTAAAAATGACAGTTTGCAAAAAAAAATATGAATTGTTATATTGAATTTGAAATGAAAATGTTTATTATGAATGTTATTATATTTCTAAAATTTTAATTTAAAACAAACTCAACGTAATTCGTAAATTATAATCAATCACAAAAATATAAACTTTCAAAATGAAAAATACCACGATGTGAGGTTAAATCCGAACGATAAAAAAAATCGGTCATAATTCTACTGAAATCGTTTACAATTCTCCAAAAAATCAGTGGAGATTTAAGGGCCCAATTCACCTGCAAGCATGCTTGAACAGCACAGCTGTCAAACGTGCTTGTATAGTAATTAAACAAGCATTTTGATAGTGTATGGTAGTGATTGAAGGCTTGTGCAATCTTTCAAATATGATTGACGAAATATCAAACATGTTTGATTTTTCACTGCAAGCATCAGTTTGCACAAGCATGTTTGCGCGTGGGTGTATATTTATGATTGTCAGCTTGTTTTATTTATTTTAAACTTAACTTTAAACCAGTCTTTCATCCAAATTTTTTTTTGTCTTCTTTTTTTATTTGGTGAATCAGCTGCTAAAATAAATACAAGACTACAAATCTCCGTCTAGCATTATAGAAATACATATTTATATTCCTATACAAGAAACAAACAACTGTCGATAATGTCAAAAACGCTTGTACTGCTAGTTTATAGAAATATTGCAAGCATGCTTGAGAGTTAATGCTTGATTTATATCCACTCACTATACAAGCTTTTTTGCAGCTATACAAGCACGTTTGACAGCTGTGCTGTTCAAGCATGCTTGCAGGTGAATTGGGCCCTTTATGAACGATTTTTTATTTCTATCGGCGGTAGAAATCGTGCAAAATGATTTTTGGAAAATTCATCAATTAAAATTAATTTAATAATAAGCTTTGTTTATTTTAAGCGATAGGTATTCTAATTTACCATTCATTTGGCATAATATCCAAATAAAGCAAGTTTTCGATTAATCAAAAATTAGAAAATCGTTGCTAGCAATCCGGCAAAAATTTTTGTCATGTGGCAACGACTTTAAATCATATTCAAATTTATATTTTTTACACACACTTCATAACAAGCAATGACTTTATACAATCCCTGTGCATGGGCGTGTCTAACAAAATTGTATTGACATTTTGGCAACCTTACATTTGAGAAATTAAATAAAAAATTAAATTAGAAAATAGTTAATTTTGTGACACAAACTTATTGTAAATATATTAAAAATATATAGTCTAAGAGCCAGTGACCGGCAGACTTACGGTATTATATCAAACTCCATATTGATGCTAGGTATAGTTTTTCACCTGTCGTAGTTGAAATGGGTATTCACAGGGTGCCCCTCAATTTTTTGTTATAATGTGATGTGAGTGCATTTTGACGAGCGATTGTAGAAAAACTACTCAATCGATTTTCATAAATGATATGTCGTTGAACAGGTATTGGAACAAAGTTTTTAAAAATGTACACTGTTAATTTTTTGAAATAATTTTTAACGGTGTAACATAAGAAAAAAACGGTGTAATTGAAGAAAAGATGGCGCTACGCCTTTTTATTTTTTTTAAAACTAAATTGAAGCTTATTTTATATCTAACTACTTGTAAAAGTTTAGTACTAGTGATATTTTTTTGTTTTAAAGATAAAATTCGTTGTGCATATGACTGTCGGGAATCAGTTTTTTTTGTTCTGAAGGAAAATTATAAAAATAAACTAAGAGATTTTTTTTATGTTAAATATCAAATATTTTATTATTAAATGAACTTTTTAAAATATTATAAAAATTATATATGTAGTACAATAAATAAAATAAATACAATTGTTAAAAATGATTTACTTATTTTACAAACAGAAGTTTCTTTTGAATAGGAAAACACTTCTGTAAGTATATTCTTTGTATTAGATGACATAAAAAATGAAATGTTTATTTACCACTTTTAGTAATCACTTGTCATTCTTATAAAAAATAATTTGACAGTCTCGACTGCAAACAAAAAACCGTATAAATAACTAAATATATTTAGGAACTTTTGACTGGAGAAGTATTATGTTCGTATTATGTTATTATGGAATCATAAAGTAAAAGATTGTATTTTAACATTAAATTACAAATATTTTATTATTGAATAAACTTTTTAAAGTATCATACAAATTATATATGTAGGTTAAAGAAAATATATATAGTGTTATTAAAAATTATTTACTTATTTTACATACAAAAGTTTCTTTTGAGTTGGAAAACATTTTTGCATTTATTGTTTTAGTATTTAATGGTACAAAAGAATGAAATTTTTGAGTTCCACTTATAGTAATCGCATTTTTATATCGATTTTGTAATTTTTTTTTTGTTAATTGATATTCATTTTTATCGGCGTATCCAAAGTTCATGGTAGATTCCCATTTTAAAGCCCATTCGAAAAGTTTTTTTGGTGTATCAATAATATCTTTGCCCGCCATACTATAACGGTGTGCAGCACGCTTCAGTGTACCACCAATTCCATCACAAGGTCCCTTTCCATGGCTGGTAGCATGAAAATGCCATTGTGCATCAACCTTAAAGTCTTTTTGTGGTGGCATAAGTTAATTAGGTTATGTTTATTTTTGTTTTGAGAAAGTGCACCGTCAGTGTTATAAATTATTTTCGTAATATTAGAATTTATATGCGTTTTGATAAATTCAATAAGTTTTGTAATGAAAAGATGGACTGTAGTACTGTTGTGATATCCGAATTCCGAAATGAGTATAACACTTCGGTGCTGTATATATTCACATGCGGCACTTTTAAAATAAATGACAAATGGATGAATAGTAGCTTGTGAATTATTATAATAATAGCCTTGAACCACATCCTGAATTATGAAGCCTTAGTTTTCAGAAAAATCCCCTTGAACGAAGCACTCTCCTGCTTCTAATTTTTTTTTTCCTCAATGAATGTAGATTGCTGTTTTGCTATAAAGTTATGTGGTATCAACATTTGTAAACGGTAAACAAATTTTTCATAAATTCTTCTACAGTTTCTATTAAAGTATCCAAATTGCATCGATCAGTGGTATTCCATTGTTGATATTTGACTTGAAGGATTCCTTTAACGTCAAAATCTTTTAGTAATTTTTCTTCCAGTTGTTGAAGTTTTTCTAAAGATTCATTGCACTTCAAAGTATGACAATCTTCTGTTAATTCACCACATGAAACAAAGTCAATTAATGTTTTATAATTCTGGAAAGCAGCATCAGTAATCCAAGACATCTTAGAGTGTTGAATCATTAGTTTCATATTTTGAGGTATGGTACACACGCACACATTTTGAACTCCTTGGGATAATTTTATACATTCTTGTGGTCGAAGGGACGTGAATTTAGTAAATCCTATTTTCACATCAGGAAACTTATTTTTAAACTCCACATAAGCCTCATTTAATGCACATAGCAATAAGCGCTTTTGTGGATTTATGCTGAAATTGCTCATATTTTCTTTATTGTACATAAATAATTTTTATAATATTTTAAAAAGTTCATTTAATAATAAAATATTTGATATTTAACATAAAAAAAAATATCTTAGTTTATAACACCATTTTTATAATTTTCCTTCAGAACAAAAAAAAAACTGATTCCCGACAGTCATATGCACAACGAATTTTATCTTTAAAACAAAAAATATCACTAGTACTAAACTTTCACAAGTAGTTAGATATAAAATAAGCTTCAATTTAGTTTTAAAAAAAAGGCGTAGCGCCATCTTTTCTTCAATTACACCGTTTTTTTCTTATGTTACACCGTTAAAAATTATTTCAAAAAATTAACAGTGTACATTTTTAAAAACTTTGTTCTAATACCTGTTCAACGACATATCATTTATGAAAATCGATTGAGTAGTTTTTCTACAATCGCTCGTCAAAATGCACTCCCATCACAAAATAACAAAAATTGAGGGGCACCCTACCCTGTGAAGACCCCTGGTCGAAAAAAAAATTTCTAAGAGAACTTGTACTTTTTATTTATGAAAGCTATAAACAAAAAATAATCAAAATTAAAAGGGGTCAAGTCAAAACTTTCCAAAAATTTGCTGAACTTGTGTGAAATTGCTCATATATATTTTAAGAAGCACACTATAAACAAAAAATAATCAAAATTAAAAAGGGTCAAGTAAAACTTCCCAAAAATTTGCTGAACTTGTGTGAAATTGCTCATATATATTTTAAGAAGCACACACAGGGCGGTTCCAACATGCGGGTACACGCTATAAGGCTTTCTTTGTCTGAATGGGAATGAAAGCGAATCAGTAGTCATACGTATTGTGAATAATTTTTATGAATGTTATAATTTAATAGTCTGTTACATAATAAAAATATAATTTCTTCTAAAGAAATAAACAAAACTTTTTAATTTTCTTAATCATACAGATTTGGTTCTATATTTATTTTAACAAAACGTACAAATTAAAATAGGAATGCAGACAGAAATTGACGGCTATTGCATTGATTGCGGCAACGAGTGTGTAATTGACTGAGATGGAGATGAAAACGTTTCTATAATTTTTTATGTTGTATGATAATAATTTTTTTTCAATGCTGTAAATGTCTTGTAACAAGTACGATGATAGCCACTAACTAAATGTTCACGTGGTAAAATAACATCACTATATTTTAAATTATGAAAATTTCGTAAACGCAAAATAGTCTGACATTTTTTAAAAGTTTTCTTCTGAAAAGATATGTACATTTTCACCAGCATTTAAATTTCAAAATGCACAGATTAATTCATTTGTCACGATTTAAAATTTTAAGTGCATTTAAAAATAAATCATAAATTTAAATACAAAATATATTACACATGCTTCTATTAAAACTTTGAGAACGAATGGAATGGAGCAGAAAACCGTTACAACATTCCAGGTATACAAACTCACGAAATAATAAATATTCATTATTACGAAACTCCACAAATGTGAACACTTTTTTCTTCCCTTGACTATTCTAAAGTATGAACGAAAAAATAAAGCTTCACATTTTGTTTACATTTCAGAGCTATGAATACAATTTCTTAAAAATTTCGTCGGAATTCAATCAGAAAGAAAGACATCATTCAAAAAAAGTTCAAAATGTATAGTCATTGTGTATGTTCAATAAACCTTCTCCATCATATGATTATAAAAATTAAAAAACTTTGTTCATTTCTTTAGAAGAAATTATATTTTTATTACTTAACAGACTATTAAATTATAACATTCATAAAAATTATTCACAATACGTATGACTACTGATTAGCTTTTATTCCCATTCAGACAAAGAAATCCTTATAGCGTCTGCTCGCATGTTGGAATATTATTACATTTCTTAAAATATATATGTATAATAATAATGTAAATAACATATACAAATTTCAGCTTTGCTGAAATAAAGTAATTTTTCATGAAATTTTAAAACTTTGAATTTAAAAAAAAAAATACTCGGAACCGGAGTAGGTGTCTGCCATTGGATTTTTTACTAAAAAAAAGATTGTATAATTTAAGATATTAAAACGGCAGACATGCTGAAATCACGTTTTTGAAGTCAATTTTTATGTTTTTTGACTTGCGGACACGCCCAAAGGAACCATCGGCGGGGATAGTGAATACCCATTTCAACAACGACAGGTGAAAAAATATACCTAGCATCAATATGGAGTTTGCTAAAATACCGTAAGTCTGCCGGTCACTGGCTCTCAGTCGAATATACTAAATTGTTTTTTTAACATTTTTTATCAAAATATCCTTATCTGATATATACGTAATCTTAGCAGCAAAATGCTTTGGAATGTTGACAATTTTTTTACATGTTTTGATGCAGTACGCCATTTTTATGAATAAATAACTATGTAAACACAATTAATTGTTGTGAAAAAAAACAGTTTAAATACTAATTTGTATAAAATTGAATGACAATTCAGTATTTTAAGAACAAAATACAGAAAAAACATTTTAGTTTGTTTTAAAATACGACGTAAACAAATGAAATAACATTGACAGTGTGGCAACCTAACGAATACATTTTTAAAAAAAATGCTTCACTGATTATTTGTGTACGAACACATAGCGATTCTTCCTTATATATTTATTCAATGATTTTATTATTGATAATAAAATGATCTTTTTCTACTTCAAGCTACGAAAATGTCATTTTAATATATAGTAAAACCTATCTTTTTTTTTTTTTAATAAAATGTGTTGTGTAGTAGGAATTACAGTACGTGTCACAATAACACATAAAAACCTTTTAAGACCAAGGTCCCACAACAACATACGTTCAAAGGTGTTGATGGACGTAAATCTTTCTTTTTTTGTTTTTTTATATTTTTTATTAAAGAATGGATAACTAAACAAAAAATCCTATCACTGACAAAATATGACATAGGCCAATATTTTATGATAGAATAGAGAAAACAAAAGTAAATTAAAAAGTAAATAGCAAATTTTTACAAAAATTTGGTGAAACAAAACAAAACTGTAGTTGCCAATAATCCAGCCGGTTGCATATTCCTTGATCCTGTGACGCGCTGTCTTTCTTCAAGATTAAAGCCCACACATAGTTTTATGAAGGCTCGTTTCTTCAAGGAAGCAATAGCGTCTCATCATCAAGGATTATTTCACAGCTAAGATTGCGGGGTGCTACCGTTGACTGCATACAGTTCATCCGCCACCACCCCTAAGATGTCACCTTGGCTAGTGATATCTCACTGCTATTGCCAGTGGTATGTGATATCTCACGCTAACTCGTATGCCAATAGCAGGGACTGGAGTACGCGGGGTTGTCACACCCGTAGATCAAAAATAAAAACAAAATTTTTTTTTAAACAATAAAAACTGATCCCTCCATGCGGGAGAGGGGGGGAAACTTTTCTAAGTAGTGACTGAAAGTGTATTCAGTCACTAGGACTGAAAGTAAATAAGTTTCGGTGGTCGCCTACAGGTGGTGGTTATTTAAAGGATTGAATATTTGAAATTTTTATTTTTAATAAGAAGTGTTGTGTAGTAGGAATTACAACATGTGTCACAACAACACATAGATACCTTTTAAGACGTAGGTCCCACAACAACTTGCGTCTTGAGGTATAGGTGGACGCTTTTTTTAAATCTTTGTGGATTGAAAGCACTCGAGACTAGGGTTTCTAATCCGGATATCCGGATATCGAATTATCCGGATTATTCGACCATATTTTGACTATTCGATTATCCGGATACTTTTTTGCAACTATCCGAATATTAAAAAACCCTTTATTTTGTAAAAAAATAATCGAATTGCGTTGCAAAGTTCAAATAAATATTAAGTAGTTGCGTTGCAAAGTTTGTTAGTGCAGTGAAGTGACTATAAGTTTTAAAAATTTCTTTACAACATTATTGTTTTGAAAACTGTAATCATTGAATAAATCATGAAACACTTCGTGAATCTGCAATGTAAAGATATTTTACTATAATTTATTTAATGCTTTATTAATTTTAAAAAAATAATGTTTTATAAACAATCAAATCTGAAGTGTTGGCTATTTTTTTAAAGTTTATGAGAGCTGCAGCCAAATTCTGTAACTGTGAAGCGGTGAAGTGATAATTTTTTATCACTTCACCGCAAAAATATCTAACTGGGTGAAGTTTTAAAACTATAAAGTTAACACAGACTTTTTGTTTGGCAATAAAATGAAACCGTTTCTTTTGTTGTTATTAACATTATGTCAAAAAACACCAAAACGTCAATGTGATTTGATTTTTTTAAATTGCATTTCTAAATTAAATCCCGATTAATTTTTCAAATGTAATTCCTAAAATATTTATATATTCTTAAATTTGTAAAAATTTACTTTTAAATTAAGTTTAAAGTTAAAATTAGTATTTAGTTTTATGTATTTTTGACGTTTGTCAGTGCGCAGCTTGCTATTAGATTTTTTAACACTCACATCCAATATAGAATTGCAAAAATGGTAAAATGATAAAAAATTAATGATAAAATCGAAATGAAAATTTTTTTAACATTTCACCACTTCACAGTTACAGAATTTGGCTGCTGTACTTCTAAATTATGACTCTGAGGAAATCACTAATGAAATTACTATTGAAAGTGAAGATGAAGAAAGTCTAAGTAGTGAAGTTTGTATAAGAAATCGTGACTGAAGAAAGTACTTGAGAATGCTATTGCTTTAATTACTTATGTTGAGAAGCAGAATGGAGGAAGTTCCATATTGCTGAAAAAAGATTTCATTTATTTAAATAATTATAAAAAACGGACGGGCAATTTAAATATTCTAAATCGCGTATTACTACTAATAAAACCGACACCGACTGCAACGGTGCGGGTATTTTCAATTGCTGGTCTTACCAGGATAAAAATTAGAACTCGACTCAATTTCGAGACATTATGATTATTAATTAATTAATGCAATAATTTTTCTAAAATATGCATTTTTATAAATGCATCAATAACTTAAATTAATAAAGTTATTGATGCATTTATAAAAATGCATATTTTAGAAAAATTATTGCATTAATTAATTAATTATTACAATGTCTCGAAATTGAGTCGAGGTCTAATTTAAATCCTAATTAAATTTATCAATAATTTTATTTTTTATTATTTTTATGATTTGTTACTATTTTTGTTACTTTGTGACTATGTATAAAAATTAATTAATATAGATACACGAAAAATATACATAAATGATTTAAATACCGCAAAGAAAAAACCATGTTTTATTTATTGTTTAATTATCCGGATATCCGGATTATCCGGATAATGTATTGTTTATGTATTCGATATCCGGATAATCAAATAAGTCGGATATTTAGAAACCCTACTCGAGACTATTGATTCGGGCAAAGCATTCCATGTGTACGATGTACGCACAAAGAAATCTCTTTGCATTCTATTACTGTGACATTCGACCGCCCGCACACACCGATTGACGAGTAAAACGGGGAAAAACATATGTCTGAGGCATTATGGACCTGATTTCATCCGAGCACTGCTGGTGACGATATTTATAACGAGATCAACAGTGCGACGATGTTGCAGGGAATCAAGACCTAATGTTAAATCTCGATCACCAACAATTCGTATAGCTCGCTTTTGAACAGAGTCCAAAAGAGCCAGGATAGTAACAGATGCAGCGCCCCAAACTTGACAACAATACTCCATACAGGGACGAATATAGGACTTATAAATGTGGAGTAATTGATGCGGATTAAAATATTTTTTACATCTATTGAGGAGGCCGAGTTTTCTTGACGCACTCTTTGCCATGGCCATTATATGATCGTTCCAGAGTAAGTCATTGGATATTGTGACTCCCAATAAACGAATGCTTTCACATTCGCGTATTTGGTCGTCACACATATTAATTGAAATCTCGTTGGAAAACTCGGTCTTTGATCTGGAAACAATCAATAGCTGTGTTTTGGTGGAATTAAAATTGACCAAATTTTTGTCACCCCAATCGGCGACTTTTTTTAGGTTCGTTTACATTTATGGCAGCGTCTCTTCGGACGGGATTTATTCGTTCATGCATTTTACCCTTTGAAGATAGGGGGACGAATGACTTGTGCAGTGTACTATCATCTGCAAAACTATTTATTGGGTTACTGGTGATTTGCAACAGTTCGTTGATATAAATTAAAAATAAAGTGGGAGATAAAACTGAGCCTTGGGGTACACCAGCGTTAATTAATTTGGACTCAGAAGAAAACCCATCTATAGATACCGAGATGTATCGGTTAGACAGAAAATTTTGAATCAACTTCACGACTGCGGGATGAAAACCGTACGCAACGAGCTTGTTGATCAAGTTGGCATGCCAAATTCGATCAAATGCTTTTGAGATGTCTAATGCGATCACGTACGTTTCACCACCTTTCTCAAGTATGCTATTCCAAATATGTGCCACATAGTTCAATAGATCGGTTGTTGATCTTTTGTTTCTAAAACCGTATTGGCTGTCAGATATCAAATGGTTGTCTTCCAAAAATTTGGATATGTGTGAATTAATATAGTACTCGTATATTTTAGATATGACTGGGAGTAAGGCTATTGGTCTATAATTTGAAATATCACATTTCGTTCCTTTTTTTGGGACAGGCTGGACATTGGCCAACTTCCAGCAGGATGGAAAAATACCAGATTTATAGGATTTATAAAATATTTTGGTGAGGGTTGGTGCAAGTTCTTTTGAAAATGTTTTTAGAATAACAGGAGGAATGTTGTCCAGACCAAAAGCTTTGTTGTTGTTTAACCCCCTTAAAAGTTTTTCGACAATTTTGGGTTTGAAATGTAATTGTTTCATATTAACTCCTGAAGACTGGATTTGGGGTATTTCTTTAGGAGTTTCTAAAATTGTTGAATTTGAAGCAAAGCGTTCCGCGAACAATGTAGCTTTCCTTGCAGGGTCAGTAATGATTGAGTCACCATCAATGATAGGAGGGATAGAAGATTTAGTACCACAATTTAAAGAATTAATGGCACTGTAAAAACTTTTGTCAGAAATTGAAATAATCAAAAGTTTTGCCGCTTTCGCTCTGTCAATCTCTGCTTTTTCGTTTTCGATTATCTGGTTTGATATTTTATTAGCCTTTAAATATTGGGATCGATTAACAGATTTCTTTTTATGAATCCAAATATTAAATAATCTACGTTTGTTTCTAAGAGCCAATTTGGCTGCTTTCGAAAACAAATATTTTTGTTGGGGTTTCATTATTGAAAAGGGAACGAATTTGTTAATACCGAATTGAATGGTTTCAGTAAAGTTTTGAGCAGAAACATTTACATCGTCAGTATAAAAACAATGACGATCAAAAGGGAAACCTTGAAAAAAACTTCGGAGACCATTGGTGTCCATTTTTGAAAAGTGAAATATTTTACGGGATTTGGGAACTCTAGTTTGTAGCAAATCAGTTTTGATAACTGATGTGATTAGATAATGGTCAGAATTTCCAATACTATCCTTATCGACATCGACACTCGTAATATCTGGCATAGATGTGAGAAAAAGGTCTAAGAGAAAACTTTTATCACCGCTATTACGAGGAGTGAAAGTTGGGCTTTTTACAATCTGCGTCAGGTCGTGCGATGCAGCAAATATTTCTGCCTGCCTTCCATTGTTGTCGACGGTCATTTTGGAAAATTCCAACCACGATTTGTTGTGGACGTTGAAGTCACCGGTAACGATAACCTCACAACTTTGAAATTGTGCTCTAATTTCGTCGACAACATTAGTCAAGTCATTCAAAAAATTGGGATTATGTTTGTTTGGGGACCGGTATAGAGCTATTGTGAAAAAAGAAATTTCAGGTAGACAAACCTTTAATACTACTGTACTGTAGCCATCACCATGTACTTCATAATTTGGAAAGCGTTTATATGTAACACTCTCATGAATGTATGCACATACACCTTGATGGAGTTTAAAAGCTGATTCAAGCCTATATTTGAGATTTAGTGTTACGTCATAGGGATAGTTTTCAGAAACTTGTGTTTCTGTAAGAAAAAGAATATGCGGTTGGTCGTGCTCGAGATGATGTTGCACGGCGTCCCGGTTGGCATTCAATCCACAATCCAATTGAATTTGATTTACTGTTTCTGTTGTTGTTTCGGTTGCTGTGTTTATTTCTGTCAATATCGCAGTATTTTAAAGCAAGGTTGGCAAATATCATGATATTTATATAAATATCAAAATATCCAATATATATCAGATATATATCATGTTCTGATATTTATTTTTGAATAAGTTGTTTATCTTAAATATTATACAATATGTGGCCCTTTGCACACTCCTTCGTTTCTTACCTATTAACCTATAAAATTAATTCAAATATGGTAACTTCAATTAAATTTTTATAGGCAATTTATCAAGCTTTTCGTCTATATCTTCCATTGCACAAGTACGAGAATATGCTCGCTCACTTTGTCTTGTTTATTTGCTCAAGTTGCATTATCAATACCCATACAAGTTTGTACAACTAGTCCAGTAATGGTTCATTACCGGCGACCAGCAATGCAACAATGGTCGAGTACTGGCAACCATAACTGGGCCATTAACATAATGTTACTGGATGAAAACTTCGAACAATAAATGACTGTCGCGCAAGGGCCAGAAAAACAAAACAGCAATGGCCCATACAAGGTTATAAAACTGGTCCACTAATGGTCAATTACTGGCGACCAGTAACTCAACAATGGCCCGGTGCTGGCAACCATGACTTATAGTACTGCCTACTGGTAACTATGACTCGGTCACTAACCTAATTTTATTTGTTGATAACTTCGGACAATAAATGACTGCCATTTATTTTCCAGCGAAAAAAACAATGAGCCATACATGGTTATACACTGTACAGCTGACCCAGTAACGGACAAATAACGATGACAAGTATTGCAGCAATGGCCGAGTACTGGCAACCATGACTAGGCCGTTATAAAATAGCATATGTTTCAATTTAAATAAATTAAATACAGAATAATTAAAATAAAAATGCCTTAAGACAAAAATTCAAAACTTATACCAACCTTGACATTATACTTATAGTAGAGATGCGATAATTAAACTGTAGGTAAAATTTTTCAACATATATTTTCCTAAAATGGATATTATTCTAGTGAATTTTAGCCAAATGACAAAGATCGGAAAATACATGGTTCAGTATTGGCCGACAGTTCAACAATAGCCAATTAATGTTAACCATTGACGTGCCATTAGTTGGCCATTTAAAGTAAAATAAACAGGCCATTTTTTATAAACCGTAGATCGAGTGATTCATTAGTAGTAGTTGTGGCTTAATAAGAAAAGCCAATTACTGTTAACCATTCATGGGTCAGTGCTTGACCATTCAAAGTTAACTAAATGCTGGCTATTTTCTGTTCACCATAGATTGGCCGACGAGTGGTTCTTGTACTGGCAAAATAACAAAAGTCAAGTACTGTTAGTTAATCATTAATGCATCAGCGTTTGTGCGTATTTCAAATTCTGGAAAAACCCTGTTGTGGTAGTAATTCCATTCTGTGTTTGTTTCTGTGTTTCTAAACCGAGATTGACATACATATTTCGAAAATCTATGTAGCTTCAGCTAAAAGAACCGTTACAAATGGAATGAAGTCTGAACTAATTATATTTAAGTAATGAAGTATATACTTCTTCTCTTTGGTGGTTATTTAAACGTTTGCCTAAAAATCGATGGTCAACCATACATTAGCTAGGTTATAAAGTGCATCTAAAGACATGTCTCTCAAAGAAATGTCTCCTTCGATAAAAAAGTTTCTAAGCTTCTACAGGTTGCTCTAGTTTAAGATCGACTTCCAGTTTATGCCAAATTTCAACTACAACTGCAATAGTCGTTTTATATTTTTGAGTTCTATCTAAAGCGACTGCTGTTGTCTTTAGATAACACAGCATATGTTAAGCATTCATTACAATATTTATGTCATAAGCTTAGTTATGTCAGGATCTATGTCAGCTTTATGGTCTTGGCATAGCTGAACCAGATTGCCTCGATTTGGCACGCATTTTGCGGACAGTGCTGCGACTGTTAACAGTTTTTTCAACTTTAAGGTAGGAAAAGTTAATAATTTCTTTTTTTATAAATATCATGATATATATCAGGGAATAAATATCGTGATATATATCAATGATACATATATCGGATATATATCATGCCAACCTTGTTTTGAAGGGATTGAATATTTTGATCGAATCGAAACTAATCATCATATCAATTTTGTGTGTAATTAATTAATTAAACTAATAATGAGTATTTTTTTTCTGTATCGGAGAAATCGGAGCGATAAAATAAAATTTGTATCAGATATAGTCTAAGATCCGAGTATAGAACGACCTTCACCGAGCTGGTTAATGGATGAAAAGTATTTTATATTAAATTAAATATGTTAATAAATATATTGCGAGTGGGTTGTCTAAAAAATTTCGGTCCAGAATATGATTAGTTAAAAATTTAAAAATTAATTTTTTCTAAACATTTCACCGTTTCGGTTAATAGACAAATGACATACCAATCAAAAGTATGAAGCCTTTAGAATATGCAATCGATAGGTTGTCTATTTTTTTCCCGTCATAACTTAGGGTTGGCAGGTATAAAAAGGCAGATCGAAATTAGTAATTTGCACCGGTCTGGTTAATGAATAAACTTTATGTCAAAATAAAGATTATTTTATTACAAACACGGTGATATAGGGTTGTCTGCAAAAAATCAGTCCTGAATTAGGGTTGTCGAGTTTTAAAAAGTGCAATATTCCTACGAATGAATACGTGCGACAGAGAGGTTCCAGCGAACTTTTTGTCTGTGAAAATAAAAAGGATAGCGATAGACTCGTAAATGCTGCGCATTATTTTGGAACAACTTGCCACAACATTCAGAATTGAATTGAAAACTATTAACCAGTTTAATGCACAGAAACATTGTCTTTCGTTTCGTTCTTTATACATTCAAATAACATCTAGAATTATTATTTACAGTTAACGTATATTGTATAATTTAGTATGTATAACTTATTTACATTTCAAATATGAATTAAATAAATTTAGAATACAAGAAAAAATTTTAGTTTCATTTTTATCGCAATGGATAACTAATTGCAGCAAATAATTTGTGTTTAATACAGGTGCGTCACTGAGAGAAATAATATTCTAATATTAAATAAAAGCTTTTCTCAAATACAGAAACTCTTAGTTGATGAAAATTCGAAGCTGATCTTCTAGATTATAGAATAACTGGTTTAAACCGAGAGAAGTTTTGTTAGTTTTATCAATAAGTCCAATTTATAGATTAAGATTAACTTATTCAATTTCATTTAATTACGAAATTCTCAATTTAAATCATCAACAATTATTTAATAGTACATTGTATATTAAGAGCAGAAAGTACGACATTGCTGCTCGTGCATGAAAGTTGCTGGTTGAGGCGTAGCCGAAACCAGCAATCATGTCAGAGCAGCAATGTTACTTTCTGCTCAAAGTATACATACTATTTTTTTAACGACTGCCGACATATTTGTTTATTATTAAAAAAGCTTAAATCATAATTTTAATTTTTAAAAAACAATATTTTTTTAAGTAAGATATGCGTTGCTAAGGAGGCATTTATATTATTTAGTTTTTGTTTAAAAAACATATCGAACGAACGTCAAGCTAAAAATTTAAATTAATAAATTATCTATTTTTAAATAAAAAATAATTCATAATATGTTATAAATTATTTAATATTATGTCTTTGACTATTATGTCTTTTGTTTTACTTTCTGCATTAGAGCAGAAAAAATTAAAAAATGCACGCTAAACAGCAAAAGCCAACTTTCTGTTTTAAAATGATAGATAGAAAACATTATTTTCTATGACAGTCGTTAAAAAAGAATTTTACAATCAATTTAATAGCTATACGCTTCAAAATAGAATTTCAATAAATTAATGATTTTGTGCAACTTTTATTCTCATTTTTACTCAAATAAATTACAATCATTTCTAGAACAACAATTTCTTAAAAAATTATTTCTAATACAGTTTTATTTTGAGAAAATTACAATCAAATTTTTTTAACTCAATTTCTCAAATTTCAAAGTGATTCAAGGTAGATTCATAAATTATGGCTTATTCTTGATTTATGTTAAATTTAATCAATATTGGTATATCCAGGGTTCGCAACTAAATTTTATTGGAGTGCCAAAAGATTTTTTTTAATAATCGATATTTTTGCGTGCCAATACATTTGTGAAATAGTACATTTTGCTACAAGAGATGAAGAAATGAAGTGGCATGCAACTTTCAATGGAAAAAGAAATTAGCTGATCTACATTGAATTTCTAAGCGATAGAGTTGCAGATTTTCTAAGAGATTAGACTGTTTTAACTTATGTGAATTAATTTAAACCAGTAAGTTAAATAAATTTTCCTGAACTTAATTTTGGATTTAACTAGTCTCATTTTTTATTAAGGTTGACATTGATTTCTATTTCCATTAAAATGACGAGTATGCTGCTAATGACCAAGTGGCCAGATTTTTTAAAAGTCATCAATTTCAGCCTGACTAAACATTAAACAAGATTTTTACATTCAAATTGTATGCGAAATTTTCTTTTTTATAATACTAAACGAAATAATAATTAATATAATAAAATAAATATTTATTAAATATGTACTTAAGTAAAATATTAAATATTGCCTAAATATTTCTTAAAATAAAACTGATTATATTTTTTTATTCATATAAATTATTTAATATTTACCTTTAAAGAGAATCTATAATTTGAAATTATGAAAGATAGAAATAAACAAATAAATACCTGTATTAAACACAAATTATTTGCTGCAATTAGTTATCCATTGCGATAAAAATGAAATTAAAATTTTTTCTTGTATTCTAAATTTATTTAATTCATATTTGAAATGTAAATAAGTTATACATACTAAATTATACAATATACGTTAACTGTAAATAATAATTCTAGATGTTATTTGAATGTATAAAGAACGAAACGAAAGACAATGTTTCTGTGCATTAAACTGGTTAATAGTTTTCAATTCAATTCTAAATGTTGTGGCAAGCTGTTCCAAAATAATGCGCAGCATTTACGAGTCTATCGCTATCCTTTTTATTTTCACAGACAAAAAGTTCGCTGGAACCTCTCTGTCGCACGTATTCGTTCGTAGGAATATTGCACTTTTTAAAACTCGACAACCCTAATTCAGGACTGATTTTTTGCAGACAACCCTATATCACCGTGTTTGTAATAAAATAATCTTTATTTTGACATAAAGTTTATTCATTAACCAGACCGGTGCAAATTACTAATTTCGATCTGCCTTTTTATACCTGCCAACCCTAAGTTATGACGGGAAAAAAATAGACAACCTATCGTTTGCATATTCTAAAGGCTTCATACTTTTGATTGGTATGTCATTTGTCTATTAACCGAAACGGTGAAATGTTTAGAAAAAATTAATTTTTAAATTTTTAATTAATCATATTCTGGACCGAAATTTTTTAGACAACCCACTCGCAATATATTTATTAACATATTTAATTTAATATAAAATGCTTTTCATCCATTAACCAGTTCGGTGAAGGTCGTTGTATACTCGGATCCTATACTAATATATCGTATAATTTTTCCTCAGATAATTAACTGTCAGATATAAAATATATTCTCTGAGTTCTTTCCACAAAAAAAAAAAATAAAAAAAAATTATTAAATAAATGAATAAATTTTATTAAAAATTTTATTGTTATTTGTTTTTAATTGAAACTTTACCTACAATTTTTTAAATTTATACTTTAAACGATGACTTCCAGTCGGTAAAAAAAATATCTGTAATATCTGTAAAAGTTTTTAGAGAAAATATATGAACTATTTTCATTATTCATATTGTCAAATTGGTGTCCTGATAAAATATGACACGAAAATATCACACACGAAAGAATATCACGTTAAAAATATCACAGCGAAAAAATCACACTATACGAAAATATCACATCACTAAAATATCACTTCACGAAAATATCACATCCAAAAATCACACGCGAGAAAATATCACACCCTAAAATCACACGCGAAAAAATATCACATACAAAAATCACACGCGAAAAAATCACATCTAAAAATCACATCCGAAAAAATATCATGTAAAAAAAGTTTTATTGTAATAAAACATAATGTTCTTATATAAAATATAAACTTTTTTAAAGAATTCTGAGATAGCAATCTTTCATACGATACCGTATTTGACTTAGTAAAAACGGCTTCACGTCATTACCCTATCAAACAAATTAATCTTATTTTATTGATTTTGGATCCCAAATTATTTAATCAATATTCATCTCAAATTTTAGATCGAAAAGATTTATAGTTTACAAGATAGGACAGTAACAGACAGACACGCAGCACGCGGTGTATAAAAACAATACTTAAAATAAATTAATTGCGTGTTTTCACAATTATATGTATACATGAGCAATTTTTCTTAACATTTTGATTCTCAGGATGGTAATTTGTAAAAATATTTGTTATCCTTTTTGCCAATATTTTGTACTTTATTTCACTGGATTCCTTTGCCTGAACTGTGCCTGTTGGCACTCAACAAATGTGTAAAAAAAATGTTTCTATATAAAAAAATTACAATTATAAAATATGCAATAAATTAACATTAAAATCTAATAAAAATCACTTGATCAACATATGATCGTGTCAACAAAATTACAAAATTACTGAAAATAAATTGAGTTCAGAGATCAAAAGAGCAAGCACATTAATTATATAATAATTATTTTACTACACATTTTAAATTTTTTTACACATTTGTTGAGTGCCATTATATATATATGTTATTTTTTTACTTATTTGTTTAAGAAAACCACGAAGTTTTAATTAGATATCCTTGAAAATGACTAACAAGTCGAAATATCGGGAAAATTAAAATAATAAAACTGAATAATAAAACAAAACTGAATAGTTTATATTAATTCTTATTTAGTTTTTATTCTTCACTTGTCTATAATAAGCTAAAATAAAATAAACATATTTAATGTTATTATTGTGTTCGCCTGTTATTATTCCATCTATAGGCGAACACAATAATAACATTATTTTGCACTGGTAAAAATGCTATCAATCTTGTTTATTTTTTACACAGTCAAATTTAGATATGTCGTTTTGTAAGTTTTTAGTTGATGAATTTGTAAATATTATCATTTATATTTACAAGCGTAGAAAAAATAGCGTTTTCTACGCGTGTTAAAAACGTTTTTGCGTTCCTGAACTTATTACAAACCGTTCAGTCACGCAAAAAGAGACGTTTTCACCACTTGTATAAAAATCTACTATTGGTTGAAGCCAATAATTTTTTCTTTTAAATAAAATAAATTATTTATTTATTTTAGATAAAAAGAATCTTTATTTTTAAAAATGAATAAAAAAAAAATTAAAATTATTTTTTTGCAAACGTTTCGCATATTTCATACATCCTCAGTAATTTTTTAATTCAAAATTTTTTATAAACTAATGTCGAATTCTTTTTGTCTAGAGCGAAAAAGTGATTTTTTTTTTCATAAAAAGAACATGATAAAATATGATCCAGTTTTGTAGTTGTGTTTGTGAACTGTCATTGAATATTTTTGTAATTAATTGTATTTAATTAATTAGTTTGTTATTAATTTTTACTTTAAAACACGATTTAAACAATACTTTTGTTTAAAAAGTAACTATTTCACTATAAAAAAATATAATAAGTAAATGGCGTTTCTTTTGTTTACTAATTTTGACAGATTTTTTAAATGTACAGGCAACTCTTGAATTATGCGATTTTGGTTATATGCGATTCAAAATTTGCGTCGAATTTTTAAATTATGTGCTTAAATTTTAGTTTAGTGCGATTCAAAGTTTGGTATAACTTTTAATACACCTAATCAAACGCATGTTTTTGTGGGACCTAGGCCGGGAAATGTTACAATGTATTTTTGTGACTCTGATAGACAAGCTTATTGATTATTCGTACTACAACGGCAGATGATAACTGAAAGTGGACAAATACTTAAAAGCTCTAGATTACACACATATATCAAAGCAAGAAAAAAGCACATAGGATTTTAATCCGCATGAGTTCACGTTTCTTTATTATTATTGTTACGTTTTTGTAATCTTACTTCGAATTGGCCTTACTCACAATTCGATAAATGCAATTCCCAGTCTCTTCCGAGTTCGATCACTGATTAGTTAGCAAACACACCAGGTTTTATTACGTATTCAACCCTTTAATTGTTCCACAACAACAGGAAACAATACAGCAAACAATATTCCTAACTAGAATATTCTTTCAACAGCTTCAGAAACTCCAACGGTTGATTGTAGAAATTTTCAGTAATACAACGTTTAAAATAATACACAAATTATTTCTACTTAATAACACTTATAACTTTATTACACTTATAACTTTACACAAAAACTAATTTAAAAATCACTTTTATAATTTTAACTTCACTATCGCAGATTTAAAATACAACTAATTCCTAATCTACAACAGATAATTGCTTATATGTGCCCATAATTATGAAAGTGGTCCAAGTCATATATTTCTTGTTTTGAGTTCTAAGTTATATATTTCTTGTTTTCTTCAATAATGAAAGTTTATTATGCATGTGAAATTTTTTATAAATCTCATTCCAAAATATGCTTTTTACAGTTTGAATTGACTTAGACCATTTTCAAAATTAACTGAACGTCGTATAAATGACTTAACGCAAAAGCAAACTTCGAAATTCTAGTGTTATTTATTAATTATTTTCCGAACTCATTGTTTTGTCACCATTAACTTTCACTTAAAAAAGAGCAATTTTGACATTTAGGAGGAACAGCTCATTTTTATGGGCTTACGGTCCGACAATATAAAAACTTTGCAACACAAGGTTTTGGTAATTATTTTTGACATTTTGTTCGACTTTTTTGTTTTTTTTTCTTCAAATTTTATCTTAGATTACTATCATAATTACCACTAGATGAATTACATTTTTGTTGAAATAACAAGCTCTCTATAACGGAACTTTTTTTAACAATATCGTACAAATTACATTGGACTAATTTAGTTTGAAGTAATTTGATGCGATATAACGGATAAACTCATTTGTTTCAAATTTTGACTTAGACCACTTTCATAATTATGGGCACATATACTGTTTTGCTTAATTTCTAGAAAATTCGAGGTCACTTTTTAGAAACCTTGAGAAAATAGTAGAATATTCGATTACTTTACGTTATGCTGATTTGATTCATAAAATCATTCAATTTTATTTATTGTTGACCACGAAGTCCAACAACAACACTATTCATTTCATTAATTTGTTGTCGTGTTTTGTTGATTTGATTTTTCTGGAAGTGACTCTAATCGTCTAGATTTTTCTGTAATCGTCTAGATTTTTCTGTAATCGTAACAATACCCCCACTTAAGCCTGTTCGTCCCGAACAGAATCTAGCTCTCCTTTATATAAGGCCAATCTTTCCAAATGTACGACTTTTGCTTGCCTCGATGGCCTTTCCTAATTCTATAAATCACGTCATTTAACTTGGTTATAATGATGTAAGGTCCTTCCCATGCAGCTTGCAATTTCGGTGATAACCCTCGTTTTCGCTTTGGGTTGTGTAGCCATACTAATTGTCCCTCTTCAAAACCTTTATTATTGGATCGTATATCATATCGGGCTTTCATTCTATCACTGGTCAGTTGTATCTTCTGCCGAACAAGTTTGTGAATATCCTCAAGGTTCTCCCTGATGCGGTTGACATATTCTTGCGCAGACAATGATGTTGATGGTACTGCTCCAAATTTGAGGTCACCAGAAAGTCTTAAGTCACTTCCAAAACTAGTTTGAGCTGGTGTCATGGTCGTGGTGTCATGAACTGCAGATCTGTATGCCATCTAAAATAAAGAAATGTGTTGATCCCAGTTACGTTGATTCTTACTGACCACTTTAGCTAGAAATTCCTCCAAAGTAGCATTGAATCTCTCAACCATCCCATCTGACTGTGGGTGTGAAGCTGTCGTCCTCGTTTTGTTAATCCCCAGCATTTGACAAATTTCCTGGAATACAGCTGACTCGAAGTTCCGTCCCTGATCGGTGTGGTGTCACAGCTTCAGCGATTGTGGTTGCTTCCTCTTTGGGAATCGCACACACTTCCGGCCACACTGAAGTAGTCCATGATCACAAGCACATATTTATTCTGATTATCAGTTGTTGGAAATGGTCCCGCTACGTCCATTGCGATCCTTTCAAATGGAGCAGCTACATTGTATTGCTTCATTTTCCCATGACTTCTTCGTGTGGGTCCTTTCACCGCCCCACATTTATCGCGTTTTTGACACCACTCCACCGTTGTCGTATTTTTACAAGAGTTTTATTGATCCCAAGATGACCTCAACTCGTTCCTTCGTGATACTCTTTCAATACTGCTGGTATTTTCCCTTTTGGTACCACTGTAAGGGATTGCTTTATCTTGCCATCTGAGCTTTCCCATACTCTCTTTGAACATCCATTCTCTAGCTGGAGACTGTCCCATTGCGCCCAGTACGCCTTCAAAGTAGGAATTTTATCAGCAATTTCTCCCCATACTGGTTTGCAACCCTTTTCCTTGAACTCGAACTGGGTTGTAAGATCCGGATCTTCTAGTTGATCTCTTCTTTTGGCTTCAGGAGTCCATTCATCGTCAGGTAGCACTTGTAGTAATCGTGCATCGATGATGTTCTCCTTATTTTCTTGACGACTGCAATGCTTGCATTCCACTTGACAGGGTCGTCTCGATAATGCATCAGCGTTCCCATATGCAGTACCCTTTTGATGCTCAATGTCCAAATCGTACGCCTGCAACCGTTCGATCCAACGTGCTACTTGTCCCTCTGGATTTTTGAACTGGAGTAACCATCTTAACGCACCATGATCAGTTCTGAGGTGAAATTGCTGACCATACAAGTATTTATGGAAATGTTTGACGCATTCCATAATAGCCAATAATTTCTTTCGAGTTACGCAATAATTCCACTCCGGCTTGGATAGCATTTTGGAAAAATAAGCTATCACCTTTTCCTGACCATCTATTTTCTGCGATAATACTCCTCCTATACCTTTACTGGCATCGGTATCCAAAATAAACTGCACATTAGGTATAGAATAGGATAGAATTGGAGCCGTACATAATCTCCTTCGGAGCTCCACAAATGCTTGTTCTTGAGATTCATTCCATTCAAATGCCTTATCTTTTATGGTTAACTCATGCAAACTTGTGGCAACGTTGGCAAATCCTGGCACAAACCGTCTGTAATATGTGCACAATCCAAGGAAGCTTCGTAGTTCATGTAGGTTTTTCGGTCTTGGCCAGTTCATAACTGCTGCAATCTTGTCAGAATCTGTATGAATTCCCATTGCCGTAACCTTGTGTCCTAAGTACTTTACTTCTTCCTTGAAAAGTGAACACTTTTTGGGACTTAACTTTAAACCAGCTGCTTGCAACCTTTCCAGTACCTCCGCCAAGTTCGACAAGTGGTCATCAAAGTCTTTGCCCATGACGATGATGTCAACCAAATACACAAGGCATGTTTTCCAGTGCAAGCCTTTTAGTACCCGTTCCATTAGTCTTTCAAAAGTTGCGAGCGTGTTGCATAACCCAAATGGCATCACATTAAATTGCCATAGTCCATTCCCTACACTGAACGCCGTTTTCTCCCGATCTTCCTCCGCAACTTCCACCTGCCATTAACCACTCTGCAGATCTAGCGTTGAAAACAATCTTGAACCCGATAATGTATCCAGAGTATCATCAATCCTAGGCAATGGGTAGCTATCCTTTTTAGTGACTGTATTTAGTTTCCTGTAGTCAACACAAAATCTTAAACTCCCATCTTTCTTGCCAACTAACACCACAGGTGAGCTCCAGGGACTATCTGAAGGCTCGATTACACCAGCTTCTTTCATATCCTTCACCATTTTATCAGCCTCCTCTCGTTTAGCTAATGGCAATCTCCTTGGTGCTTGGCGTATCGGCTTTTCTGCTCCGGTGTCAATACGATGTTTCACTATATTGTTTCTGCCACTTCCTTCAGGTGTACTTCAGAATGCAGACTTGTGCCGCTCCAGCAATTGACGTGCTGCTTTCTTCTGCTCTTCTGAAAGCCCTTCTGTCCATTTCTGCAAAAGCTGTTCCATTTCTACCTTTTGTTGTTTGTGTTGACCAAGCTGTTGATGTTTTTCTGCTCGCATTTCATTATTTTAGTTACCTCTTCGCATTTCCCAATGATTGATCCCTTCTTAATTGTTTTCTGCGTATCTGACAGATTTAAAACCCTTACTGGCATTTTGTAATCTGCATCCGATCTAACTAAGGTTTTCCCTATAACGACTTCTTTATAATTTTGATCTTCTTTGTTGGCTTCCACAACCCACAACCTGGGTGACCCAGAACCTCCTTCCAATTTTCCCCAAATGATTGTTTCTGATTGGGGGTGGCAGCTTTTCTCTGTGATCCAATATTATTCGACGAACACAATTTGAATCTTCACCATTAAATTTTAGTGGCAACTCAACATTTTCGTACGTGAGTACTCCTTTGCCAGCATCAATAACGAATCCATTTGGCCTCATGAAGTCCATTCTCAGGATGACTTCATCCACAATGTCAGCTACAACCACTTCATGTTGAAAGTGAGTATTCCCGATTTCAAAGTTGACCACTTTATTTCCTTTAATACTTGCACTTTCCTCCGTAGCCGTCTGCATTCGGTATCTTCCTTCTTAGTTTCCCTTTCACAACATCTGTGCGGACAATTGTATTTGTTGCTCCCGTATCTAACGTGATGACACAACTCCTTCCATCAATATTAGCCCTAACAGCAGGGCTGTCACCACCCCTTGTCAATCTCGAAACTTGGATGAAGGTTATGAGGCAATCGGTTGTGGGAGCCAGTTTACGCCACTTTAGGCTGGCTCGTTGTAGTTTAACTGATTAGGTGCTGCTCCATCGTCTTCTCTAGCTTGCTACACCCGTTCTTCTGCTGGACGTCTCTGCATAGGCGATGCTGACCTTGCTCGTTTCCTTCTCACATCTCTGCATTCTCTCGAAATATGACCAAGTTTGCCACACAGCCAGCATCGAATTCTGTCACTTCTAAAATTTTCTCGTGGTCTTCTCCTGATCTCCTGGTCTCGTTGTTTATAATTGTCATCACCCAACTCTACCCCCTGTCAAGGCATAAGCAATAGTTTCAGCGAATGTTGGTTTTGGTGACAACATTACAGCTTTTCTTGTCTCAGGATCACGAATACCATCAGTAAAAGCCTCGATCTTCATATTTTTCATAAAATATGGTGGAGTATTTGAGTGTGCTGCGGTCTCGAACTGGAACTTGAAGATGCCGAACGATGTTGTTCCATCGTATGATGGTGGTTTTATTTTGATATTTGCCACTTGATGTATCACCTGGGAAGTAACTTTAGTCGTCTCAACATCCTGCAATCGTTTTTCGAAATCATCAACTTTGGAAAGTACCTTTTTGTTTTCGTCAAGCACTTTTTGTTCTAATTCTTGGATTTGGTGATATGGACTGAAAAAACCAAATGTTATAGAATATTCATGGTGTCCACCAGGTATGGAATTCTGGAAAGTCATGGAAAGTCAGGGGATTTTTTTTTAGTCAGGGAAAGTTATGGAAAGTCAGGGAATTTCAATTATTTCTCTGGAAAATTTTTATTTTACAAAAACTTTTTATAAAAAATATTTCTCATATGTTCTTTATAATTTACTTATACATATCTCCTTTATATAACTCATAATATAATCTATCACTTAATGTTATGCTTTGAATTTGAATACACTCGATTATCTTTGTATGCGATTTTTAAAGTTATGCGGATTTTCTATTCAGTTTTTTTGCGGCTTTTTTATATGATTTATTAGTTATGCGGTTTTCTTCTCCCGTTGTTGTAGATTTTCCATAAATGTTCACCTCTTCTGCCTCTATTGATAAATATTTATAGGATTGAAGTTTATTGTAAAATATTAAATTAACTGAAAGAACTAATGTCATCCCAAAAAAATGTTTCCCTCCGGTTTTCAAACGTGTCTAGGTTTTTTTCTGTGTGAATTTTGATTTGTTTATACGATTTATGCGGTTTTCGAAAATTATAGAACGCATCTCTATCTATACAATGTAAGTCGTTTTTTTTATGCGTATCTACTGCATTAAAATTTCTCTTTTAGTACTTAGTACTTAGATATTTAATGATACTCAAAAATTGGATGATACTCAAAATTTGTCAAGACGGGAAGCTTTGTGCGGGAAGCTGAAAGACGGGAAGCTGAAAACAATTTGCGAAAATTTGGGTTTGAAATGAAGTTTTTTTTTGCCTGAATTTGGAATACTTCTTTAGGGGTTTTCAGAACAGTCGAGTTTCTCGCAAAGCGTTCCGCGAATATAGTAGCTTTTCTTGTGCGGTCAGTGACGATTAAATCTCCGTCACGGTAATGGTAGAGGTTATTCTATGATTAGTACCAGAATTTAAAGAATGAATAGTACTGTCAAAACTTTAAATAGAAATTTACATAGTCGAAATTGTTGTCGCTCTCGCTCTTAGGATTTCTGCTCTTTCATTTATTTTAATGATATTCTGTTGGCTTTTAGATACTATAGGATCGTGTTATAAGATTTTTTCTTGAATCAAAAGTATTGAATAATCTACGTTTACTTCTAAGAGCTAATTTGGCCACTTTCACAAACAAAAATTTTTGTTGGTGCTTCATTATTTTATTAATGCCTGAAGATATAAACCTTTCTATTTCTGCTGATCTAATTAAAATCGGTGTTATTCGCATTAATGCCAGCACTAGAGAGAACATAGAATATGTACGAACCACTGAAAGTATATTTCCTAGTGGCTGAGAAATTATTAAAAAAAAATTTTGAAAAGGCCCTTTTTCAAAAGGTGTAAATGTATACCAATTATAGCGAGCATGTTCCACCATTCATTTTATTGGGGGGGGTCTCGAAGCTGAACTAATTAGTTGGCTTGTTCGAGTAGCACTGTGACCTAAAGTTTTATTGTGCTCTCCTCTGCTGTTGTTATACTGCAGATGACGTCGATGCCACTGTAGAATGTGCAATGTGGTCAAATTCGAGCCTCTTAACGTAGTGAGCTGGATTGGACTAATGATTTGTAGCAGAGGAAGTGTTAGTCTCCCGTCACCGAACTTAATATATCTGCACCATGCAAGTTCAGAGCCGTTGCAGATAATGTGTCCCATGGTTTCTGCCTCCGAGTTTTAGAATGTGCATCTGTCGGAGGCAGAAAGGCGGGATGGGGTGATTTATTGGACCATGTCTTGTCACGTACCATGTCAAGATCTTCATAGACTCTCCCTTAAGATCGTTTTAAGAGAAGAGACAAGAAAGTTACCTAGAAACTTTTTTGAATGCAGAAAACCTTCTCGAAAAAATATTTTGTCATAGCATCAAACTAAAAAAAAATCATGTGTCACGCTATATGAAAAAACTTTATACAATAAATCATTTGAAAGAAAATTTTCTGGGAAGGCTATATATAGGGCATTTACCACCCGCTGTTAGAAACGATAAAAGAAAACTTGGACGTATCGGCAAAACTGTATTTTTGGCAAATACATCTAGATTTTATGTTTAGAATATTATTACATGTTTAGAATATTAACGAACATTGACAATCTACTTTGATGAGATTAAAACTTCATTAAGAGAAAATATTTAAGAATGGCACGATGATTCTATTTCTACAGACATGCCAATGGTGAATATTTTTAGATATTTCAAAAACCAATGCATATATACAGAGAGAGTATGTTCCATTGTAAATAATAGTAAAACTTAATAAAAGTAGACATTTATGATGTAGAACATTATTTATTTTTGTTATTGTTAGTGTTTTGTGGTTCCTCATCATAAAAACCACATCATTTGACTTTCTCACGATCTTGCAACAGAAATTTTAAGTTAATTAGAATTTTTAGAAATTATTTTTCTGGTCGGTCTAGTTTGAAATGAAGTTCTGGAATTTTCATATTTTTGCTCTGGAAAGTCATGGAAAGTCAGGGAATTTTGTTTGGAAAAAATAGTGGACACCATGATAATATAACATGTCCAAAACCAAATAAATAAAGATAAAAAAAAACAAATTCTTGGATTTCGCTTTGAATTTTCTCGACTTTTCCATCGAATGCCGTTGACATTTGTAGAAGTTTCTCATCCAAATGTTGATTTTCAACTCATTTATTTGCTGGTTCATCTCATCTTTATTTGCAGCAAGTGTTGCAGTAATTTCTTCTTTATTAACAGCAATGTTATTAATGTTATTAACAGCAATGTTGACTGTTTCCAGCTGTTGATTGATGTTGTAGCTGATTTCTTCCTTGGTAGAAGTCATCTGTTGGTTGATGTTAAGACTGATCTCTTCCTTAGTTAAAACCATTTGTTGATTGATGTTGCAGCTAGATTCTTCCTTGGTTGCAGCCAAACTTTGATTCATTTCCTCTTTATTGACAACCATATTAGCATTCATCTGATTCATGCTCAAATTCATTTGTTGCATCATTGCCATTAACTGCGTAAAATCGAATTTGCAGATGGCAATGAAGACGTTGTTTCCACAACAAAACATTTGTCATCAACTGCAACTGAATCAGTATTTATTGTAACTGTTCCAAACTGATAACTTTCCACTTCTGTTCGATTGGCTTCCATCACTTCTCGAAGCCGTAGCATCAATTCACTTTTGTTTTCGGTTGTTGACAATCCCCGTTATTCAAGTTCCTTCTTCAAATCTGGAACTTTCAATTCGCTTAAGAAAACCATTATAACCAGCTAACTAATCCCGCCGCTGTCACCAATGTTACGTTTTTCTAACCTTACTTCGAATTGGCCTTACTCACAATTCGATAAACGCAATTCCCAATCTCTTCCGAGTTCGATCACTGATTAGTTGGCAAACAAACCAGGTTTTATTAAGTATTCAACACCTCAATTGTTCCACAACAACAGGAAAACAATACAGCAAACAATATTCCTAACTAGAATATTCTTTCAACAGCTTCAGAAACTCCAACGGTTGATTGTAGAAATTTCCAGTAATACAACGTTTAAAATAATACACAAATTATTTCTACTTAGTAACACTTATAACTTTATTACACTTATAACTTTACACAAAAACTAATTTAAAAATCACTTTTATAATTTTAACTTCACTATCGCAGGCTTAAAATAAAACTAACTCCTAATCTACAACAGATAATTGTTTATATACTGTTTTGCTTAATTTCTAGAAAATTCGAGGTCACTTTTTAGAAACCTTTAGAAAATAGTAGAATATTCGATTACTTTACGTTATGCTGATTTGATTCATAAAATCATTCAATTTTATTTATTGTTGACCCAAGTTCCACGAAGTCCAACAACAACACTATTCATTTCATTAATTTGTTGTCGTGTTTTGTTGATTTGATTTTTCTGGAAGTGACTCAATCGTCTAGATTTTTCTGTAATCGTAACATAAAGTAATGAATGGATGAAGCGATCTTGTAACAAAATTATCTTTGATCTACGTCAAACTTTCAAACATTTTCATATGAGTATATTACCCGCTTTTTGTGGTTCTACAAAATGTTTGTCCCAAATTAGAAGTTGAAATAAAGATTTTTAAAATTTTGCTTATTGATAATGCTTTTGGCATCTAACAGATCTCAACCATTCCAACATTAAATTAATTTTTTACCATCTAATACAACTGCTCTGTAGTCGTTAGAGTTATTAGCAAAATATTTTTGCGAGTGCATTTGCATTCTTCCTGGATAAATTAGATAACTCTTATGATATCAAAGTACGTACCCAAACTGTAGAAAGATTGTACCATGAGAAATTCCGTAAATTTCATTGCAAATTATATTATAGAATTAAAGCCATGTACACATAGAGCTCCTGGATAAAAACAATGGGTAGCCGTAGTCGATATATTAAATCTAGTAACAATAGTTCAAGCTGAACTATGGCACTTCGTAGATTTGGTGCATTGAAATAATACTATTGGTGAAGATGACTTTAACAAAAACACTTCTCCTGATGTGCAAGAATTTATAAATTACGATTATAACCTACATAAAGACGATCTTTTTAATTCAATTGATGAAAACTAAGATTTACTTTACGAGAATGACGATGAGCCAGAACCCGAAACGACATCATCTTTTACAACAAATATTTTATTGGACGGAATTGCTATTGTCAATCGACAACAAGTTTTTTGAGACCTTGGACTGATATGGTCATAGGCCTAAAATATCAGCGAAGAGTTACGAAGATTATGGCTGCATATATTAAATCAAACAAACAGACAGATCTCTCTAAAAAGCAATAATTATTCATTACTAATAACTTTTATAAGTCTTAAAACTACAGTAAATATTTGCGGTAAAGAAAACGTCATAATAACATTTACAATACAACAGAAAGTGACGACTAATGTTTTGTCAGAAAAGCAAGGACGATAATGTCAAATTAGTGAATTAAAAAAGTCAAATTAGAGAATTATTACATACATAACTATTTTATAGCCTTTATGTTTTGTATTACATAAACGTTTTGATTTTCCAATGAGTAGAAAAATTTGTTTTATTTACAAATAATGGTGAAAATGGCTGATTTTGATCATAAATATTTTTCTTTGGTACCAAACCCTCAATTTTGTATACATCCTTAGTCTCGAATTATGCGGTTTTAAATTGTGCGCTGTTTTGACGGTGCCAAACTACCGCATAATTCAAGGGACACCTGTATTTGTATTCTTTATTGCAGGGTTCATATGATTTAAATCAATAGATTTAAGTTGTTGATTTAAATCAGATTTAAATCACTTGATTTTTTTAATATAAATCGCTGATTTAAATCAAAATTTACCAAAAAAAATAAAATGCTAAATAAATTTTGAAACACCAATTTTGAATAAAAAATCCGAAAATTTTCCTTTCATTAGGTACCACTAAATTATTGAAATGTATGCGCTTTTTTGCAAATAAACTAAAGTCAACATTACAGCATGTGGGCTACTGGTGTGCCAGTAGACAGTAGCTCGCTTGTTCACTCGCTTAAAAAAAATTGGACAGTAGCTGTTCTCGTCTGTACTGTTCAGTGTTCACACGATGACAGTTACTTGCCAGTTATAATATGCGAGTTGATTTTGCGTTATTTTTCTTTTTAAAACAATTTAACAGATAAATAACCAAAGTCAGCTAATATTCGATGGTTTATAACATTTTTTAGTTAAAAAATCATATAATTTACTGTCGAAATCAACCGAATAGGGCATGTTTCGATTTGAACTAAAGAAACGAAGACTTACTACAGAAATGATCCTGTGAAGTATAATTTTGGATTGGAATAATAAATTTTCAAAGAAATAAGACGTGTTTGTGAACGCTAAAATAAATTTTTATTTTTTCTTGCTCAATATTTTATCTAACATTTGAATTTTAAATTAAATTACATAGAAATAAAAAAAGTTTAAATTACTCAGTTTTTGTATGATTTATTAAATACTGCATAATTTAGTTTTCGTATGATTTACCAAAGTAATAATAGTTTTTCAAACCAAAAGTTAATTGTGATTTGCAAAGTAGTTCCAATGATTCACTTATAAAAGAACAAATAAATAAACCGTTATTATATACAAACCAGATTGAACGACAATTAAACAGAATAAGCAAAAAACATTTTTAATAAAAAAAAAATGAAGTGCGTAATCTTTACACGCTGTTGAAGTAAAACTTCTTAGGCCACTGCAGCAGGTATTACTAAAAATATTAAATATAAAATAAAATAAAATATTCTTGATAATATAAATTACACCAATGTGTAATAAACAGCCATATTTACATGTTTTACAAAGTCTTACAACGTATTACAAATTAAATTTCACGATGAATACATGTCTAGTTAATTTAACAATTGGTACAACAATTGATGCATTTTTCAATAAATTTAGCAAATTTGTCATAAACCTCTAATTTCATATTTCAATAATGCTAATAATTGAATTGACTTTGTAATAGTATGTAAATACTGATAATAGTATGGAAATACTTTGTAATAGTATGTAATAGTATGTAAAAACAGTATGTAAATATTGCTTTTTATTACACAGTAAATTATATTATCAAGAAATGCAACTCTAAATTGCAATATGACATTTTCATTTTATATTTCATCTTTTTATTAATACCTGCCACAGTAGCCAAAGAAATTTATTTTAACCGCGTGCAAAGATTACACGGACTCTTTTTTCTATTTAAAAATACAAATTTAATCAACACAAATATTTTTTCCCGTCCGGGAAGGCCCGGGATGCAAACTCTAAACACCATGACCATCGTGACACCACCATGACCATCATGAACATCATGACCACCGTGAAAACCATGACCACCATGACCACCATGACCATCATTACCACCATGACTACCATGACCACTTTGATCACCATGACCACCATGACCACCATGACCGCTATGACCAACATGAATATCATGACCACCGTGAACACCATGACCATCATAACCACTGTGAACACCATGACCACCATGACCACCATAACCACCATGATCACTATGACTACCATGACCACCATGACCACCATGTCCACCATGACCGCCATGACCACCGTGAACACCATGACCACCATGACCACTATGACCACCATGACCGCCATGACCACCGTGAACACCATGACCACCATGACCAGCATTATCACCATGACCACCATAACCACTATGACCACTATGACCACCATGACCAACATGACCAACATGACCACCGTGAACACCATGACCACCGTGATCACCATGACCACCATAACCACCATGACCACTATGACCACCATGATCACCATGACGATCATGACTACCATGACCACAATGAACACTATGACCACCGTGACCACCGTGACCACCATGACCACCGTGATCCCCATTACCACTATGACCACCATGACCACTATTACAACCATGACTACCATGACCACCATGACCATGGCCACCTTGACCACAATGACCACCATCTACAATCGACATATCCAACTCATATAACATTTAGTACGAGACTGCATAAGTGAATAAAAAATATAATAACAAATGAACAAATGGATGACTTGACCATACAAACCAAAAAGATCCACCAAACATGCTTCCATTCCTGAACCAGTTATTCGATTTTGCTCAAATTTCAAAACGGTGCTTTTTGTCATCTTATATTTCATTATATATGCCATTTACCAAGATTTGCGACAACTTATTTCTCTGCCTTTAAAAGAGCCAAATATGCTGCCATTTTTATTAATTTACGAGTCTAAGCATCCATTGTAAACAAAAATCGAGCAGACATATAATATTTTGAAAACTGATATTAAATCAGGGTTGCATAAAAATCTGATTTTTTTTTTAAAAATCAAAAAAATCAGATTTATTTGATTTAAATCGCTTTTTAGGGTTCCGTTTTTTATACGGAACACTATTGGTGAGAGTAAAACGAGTTTTTCACATTATATCGATTATCTCGTAAACTATAAATGCTATGGACTTGAAATTTGAGGTGCGTATAAAACTAATCTCTCTCTCTCTCTCTGGCGTTTACATCCCATGAAGGGATTTTGCCGTCTGTGCCACCAGCTTCCAATCATCTCGTTCCATGACCAGTTGACCCCAGTTTCGACATCCTATATCATGAAGGTCTTGGATGATGTCGTCACGCCAGCGTTGTCTAGGTCTTCCTCTTCGACGAACACCAGCTGGTTGTTGTTGGGACGCTTTTTTTATCATTCTTTCCAATGGAGCCCTTTCTACATGACCAAACCATCTAATCCGGTTGGATTTAATGAATCCGATTACATCGCAGCCTCCAAGAAGCTGTCTGATTTCATGATTCATTCGGATTCTATACTGATTTTCAGCAACTTTACATGGACCATAAATTGTTCGTATGACTTTCCTCTCGAATGTTGATAGAATTCTACAATCGGAGGAAGTCAGTGTCCAGCTTTCACTTCCAAATGTGAGCACAGGTCGGATTAATGCTTTGTAAAGTGTGAGTTTGCACGACTGCGAAAGATGTTTGGATCGCAAAAGTTTTGAGTATGCGTAGAAAACTCTGTATGCGGCTGAGACACGGGCTTTAATATCTGCCTGCATGTCATTTGACGATGTTATTACAGACCCGAGGTATTTGAAGTTTTCTACACGTTCCACTTCATAGTCGCCAGTATTCAGATTGCCGGGAGGTATATTCCTGGATGTTGTTAAAAGTTTAGTCTTGCCGGTGTTAATGCATAATCCAAGTCGTTTAGCATTTCTTTCAAGCTGAGAGAGACTATCCTTGATATCGCTTGTTCTACGTCCGAGAAGCACAATATCATCTGCATAGCCAAGAACCTGACTAGAATAAAACTAATCTGTCCACATGAAATGACGAATACAAATAAAACTAAAGTGGTTTTCGTTTGGTTTACAGGGGTTCGATGTGAGACCTTTGAGAAAATAGATTTTTTTATAGATTCAATTAGGGTATCATATGAAAGGGCTTCATTTCAGTATTCCTTAAAAATTTATCTTGGAATTTTACACTTCACCATTTTTTGTATAATTCTGAATAATGACGTTTTTTTCGTGTTTTCTTAACTCGATTAGCTCCGAACCTAACTGATCGAAAATTTTCAAATGTATTTGGAATGATAGAAAAATTAGTACAGTTTTAATAAAAAATATATAAAAGTGTCATATTCTTATAATTAGATTTTTTAAGGGGGTGGAAATGAGGAGGGGTAAAATCACTATTTAAAATGTGGTCAAGTGGGGTGTCATTTGAAAGAGCACCTAATTTAAAAATCATTGCAATTTTTTTTAGAATTTTGCAATGCACAGTTTTTGAGTTATTGTCAAAAACATACCGTCCCACCCCCCCCCCCTTCGTTTCGACACTGATTGACAGAAAAATTTGGAAAAATTCACAGAGTTAGGCAATTTGGTAAATTTTGTATGAAAATTATACCGAAGTATCAAATAATTATATTTCTGTGTGTTTAGGGGACCGGTGTAAAGAGGGTAAAAAAAAAACTTTTTTGACCCAAGCGAGTGGGGTGTCATTTAAAAGAACACTTAATTTAGAATTCGTTGCAATTTTTTTTATAATTTTGCGGTGCACAGTTTTTGAGTTATGAACAAAAAAGTGCAAAATTCAAACCGTTCCCCCTCCTACGTTTCGACACTGATTGACAAAAAAATTTGAAAAAATTCACAGAGCTAGGAAATTTGGTAAATTTTGTATGAAAATTATAGCGAAGTCTCAAATAATTATATTTCTGTGTGTTTAGGGGACCGGTGTAAAGAGGGTAAAAAAAAACTTTTTTTGACCCAAGCGAATGGAGTGTCATTTGAAAGAGCACCTAATTTAAAAATCATTGCAATTTTTTTTAGAATTTTGCGGTGCACAGTTTTTGAGTTATGATCAAAAATGTTCAAAATTCAGACCGTCCCCCCGTGTATCAAATATTTATTAATCGTTTTGAAAGGGTAGGAATGGTAAGGTGAAATAAAGCTTTTTTAACCCGAATAGCAATATCGAGTGGGACTGGCGTGTACATTTTTAGTCATGTCATCCTTTATACTGATTCTTAGAGCAATTCTTAATTTTGCAACTCTTTTAGAGTGAATATAACCAGTTATCCAAAAGAAAGAAGACTTTATTTCAAAATTATCACGGTCCTTTACTATCTATTGTATATTGTATTGTATTGTATGCCATAAGTGGGCCCAAAAGGTGGCGTAAATTCTCAAGGTTCAAATCAAATTGATGTGATTTGTTAGTTTGTGTTAAGATCCACGTTTGTAATCCATTCATAATTACTGGTTTAATAAATTTCTTGAATAACTTTAGAAAATGTTGAGTTTTAATTGAATGGTAAGTTCGATAACCTGCAATTATTTTAGGGTTAATATTTGGTTAATATGCTATTGTTTAAGCCAAACATTGATCTTTTGTTAATTTCAAATATTGTTAAAATTATACGTTGTTTTTCAAGCACCGACCTAAATGTCGAACTTATGTTTTTTTTTTTTTTTTTTTAATAAAATGTGTTGTGTAATAGGGTTTAGAATATGTGTCACAACAACACATAAATACCTTTTAAGACCCAGGTCTAGACCTGGGTCCCACAACAACTGGCGTTATGAGGTGTAGATTAACGCTTTTTTTAAACATCTGTGGGTTGAAGCCACCTGAGACTAAGTGTTCCGGCAAACTATTCCATTTGTACGCAGTTCGGACAAAGAAGTCTCTCTGCGATCTGCCAGTATGACAGCGCGGGATCTTTACCGTTTCACTGGTTGCGGCAGCCGATTGCCGAGTGGAACGGGGGTAAGAATAAGTTTGAGGCATGATGCCGCCGATTTCATCTGAGCACTGCTGATGACGATATTTGTAAAAAACAACGAGGTCAGCAACAGTGCGACGATGTTGTAGGGAATCAAGTTGTGATGTCAAAGCTCGATCACCTACAATTCGTATAGTTCGCTTTTGAACAGAGTCCAAGAGGGCCAAGATGGAAACAGAGGCAGCACCCCAAACTTGACAGCAGTACTCCATACGTAATCTAACACAAAAAAATTGTTGCTAAAGAAAGAACTGAAAATTTTAGTAAAGCGATGAGCCTATAATTCTATGGAACACGAAAAATATAGCGAAGCTTCAAGTGATTTTATTTCTATGTGTTTAGGGGATGGGAGTGGGGAAGGGTGAAAAATTGTTTTTTGACCCGCATGAGTGGGATGTCATTTGATAGAGCACCAAAATTAAAAAACAATACAGTTTTTTTAGAATTTTGCGATGCACCGTTTTTGAATTATTCTCAAAAAAGTGCAACAAAAGGTTGGTCCCCCCCCCCCCCCCCCTATACGTTTCTTCGTTGATTGACAGAAAAATTTGAAAAAATTTATAGAGATAGGAAATTTGATAAACCCTTAACGAAAAATATAGCGAAGCCTCAAGTAGTTTTAATTCTACGTGTTTAGGGGATAGGAGTGGGGAATCGTGAAAAAAAGGTTTTTTGGCTCGCATGAGTGTCATTTGAAAGAACACCAAAATTAAGAAACATTACAATTATTTTAGAATCTTGCGATGCACAGTTTTCGAATTATTGTCAAAAAAGTCCTATTTTTAGCGTTAACACCACTCCACCCCTAAATTTCGTCGTTGTTTAACAGAATTGAGTCGTTCCTTAACTACCATAAATAGCTATGGATATCATTTAACCTAAAGTAATATTTTTTATATCATTTAGATCAATTTAGATGAGATTGACATTAACTATTGATATTTACGATGAACCATTTAGTTTTTATGTGTCTTGCAATATAAACCCTTTACAACACAACTTTATGTAAATTATTTTGATATTGTTTTCTTTACATTCACGGAACCCTTGACGAGCGAATTTTATTCGCGCTTGTCTGATTTTTTTGATTTAAATCGGATTTTTTTGATTTTTAAAAAAATGTAGTGCAATTTTTTAAGAAATTGTATATCCCTATGCAACGTTAACTTAAACTTTAAAAAAAACTTTATATGAACCATTAGCTCTGGTTATATTTTATGAAAGGTAAGGCTAAACAAAAGTTAAGTAACAGTTTTTAGTTACTAGATTTTTACACTGACAGTATGTAACAACCAGTATGTTGTTCTAGCGACATGAAAAGCGTTACTTGTCAAACTAAGGTAATTTGTCACTGCTTTAGACTGATGTCAGAGATCCAATTCTGCAGGTTCGAAAAGTTCCTCGGATATGTAGATAACTGGTTAGCATTAAACGGCAAGTCATATGGAACAACTGTAAATAACTTGTGTCAGGAAAGTGTGTAGGATTTAATACCTTCAAGATCTTAATAGTAACGTTAGTTTTTAGGGGAAATGTTTTTTTTCGTAAGCGGGTTGTACTGATTTGCATTTAATACTCTATATTTGATATGTAATTATTTATTATTTCTAGATTCATTTCCAGAATCTGTTCATGCTTTTTATGTGGGTTTGTCAACATTTCTAGTTGTGGTTTATTCTGTGACTTTGTTGTTGAAGTTTTACGACTATAGGCTAACATCTTAATTATTCTCAGTTGTTTCCAGTCACGAGCACGATGCAATTGTCTTAGCGTGACTTGATACAGATGAAGTTGATCAGGTGAAGATAGCTCAGAGTCAGGTATAAATTAAAAAAATGGTGAGCGTATTTCGTTCATCATATTCTTAGAACGCATGTTGTTGTGGGACCTAGGTCTTTAGGTTTCTATGTGTTGTTGTGACACATGTTAAAATTCCTACCACATTTTATTAAAAAAAACAAATTTTTTTTTGAATTTGATAAAAATTTTAGAAATTTCTTCATTTGATTTAAATCAATGATTTTTTTAAAATAATCAAGTTGATTTAAATCTGATTTAAATCAAATGATTTAAATCAATGCAACCCTGTATTAAATTAAATGAAAATACTCCAAAAATTCGGATTGAAAATCATTAAATTTAATTCAAAATTATGTTTTACTTCGGTCTGAAAGACCCAAGTATTACATTCATGAGCTCAAAGTGAAATTCTTACCCCCACTTTTTTGACATTTCTCGACGTTTTAGGACTTCCTGATTCTAAAAAAGCAAAAAAAAAATGTATGTCTGTCTGCCGGCCGGCCGGCCGTCCGGCGTCATTACCTACGCTGCAGGGAAAACCGCTGGAGGGATTTCAAAAATTTTTTTTCTAAAAATAGGTATACTCAAGGGACAGGTCCAAAAGGACGCTGTGTTCGATAACTGTACCGGAAGTGTGTCAAAAAAATCATTATGTGTGTCAAAAATGGCAAAGTTTCATATTTTTGGCTTAAAAAACGTTCATTTTAAGTGATTACGAGCAGGAACATTAAATTTGGAGAAATCTTGATGGTCGGGATTGGTATGTGAGATCAAAAACTAGATTATTGCATTATAAGTTTGTCAAAAAAATGTTGTCAAGTGTGTCAAAAGAAAGATTTTTATTTATTTTTTTACCTAATATTTTGGAAAAAAAATAAAATTAATTGTTTGTTTGAAATGAAGTTTTATTATTATTATTGAGAATTATGGCATTATAAGTTTGTCAAAAAAATGTTGTCAAGTGTGTCAAAAGATTATTATTCATTTTTTTACCTAATTTTTGGGAAAAATAAAATAAAATTGTTTGTTCTCTTTTTAGTTTTTTTAGTTTTTAAATTAGGTAAAAAACTAAAAATCTTTTTAGTTTTTTACCTAATTTTTTGGAAAAAAATAAAATTGTTTGTTTAAAATGATATTTTATTATTATTATTGAGAATTATGGCATTATAAGTTTGTCAAGAAAATGTTGTCAAGTGTGTCAAAAGAAAGATTTTTATTTATTTTTTACCCTATTTTTTTAGAAAAAAATAAAATTAATAGCTCGCATGACATGATATTTTATTATTATTATAGAGAATTGTGGCATTATAAGTTTGTCAAAAAATGTTGTCAAGTGTGTCAAAAAATGATTTCATTTAATTTTTTTAGCCAATTTTTTGGGAAAAAAAATGTAGCTGTTTTTATGACGTAAATTTAATTTAAAATGAAATTGGACATGGAAATTTTTGAATTTGTTATAGTTTTTGAAATATTTTTGGAATTTTGAAAAAGTTTGTATTTTTAATTTTGTAATAATTTTTGCAATAGTTTTAGAATTTCGGAAAAGGTTTTAATTGTTGATTTTGTAAGAATTTTTGGAATATTTGTAGAATTTTGAAAAATTTTTAATTTCTGATATTATTATAATTTTTGGAATTTTGAAAAAATTTTCAATTTTGTAATAATTTTTGCAATATTTTTAGAATTTCGGAAAAAGTTTGGATATATAAGAATTTTTGAAATATTATTGGAATTTAGAAAAAGTTTAAATATTTGATTTTATTCTAATTTTTGGAATTTTTTTGGAATTTTGAAAAAGATTAATTTTATTTAATTTAACAATATTTTTGGAATTTTGATTATAATTTTCCGGCAACGTATTGATGTTTCGTGTTAGTTGTGTAATAAATTTTCAAACAGAGATAAAAAATACTTGTACTTTAACAAAGAGTTATGTTAGATATACATCGCTGCCCAAAACTAAAAACCATGTCCTCATAAAAGTTTTTTGCCGAAAACTATATCAAAATCCTTAACCCAGACCGAAGTCTTGATATCTCAGAGCTGTAAGATTTCAGCCCCTCCATATTTTTTAATTGAATTTCTGTTAAATTTTTAAGCATCGAAAAATATGAACTATTCTATATAATGCACCAAAAACCAGTGAATATTTAAAATATGTGTGTCATAATCGGATTGTATCGTATATTTGCCGAATATTATATTCGTTTTTTGTACTTCCGTTGCAAAATTCTCATAACGCGCCTAAAGAAGTTTTACTTCAAAATTAGATGATTTATAACCCTCATAAAACAATTTAGCTGTGAAATTGCAACAGTGATTTATACAATATAAATAAAAGCTTTTGCTTGGATTTTGGTTATTGGAGGGTAAAAGTGATAATTTGGGGGTAAACTTTGCGCTAGTGTCAATGGAAAAGTACTGATTTCATCGCAAAATCGAAGAGGAGGCACAATTGTCATTCGTAGCCGAAAGTGTCAGAAAATAAAATCTCCATATTATTTAAGCTGAAATTTACTCTTTCATGGTGACGTGGAAATGCCAATAAATAGAACGCCGCCAGAATCAGCTAAAAGATCGCATAATCAACTTTCGCCGGTCGTTGACAACGAAAATATTCCAAAAAAGCAAGGTTGGCAAATATCATGATATTTATATAAATATCAAAATATCCGATATATATCAGATATATATCCGATATATATCAAGTTCTGATATTTATTTTTGAATCAGTTGTTTATCTTAAATATAATACAATATGTGGCCCTTTCCACGCTCCTTCGTTTCTTACCTCTTCACCTATAAACTAAATTCAAATATGGCAACTTCAATTCAGTTTTTATAGGCAATTTATCAAGCTTTTCGTCTATATATTCGATTGCACAAGTCCGAGAATACGCTCGCTCACTTTGTCTTGTTTATTTTGTCAAGTTGCATTATATCCATACAAGTTTGTAGAACTACTCCATTAATGGTCCATTACCGGCGACCAGTAATGCAACAATGGTCGAGTACTGGCAACCATAACTGGACCATTAACATAATGTTACTGGATAATACCTTTGAACAATAAATGACTGCCGCTCAAGGGCCAGAGAAAAAAGTCAGCAATGGCCCATACACGGAAATAGAATTGGTCCAGTAATGGTCAATTTCTGGCGACCAAATATTTCAACAATGACTTGGTACTGGCAACCACGACTCACAGTGCTGGTAACTATGACTCGGCCACTAACATAATTTTATTTGTTGATAATTTCGACTGTCATTTATTTTCCAGAGAAAAAAACAATATTGAGCCATACAACGTTGTACACTGTACAGCTGACCCAGTAACGGACAAATAATGTTGACAAGTATTGCAGCAATGGCCGAGTACTGGCAACCATGACTGGGCTATTATAAAATATCTTATGTTTCAATTTAAATAAATTAAATACAAAATAATTATAGTAACATAAAAGTGTCCTAAGAAAAAAATTTAAAACTTATTCCAACCTGGACAACTATAGGTGAAATTTTGCAAAATATATATTTCTAAAATGGATATTACTCTAGTGAATTTTAGCCAAATGACAAAGATCGGCCACTTCATGGTTCAGTTCTTGCCCAATAACAATAGTCAAGTAATGTTAACTATTGGCGTGCATTACTTGGCAATTTAAAGTAAAATAAACAGGCTATTTTTTATAAACCGTAGATCGGGTGATTCATGGATCTATAGTTATGGCTCAATAACAATAGCCAATTACTGTTTACCATTCATGGGTCAGTGCTTGGCCATTCACAGTTAACGAAATACTGGCTATTTTAGTACTGGCATAATAAAAGTCGCATACATACTGTTAACCATTAATGGACCAGTGTTTGCCCGTATATGAAATTCTGGAAAATCCTGCTAAAGTAGTAATTCCATTCTACCACACCATTGGTGGAGTTTCTACACTGAGATTGAAATGCATATTTTGAAAATGGTGTAATTTCAGCTAAAAGCGCCATTACAAACGAAATGAAGTCTGAAATAATTATATTTAAGTAAGGAAGTATATGCTTCTTCTCTTTGGTGGTTCTTCAAACGTTTACCTAAAAATCAATGGTATAAAAATAAAAAAGTTTCCTAACTTCTACAGGTTACTCTAGTTTAAGATCGACTTCCAGTTTATGCCAAATTTCAACAACAACGGCAATAGTCGTTTTATATTTTGGAGTTCGGTCTAAAGCGACTGCTATTGTTTTTAGATAATAAAGCATATGTTTAGCATGCATTACAATATTTATGTCATAAGTTTAGTTATGTCAGGATCTATGTCAGCTTTATGGTCTTATTCTTGGCATAGCTGAACCAGATTGCCACGATTTGGCACGCGTTTACGGGCAGTGCTGCAACAGTTTTTCAAATTTTAGGTATGAATAGTTAATATTTTCTTTTTTATAAATATCATGATACATATCAGGGAATAAATATCGTGATATATATCAATGATATATATCGGATATATATCATTGATATATATCATGCCAACCTTGCAAAAAAGAGAAATCAAAGTACTGATTTAGAAATGGTTTCATCTTTAGTTGGTAATATGACTAAAAACGATCTACTGTATGCTATTAGTGAAATGATGGAATCGAAATTGGATGCGAAATTGGAAAATATTGCATCAAAAGAAGATATTTTGACATTAAAAAAAAGGAAATTGAGGATGTGAAGAAGGAATGTGATATTTTAAAATCAGAAACTAAGGCTCTACATAACGCGAATTTAATACTAAAGAAAAAATTGGAAAATTGTGAAGAGAGCGACAAAGTATGTAATCTAATTTTTAAAGGGTTGCCTGAAGGTGAGCAGATACCAAGTGATACCATTAAGGAATTTTGTGAAAAGACGTTAAACATCAAATAAAAATTTGGCATTTAGAAACTCCTTCAGATTAGGAAAAAAAATTGAATCCAAATCGCGCACAATACTGGTTGAGTTTTTGTTGAGGGAAGACTGTCAATGCAAGAAAAAAAAGAATTTTTCTAATGGAAGTTAAGAATCAGATTACAAATGTCAACAAAGACATAAAAGTGGAAATTCGTGGCTCGCAACTATTTATCAATTCGAAAGGTTTTTATTTGACAGATGATAATAAATTATGTGATAGACAGGCAACGCAGAAAATGTAATTTTAAAAGAAATTGGAACAGATTTTCAAGATATAATGTTGGGTGTCACGGCTAAACTTAATAGCAAATTTAAGGAGACTAATCGTAATTTCGAAAGCTCAACGCAGGCAAGAGCATCTAATAATGCATGAGATGTCGCCGTCTGTCAGGTAGCAAATTATTGTATTCAAAATTTTTTTAATGTTAATATCTTATCTTATAATACTAGCTGTTTAAGCGATAAATGTATGTATGTAAAAATTTTTGAATTTATTAGGAAATATGAAATTATTATACTGCTGGAAACACACGTTACTGAGGAAAATTTTGACAGATATAGTAGTTACTTTGTGGATTATGAAGTGAGGTGGATTCCGGCAGTAAAAACAAAAAAGTTGGGGCGTGCCAGTGGTGGGTGTTTATTGGGGTTTAAAAAATCATTGAAGAAAAACTTAGAACTTAACTTTGAAGTTAAAGAATGTTGGAGGTGTCAATATTAATGGTTAATGTTGGAGGTGTCAATATTAATCTTTTAATGTACGCCGATGACAATATTCTCATAGCAAGTACCCCAGAGGAACTTCAGACAATGATCAACAGATTAGTGGAGTATTGTATTCTTTGGGACCTGAGGGTTAATTTCAGCAAATCCAAGATTATGATCTTTGGTTCTGGAAGGAGATCGGCAAAATAAAAGTGGGTAATGGGAGGGGAAGAATTAGAAATTGTGTCGGAATATAAATACTTGGGTATAGTACTAACCCCGAAGATGTCATTGCAAAATCATCTAAGAGATCGTTTGAAATCAGCTAAAATCAGCATAAACAGTATATGGATGAATCTCATAAAGAATAAAAACGTAAAATTAGATACGAAGGTTAAAATATTTCAGTCCTTTTCTCGGTCTATATTATGTTATGGAGCACAAGTGTGGGGGTTAAGAGAATATGAGGCAGTTGAACAGCTGCAGTACTATTTCCTCAAAAGGGTTATTGGTCTGCTGGTCAATACTTCAAACTATATGCTGTTGATAGAAACGGAAACAAAAAAGTTATTTCTATGCACGTTTAAGCTACATATAAACTACGTATTAAAGTGTCTTTCTCAACATGAGGACCGTTTTCCGAAAATTGTAGCGATAGAAATAATACGGGAAAATACATTTTGGTACAAGGAGTGGAATGGCTGGTTAGAGAAATTGGGACTGTCTATAAATCTCGAAAACCTAGTCATTGCAAGAGAGCAACTGAACAATTTGTTAGCAAGGATCGAGAGGTTTAACTGGCAGAAACTATACGAGCGAGCGAGGCCGGGTGTCCATCATGATCTGTATACCCATTTGGAATACGTTAGAATACCAAAGTATTTCGTGAAGGATTTTGATCTACAGACAATACGGACTATCTTTCGTGCTAGGGAAGGACTGCTTCTATTAAATACACTGCCTGGGATTGGTAATAATAGTATGATGTGCTCTCTCTGTAATTTAAATGAACCGAAAGATATCAAACATTTTATTGGAATTTGTCATATACTTAAACAAGTCAGATGTATTTAGGGAATAGTGTAATTAGCAGAAGGGAGTTATCGATATTTTAAACGGAAGGGACTGGCACTCGTTCTATAAATTCTTACGGGCAGCATGTATATACCGACACGAATTAGTTCTAGAGTTGAACTTTAATTTACAAACGAAAGTTAAGCAAAATCTTCAATAATTTTTTTTTTGTGTTTTAGATAAAATATACCATCAAAGTATCTGCTATATTAATGTGGAAGTTTTCTTTAGTGATATTAGTAAATTCTTCTGTAGTTTAACTTGCATTATTTGATTAGTTTTATTGGCTACTATTAAATCTAAATCTGTTTTCCTACCAAATTTTTATTATCATGTCTTGACTATTAGATCGACCCATTTTTGTATGGAAATGCAAAATGTTGTTTTTTTTTTGTGCTCAGGGCTTAATTCGTTTATTGGTCCATACTGAATATCCACACAAAAAATTGGCCCAATTGGTGCATCCAAGAGCCAGCGCTTTTGCATATAGCAAAAAAAGATTCGAGATTTCTTTGCGGTAAATACTCATATCTCAAAAACGCTTAATGATATGAAAAAAAAAATAAAGCAAACCCACGTTATATTGCGATTGTCTAACTTTCTTAGAACAAACTTTTTTTCTCAGAATTACAACAAAAAAGTTTTAGTGGAGTTTTCTGAATTCGTTCTCAATTTTTCAAAAACGCCTCATTGCCTCCAGTGACATTTAGGAAAAAAAAGTTACAAACAAAATATTAATATTTTTGCTAAACTAACATTTATTTAGAAACTTATAACTTTCATTCAAAAATAAAAAAGTTTTAGAACAAAAGTTCCATTATTTTAAGTATTTCTTCAAATTTTCAGTTTAGCTTAACAGTGTATTTCTAAAAATATACAAAATTTATTCAAATTTATTACAATATCATATTAACAAAAAAATTATTTGCCTTTAAAAATATTTGCAGAGTCACTTAGGAAAAACAACTATTATGGCAAGTGTCAGAATATGAGTATCGATCAATGCATTCCTGACCGTGTAGTTTATCGAGCAAAATTTTTGAAAGTCGAACTTCTACGGTTTTTTGTTAATTCAATAGTGTTCTCAAAATTTGGATGCAAAAACTAAATTTTAAAGAAGCAGTTCAAAAAATTTTAGTTATAAACTGTTAGAAGGTCTTGCAATTTGCATTTTCCTGTAGCGAACATTATTTAATAGTTCACTAAAAAGTCCATACCTTTTGAGTAACTTAACCGAATTTCGTGATTTTATACTTGTGTAAAAGGTATTGAGCTAAGTAATTTTAGTAAATTATTTTTGCACGTTTCAAATTTAGAAGCACACTAAGGTGACCTGAAAATTAAATATAATATTTTAAAATAGGCAAAAGGTGATATTCTTGTACGTCTAGAATTTTCTGACCGAGGTTTGAGTAACAATATCAAAACAGCAATGGAGAAAAAGTTACAATTTCATAATCAAACCCACATGACATCTAGGAAAGCAAATATTTTCAAACTAGTACCGAATAAAATATATTTAAATTTTTTCGTGTCGACAAATCCTAGATATTTTTTGAAGTAGTCATTTTTCAAAAAAAATTTTCAAAAATTCCAAAATTTCTGTATGAAAACCCAGATTCTTGGATAGCAAATGAAGAATATTTGAACATTTAACAGCAAATTAAAGGAATTGTGGTCGTAATTCGCAAATGACGTTGCAGAACGGGGAGTAAAGTTAATGACGGACTACAATAGACATTTTAAGTCAAGATGAATAACAGAAACCGTCCATCCTTCAAGATGTAGAGAATTATCGACAAAAAATCCTTAAAACCAACAAAAAATTCTGTTGCAGAAATCTTGCATGAATATTGGATAACTAAGTGCAACTATAACTTCACTAATAACTAAGTGAAAAATGTGTTAAATTATCATTTAACTCATCAATTTATAACAAAGTATGGAATAATCAGCTAAATAGCATGTTGATTTATTACCTTGAATTTTCATTTCAACACTATTTCATATTTTGTCTAAACATTCTTACATTATATTTTGTTTTGCCTATTTCAAAATATTATATTTAATTTTTAGGTCACCCTATTATGCTACTAAATTTGAAACGTGCAAAAATAATTTACTGATATTACTTACTTCAATAACTTTTAAACAAGTATAAAATCACGAAATTCGGTTAAGGTCAAAAGATGTGGACTTTTTAGTGAATTATTAAATAATACAGGCAAATGCAAATTTCAAGACCTTCTAACAGTTTAGAACTAAAATTTTTTGAACTGCTTCTTAAAAAATTAGTTTTTGCATCCAAATTTTGAGAATACTAACGAATTAACACAAAACCGTAGAAATCCGATTTTCAAAAATTTTTCTCGATAAACTACACTGTCAGGAATGCATTGATTGATACTCATATTCTGAGACTTGCCATAATAGTTGTTTTTCCTAAGTGACTCTGCAAATATTTTTAAAGGCAAATAATTATTTTATTAATATGATATTGTGTTTAATAAATTTTAATAAGTTTTGTATATTTTTAGAAATACACTGTTAAGCTAAACTGAAAATTTGAAGAAATACTTAAAATAATGGAACTTTTGTTCTAAAACTTTTTTATTTTTGAATAAAAGTTGTAAGTTTCTAAATAAATGTTAGTTTAGCAAAAATATTAATATTTTGTTTGTAACTTTTTTTTCCTAAATGTCACTGGAGGCAATGAGGCGTTTTTGAAAAATTGAGAACGAATTCAGAAAATTCCACTAAAATTTTTTTGTTGTAATTCTGAGAAAAAATGTTTGTACTAAAAAAGTTAGGCAATCACAAAATAAGGTGAGCTTGCTTTAACTTTTTTTTCGTATCATTAAGCGTTTTTGTGATATGAGTATTTACAGCAAAGAAATCTCGAATCTTGTTTTGCTATATGCAAAAGCGCTGGCTCTTGGATGCACCAATTGGCCCAATTTTTTGTGTGGATATTCAGTATAGACCAATAAACGAATTTAGCCCTGAGCACAAAAAAAAAATTAACATGTTGTTTTTGGGTCGGTCTATTGAATATGTTAGATTTCAATATTAATTTTAAGAATATTTCATAAGCTCGAATTTTTCTTTTAACATTTACAAATGAATTTTTATTGTTGCTATCCCGACAGACGGCTTCGGCCATTGTTCGTGGTTTATAAATAATTTTAAACATTTGTAGATTTATACATTGTAATCTTTACTGAATTGAAAAGTTATTGAATAAACTTATTCTTATTATTATTATCAACCGAATACAATACGCCCATATTTTTCAATGTGGAGGGGAAAAACGAGTGGCAAGTAAAAACAAAATATGTTGTAGTAACTCGCCTGCTAGTTTCTGCCCTACTCAAACATTCGAGTAGCTCGCCTTATGTGTTCACGTAATGCCAGTAACTGTACTCCATTAACTTGTCTGCTCAACTCGCATGTTTACTCGCCACGTGTGAACTAGGCTTAACTGTTTTCGTTATCTGCGAATTATCATTCATTTTAGTTTTAAATTTTGTGGTAACATTTTTTTCTATTTGTTTTGAGTTTTGACTGAGAGAACATGAAATAAAAGGTTACTGAGTATTTTGTACCGCCGTACAAAACAAACTAACAGTAATAAAATTTCGGACAGTGTGATTTGCAAGTAAATTTGAACGCAGAACAAAAAACAATTTTGCTCACAAATACAAAATGTCCCTGAAACCTTGCCATTATGCTGCGTTTCTAATTTCACCCACCGAAATGTATGATAAAGAAATGCTGCTTCTCAAGATGGACGGGTCTACGCCCCAGAAGTACTCGGAACCCAGTTCCGACCAAGGACCATCACAAAAATTTCGACGAAAGGTGCTACTCCGACGCTCCATTTTTTGGATAAAGAAGCAGTTGTTACTGGCCTCACTTCTTCACATCCTCCTCGTCATGGCCGGTATTGAAAGAAATCCTGAACCAACTAAAATATGGCATTGTGCAATATGCAAAAACATTTTAAGGGCAAACGCTACATCCGTCCAGTGTAATAGCTGTAAAGAATGGTGTCATCTCAAGAACTGCTCAGGCCTTGCAACACATAAGCAATGGACCAAAAATTACATAGCGCCATGTTGCTATGCATCAAGTCAACATATAAATACGAGCTCGCAACAGAACAAAATGCGAATGAGCACACATCCGGAAACCCCAGGTGATGTGATAATAATGCAGCTAAATTGTAACGGTCTCTTAAACAAAATCGATAATATTATCAACTTTATGTATAAAAACAATATTCTAGTCGCGGTTTTATAAGAAACCAAATTAAATGTTCGATCTAAGATTAGTGATAGTATATGTGATTATAGAATTATAAGACTGTATAGAGGGAAGGACAAAGGTGGTGGCCTTGCCTTTATCATACACAAAACCGTTATCTACCGTACAACCACATTACCAGCAGTACCGGGAACTGATAAACACCTAGAAGAACTAGGTATTACAATAAAATCCGGAAATACGGAGATAAATCTAGTCAATATTTATATTCCACCTGTAAGCAGCTGTGATATAGGTTATGAACCGTCCATAGGACATTTATTTAATACCAAAGACTGTCTAATTCTCGGTGACATAAATGCTCACCACGATCCATGGCACTCACACTTGAACACCGACTCAAGAGGTTAAAATATTGCTGATCAAATTGACGGCTCCAACTTTGGAGTCCTCAATGAACCACAACCAACAAGAGTAACAAATAACTCATACTCGTCTCCAGATGTTTTACTTGCCAGCATGTCACTAATGCCAATCGCTGAATGGAGAACAGAAATTGCATTGGGATCAGACCATGTGCCGATCATAATCACCTTAAGCCGTTCCTTAAACGAAATGAAATCCGAGAAGAAGACATACATTAATTTTAACAAAGCAGACTAGGATATTTTTACCAATTTTACTGAATTGGAATTCAGTAAGCGAATTTTACCAATTGACGCCCTCTCTGGGGAAAGAAAATTCAGAGAAATTTTTAACAAAGCTAGATCTCGCTTCATTCCAGCCGGCAGAATACAAAATATTAAACCAAACTTCCCACAAGAAGCTTGTGTACTTTCCTCCCAAAGAGATGACATCCGTAAGGCAGGTCCAACTGATTCTAAAATTCCGGGCCTGAACAAGCAGATAAATAAACTAGTAATGGAACACAAACGTAACAAATGGAAAGATTTAGTAAGTCAAACTTTGGCACAAATAAAAGTCTGTGGAAGGTGATTAAGGGTTTAACATATCCGCGTCAATCGCATAACAACTGCATGATCTCCTTCGATGATATCCCAACCGAAAACCATAGAAAATGCGCAACAAAATTCAACACGCAGTTTACAGAAAAGCAAAGTAAACATGAAAAAGAAACTAGGTCAGTATTAAGACATATGCGCAAACTTAATACTGAAAATCTTGAGGATATCATATTTTCCGAAGAAGATGTTGGAAACGCAATAAAGAAATCCAAAACACCTAAAGCCAAGAAAAGTTCGAATCAGTGGTTAGGACCGTACGAGGCTGTAAAAATTGACGGTGAGGTGACCACGTCAATAAAAATTCAAAATACAATAAGAAAAGTTCATAACAATAGATTGAAACTAGCGATAGTATAGTAAAATAATAATATCAATCTCTAAAAAATAAATATATTACAGATCGCAAGATGAAATTATCTACTACAACAATATTAATTTCGTTATTTACATTAGTTTATACAGAAGTACAACCAATATCATTGAAACCGCTTGAAACTAACGGCGTATTATTTGAAAGCATTGTAAAAACGATGTTTTACAAGAAAAATTGGTCAATTCTTACCTACATTTCGAAACCTGATAACCAAGAGTTTGAAGAATTCAATAGTTTCTGCCAGACTAAATTAAAAACACTTTGTAAACCAAGAGCGGGCAGAGAAAATATGTTTGTTGCGAATTGCTTGAATTTTATCGAAAAAATTGAATATATTACAAATCAAATTAAAAAATTAGATAACACCATTAGCTTTTATGTTCTCCCTCAATTGCTACGACAAAAAGAGGGGCCGTTGACTTTATAGGTAGTTTGTCAAAGTCCCTATTCGGGACCATGGACAAAGAAGACTCAGACTTAATTTTTAAAAAGTTAGAAGTACTCGACAATACAAATATAAAAACAATAGACCTTATGGACCAATAGACAACCTTCCTACGAAATAATTTAAACTGGACAAAGTCTGCACTAACTGACATGGGATCTCAGGTGACATCACTAGACATGAAGGTAGAGAAAATTGAAAGGGAATACAACAAAGTGATCAGTGACAAAAACATGGAGTTGGAACAGACCTTAATGATTGAAGAGATTATGACTTTCGCTATACTGAAAATATCAGAATGGCAACACAAACAGACAACACTTTTATCGATCATAAACCAAATAATGGCGGGAAGAATACACCCAGCACTTTTAGATTGAAAATTTATTGAGGAAAAGTAAAACAACGTGACGAAATATGGAAATTTTCCAGGATTTATTTTACAAACAGTCAACTTACAACAATTAATGAAAGTTTATTCTGTCCTAGATAACAATAGGATACTTATAAGTATAAACATACCATTAGTAGAAAACCTAGTGTTTACAAATTATTTAGTGCATATAACACCGATACATTTAGGAGGAGCATTGATGAGCTTTGATATTGAAAACGGATTACTGACAGTATCATCTGAGCCTCATAGTTTTGTAATGATGGAATTGTCAGACTTAGACGACTGTAGTAATATCAAAACGGTAAATAGCACTTGGAATATCTGCCGAAACCAATTTCCAATAATGATGAACTCCGACTATAATTGTTTAACTACACTTTTTGACCACTATTCAATAGCCAAAGATAAATGCAAAACCAAAGTATGGCCCAGCCAGTTAAATATCGTTCACAAACTAAGAAAACCCAACAGTTGGCTTATACTACCCACACACCCAATAGAATTAAACGTAGAAATTAACGCAAATGAGATACAGGCAGTTTGGGTTAACAGATCTTGCATATTAGAAAGTGAGTCGGAATGTAGAGTTAGAATGGAGAACATTATACTGCCATATGAAAATTCAGACGACACAGAACCTCACTTTAAGATTTCAAAAAGACATAGACAAACAAACCTATTAGTCGAAACAATCGAATACCAGGACAAAATACCGAATACCTCAATGATACCAGTACTTTTAACAGACCAACATAGGCTGAACAAAATCTGGTCGGAAAATAGTGTTGATCTCGACAAGTTCCAAGATGGGTTGAAACGCGAAAAAAAATTAGGGTAATCCAACAACGAAACAATTTCGGGAACGAATGGTCAATTCTCCAATTCGTAGTTTTAGGCGCTTGTTTCACAGTAATTCTGGCAGCAATCATTTATTTCTACCGCTTAAAAGTTTCAAAACATAAAAACCGTAATAAACAATCCAAAATAGAGAAAAATACAATCAAACAAAGAATTAAACAGTCAGATACACCTGGTATAGAATTGAATGTAGAATCAACCGGAAGTTTAGATAGTGCAGTGGAACAAAGACAATTTGCACGGTACAGAGCTGATATTTTCACTTAAGTCTAATTACGTTTAAACCATTTTTCCAAAAGTCACAATGAAAATTATTTATTGTTTACCAAAAAAAAAAATAAATAGGAAACGATTTTTTATATATCTATCTATCTTATCTAAAATAATCTAAGGGCCAGTTTCACCATCCTCAGTTAAGTTACAGTTAAGTTAAATTTAAGCTAACTGCCACTTAACTGAAGGAAATGGGTTTCACCAGTCTCGGTTAGCTAAATATTATGTTAAATTCTCAGAGAACTTGATATACAAAATATATTTAAGTTAAAATTTAACCAAGAGAAATGCGATACGTCATATTTGGATGAAAAATATGAATGAATGAAATATGAGAAATGTTGAAATAAAAATTAAAATATAAATAAATATAAGAACTGAATCTAAAAAATTTATGGTGCAAATTATGAAACTTTTTGCAATCCATACAATTTTAGAGCGATCTAGTTTCGAACCAATGAGAAAATTTTAAACTTTAAAAAAGTTTATCATTCTCATCAGGGCTAGCCGACTAGATAAACTCTACCAAAAAATGTCAACGCTAATGTATATAAACCAAAAATTAGGATACAACTCTAGCGAAGTGTAAAAACAAAAAATTTACATAAACATACATTTAATAAATTCAGGTTTAGTCAATTAATTTCTCTGGTGATCACTGTTTTGTTATACTCTAGACATTCTAGTATTGAATAACAAACTTGTATCGGTGAGAGGAAGATGACTAGTCTTCACTTGTGTCTATTGACACATGATCAACAATTAATTCAGTAAATTATTTGTGATATAACATCACCCCGATGGAAAATCTCCCATCAAGAATAATATAAGAACTGAATCTAAAAAATTTATGGTGCAAATTATGAAACTTTTTGCAATCCATACAATTTTAGAGCGATCTAGTTTCGAACCAATGAGAAAATTTTAAACTTTAAAAAAGTTTATCATTCTCATCAGGGCTAGCCGACTAGATAAACTCTACCAAAAAATGTCAACGCTAATGTATATAAACCAAAAATTAGGATACAACTCTAGCGAAGTGTAAAAACAAAAAATTTACATAAACATACATTTAATAAATTCAGGTTTAGTCAATTAATTTCTCTGGTGATCACTGTTTTGTTATACTCTAGACATTCTAGTATTGAATAACAAACTTGTATCGGTGAGAGGAAGATGACTAGTCTTCACTTGTGTCTATTGACACATGATCAACAATTAATTCAGTAAATTATTTGTGATATAACATCACCCCGATGGAAAATCTCCCATCAAGAATAATATAAGAACTGAATCTAAAAAATTTATGGTGCAAATTATGAAACTTTTTGCAATCCATACAATTTTAGAGCGATCTAGTTTCGAACCAATGAGAAAATTTTAAACTTTAAAAAAGTTTATCATTCTCATCAGGGCTAGCCGACTAGATAAACTCTACCAAAAAATGTCAACGCTAATGTATATAAACCAAAAATTAGGATACAACTCTAGCGAAGTGTAAAAACAAAAAATTTACATAAACATACATTTAATAAATTCAGGTTTAGTCAATTAATTTCTCTGGTGATCACTGTTTTGTTATACTCTAGACATTCTAGTATTGAATAACAAACTTGTATCGGTGAGAGGAAGATGACTAGTCTTCACTTGTGTCTATTGACACATGATCAACAATTAATTCAGTAAATTATTTGTGATATAACATCACCCCGATGGAAAATCTCCCATCAAGAATAATATAAGAACTGAATCTAAAAAATTTATGGTGCAAATTATGAAACTTTTTGCAATCCATACAATTTTAGAGCGATCTAGTTTCGAACCAATGAGAAAATTTTAAACTTTAAAAAAGTTTATCATTCTCATCAGGGCTAGCCGACTAGATAAACTCTACCAAAAAATGTCAACGCTAATGTATATAAACCAAAAATTAGGATACAACTCTAGCGAAGTGTAAAAACAAAAAATTTACATAAACATACATTTAATAAATTCAGGTTTAGTCAATTAATTTCTCTGGTGATCACTGTTTTGTTATACTCTAGACATTCTAGTATTGAATAACAAACTTGTATCGGTGAGAGGAAGATGACTAGTCTTCACTTGTGTCTATTGACACATGATCAACAATTAATTCAGTAAATTATTTGTGATATAACATCACCCCGATGGAAAATCTCCCATCAAGAATAATATAAGAACTGAATCTAAAAAATTTATGGTGCAAATTATGAAACTTTTTGCAATCCATACAATTTTAGAGCGATCTAGTTTCGAACCAATGAGAAAATTTTAAACTTTAAAAAAGTTTATCATTCTCATCAGGGCTAGCCGACTAGATAAACTCTACCAAAAAATGTCAACGCTAATGTATATAAACCAAAAATTAGGATACAACTCTAGCGAAGTGTAAAAACAAAAAATTTACATAAACATACATTTAATAAATTCAGGTTTAGTCAATTAATTTCTCTGGTGATCACTGTTTTGTTATACTCTAGACATTCTAGTATTGAATAACAAACTTGTAATAGACACAAGTGAAGACTAGTCATCTTCCTCTCACCGATACAAGTTTGTTATTCAATACTAGAATGTCTAGAGTATAACAAAACAGTGATCACCAGAGAAATTAATTGACTAAACCTGAATTTATTAAATGTATGTTTATGTAAATTTTTTGTTTTTACACTTCGCTAGAGTTGTATCCTAATTTTTGGTTTATATACATTAGCGTTGACATTTTTTGGTAGAGTTTATCTAGTCGGCTAGCCCTGATGAGAATGATAAACTTTTTTAAAGTTTAAAAATTTTCTCATTGGTTCGAAACTAGATCGCTCTAAAATTGTATGGATTGCAAAAAGTTTCATAATTTGCACCATAAATTTTTTAGATTCAGTTCTTATATTATTCTTGATGGGAGATTTTCCATCGGGGTGATGTTATATCACAAATAATTTACTGAATTAATTGTTGATCATGTGTCAATAGACACAAGTGAAGACTAGTCATCTTCCTCTCACCGATACAAGTTTGTTATTCAATACTAGAATGTCTAGAGTATAACAAAACAGTGATCACCAGAGAAATTAATTGACTAAACCTGAATTTATTAAATGTATGTTTATGTAAATTTTTTGTTTTTACACTTCGCTAGAGTTGTATCCTAATTTTTGGTTTATATACATTAGCGTTGACATTTTTTGGTAGAGTTTATCTAGTCGGCTAGCCTTGATGAGAATGATAAACTTTTTTAAAGTTTAAAATTTTCTCATTGGTTCGAAACTAGATCGCTCTAAAATTGTATGGATTGCAAAAAGTTTCATAATTTGCACCATAAATTTTTTAGATTCAGTTCTTATATTATTCTTGATGGGAGATTTTCCATCGGGGTGATGTTATATCACAAATAATTTACTGAATTAATTGTTGATCATGTGTCAATAGACACAAGTGAAGACTAGTCATCTTCCTCTCACCGATACAAGTTTGTTATTCAATACTAGAATGTCTAGAGTATAACAAAACAGTGATCACCAGAGAAATTAATTGACTAAACCTGAATTTATTAAATGTATGTTTATGTAAATTTTTTGTTTTTACACTTCGCTAGAGTTGTATCCTAATTTTTGGTTTATATACATTAGCGTTGACATTTTTTGGTAGAGTTTATCTAGTCGGCTAGCCCTGATGAGAATGATAAACTTTTTTAAAGTTTAAAATTTTCTCATTGGTTCGAAACTAGATCGCTCTAAAATTGTATGGATTGCAAAAAGTTTCATAATTTGCACCATAAATTTTTTAGATTCAGTTCTTATATTATTCTTGATGGGAGATTTTCCATCGGGGTGATGTTATATCACAAATAATTTACTGAATTAATTGTTGATCATGTGTCAATAGACACAAGTGAAGACTAGTCATCTTCCTCTCACCGATACAAGTTTGTTATTCAATACTAGAATGTCTAGAGTATAACAAAACAGTGATCACCAGAGAAATTAATTGACTAAACCTGAATTTATTAAATGTATGTTTATGTAAATTTTTTGTTTTTACACTTCGCTAGAGTTGTATCCTAATTTTTGGTTTATATACATTAGCGTTGACATTTTTTGGTAGAGTTTATCTAGTCGGCTAGCCCTGATGAGAATGATAAACTTTTTTAAAGTTTAAAATTTTCTCATTGGTTCGAAACTAGATCGCTCTAAAATTGTATGGATTGCAAAAAGTTTCATAATTTGCACCATAAATTTTTTAGATTCAGTTCTTATATTATTCTTGATGGGAGATTTTCCATCGGGGTGATGTTATATCACAAATAATTTACTGAATTAATTATAAATAAATAAATTAAACATTATATTTTATCCATTTCATAAGTTTGAAATTGCAGGATTTTTTTATCTTTTATCTTTCAAAATTCGGTTTGGTTATTCAAAACTAATAGCATTTCAACTATTAGTTTTGAATAACCAAACTTTAACCAAACTTTAACCGTTTAACCGTTGGTTAATTTAACAAAGAGAATTGTGGTGAAACCGAAACATTTTGTTATCCTCCCGTTAAAGTTAAGTTCTGGTTAAAGTTATATGAACGATGTTTTTTATGATCGGCTTTTATTCGTTTGATAAATGATAGGAAAAGTAAAATAAAGTAAAGTTTATTTTGGAAAAGTAATTAAAATAATGGAAAAACAGATGATTTGAGATTTTGATATAAAAAATATGATTTGTGATTATCTTCTTTTAAAGAGAATTTTAAATTAATGATTAAAAAGATTCTTTGTATTTTGTTTGATAATTTCCTATCTTGATAATAAGAATAGGTACGCGTAAGAATGAAGATGAATATGTGTGGGGGAAAACTTGACCATTTTTTATTTTTCTGAAACTTGGCATATAAGTAGTATGGACAAAATAAAAAATACTCCTTATTTTAGGATTTTTTAAAGTGCATAGTATGAACATAGGCGAAAATTTTCCCAATCCGAACTAACCTTGAAATTAAATTGCTTATGGTTCGACTAAAATTCTAACTTTCTAACATTTGTTCGAATAATTTTATAAAAAAAAATTTAACCGTTGAAGTTCGAATGATATAGTTTAGAGCAGTATTTCTCAACCGTTGGTCCGCGTACCATTAGTGGTCTAGAGGAAAATTTTAGTGGCCCACGAATTTCTTTGTTGCTTTTTTATTGGAGGGCCTTGAGACTTGCAGTTCAAGTAGCACTGCGACCTGAAGATCTATTGTGGTTACCTTGATTGTGTTATTAGTCAGTCGTCGCCTGTGCCGTTACTGGTTGTATTCTGTCATCCAAGTTGAGACTTTTAATAAAATTAATTAGCTCAATTGGAGTGACGTTTTGTGGTAATGGAAGTGTTAGTCTTCTGTGACCAAATTGGTTGTATCTGTGCCAAAAGAGATCAGGACAGCTGCAGATGACGTGTTCCATCGATTCCGCGTCCGAGTAGCAGAATCTACACCTGTCGGAAACAACAAGGCCCATTTTGTTAAGATGGTGGTTTAAAGGACCATATCCAGTAACGCACCACGTTAAAATTCTTAGAGACTCTCTGTTTAAGTCGATTGTTTTTAAGGTGGAAACAGGAACCTAGGGTTACCTAGAAAATTCTTGGAGTGTACTAGTCCCTCTCTTCTCCATAATTTAGCATTTTGTTCCTGTTCTCATGTCTGGATTGTGCCTTTGAGCGAACTCTTGGCCTATCCGAAGCATGGTTCCGGCCCAACAAACTTTTTTTTGGCACCTTGCTTTGCTAAAGCGTCAGCGATAGCATTTCCTTGTATTCCTGTGTGGCTAGGTGCCCACACAAGTGTTACTATATTACTGAAGTAGATTTTTAGTAGATTTTGGTAGGATTCCCATACAAGTTTTAAATCAAAGCGCGTAGATTTTAGTGCCAAGAGTACTGCTTGGCTGTCAGAGATAATATATTTCAATATTTTGGTATTTTCTTTCAGCACATAGCAAAGCGCAACTGCTAATGGCCAAAATTTCTGCTTGAAATATGGTTCTTGTGGTGTCTTGTGGTGCCTAAGGCAACCGTATGTTTTGTTCTAGGACCAAACACTCCTGATCCGTGCCCATATTGGTTCGAGAACCATCTGTGTACCAGATGCTGGTGTTATGTGGCAGTGACCGTATGTAGTTTTTAATACGATCTCTGGCCAATATCTTGACATCAAAGTGACTGTCTAAATCTATTGCTTTTGGCATACAATCTGAAATATGGTATGTATGCAGTTCAGCTTTTAATTCAGAAAGGATTTTAAGGTGTTTGGTTAGATTACCCGGCTTAAACCCTTCTGTGAGCTGCAGTCTATGAACGCTCAACACCGCTACAGATTTAACATGTAGGTGCAAAGGAGAAAGCTTTAGAAGGATCTCCATTGCTGACGTTGGCGTGGTTTTGAAAGCACCTGTGGCACTAAGACACACAAGCCTTTGTATTTTTGTAAACATATTTTGAGCAGTTATTTGGCGCGTTTTAGGCCACCAAACTAAAGCTGCATGCGTTAGAATTTGTTTAATAAGACTTTGGTGCAACCAAAGTATCATTTTTGGGCTAAGACCCCATGTTTTCCCAAACAGGTTTCTGCATGTGAAGAAAACTTTGTTTGCCTTATCGGAGATATATTTCAGGTGTGAGTTCCAGGTTAGTTTGCTATCCAGGATCACACCTAAATAAGCAACAGATTGGGACAGATTGGGACAGTCGATCAACTCCCAAAAACAAGCATCATCGTTTTCACAAACAGGAGAAACTTTCAAAAGAGGTTAACAAACATCAAAAGAGGTTGGAGGTCTAACCTCTTTTGATGTTTGTATTGGATCGCCGTTTAAAACAGGAGAAATGAAATTAAAGTTTCTCCTGTTTGTGAAAACGACAATGCTTGTTTTTCGGGGGTTGATCGACAGTCCCAATCTGTTGCACCACTTTGATACAATATTAAGAGCTGTCTGGGTTCGACCATCGACAATGGAGTCATGTTTCCCTCTAACCATGACTGCCAAGTCGTCGGCATAGCCTACAGTGTTGAAGCCGGAATTATTTAGCTTTGTGAGGAGATCATCAGCCACCATTAGCCAAAGTAGTGGAGAGAGCGCGCCTCCTTGCGGGCAGCCTCTAGATGCAGTAACAGTCACTGAATAATCACCTAGTGTAGCCGTTATCTTCCGACTCTGTAGCATCTTGATAATCCACGCAATGATAAGCGGGTTTATATTTTTACATATGGTGTCATGGTTTTTTTGTACGGTTCTTTTGACACATATAAACACAACAAATTAAAACCAATAAAACTTAAAATAGGTAGATTTTTCTGAGAAATCTACCTAAAACTTGCGCTTCATTTGTCTTAATTTATGTTTAATGCTTCTCTTATGAAGGCGATTAATAGAGGAACGAGACATGTTTACAATATGATTTGCAATGTCGTCTGGATTTATTTCATTGTTAGCACGAGTAACTGAGTTTGAGCCATCCAGCTTCCGAAGAAGACTCCAAGCTGCTGCCATAAATCTATGTTTTCAACAGCGTTAATCCACTTTTGTTTCCTCGCGATGTACAGTGAGTATATTAAGTCATTAACCACGTCTGCCTCACCACTACTAAGGTGCTCCTCAAATAATAAATATATCGCTCTCTCTACTCCAACCAGGAATGTATTCTTCACCGGAAGTGCTCTTGGAATGCATTCCTTTGCAGTTGAAATGATGGCTCCTACGAACTTATCGTAATTTTTAGGAATGGGTTGGATCTAGTGAATCACTGCATCCAACTCCGACCCATATTTAGCGTTTCGTCCCGAAAATTCGGACAAAATTGAGTGATGGTGCCATTGACAACAGAGTTTTTTGAAAAATAGTTTAAAAATTAGTATTATGAACTTATTTTTGTTTTGTTTTTATGTATTCTATTTTATTTAATTTTTGAAGTTCTACTTCGGTCTGAAAGACCTAAGTATTACATTCATGAGCTCAAAGTAAAATTCTTACCCCCACTTTTTTTGTATTTCTCGACGTTTTAGGACCTACTGATTCTAAAAAAGCAAAAAAAATGTATGTCTGTCTGTCGGCCGTCCGTCATTACCTACGCTGCAGGGAAAACCGCTAGAGGGATTTCAAAAATTTTTTTCTAAAAATAGGTATACTCAAGGGACAGGTCCAAAAGGACGCTGTGTTCGATAACTGTACCGGAAGTGTGTCAAAAAAATCATTATATGTGTCAAAAAAATCATTATGTGTGTCAAAAATAGCAAATTTTCATATTTTTGGCTTAAAAAACGTTCATTTTAAGTGATTACGAGTAGGAACATTAAATTTGGAGAAATCTTGATGGTAGGGATTGGTATGTGAGATCAAAAACTAGATTATTGCATTATAGTTTGTCAAAAAAATGTTGTCAAGTGTGTCAAAAGAAAGATCTTTATTAATTTTTTTACCCAATTTTTTGGAAAAAAATAAAATTGTTTGTTTGAAATGAAATTTTATTATTATTATTGAGAATTATGGCATTATAAGTTTGTCAAAAAATGTTGTCAAGTGTGTCAAAAGAAAGATTTTTATTTATTTTTTACCCAATTTTTTCAGAAAAAAATAAAATTAATAGTTTGTATGACATGATATTTTTTTATTATTACAGAGAATTATGATGGCATTATAAGTTTGTCAAAAAAATAATGTCAAGTGCGTCAAAAAATGATTTCATTTATTTTTTTAGCCAATTTTTTGGAAAAAAATGTAGCTGTTTTTATGACGTAAATGTAATTGAACATGAAATTGGACATGGAAATTTTTGAATTTGTTATAGTTTTTGAAATATTTTTGGAATTTTGAAAAAGTTTGTATTTTTAATTTTGTAATAATTTTTGCAATATTTTTAGAATTTCGGAAAAAGTTTTAATTTTTGATTTTGTAAGAATTTTTGGAATATTTTTAGAACTTTGAAAATTTTTTAATTTTTGATTTTATTATAATTTTTGGAATTTTGAAAAAAATTTCAATTTTTGATTTTGTAATAATTTTTGCAATATTTTTAGAATTTCGGAAAAAGTTTAAATGTTTAAGTAATTTTGGAATATTATCGGAATTTAGAAAAAGTTTAAATATTTGATTTTATTCTAATTTTTGGAATATTTTTAGAAATTTTGAAAAAGATTGATTTTATTTAATTTAACAATATTTTTGGAATTTTGATTATAATTTTCCGGCAACGTATTGATGTTTCGTGTTAATTTTGTAATAAATTTTTAAACAGAGATAAAAATACTTGTACTTTAACAAAGAGTTATGTTTGATATACATCGCTGCCCAAAACGAAAAACCATGTCCTCATAAAAGTTTTTTGACGAAAACTATATCAAAATCCTTAACCTAGACCAAAGTCTTGATATCTCAGAGCTGTGAGATTTCAGCCCCTCCATATTTTCTAAATAAAAATAATGGAAATTCAAAAATCAATAGCGCATTTTTTGTGCTGTTTTAATTTTACACATTTTTCTACCACCCAATTAGAAAAATCTAGCTTTTTAGCGTTTCCCGAGAGTTCAGGAAATGAGAAACCCTATTTCAAACTACTAACTTGCCAAAAAATCAAGTCTTAAAGGCAACACCGTCAAATTCATCGAAAAGATTCCAAAAATATTATTCCAAAACTATGAAGTTGAAGTTAAGTAATCAAAAAACTCATCTTATTTTACTGCCATTAATTGCACAATCTGCATTCTAATAAATTTGTTTTTTACAAATAAAAATCAAAGAATAGTTTTATTTTATTTATATAATCTACTTTTAAACAAAAAAAGCAAACGAAAAAACTATTTTAAAATTAATATTTTTTATTTTTTCATTTTCATAACTATTTTTCCAATTTTTTTTTCATTTTATATGTATGTTAAATTTTAACTGAGACAAATTGTGATAGTTAAGTTAATTAAGGATTTAACTGCCATGTTAAACTAACCGACACTTGTGAAACCCAATTTCCTCAGTTAAGTGACAGTTATGTTAAATATAATTTAACTGAGAGAAACAAAAACAAAAATTGCAAACAAAATATTTTTGTTTGTTTTACAAAATATTCAGTTAAATTTAACGGCACTTAAATTTAACTGAATATTTTGTAAAACAAACAAAAATATTTTGTTTGCAATTAACTAACTGAGATTAAATAACTGTTAGTTATTCAGTTAGTTAAAATTTTTGATTTTAATTTGATTTAAATCAAAAAAATCGATTTTTTTAATGAAAATCAAAAAATATATGACCCCTGCTTTATTGTATTTTATGCTTGCTCTAGCTAAAAATCTAGATTCAAAAAAATTGGTTTAGGGCAAAACAAAATCACCTTTTTTGGCCAAATAAAACACGGGGGATATTACTTCTACTTAGGCACCAAGATTTTTTTTAATTTGATATAGAATCACTCACTGAAGCGAATAAAACCAAAACGAGTTGTATATCAGCCCCGGGGTCCAAGATACAGGCCTTTGAAAAAAGCAAAATCCATACAAAATTACACTGTTTTGACAAGAATTTTTTCTGGTTTTTCAATTTTTGCTTTATTTCCTATGTGCTTATAAAATAAACTATTTTTTTTTCAAAGGTGTATATCTTGGTCCCCGGGACTGATTTTCAAAAAAAAATTTTTGTAATTTGCTTATAAAAGTACCACTAAAAAAAAAAAAATTGGCTGTCGCCTAAGTAAAAGTAATCTTGCCAAAACACGTAATGTCAAAAAAAAATTGATCTCAGGGTAGCGATTTTGTACCATTATCTCTTCTAGAGAAATAAAAGGAGAGATAAATTGTAATATATACAATTGTCTTTGATTGATTCATTTAAATTGAAAATATGTCACGCGTCCATAAATTGATTGGTTCGATTTTTATTGTATTCTGAATTCTGACCCCAACTTTTTTTGCATTTCTCGACGTTTTAGGACCTACTGATTCTAAAAAAGCAAAAAAAAATGTATGTCTGTCTGCCGGCCGGCCGTCACAACCGACGATATCTAGAAACCGGCTGAAGGGATTTGAAAAATTTTGAATTCTAAAAATAAGTACACTCAATGGTAAGACCCGAAAGGACGATGTGTTCGATAACTGTAACGAAGGTGTGTCAAAAAAAAAATCGTCAAGTGTGTCAAAACAAGGAAATATGCATATTTTTTGCTTAAAAAACGTTCATTTTAAGTGATAATGAGTAGGAGCAAAGAATGTGGAGAAATCTGGATGGTTGGGATTGGTATGTGAGATCAAAAACTAGATTATTGCATTATAAGTTTGTCAAAAAAATGTTGTCAAGTGTGTCAAAAGAAAGATTTTTATTTATCTTTTTACCCAGTTTTTTGTAAAAAAATAAAATTGATTATTTGTATGATATGAATTTATTATTATTATAGAGAATTATGGTTTTATAAGTTTGACAAAAAAATGTTGTCAAGTTTGTCAAAAAAATGTTCAAAAGAAAAATTTTTATTTATTTTTTTACCATATTTTGGAAAAAAATAAAATTACCTTTTTGTATGACATGAAATATATTTGTATGACATGAAATTTTACTATTATTATAGAGGATTATGGTATTATAAGTTTGTCAAAAAATGTTGTCAAGTGTGTCAAAAGAAAGATTTTTATTTATTTTTTTACCCATTTTGTGGAAAAAAATAAAATTAATTATTTGTATGACATGAAATTTTATTATTACTATAGAAAATTATGGCATTATAAGTTTGTCAAAAAAATGTTGTCAAGTGTGTCAAAAGAAAGATTTTTATTTACTTTTCTACCCAATTTTTTGGAAAAAAATGAAATTAATTGTTTGTATGACATGAAATTTTATTATTGTTATAGAGAATAATGGCATTATAAGTTTGTCAAAAAAATAATGTCAAGTGTGCCAAAAAATGATTTCATTTATTTTTTTGCCAGTTTTTTGGGGAAAAAAAATTCAGCTGTAAATTTTTGGACATGTAAATTTTTGAATTTGTTATAGTTTTTGAAATATTTTTGGAATTTTGAAAAAAGTTTGTATTTTTGATTTTGTAATAAATTTTGCAATATTTTTAGAATTTTGGAAAAAGTTTCAATTTTTGATTTTGTTATAATTTTTGCAATATTTTTAGAATTTTGGAAAAAGTTTCAATTTTTGATTTTGTTATAATTTTTGCAATGTTTTTAAATTTTTGATTTTATTATAATTTTTGGAATTTTGAAAAAAGTTTCAATTTTTGATATTGTTATAATTTTTGCAATATTTTTAGAATTTTTGAAAAAGTTTGAATTTCTGAATTTTTTAGGAATTTTTGGAATATTATTAGAATTTAGAAAAAGTTTAAATATTTGATTTTATTCTAATTTTTGGAATATTTTTAGAATTTTGAAAAAAAATTTTTGAATTTTACATATAGTGGAGTCATATTAGTAAAAAAAAGTCCGAGCGGCAGGTATATCCGCTAGAAATAGGTAGATTTCGGGATCAGACAGTTATGTGTGCAATTAGAATCGGATTTATCAGATTACTTTATAAAAAACACTAAAAACAGAAGTATTAAACAAACTTTAAAAATAAACATCGTTTTATACAGTTTTTAGGCTCTAGACACTTAACCTGTACCACGATATGGCCAATTGTCAAACATATTCAGGAGACTGTTTGTCGCAACATACCCAGAAAATATTTTAAGCGCAAGTGAAAAAATGCAACCGTGAAAGTGCCGCTAAATGCCGTTGTACTTTACACAGTTTATTTCAGATAGCTAAAGAACCTTTTATTGCAGATGTCTGGTTTTAAAAATGATAGAAATATGTTCAAGTAATTAATATTTATAAATTTTGTTTACATATTTTGCCCCAAACGGCCATTATAACGCTTTGTTTTTGACAGTTTTAAGGCTCTAGACTCTTAAAATGTACCCGGATATGGCCAGTTGTCGAACTCATTTAAGAGATTGTTTGCCGCAACACGCTCAGAAAAAATTGTTGGTCTAGGTCGAAAAATGTGACCGTGAGAGTGCCGCTAAATTCCGTTATACCTCATATCGTTATATATATTGTTACGTTTTTCTAACCTTACTTCGAATTGGCCTTACTCGCAATTCGATAAACGCAATTCCCAAATCTCTTCCGAGTTCGATCACTGATTAGTAAGCACAAACACCAGGTTTTATTAAGTATTCAACAACTTAATTGTTCCACAACACTAGGAAAACAATACAGCAAACAATATTCCTAACTAGAATATTCTTTCAACAGCTTCAGAAACTCCAACGGTTTATTGTAGAAATTTCCAGTACACCACGTTCAAAATAATGCACAAAATATTTCTACTCATTAACACTTATAACTTTACACAAAAACTAATTTTAAATATCACTTTTATAATTTTAACTTCACCGTCACACGTTTAAAATAAAACTAATTAAAAACTACAAGAGGTAATTTCCTTATATACATTCTGCTTAATCTCTAGAAATTTCGCGGTCACTTTTTAGAAACCTTGAGAAAATATTAGAATATTCGATTATTTTACGTTACGTTGATTTGATTCATAAAATCATTTGTTTTATGTAGACCTTAATTCTAAGAATATGTACAACAACAACAACACTATTCATTTCATTCATTTTTTGTTGTGTTTTGTTGATTTTATTTTCCTGGAAGTGACCGTAATCGTCTAGATCTTTCTGTAATCGTCTAGATTTTTCTGTACTCGTAACATTGCCCTCCACTTAAGCCTGTTCGTCCCGAACAGGATCTAGCTCTCCTTTGTATAAGGTCAATCTTTCCAAATGTACGACTTTCGCTTTGCCTCGATGGCCTGTAACGTTACTTTTAGCTACGCACTTACTTGCGGGAAACTCAAACGGCTTGGGAGGTTCTTCAAGCTAAAAGTGTTAAGTTAAACGTACAAAAAACTATATTTATATGAGTGCGCTAAATAAAAAAAAAAGTAGAACTCAACAACCATCCCCTGATATGCCCTCTGCGTTTCTCTTGTCGTGGACCGATAGCTATAAGCGAAATTAACTAGTTCATTATATTTTTTTAATTACTTTTTTTTCTTAAAAACAACAAATATTCTTTAATATCATATTTTTTTTTTTTTTGATGTATAATATTTTGTACTAATAATTTAATAAATTATTATTTATATTGTATATATATAATCAATATTAACATAAACAAAAGTAATTTAGAGATTTTTTTTTTTTATATTTCCCTTTTTTTTGACTCTAGAGTAATCTCACCAATTTAATTTAAACAAATAAACAATTTATTATTTAAACCAAAAAAAAACTTACTGCGTATCTCCCATCTCCACACCTTCCAAGCGCTTGAAAAAATCGTGATTGATGGTTGATGCACACTACCTAACCTAAATTTTTGATTAATTAAATAAAACAAGATTACAAAAAAAAAATGTTCACAAATTGAACATTAACCAACAAAAACTATATACAATATATCATTAATATATGTTATTTATATAAAAAAAATTAATAGTAACTTCGATTTTTGTCCCTTTTCATTAATTTTCTTTCATTCGCGTGCAGCCAAAATGTAGCTGTTCTTGGGCAGTGTAACAAAAATCCTTCAATTTTAGATCTTCAATTATAAACGACCTAAAGCAACCCCTCCTTTGGCTTTACTCGGTTTCTCTTTTATCTCTCTAAATATATATATATATATATAAAAAAAATACACTAAGATTACCCTAGTCAAAAGAAAATTTTGTTTTGTAAACCAACCTTTTTCACGAGTTTTTAGTTTAGAAAAAAGCACGGCACTAACTATTTATTCAAAAAAAGACAAAGTATTTTGCCGTTTGCTTCTTTGTTTTTCATTTACACTGGTTCACTAAAAACATTTAACATAAATTAGAAAAATTAAAACTTGTGCAATAGACCAGGGTCGATAATTTTTGAAAACAAAAAAAATAATAGTAGGATGAAACCCATTAGAAAAGGAGGAGAATATTATAAAAATGAAAGGAAAAATAATTTACGGGCGATCTGAGGTCGGGAAGGGGAAGGGGTGAGTTTTTAACGGTAAAAAACGGTTTATCTCGATTTCCGGCAAAACTAAAAGTCCTATGGAAAAAAGTTACATAGCAAAGTTGTAGGTAATAAAAAGATCTAAAACTTTTGTATCGACACTTTTTTCACATAACCTCAAAATTTATGTGAAAAATTCAAAAAACCAAGTTTTTGGTTTTTTATTTTTATCTTTTACAAAAAAATTTTTTTTTTCACGAAATTTGGTGAAAACTTACCTTTTTATGTCCCAAATACGCTGTAATTTATTTGATTTGAAATTTTTATTTGGTCACCTTATTTTGAATTAATATCGAAAAAGCACCCTAATTTTCAATCGAAAATTCACCCGTCAAAATATCAGCTTTTTTCAAAAAGTTGGTATGCTTTCTGTTCGTTGAAATCTCTACTTTCCGATGGTGAAAAAAAAAATATATTACTATAGTAAATCTTCTCAGAAAATGCAAAAAATGAATTGAATTTTCGATTGAAAATTAGGGTGCTTTTTCGATATTAATTCAAAATAAGGTGAAAAAATAAATATTTCAAATCAAATAAATTACAGCGTATTTGGGACATAAAAAGGTAAGTTTTCACCAAATTTTGTGAAAAAAAAAATTGTTTTGTAAAAGATAAAAATGAAAAACCAAAAACTATGGTTTTTTGAATCGAAAATTCAATTCATTTTTTGCATTTTCTGAGAAGATTTACTGTAGTAATATATTTTTTTTTTCACCATCGGAAAGTAGAGATTTCAACGAACAGAAAACATACCAACTTTTTGAAAAAAGCTGATATTTTGACGGGTGAATTTTCGATTGAAAATTAGTGTGCTTTTTCGATATTAATTCAAAATAAGGTGAACAAATAAAAATTTCCAATCAAATAAATTACAGCGTATTTGGGACATAAAAAGGTAAGTTTTCACCAAATTTCGTGAAAAAAAAAATTTTTTTGTAAAAGATAAAAATAAAAAACCAAAAACTTGGTTTTTTGAATTTTTCACATAAATTTTGAGGTTATGTGAAAAAAGTGTCGATACAAAAGTTTTAGATCTTTTTATTACCTACAACTTTGCTATGTAACTTTTTTCCATAGGACTTTTAGTTTTGCCGGAAATCGAGATAAACCGTTTTTTACCCTTAAAAACTCACCCCTTCCCCTTCCCGACCTCAGATCGCCCGTAAATTATTTTTCCTTTCATTTTTATAATATTCCCCTCCTTTTCTAATGGGTTTCATCCTACTATTATTTTTTTTTACTTTTTATTATTTTTAAAGGCTTCTACCCTGGTCTACAACAGCACTTTTAAATTCACCTTTCATTTGAAAAAAATTTCGTTTATATATAATTATTTAATTTAAAGTGAACTTGATATCACAAGATTTTATAATTATATTGCATGGCAATAAAACAATTTTTGCTGCTTACACATTGAATTTTAAACTTGCAATGAAATGCTTTATTAACGGGGTATATATATGTTTATGTGTATCGAACAAAATTGCATCTCCAAAACAAAAAATTATTTCTACAAATTTGCCCTATAAAGATTGCCATAGTAAATTTAAGATTTTTGTAATAATACAAGGCGAGTCTACATGCATTCTTTCTTTTAGAGAAATTTAGCATAGGCTAACGATAGCTGAGCAATCGTTACAGGCCTTTCCTAATTCTATAAACCACGTCATTTAACTTGGTTATAATGTTGTAAGGTCCTTCCCATGCAGCTTGCAATTTCGGTGATAACCCTCGTTTTCGTTGTGGGTTGTGTAGCCATACTAATTGTCCTTCTTCGAAACCTTTATTATTAGATCTTATATCATATCGGGCTTTCATTCTATCACTGGTCAGTTGTATCTTCTGCCGAACAAGCTTGTGAATATCCTCAAGGTTCTCCCTGATTCGGTTGACGTATTCTTACGCAGACAATGATGTTGATGGTACCGCTCCGAATTTGAGGTCACCAGGAAGTCTTAAATCACTTCCAAAAATAGTTTGAGCTGGTGTCATGGTCGTGGTATCATGAACTGCTGATCTGTATGCCATCAAAAATAAAGGAATGTGTTGATCCCAGCTACGTTGGTTCTTACTGACCACTTTTGCTAAAAATTCCGCCAATGTAGCATTGAATCTCTCAACCACCCCATCTGACTGTGGGTGTGAAGCTGTCGTCCTGGTTTCTTTAATCCCCAGCATTTGGCAAATTTCCTGGAATACGGCTGACTCGAAGTTCCGTCCCTGATCGGTGTGGATCTCCATAGGAACTCCATATCGGCTAATCCAGTTATTTATCACAGCTTCAGCGATTGTGGTTGCTTCCTGGTTGGGAATCACACACACTTCCGGCCACTTACTAAAGTAGTCCATGATCACAAGCACATATTTATTCTGATTATCAGTTGTTGGGAATGGTCCCGCTACATCCATTGCGATCCTTTTAAATGGAGCACCTACATTGTATTGCTTCATTTTCCCATGACTCCTTCGTGCGGGTCCTTTTACCGCCGCACACCTGTCGCACTTTTGACACCACTCCACAATTGATTGCCGAGCCTCTGACCAGTAAAACCGTTGTCGTATTTTTGCAAGAGTTTTATTGATCCCAAGATGGCCTCTACTCGTCCCTTCGTGATACTCCTTCAATACTGTTGGAATTTTCCCTTTTGGTACCACTATAAGGGATTGCTTTATCTTGCCATCTGAACTTTCCCATACCCTCTTTAAACATCCATTCTCTAGCTGGAGACTGTCCCATTGCGCCCAGTACGCCTTCAAAGTTGGAGTTTTATCAGCAATATCTCCCCATACTGATTTGCAACCATTTTCCTTGAACTCGATGATCGGTGCAAGATCCGGATCTTCTAATTGATCTCTCCTTATGGCTTCAGCAGTCCATTCATCATCAGGTAGCGCTTGTAGTAATCGTACATCGATGATGTTCTCCTTATTTTCTTGACGACTGCAATGCTTGCATTCAACTTGACAGGGTCGTCTCGATAATGCATCAGCGTTCCCATGTGCAGTACCCTTTCGATGTTCAATGTCCAAATCGTACGCCTGCAACCGTTCGATTCAACGTGCTACTTGTCCCTCTGGATTTTTGAACTGGAGTAACCATCTTAACGCACCATGATCAGTTCTGAGATGAAATTTCTGACCATACAAGTATTTATGAAAATGTTTGACGCATTCCATAATGGCCAATAACTCCTTCCGGGTAACACAATAATTTCGCTCCGGCTTGGATAGCATTTTGGAGAAATAAGCTATCACCTTTTCCTGACCATTTATTTTCTGCGATAATACTCCTCCTATAGCTTCGTTACTGGCATCAGTATCCAAAATAAACTGCACATTAGGTATAGGATAGGACAGAATTGGAGCCGTACATAATCTCCTTCGGAGCTCTACAAATGCTTGTTCCTGGGGTATATTCCATTCAAATGCCTTATCTTTTCTGGTTAACTCATGCAGGCTTTTGGCAACGTTGGCGAATCCTGGCACAAACCGTCTGTAATATGTGCACAATCCAAGGAAGCTTCGTAGTTCATGTAGGTTCTTTGGTCTTGGTCAGTTAATAACTGCTGCAATCTTGTCAGAATCGGTATGAATTCTCTTTGCCGTAACCTTGTGTCCCAAGTACTTTGCTTCCTCCTTGAAAAGTGAACACTTTTTTGGACTTAACTTTAAACCGGCTGCTTGCAACCTTTCCAGTACCTCCGCCAAGTTCCTCAAGTGATCATCAAAGTCTTTGCCCATGACGATGATGTCATCCAAATATACAAGGCATGTTTTCCAGTGCAAGCCTTTTAATACCCGTTCCATTAATCTCTCGACAGTTGCGGGTGCGTTGCATAACCCAAATGGCATGACATTAAATTGCCATAGTCCATTCCGTACACTGAACGCTGTTTTCTCCCGATCTTCCTCCGCAACTTCAACCTGCCAGTAACCACTCTGCAGATCCAGTGTTGAAAACAATCTTGAACCCGATAATGTATCTAGTGTATCATCAACCCTAGGCAAAGGGTAGCTATCCTTTTTAGTGACTGTATTTAGTTTCCTGTAGTCAACACAAAATCTTAAACTCCCATCTTTCTTGCCAACTAACACCACAGGTGAGCTCCAGGGACTATCTGAAGGCTCGATTACACCAGCTTCTTTCATATCCCTCACCATTTTATCAGCTTCCTCTCTTTTAGCTAATGGGAATCTCCGTGGTGCTTGACGAATTGGCTTTTCTGCTCCGGTGTCAATAAGATGTTTCACCATATTGGTTCTGTCATTTCCTTCAGGTGAACTGCAGAATACATGCTTGTGTCGCTCTAACAATTGATGTACTGCTTTCTTCTGCTCCTCTGAAAGCCCATCTGTCCATTTTTGCACAAGTTGTTCCATTTCTGCCTTTTGTTGTTTTGTGTTGACCGAGCTATTGATGTTTTTCTGCTCGCACTTTATTATTTTAGTTACCTCTTCACATTGCCCTATGATTGATCCCTTCTTAATTGTTTTCTGCTTATCTGACAGATTTAAAACCCTTACTGGTATTTTGTAATCAGCATCTGATCTAACTAAGGTTTTCTCTATAACGACTTCTTTACAATTTTGATGTTCTTCTTTGTTGGCTCCTTGTTTGACCTCCTTCCAATTTTCCCCAAATGATTGTTTCTGATTGGGGTGGCAGCTTTTCCCTGTGATCCAATATTATTCGACGAATACAATTTGAATCTTCACCATTAAACTGGAGTGGCAACTCAATATTTCCGTACGTGAGTACTCCTTTGCCAGCATCAATAACGAATCCATTTAGCCTCATGAAGTCCATTCCCAGAATGACTTCATCCACAGTATCAGCTACAACCACTTCATGTTGAAAGTGAGTATTCCCGATTTCAAAGTTGACCACTTTATTTCCTTTAATACTTGCACTTTCGCAAGTAGCTGTCTGCATCCGGTATCTGCTGGTTTTACTTTCCCTTTCACAACATCAGTGCAGACAATTGTATTTGTTGCTCCAGTATCTAACGTGATGACACAACTCCTTCCATCAATATTAGCCCTAACAGCAAGGCTGTCACCACCCCTTGTCAATCTCGAAACATGGATGAAGGTCATGGGGCAATCGGTTGTGGGAGCCAGCTTACGTCCCTTCAGGCTGGCTCGTTGTAGTTTAACTGATTTGGTGCTGCTCCATTGTCCTCTCTAGCTTGCACCCGTTCTTCTGCTGGACGTCGCTGCATAGGCGATGCTGATCTTGCTCGCTTTCTTCTCATATCTCTGCATTCCCTTGAAATATGACCCAGTTTGCCACATAGCCAGCATCGAATTCTGTCACTTCAGATACTCTCTCTTGGTCTCGACTTGTAATTGTTATCATCAGTCAACTCTACCCGGCGTATTTTAATTGATGGTTTAATAATTGCTTGTGCAGTTTCATTTGTTAAAGCATAAGCAATAGTTTCTGCGAATGTTGCTTTTGGCGACAACATTACTGCTTTTCGTGTTTCTGGATCACGAATACAAGTAAACGCCTCGATCTTCATTTTCTCCATAAAATATGGACTGTTCGAGTGTGCCAAATGTACAAGCCTCTCCACTGCCGAGGAATAGTCCTGTAAGCTTTCTCCGTTGCGTTGCAAGCGACCTTTTAACTCGATTCTGTATAACTCCTTTTTATGATCGCTGCCATATTTACGCTCCAACGCATTCATCACCTCTGCATAACTTTTGCGATCGTTTCAGCTGCTTCTCCTTTAAGTGCAACTATCAATGCAGCAAGACGATTTTCGGCGTTCCAAACATTTTGATCTGCTGCAGTCTCGAACTGGAACTTGAAAATACCCAAGGATGTGGTACCGGCATATGATGGTGGTTTCAATTTAATATTTGCTATCTGTTGTACCACCTGTGAAGTAACTTTAGCTGTTTCAACATCCTGCAACCTCTTCTCAAAATCGTCAACTTTAGTTACAACTTTATTCAAGTCACGCTCAAATTCTTCAATTTCGCTTTGAATTTTCTTGACTTTTACATCGAATGTTGTTGACATTTGTAAAAGTTTCTCATCCATAAGTTGTTTGACTTCATCGCGATTTAAAGCTAATTGTTGGCTGATTGTTACACTAATTTCTTCCTTGGTTGCAGCCATGTTATTGTTGACTATCTCCATCTGTTGATTGATGTTGCTACTGATTTCCTCCTTTATCTGGCTTATTTCGTTACGGTTTGTAGCCATGATTGTATATACATCATCCAGTTTCTGATTCATATTCAAATTCATTTGTTGCATCATAGCCATTAACTGCGTAAAATCGAAATTTGCAGGTGGCATGGCAGATGTTGTTTTCGCAACAAAACTTTTGTCCTCATCAACTGAATCAGTATTTGTTGTAACAATTCCAAACTGGTAACTTTCCACGTCTATTCCATTGGCTTCCATACCTTCTCGAAGCCGTACCATTAATTCAAATTTGTTTCCGCTTGTTGACAATCCAAGTTGTTCTAGTTCCTTCTTTAACTCAAGAACTTTTAATTCACTTAAGAAAACCATTTTAAACAGCTAACTAATCCGCCGATGTCACCAATGTCACGTTTTTCTAACCTTACTTCGAATTGGCCTTACTCTCAATTCGATAAACGCAATTCCCAAATCTCTTCCGAGTTCGAACACTGATTAGTAAGCACAAACACCAGGTTTTATTAAGTATTCAACAACTTAATTGTTCCACAACACTAGGAAAACAATACAGCAAACAATATTCCTAACTAGAATATTCTTTCAACAGCTTCAGAAACTCCAGCGGTTTATTGTAGAAATTTCCAGTACACCACGTTCAAAATAATACACAAAATATTTCTACTCAATAACACTTATAACTTTATTACACTTGTAACTTTATACAAAAACTAATTTTAAATATCACTTTTATAATTTTAAATTCACCGTCACACGTTTAAAATAAAACTAATTAAAAACTACAAGAGGTAATTTCCTTATATACATTCTGCTTAATCTCTAGAAATTTCGCGGTCACTTTTAGAAACCTTGAGAAAATATTAGAATATTCGATTATTTTACGTTACGTTGATTTGATTCATAAAATCATTTGTTTTATGTAGACCTTAATTCTAAGAATATGTACAACAACAACAACACTACTCATTTGATTCATTTTTTGTTGTGTTTTGTTGATTTTATTTTCCTGGAAGTGACCGTAATCGTCTAGATCTTTCTGTAATCGTCTAGATTTTTCTGTACTCGTAACAATATATATATAATTTTTTCTTCCGTCTCCGCTTTACATATATAGTCGTTTGGCATCAAAATTTTTCCGAAATTCCGAGATGACGGACATTGCAATAGGTAGATTTTTATATGAAATCTACCTAAAAAAAAGTGATATATTTGATGTAAGAGCAAAGTTGAATTTCTTTTTTGTTTTATGTTCGGGACATAAAAGTTAGTGGGCATGTAATTATTTAGCAAATTTGGAGGTCCGGAAGGGCCTCAAAAATGGCAAAAACTGGGTTTTTGGTGTTTTTTGAGTAGGTCGCTTCACTATTTTTGAAATATCTCGGGCTCTAATGATCATAAAAAAAAAAATGGAAAATGTTTGTGATTAAATTTTGAATCCATCTAGGGGGCTTAGGTACTCGAAAAGTGTAACCTAACCTCAAAAAACCGAATCGCGTGACTTTTTTTTTTACTAAATTTATGATAAGGGGCGGAAAAATCGTCGAATTTTCATTTTTTCGTTAAATTTGGCTAATGGTGCCATTTTATGAGAAGTCATTCAAAATAAAATTTTTTTTTTAATCTGTACTTTCTTTTATCTACTTTAACCTAAGTATAATTAAAATTATGTTGCCTTAATTTAAATGCCCATTTTTGGGCATGAAGAAAAAAAATTAATTTTTGCATTTTTTTGACATTTTACCGGATATACGGTATTGTTTATGCTATTTTTTTTTCCTTTATTTTCATTAAGACAATATATTTAAAACAACTATAATTGATTTACATGTGTAATCATTTCCGGACTAGAATTAACCAATTGCAAATTGCTTTCGACGACTCTGTTTTGAGACATAATTTTATAACCATAAACTCTAGTCCAAAAATAATTTATTTTTCAAGCTGCTCGAACCAATATTGGTTATAGCGCAACTTCATATTTTCTTAGTTATCACTTATTTTTTAGTTATTATACGTTTTTAAATATTTACATAAATATACATATACATAAAATAAAGAGAAATAGAAATTCTTTACTAATCTAATTTGTTAAATATTTTAGGAATCTTATATTTAAGAAACATTTATATATCTTATTATTTGGGATCTTTCATATTTACACATAAATTCAGTTTCAACTTTAACATCGTAGATATTCAATCAACATTTTCTTAAATGGAATGATGGTGCCTTTCTTATATGCGAGGGAAAAGAGTTGTATTTAATTAGACCACGATACAAAGTGTTATTATTACCAGCAGTAAGGAAAAGAAATTAACTACAAATTGCGATTTTCTTCTTGTTTTTTGCTGATGGTAATCATCCAATGTAACTAACTCATAGTTATGTTTTATTCCATTGGTGACAATTTTATACATAAGAACAAGAAGCTCGATTCCGATTAACTTATGGAAGGATGAAAACTGCTTGAATAAACATTCAGTAGGGTATAATTTTGGCGCATGTATTATATATTTTAACACTCGTTTTTGGAGAATTTCAAGCTCCTGTAATCTATACTCCGCACACCCACTCCAAATTGGTAGTAAGTATACCAATCGAGACTGGATATAGGCGTGATACAATAACAAAAGTGTTTCTCTCGATAGTATATGTTTTGTACGGTTTATGGCAAATATATATGGTATAATACTTTTTTTTAACTTTTCAGTATGATGGGAATTTACCCTACTGTCTATATCACCAAACCAAGATAATCATACTTGTAGACTCGTTCTAAGCAGTATGTGTCATATTTTATTATATTTTGCGTTAAAATGATTTCATCTAGCTGTCTATTCTCAAATATTATATATTTGGTTTTTTGATAATTTAACGTTAAATGATTTATATAAAACCATTGTTTAAGGGTATTTATATCCGTCTGCAAAGTAGATAATAATAATTGTAATGAATTTGAACTATACATAACTACCGCATCATCCGCATACAGTTGTTTTTTCCTTCCAACTGAAGGAACGTTATGTCGTTGATGTAAATGTTAAACAATGTTGGACCTAGGATTGACCCTTGAGGAACACCTAGGCTAAGATTAAGCGCATTACTTGATTGATGACTAATTTCTACTATTTGTGTTCTGTTGACAAGAAAGGTTTCAAATAATTTAAGCTGTATATCAGTAAATCCCATTTTTTTAGTTTAACTGCGAAGATCTAAAAACAAATAAAGACAGAAAGACTGTTGGTCTATACTTTTGCTTACAAAATCCATTAGATTTAAACAAGCGGCTGTTGTACTTGATTTAGAGGTAAATCCGAATTGAAGGCAGCTTAATATATCGTTAGATGTTAAGAATTCGTTTAGTCTATTCAAAATTATTTTTTCAAACACTTTAGATATTACCGGTAAGATAGAGATTGGACGTTAATTTGTGAAGTCCAATTGATCTCATGATTTATAAATAGGAACCACTTTAGCTACTTTTTTAACATCTGGAAAGATACCGTTTTTAAAAGAATCATTTATGACACCTAATATTAAATGTTTAATGTAATTAACAATATACTTCAACACTTTTGTTGAAATATGATCTACACCGGTTGCGGCCGTTGAATTCAGACTAAGAATTACAGTTTTCACTTCGTCATCATTTGTCTCCCCTAGTTCAAATGGTTGAGTTAAATTGTAATTAAAATATGAAAAGTCATCTGAGGTAGATGGTGGAAAATTATGGCTTAAAATTAGTCCAGAACTGACAAAATATTCACTAAAGATCTGTGCGATTTTACTACTATCTGTGACAAGATCATTTTGGAATCTTAAAGCTGAAACCTGGGCAGAAGTGTTTGATCTATTAAATATTATTTCTTTAAGATAGCTCCAAAGCTCTTTAGGTTTATTCAAATATTGTCTTATATAGTTGTTACAGCTGCGTCGTTTTAGGCTTTTAATTTTTGAGGCTACAAGAGAGCTCAACCTTTTGTGCGTTTTTGACAGATACTCATCGTTTTTATATTTATTTTTCAGCTTAAAAAATCTATTTCTTTCTTTAATCAAATCCACAATTTCTTTAGATAACGTAAATTGTTTGCCATAATTTGACTGCTTTACCACTGTTCTGGTGTTTTTACCAACTAGTTCTTTTAGATTACAATCAAACTTATCTACATTAGTTGATTTTAACAGTTCTATCCATATATATCCAAATATGTTATCGTAATTTAAAGTTCTACATAAAACAGAACTATTTTTTGTTGGTATTTGAATTTTTTTAACTTGAAGAAAAAGTTGTTTGTGATCAGAGAGTGGTGAGCTCGCGGTATTTAGCTCATAGGAATACACTGATAAGTCAGTGATTATATGATCAATCAAAGGACTTACAGCATTTCGAGTTCGTGTTGCATGTAATTTGTCTATTTTATTCAGGCATACGTGACCAAATGAATTTAAAAGAGCCATATAGTTTGAAACAGACACATCAACGGAATCTAACAAATTGATGTTAAAATCACCTATGATTATGTTCGACCGATTTGTATGCAAGTGTTTTTCTAGCAAAGAGAAGAAACTGCTAATATTATTTTTTGGAGATCGGTAAATTGCTATGATATTAATGTTTTTATCAACCAGTTTAACTCCCACTATTTGACTAAAATTTTCATCCTCTTTTATGGTTTGGACAGCCCTGAGTTTTGTTCTAGTGAATATCGCAACACCCCCATATCCACCTTGTCTATTCGAAAAAAAAAACTATTAAAACCTTTTAAATTGAAAAACTTATTCTCATGTTCTGTAATCCATATTTCTGTGGCAATAAATATATCAACGTTGCACTGTATATTATTAAGTAACGTTTCAATGTCATATAATTTATTTCTAATACTTTGCACATTGAGATATAAAATATTTAAATCTGCATTATCATGTATTTTGCATAAAAGTGAAATATGCAATTCAAATTAATAAAAAAAATTTTTTAAATTATACATAACCTACAAAACTTTTTTTTCTTGCAATGCCCTAAATTGCTTTTCGTAAATAGTTAAAATGTTATTACAATTATTGTAAATATTTGATATAAGATTTTGTAAAAATGTAATATTCAATTTTTTTCAAACATTTTTTATTAACATATAAATATTTATAAACAATATAAAATACACATTTTTGGGTTTCTGTTCTCATGCTTAAATTCTGATTATAGACATTGAAAAACACTTAAATATTTCATATTTGGTTCGTAAAGTTTGCTTTGGTCTTCTGGGGTTTAATACGAGAGAGCTCATACGATTACGATACGATATTCACTTTTAGACATTAATTTCTTGTTATTTTACATCTATATGTTATTGTTTATCACAAATCTTGAATAAAAAAGACTCTTGTATCTAAAAAATGTTTTCTAATTATAATTTACAGTGGAAGTGTAGAAAAATTATAAAAATCAGTAATTTTTGCCGAAAAATTGAAAATGTGCTCTAGTTTCTACAAAAGCAAACTTTAATCGGAAAAAATTTTTTTCCTTATTTTTGTCGTAGGAGCAACCAAAATTTAACATGTAGCAGTCAGACCCAAAAACCTTGTTGACCGGTGTAATTTTACGCCAATTATGTTTTCAATTGAAAATTCTATATGTGTTATTATGGTTTTCCATATTATTCACTGCACCCAAAAAAATAACTTTGGTAGATCCGACAAAATTGCAGGTAAATTCGAATAAAATGACATTGTTTTGGCTCCGACGTTTTATTTAGTTAAATCGATTGCATCGCTACTTTTAACTCAAATGCACAAAACTTTAACTGTCAAATGAATAAACTTAATGTTATTTCGACGTCAATGCTGTTGTTATAAACATCTAGAATATCAAGCATACTACTCTTTTGTAGAATTAACTGCAGTACTTTTGATATGATTATTAAAGTCAACAAAAATGTATTCAATTCAAGTATTTTATATATTGATTTAAAATTCAAAATCAAAAGTAGCTTTCGAATGCAGCATTTTCTTATTTTTGTTAATTTAAGGGCAATTTCCTCAATTTTATATGCAATTTTTTACTTTGTTAAATCGATGTACCTAGGGTTTCTAAATATCCGACCTATTTGATTATCCGGATATCGAATACATAAACAATAAATTATCCGGATAATCCGGATATCCGGATAATTAAACAATAAATAAAACATGTTTTTTACTTTGCGGTATTTAAATCATTTATGTATATTTTTCGTGTATCTATATTAATTCATTTTTATACATAGTCAAAAAATAACAAAAAAAATAGTAACAAATCATAAATAATAATAATAAAAAAATAAAATTATTGATAAATTTACTTAAATTAATGAAGTTATTGATGCATTTATAAAAATGCTATATTTTTGAAAAATTATTGCATTAATTAATTAATTATTACAATGTCTCGAAATTGAGTCGAATTCTAATTTTTGTCCTGGTAAGACCAGCAATTGAAAATACACGCTACGTTGCAGTTGATGTAGGTTTTATTGGTAATAATACGCAATATAGAATATTTAAATTGCCCTCCGTTTTTTATAATTATTTAAATAAATGAAATCGTTTTTCAGCAATATGCAACTTCCTTTATTCTGCTTCTCAACATGAGTAATTAAAGCAATAGCATTCTCAAGTACTTTCTGCAGTCACGATTTTTTATACAAACTTCACTACTTAGACTTTCTTCATCTTCACTTTCAATAGTAATTTCATTAGTGATTTCCTCAGAGTCATAATTTAGAAGTACAGCTCTCATAAACTTTAAAAAAATAGCCAACACCAGATTTTATTGACAGGGCCACTAGTTTATAAAACATTATTTTTTTAAAATTAATATAGCATTAAATAAGTATTAGTAAAATATCTTTACACTGCAGATTCACGAAGTGTTTCATAAAATATTCAATGATTACAGTTTTCAAAACATTAAAGTTTTAAATAAATTTTTAAAACTTGTAGTCACTTCACTGCACTAACACCTTGCTTTGCAACGCAAGTTAATATTTATTTGAACTTTTCAACGCAATTTGATTTTTTTTTACAAAATAAAGGGTTTTTTAATATTCGGATAGTTGCAAAAAAGTATCCGGATAATCGAATAGTCAAAATATGGTCGAATAATCCGGATAATTCGATATCCGGATATCCGGATTAGAAACCCTAGATGTACCTCTGTCGATTTAAAATATTGAATTTTTTTTGGGTGTGTTTGTGTGCTTTTGTCACTTTTGAATTAAAATGCAATATTTAAAAATATACTTTTTGCTGTTTATTTTTAAAATTTTTATTTTATTAATAATAATATACACTTCCTTATAGTAACAATTTGAATTTGATTTTTTGTTTTATTGAATATCGATTTCGACTTACGTCATCCTCAGTTTAAATTATTATTACAATTTTTGCTTAAACTATTACTTATATACTATTTCAACTGCTATTTTTTATTATTATGTCATATATTTTGTTAGTTTAATTTTAATTATTTGCCAAAAGCAATTTAGGACATTTCAAGAAAAAAAAGTTTTGTAGGTTATGTATAATTTTAAAAAATATTTTATATTAATTTGAATTGCATATTTCACTTTTATGCAAAATACATGATAATTAGCATAAATAATACCGTATATATGGTAAAATGTCAAAAAAATGCAAAAATTGATTTTTTCTTCATGCCCAAAAATGGGCATTTAAATTAAGGCAACATAATTTTAATTATACTTAGGTTAAAGTAGATAAATAAAAAAGTACAGATTAAAAAAAAAATTTTACTTTGGATGACTTCTCATAAAATGGCACCATTTGCCAAATTTAACGAAAAATGCCAATTGTGACCGAAAAAATTAAAATTTTTCATAAAAATTAAATCCCATATTAAAACTATTAAAATACATGTTCCCTGAAATTTTCATGAAAATTCGACTATTTTTCCGCCCGTTATCATAAATTTAGTAAAAAAAAAAATCACGCGATTCGGTTTTTTGAGGTTAGGTTACACTTTTAAAGTACCTAACCCCCCTAGATGGATTTGAAATTTAATCACAAACATTTGCCGTTTTTTTGTTTTTATGATCATTAGAGCCCGAAATATTTCGAAAATAGTGAAGCGACCTACTCAAAAAGCACCAAAAACCTAGTTTTTGCCATTTTTGAGGCCCTTCCGGACCTCCAAATTTGCTAAATAATTACATGCCCCCTAACTTTTATGTTCCTAACATAAAACAAAAAAAAATTCAACTTTGCTCTTACATCAATATAAAATGCTAATATGAGTTATTACCGGCACTAATATATTTTTAGAATTTTGAAAAAAGTTTCAATTTTTGATTTTGTAAGAATTTTTGGAATATTTTTAGAATTTTGAAAAATTTTAAATTTTTGATTTTATTATAATTTTTATAATTATGGAAAAAGTTTCAATTTTCGATACTGTTATAATTTATGCAATATTTTTAGAATTTCGGTTTTAGAAAAGTTTGATTTTTTGAATTTTTAAGAATTTTTGGAATATTATTAGAATTTAGAAAAAGTTTAAATATTTGATTTTATTCTAATTTTTGGAATATTTTTAGAATTTTGAAGAAAAAAATAGAATTATTGAATTTTATATATATTTTTAGAATTTTGAAAAAAGTTTCAATTTTTGATTTTGTAAGGATTTTTGGAATATATTTAGAATATTGAAAAATTTTAAATTTTTGATTTTATTATAATTTTTATAATTTTGGAATAAGGTTACAATTTTTGATTTTGTTATAATTTATGCAATAGTTTTAGAATTTTTGAAAAAAGTTTTAATCTTTGATTTTGTAATAATTTTTTAAATATTTTTAGAATTTTGTTTTAAAAAAGTTTGAATTTTTGATTTTATTTAGTTTTAGTGGAATGTTTTAATATTTTTGGAATTTTGAAAGAAATATGAATTTGTGATTTTGAAATATTTTCTCGAAACGCTAAATGGAGGGGTTTTTGAGTAGTTTTCTGATTGTATAATCTTTTCACTAAATTATGTTAATTTATATATGATCTGTTATAATTTTCCGACAACTTATTGATGTTTCGTGTTAGTTTTGTAATACATATCTAAACAGAGATGAAAAATACATGTACTTTAACAAAAAGTTATGTTTGATATACAGCGCTGCCCAAAACTAAAACCAAGTCCCCACAAAAGTTTAATGCCGAAAACTATATCAAAATCCTTAACCCGGACCGAAGTCTTGATATCTCAGACCTGTGAGATTTCAGCCCCTTTATATTTTAATTATTTAAAAATAATATTTTTTATTTTTTAGAAAACTTCGGCCAGAAGATCAAATTCAGTATCTAATTACTGAAAAGAAAGATAGTAGAAAACCAAAAGCTCATGTAAATGCAGTATTTTTTAAACAATTAAGAGTACTATTAGGTAAGCTACAGTTAATTAATTTTATTTTATTAATCAATAATATTGCTTAATTAACATCCTTATATTCATTACATATTATTGTATTAATATTATAGTATTGTATTATTCTGGAAAATTATGAATTTTTTCTTGGTCATCGAAAGTCATGAAGTTTTATCGAACTCTCTAAAGCCTAGACAAATTAAATTTTGACAAAAACTTTTTTTTATCGGAACCGTCTCGAACATGACCAAACCAAGCAATCCAATTGAATTATATCAGTACCCTCATGAAGTTCTCTTCATCGTCTGTCTTAAGCGGACCAAAAATGTACCGTATACTTTTACGCTCAAATACAGATAAATGCTATTCGTCAGTTTGTGTAAGGGTCCACGTTTGTGACCCATACACAAAACCAGCGGTCTAATCAATGTCTTGTATAACTTGAGTTTGGTGCTATTTGGCCAATACGATGTTTCCAGGAGAATTTTAATTTTTTTTTTTTTTAATAAAATGTGATGTGTAGTAGGCATTACAATATGTGTCACAACAACACATAAAAACCTTTTAAGACCAAGGTCCCACAACAACATGCGTTCTAAGGATGTTAATGGACGCAAATCTGTTTTTTTTTGTTTTTTTAATATTTTTTGTTAAATAATGGACAACTAAACTATAAATCCTATCACATATAAAATATGACATAGGCCAATATTTCGTGATAGGATAGGGAAAATAAAAATAAAATAAGAGATAAAAAGCAAATTTGTTTTAAAAATTTGCAGGAACAAAACTAAAATTGGTTTGCCAATAGTCCAGCTAATGGCATAATCCTTGATTATGGGACGCAGTGTATTTTTCAATGATTAAAGCTCAGATATATAGTTATATGAAAGCTCGTTTCTTCGAGCAAGCTACAGCGTTCCAGCATCAAGGAATATTCATTAGCTAAGATTGAGAGTGCTACCGTTGACTGAATACAGTTCATCCGCCAGCACCCCTAAGATATCACCTTGGCTAGTGATATCTCACTGCTATTGCCAGTGGTATGTGATATCTCACGTTAGCTCATGTGCCAATAACAGGGACTGGAGTGCGCGGGGTTGTCACACCCGTGGATCAAAAAATAGAAAAAAATTAACAAATTAATAAAAGCTGATCCCTCCATGCGTAATTGAGTAGAAAGTTCGATTACCTGCTACGATTCCAGCTTTTATATCTGTAAGTATGCTGTTGTTTTATTCAAGCATTAATCCTAAATATTTAAAAAATTCAAGTCCCTCAATTCGCCGCACATGAAATCGTTTTCCCCATACTCTCTTGAAACATGCATATGTTTGGTTTCTTCATAATTTAGTTGCAGACCAAATTGTCTAGCATCACTCAAACGACTTGAAAGTCTCACTTATTAGAACTTCATTTAGGCCGATGAAGACACCACCAGCGTACGCGATCATCTGTATTTAGTTTATTGACAATATATTGCTGTTAGTCGGTAGTTTTTTTTGACGGCACACACATTCTACGACTAGATTAAAAAGTATATGAAGGAGATAGCATCAGCTTGTCTGTTTTTGGCTGTTGAGTAAATATGTTCTTCCCAAGAAAGTTTAGAATCTACTTCTAGACCGAGCATGTGAGCCGATAGAGAGTTGTTGATTGGGGAATCATCAATGCAGGGTGAAAACTCCGGTCTGTCGCATTTATGTGTGTAAATACAAGCTTGAAATTTAGATGTATTGAATTCGACCCGGTTAGCTTTCCCCCATTTAAGGATGATATTGCTGTCCTGTGACATATAAGACATCATTTCTTCTCGTTGTGAAGCGAATGTGATTGAATTTAAGGGGGCACGGTTGTGAAAATTGTATCCAGAGGATAAGGTGTTTAAGGAAAAGTTCGTAAACAGGTATGTTGAACTCTCGGCAATTTTCCAAAATCTTGCCGAAAAACTCTCCGAAAACCACATTGATGGTTGTTTGCACATAGACGATGACCGAAAACTGACGATTACATTTTTTTATGTATTAGTATTAACATAGCTGAATTCCAGTTTTGTGGCTGGCATGGTTTCAGTCTTCCATATCATTTGTACAAGTTCAAACAATCTTGAAAATAGAGTTCCACCACCATGTAAAATCATTTCGGATGTCATATCGTCGATACGATACCAAGTTCTTTATTACGTTTTCATTTTGGCCGTGCCGCATCGAATGCCCAGTTTGTAGGCTCATCTACCTGTACCTTCGATCCGACTTGCTGCCGGTCACTTATGTTAAGAAGATTCTTAAATAAGTGGCCCAAATATCTAAATATTTTTAAGGTCTATTGGTAGTTCACCGCCCCCTCTCCTTTGTTAATAATAATGTCATTTTGAAGAAACTTAAATAAGGTTTTTACAAAACTCACTATAATTCTGGCTTCAACTTTTGTTTGTAATTTGCCACGATCGGTAAAGTAGTAAGCGATCAACTTTTTTTGCTAATAAAAAAGTGTTGAGTAATAGAAATTAAAATATGTGCAACAACAACAAAAAGACACCATTTAAGATCTAGGTCCAACAACAACATGCATTCTGAGATGTTTATGGACATGTTTTATAAATGTTTATGGATTGAAGCTTTTCGAGACTATTGATTCGGACAATGCATTCTATTTGTACGCTGTACGAACAAAAGAACCCCTTTACATTCCGTCACTCGATGTGTTTAATAAATATAGCTCACAATTCTTCCAAAACATTACATTTTCAGAACTGGTGGTGAAGTGTGATAATGCATTATCATTGCGAATATTTTTTTACTGGTATTTATAGTTTTCTTCTCACAAAGTGGTTCGCAAACGCAGCGGTTTACGGTTAGAAACAATGACAAATGTCATAAATTATTTTTTGTTGGTTACCGTTATCGGCTTAAGAGATGATTAAGCTAACATCATATTTTATATCTTAACATTGTTACTTGTCATTGAATATTCTGTGAAACAATAAATTAAAAATTGAAATTTCTTCAATTACAAGTACTTCATATTTTCAAATAGTATTTTAATTTATTTTAATTTTAATAGTAAAGTTGAAATGATTATAAATATGTATTTGAAATCTATTCACATTCGAATCGTATTTAAAAGCATAGACTAAGGTTGAGCTTATTTAACCCTGATTTATAAATAGTTTTTAAAAGAGCAATTTCCTGCACATGATTATTTTGTTTTATATTAAGTTATTTTTTAAGTAAAATTATATTTGAATCGAATACTAAAATCGATATGTGTAAAGCGTCGTTTGCAAGAGAATGCACATAGTAAATCAAAAGAGACTACATCTGATACAACTATGCATATAAAAAAAGCGATCGAACAAGTTGATAAAATCTAGGGTTACATAAATGGAATATATTTTTTGATGGATCCACTACAGGCCCACATATCGAAAGGTTTCTTTATCACGTCGAACGACTTGCATGAGCTAGCAATGTTTCTCCAGACAGACTTGTCAATGGTTTACACCTGTTACTTAAGAATCTCGCTCATGAATTGTATTGGTCCTTTGATACTTTGCATTCCTTTATCGGAATCTGATTTAGAGTTTAAATTACGACAAAATATGAATCCTGCATCGCAGTATAAACTATCAGGATGTAGAATAACATCGATTCCAGATTTGGTAAACCAATGTGTTGAGATCGAATATACGAGTTTAGTTTACGAGCATACCACAATTTAATTTTTTAAAATTTTTAATTATTAAAATTATTCAAAATTTGATTCCTATAGCCCGTTCTATAGTTTCGCGAATTAAAATGGAACATATTGGCTGTCTTCGTCTGTTCGTCGATTTCAGTAGCGTTTTGTATCGTTTCCTGAAGAGAATTTACCCGAGCAGCATAAAACATATTCTTAACTGGTTCATTTAAACCTGTTTTAAATGCATTCAGTCCAGTCTGTTCGTTTAGCTTAGTGATAATGTCCGTATGAGCATCACCCTGTTCAGCTATTTGAAGTTCATTCAGTTCTGTTATTAGATGTTCTATCCTATTACTGTAAGATTCAACAGATGAACTTCCCTGTCTGCATTGTGTGTGTTGAGTCTGTAAGTTCAAGCATGTTGTCTTTTTCTTGAAAATGCGGTTGAATAATTCTTTCTTTTGGTTGCTGTCAATTTTGTTTTGACATTACTAAAAACGAATTCGATTAATTTGATTTTCTCAATGTCATTCTTTAGTGTTTCACTAAAGTGATGAACTAGGTTTAAAAATATCGGAAGATCGTTAGATTTTCCGTCAAACGTTGGGACAATTTTTAGAGTTTTCTCTATGTCGAAAGACGCCATGTCTATTGAATTTTGTGTATCTTCTTTTAGAGATAATTCTAATAAGTCTGTAGAAAGACTGTTTACTTTTTCCTTTAGAGCTGTATACTTCTGTTTAAATCTATTTTTAAGTTTTTCTAAAGTTTCAGAGTCAAGCTCTGATATTAATGTCTTGACAAGTCTTTCAAAGTCTGATCTGTACGACTTCAATTGTGTCGTGCAGTCCAATATATGTTTGTGGCTAAAGTTCCTATTCGGGTTTTTATTAAAGTTAAGAAGAGTTTTCTCTACTTCTTTAATTATTTCATCCGCTTTTTTAGTGGATTTCATTAGCGATCAAATTATCAAAGATAAATTCTTAAAATTTTTAATTTCAATTTTTTATTTGTATGAAAAAAAATTCTATTCCAAAAAAAAAATTTATATGTTAAGAAAAACTTATTTATTATTCATGTGTTTATTTAATTATATTTATTTGTTCGTATTGAAAAATTAAAAAAAAAAATTTTTTTCATTGTATAAGGCTACGTACAGAGTGAAAGCGTTGAGCGGTGCTGTGCGCAAAGCGGTGCTGAAAGCGTAGACAGCTTCGAAACTGCACACGTATAATCAAACGAGAGTGTTCACAGTAAAGCGAAGCTGTAAGCGGTGCGTAAGCATATTCGCAAGCGGTGCGCTTTGAAACTGTTCTGTGCAGTTTTTGAAGCTGAATAGCATGCGTTTTGATTTTTTTTTTGTATTTTTTTTTTTTTTTTAATAAAATGTGTTGTGTAATAGGGTTTAGAATATGTGTCACAACAACACATAAATACCTTTTAAGACCTAGGTCTAGACCTGGGTCCCACAACAACTGGCGTTCTAAGGTGTAGATTAACGCTTTTTTAAACATCTGTGGGTTGAAGCCACCTGAGACTAAGTGTTCCGGCAAACTATTCCATTTGTACGCAGTTGGGACAAAGAAGTCTCTCTGCGATCTGCCAGTATGACAGCGCGGGATCTTTACCGTTTCACCGGTTGCGGCAACCGATTGCCGAGTGGAACGGGGGTAAGAATAAGTTTGAGGCATGATGCCGCTGATTTCATCTGAGCACTGCTGATGACGATATTTGTAAAAAACAACGAGGTCAGCAACAGTGCGACGATGTTGTAGGGAATCAAGTTTTGATGTCAAAGTTCGATCACCCACAATTCGTATAGCTCGCTTTTGAACAGAGTCCAAGAGTACCAAGATGGAAACAGAGGCAGCACCCCAAACTTGACAGCAGTACTCCATACAGGGACGAATATAGGACTTATAAACATGGAGCAATTGGTATGGAGTGAAAATTTTTTTGCATCTATTTAGGAGGCCGAGTTTTTTAGACGCGCTTTTTGCCATCGCCATTACATGATCGTTCCAGAGTGTAGATTATTTTTTTGCTGCTCATTTGATTTTACGAGTTTTTTGATTTTACGTATTTTTAATTGATTCATTTGCAAAAGGTTTTATTTGGTGATAAGACCTAAGAAGTAGTATGGTGGACCTAAGAACGGTACCAAAAATAGAAATTTATGACGTAGGATAATATAGATAAATAGAAGCGTCGTCTATTCAATAGTAAAATAGAGTTTAAATTGCTGAACAATTATCTATTGTAAATATTCTCTGCCACCTTTTGAGGATAGAAATGTACCTGTTATTGGCCCAAAAGAGAACGATCATTTGCCTGGGCTAATTTGAGAGCTAACCGTTTTTCTACTAATTATACATTATAAGAACATAATGCCCAACCTAAGCCTTTGCTTATAGATACATAAAATAATGCGGATAATTTTTTTTAATTTATTATTCGAAAAATGCTTTTACAAATTCATACTAACCATGTATTTGAACCTGATTATATGCATCAAATTAAACTTTAAACATTTGATAAGCATGTAGCACCAATCCTTAAAAATCTTATAATAATTATATATAGGGAGCAATTTCACGCAAGTTCAGCAAATTTTTGGGAAATTTTGACTTGACCCCTTTTAATTTTGATTATTTTTTGTTTATAGATAGTCTTTGATAAATAAAAAATACAAGTTCTCTTAGAATTTTTTTTTTCGACCAGGGGTCTTGACAGGGTGCCCCTCAATTTTTTGTTATTTTGTGATGTGACTGCATTTTGACGAGCGATTGTAGAAAAACTACTGAATCGATTTTCATAAATGATATGTCGTTGAATAGGTATTAGAACAAAGTTTTTAAAAATGTACACTGTTAATTTTTTGAAATAATTTTTAACGGTGTAACATAAGAAAAAAAACGGTGTAATTGAAAAAAAGATGGCATAGCCTCTTTTTTTTTTTAAACTAAATTGAAGCTTATTTTATATCTAACCACTTGTGAAAGTTGAGGACACGTGTTATTTTTTGTTTTAAAGATAAAATTCGTTGTGCATATGACTGTCGGGAATCAGTTTTTTTTGTTCTGAAGGAAAATTATAAAAATGGCGTTATAAACTAAGAGATATTTTTTTTATGTTAAATATCAAATATTTTATTATTAGATGAACTTTTTAAAATATTATAAAAATTATATATGTAGTACAATAAATAAAATAAATACAATTGTTAAAAATGATTTACTTATTTTACAAACAGAAGTTTCTTTTGAATAGGAAAGCACTTCTGCAATTATTTTCTTTGTATTAGATGGCATAAAAAATGAAATGTTTATTTATCACTTTTAGTAATCACTTGTCACTCTTATAAAAAATAATTTGACAGTCTTGACTGCAAACAAAAAAGCCGTATAAACAACTAAATCTATTTAGGAACTTTTGACTGGAGAAGTATTATGTTCGTATTATGTTATTATGGAATCATAAAGTAAAAGATTGTTTTTCAACATTAAATTACAAATATTTTACTATTGAATAAACTTTTTAAAATATCATACAAATTATATATGTGAAAATAAATATAGTTATTAAAAATTATTTACTTATTTTACATTCAAAAGTTTCTTTTGAGTTGGAAAACATTTTTGCATTTATTGTCTTAGTATCTACTGGTACAAAAGAATGAAATTTTTGAGTTCCACTTATAGTAATCGCATTTTTATATCGATTTTGTAATTTTTCTTTTGTTAATTGATATTCATTTTTATCGGCGTATCCAAAGTTCATGGTAGATTCCCATTTTAAAGCCCATTCGAAAAGTTTTTTTGGTGTATCAATAATATTATCTTCGCTCGCCATACTATAACGGTATGCAGCACGCTTCAGTGTACCACCAGTTCCATCACAAGGTCCCTTTCCATGGCTGGTAGCATGAAAATGCCATTCAGCGTCAACCTTAAAGTCTTCTTTATGGTGGCATAAGTTAATTAGTTAATTTAAGGTTGACGCTGAATGGCATTTTCATGCTACCAGCCATGGAAAGGGACCTTGTGATGGAATTGGTGGTACACTGAAGCGTGCTGCATACCGTTATAGTATGGCGAGCGAAGATAATATTATTGATACACCAAAAAAACTTTTCGAATGGGCTTTAAAATGGGAATCTACCATGAACTTTGGATACGCCGATAAAAATGAATATCAATTAACAAAAGAAAAATTACAAAATCGATATAAAAATGCGATTACTATAAGTGGAACTCAAAAATTTCATTCTTTTGTACCAGTAGATACTAAGACAATAAATGCAAAAATGTTTTCCAACTCAAAAGAAACTTTTGAATGTAAAATAAGTAAATAATTTTTAATAACTATATTTATTTTCACATATATAATTTGTATGATATTTTAAAAAGTTTATTCAATAGTAAAATATTTGTAATTTAATGTTGAAAAACAATCTTTTACTTTATGATTCCATAATAACATAATACGAACATAATACTTCTCCAGTCAAAAGTTCCTAAATAGATTTAGTTGTTTATACGGCTTTTTTGTTTGCAGTCAAGACTGTCAAATTATTTTTTATAAGAGTGACAAGTGATTACTAAAAGTGACAAATAAACATTTCATTTTTTATGCCATCTAATACAAAGAAAATAATTGCAGAAGTGCTTTCCTATTCAAAAGAAACTTCTGTTTGTAAAATAAGTAAATCATTTTTAACAATTGTATTTATTTTATTTATTGTACTACATATATAATTTTTATAATATTTTAAAAAGTTCATCTAATAATAAAATATTTGATATTTAACATAAAAAAAATATCTCTTAGTTTATAACGCCATTTTTATAATTTTCCTTCAGAACAAAAAAAACTGATTCCCGACAGTCATATGCACAACGAATTTTATCTTTAAAACAAAAAATAACACGTGTCCTCAACTTTCACAAGTGGTTAGATATAAAATAAGCTTCAATTTAGTTTAAAAAAAAAAAAAAAAAAAGAGGCTATGCCATCTTTTTTTCAATTACACCGTTTTTTTCTTATGTTACACCGTTAAAAATTATTTCAAAAAATTAACAGTGTACATTTTTAAAAACTTTGTTCTAATACCTATTCAACGACATATCATTTATGAAAATCGATTCAGTAGTTTTTCTACAATCGCTCGTCAAAATGCAGTCACATCACAAAATAACAAAAAATTGAGGGGCACCCTGTCAAGACCCCTGGTCGAAAAAAAAATTCTAAGAGAACTCGTATTTTTTATTTATCAAAGACTATCTATAAACAAAAAATAATCAAAATTAAAAGGGGTCAACTCAAAACGTTGTTGAATCTTCGTGAAATTGCTCATAGGGTAGATTTACATTCATCCTTATTCTTCGATGGCATCTTCGGAGACGTTAATATATAATTCATTATAACGAACAATAAACATGAACAATAAACAGCAACTCTTAATGTCACTAGATCAAATTTGATTGAGTCATTAAACATTGATTTAAAAACAATCTTGGATTGGGGTGTTGCTAATAGCGTTGAACTTAACACGAGGAAAACTCAAGTTTGCCATTTTTCTAGGTTATCAACACCTAATCTGTTTTCATTAAAGTTAGATTCAAACGATCTGGAAGAGATCATTAGGTTTTTAATAGCGTGTTGTTTCTTTTTAATATATAAGTCAATTATTCGTCCCTGCATGAAATATTGTTCTCACATTTGGGGTGGAGTCTAAGTAAGTAGTTTGAAATGTCTTGATTGATACAGCGGACAGCTGTTAAATTGATCGGCAATTTAAATCTTACTAATGAGCTTGATTCATTGCAACATAGGAGAGATGTCGCTGATTTGAAGGTATTTCACAAGTATATTATGGATGAACGGGTGTCTGCGGGGATCAAGTCAATTTTGCCTGAACCTGCAAACGTCGTGCGTTACACCAGAGCATCAATAGCAGTTTTGCGGTCAAAGTGACAAGGACCGTCGCTTTCAATGCCTAACTTTGAATATAAAAAAAATGTTTTACTTTAAATTAAAAAAAAAAGAGTATATGCAAGAATATATGTTGCAAGCTCTGCAACAGTTATTTATTTGTAGTACAACGTTTCACGGTTCCCAAGAATTAATTTATTTACTATGTATTAGTACATATTCGGAATGAAAATTACAGTGATCGAAATGACGTCCCTGTCGCAAGATATCTGTTGATTTAAAATCTGTTTATGAGGGGAAACCTTTAACTGCAATTCTGTAATTAAAGATTTTGATTTATTGATTGTTAATTTTATTTTCAAGATTGTTTTGAATTTCAATTGAACGATTGCTTCGCCTTTTCCCAATTTTTTGAGAATGAAGTTACACGTAAACGCTTTGGAGCCAACGTTATATGTTTTATTTTTATATATTTAACTTATTTTAATTTAAATTAACATATATTTTTATTTATTGTGCTTTTTACGTGGTAATCGATCGAGAAATACCTCTATTTTTTCAGTTGAAGATTTAAAGAAAAATTGGAAGCAAATAAAAAAGTTTCCAGTAGAACGGTCAGGTGATGCGGGTCCGAATGGTTTTGACGAAAATAAATCGTTATTAAGGATCAAATGAAATGTCGCGCTTCTTCCGGCAATTTAAAAAATATATAAATTGTGGATACACAACTTTATCACCGACACTACCTTATTTGAATATATCCGGCGCTGATCAAGTTTTTCGTATTTGTCCCCTAACTGAAAGTTCAATTGGTTAAAATTCACTAGGTAAACTGGTATCACTATGCAAAATGACAGTACAGAACTCTCAATGCTGTGTACGAGTACTCGAGTAGAGAACGAAATATCAAAGTTGTTTAAAGTCGACTCCGGGTTAAGACAAGGTGATGCTATCTCTCCTGTACTTTTTAATCTAGCCTTGGAATATGTGTGCCGGCAAAAGAAACTACCGACTAACAACAATATCTTGTCAATAAACTCAGTACAGATGATCGCGTACGCTGATGATGTTGTCATCCTCGGCCGAAGTGAAGTTGTTATGAGTGAGACTTTCAAGTCGCTTGAGAGTGGTGCTAGAAAAATTGGTCTTGAAATTAACTATGATAAAACCAAACATATGAATGTTTCAAGAGAGGCTGAGAAGAAAGGTTTGATGTGCGGCGATGAACGAATTGAGGGAGTTGAATCCTTTAAATATTTGGGATCCATGCTTGACTCAAACAACAGCATACTTACAGATATAAAAGCTCGAATCGCTGCAGGTAATCGAACTTTCTACTCAATTAAACCTCTTCTTGGATCACTGTATGTATCCACTAACACCAAATTCAAGTTATACATGAAGTTGATTAGACAGGTGGTGATGTATGGGTCGCAAACTTGGACACTTATACAAAATGACGAATCGCATTTATCTGTGTTTGAGCGCAAGATCGTATGCTACATATTTGGTCCACTTAAGACAGACTATGGAGAGTACAGAACGCGATATAACGCTGAGATCAGAGACCTTCTTGAGGGTCCTGATATAATAGGTTGTATCCATTATTACAGGATTGCTGGGTTTGGGCATGTTCTACGAGCTGATTCACAGTCTGGAATGATTAGAAAAATGTACGTTAGTACCCCAGGTAGTGGGCGACCGCGAGGTAGACCACGACTACAATGGGAGACTGACGTAATAAACGACCTTAAAAAAATCGGCTGCCATGGTAATTATGTCGCTGTTGCGAATGACCGTGGTGAATATTCGAAGCTGATTAGCCTGGAAACGCTCCTTCCTACATGGAGGATAAACGCCATTAAAAAAAAAAAAATTCACTAGAGTATTATCCATTTTAGTAATATATGTATAGTTAAAATCGTTTCATGCATATTTTAGTTAACGCATCTCGGCTGAAAGACTATAATAATAGTGATTAGTGATTAAGGTGGTATGCATGTTTTAGTTTTTTCCATTGTAATTTTTTTATTTTAATTTGATTAATTTGTGTATATAATATATAAATATATATCAGGGTCTGGTCGGGATATCCCAATCAAGGTCTGGTCTGATTATCCCAATCAGGGTCTGATCCGGTTATCCTAAACAGGATCTGATAGGGCAAAAGCGTTGCACTTATGATCAGGGCTCAATCAGGCTGCCCTACCAATGCCTGATCCGGACTAGGGCAAACCTGATCAGGACCTTACTTGAGCTCTGACAAATTTCTGCTCGGGATATTATTACTGAAGTATAACTTAGTTTGAACTGCACAAATTTAGTATTGTAAATTGTTTTTTTAATTAGGCACTTATCTCAAAGTAACTAAGGAACTATTAATTTTTCACAACTGTTATTGGCGTTTTAATAAAATTGGTCCAAATTTTTAATCATTTTGGTTCAATTAAAATTAAAATATAATCAAATGTTTCTATGGACATTCTAGTGCATTTAAAAAATAGTTTTATCCTTCCGAAGCTGTGGATATAACTGATGAAATTCACCTTTGATTTTTCGATCTAAATTGATCTTATCCCAGGTAACAATTTAACCTTGGTAGAAATTGAGTAAAACTTTAAAAGAGGAATTTAAAATGGAAGGGGAAATTTAAAATTCTTGAACTATGCACGAGAAAAGTTTTATACAAGCTCTACTCAAGGAGAAAAGGCGTATGAACAAATATTCTTTATTCAAGAAGACATATATAATACTTTATACATGTTTTATATAAGTGTTTGAATAAAGTTGTACAAAAGTTGTTATTCAAGGCTTATTCAAATACTGTCAAAATGTTACTTGAATAAAGTGCTTGAGTAAATCTTTACTCAAGAGAATTACTCAGTGCCTATTCAAGAAGCGAGGCCACTGAAAAAAAATTGGTGATTGTTTCCTTTAGTTATTTTGGTTAATTGGCGCATTAAACTCCTTTTTTTGTATATTGCTGCTATTGAGCTAATCTTTTATCGGAAATTACAATTTATTTTACACATTTTGCATCTTTACAAACGCCTGTAGCAGGGATCAAACTCATAACCTTTGATTCTCCAGAACCGTACGCTATCCACTTCTCTATTTAGCAGCTGTCATAAAGAAATTTGAAACTTAATCACTATTGTTTAACAAATTATTTGTACACATTTCAAGTTTCGGACCACTACCACGACCATGAATTAATTTTTATTCAAACATTTTGATTAGGAATGCATATAAAAGTGTACTAATGGTTTCCTAAAACGAGATATTCTCGGGGGTTTTTTGTTAAAAATAATATTGGTTATGATTGAAGACAATCTCGAAATGAAAATAATTTTGCGTATTCATATACGATATCTACGCATGTATTTCCATTCAATTGTACGATTAAAAATGTTTAAAGAATAAAAATAAAATAAAAAAAAAAAGGAAAATAAAATTCTTAAATAAAAACGTGCCTGGCAGGAATCGAAACACAGGCCCTATAACGTCTTCCTCATCGTTTACCCTTACGCACTCGTTCATTAAATCAATTTCCACGACAGGAATAAAACGTTACTCAATACAGAATAAAAGCATTACTCAAGCTTCGTAAGGGGTATAGTATGCTGTGGTTGGCATTACGTTCAGTTGCACAATTTGGCTGGTTAATAAATAAATGTTAAATGATCATATTAAATAAACGTTCTGCGAAATATTTTCCATAAGTCAGTTGCAATCTGTTGCAAGTTTTGATATAATTTTTTCACAAGCAAATTGCGCACAATATGGCGATTACATACATTTAATACAAAAAGGAATTGTATGACAAATTATCATCAGTTTATTTATTTTTGACCAACTCAAATCATTATATAAACCATCATCAGAAATGGTAAATCTCAATCAATATATAAACTATCATCAGAAAGGTTTGATTAAATAGTTGCGGAATAATGGCAATTGTAAATTTCCATTGACGAAAATATCTCTACCATTTTGAAATAATCTTTTGTATTAATCAATAATAGTTTGTTAAAGTTCTTAAATGTTTGTTAACTTTTTAAACACATCAATAAGTGATTTAATAAAAAAACACACAATCGCGAATTAAACAACGAACTGTCAAAAATATTGACAGATCGATTTGTTGTAAATCTTTTAATAGTCATTGAAAACAGTCGTATATAAGAAATATTACTTGAGTAACAATTTTCTTGAATACTACTAAAATTATTATACATAAATAAAATCGTATACAAGGAACTAGCCTTGGGTAAGAATCTTCTTGGATTCTTCCTAAAAGTTGTACTTTAATAAAGGTTTATATAAGGGATAGAATTCTTGAGTAAAAACATCTTGAATAATGAATACTACCTTAAAAGTCATATGTGAATAAAACTTCATAAAAGGTATTACACTTGAGTAACATTTGCTTGAATATGCCCTAAATATTTCGTCGCTTTAATAATGAAACAACGTATTCGCAAAAGTGTAGTTTCGAGATAATTGGGTTTAAAGATTTTTCGATTTTCTGATTTTCATAAACTCGGCAGCACTATTGAATGAATAAAGATATTGGAAAAAAAATGTCTACCAATTAATCTTGACTAATTTCCCCACAGCATATTAAAATTTCACATTGGTACCTGCTGGCTTTTCTACCTAAAAAGAGGTGAAAAGTCAATTAGGTACCTTATACGTTATTTCATATTTCATATACGTTATTTCATTTTGTATGGAAGTACGATTAAGCCTAAAACTAATTATTTAGAACTAACGCATAATATTTTTACAATTTTTTATTTATATGAACCAGAATATCATGTAGTAATGAATGATGCGTATACAATATTTTAGATTTACCATTTCGTGTGGCGATCGTAATGTATGTAAAGTATACGACACTGATTTTACCCAAGCTATTATTCTGTAGGAATTGAAATATCGTACATGCATTTACGCTGTTTCAATATTTAACCAAATTCAAATTTGCATGTACGTTAATTAACACATTATTAATTTTCACCCCCAGTTATAAAAAAATTGAAAAATGTTAAAATGCCACTTTATAGACACCCTTATGGGGAATGCAGCGCACCCATTATATAATAACAACGTATATATGGTATACGTTATTTCATTATTAAAGCGACGATTTATTATTGAATTAAGCTTTACTTAAGGAATTATATAAGAAACTTAGTGAATCTAGTCTTTTACAAGCTTTTTTTAGGGAAAGCTTGAATAATATGGTCTTACACAATGCTTTCTCAAGTTAAGTTGGAATAATTTAAAAAATTTCGGGGAAATTGTTATCTGGGGGAAATTGTTATCTCTATTGTTATCTACCACTTTTCGTTTTTAAATTATTTAACCGTAAATAAAGACTTTCAGTTAAGAATATCTCATCTTCTGATAATAAATTCATTTTGAAAAATGACCATTAAATCAATTTTTGTGCTAGCATATAGCTTCGCGTAAAGCATTACTGTGCGCAGTCAACCGCTTTGCTCCAGCGCGAAACAGCACCGCTTTGCGCACAGCACCACTCAACGTTGTCACTCTGTACGTAGCCTAAGAAATTTATCTTAATTGTATTTTTATTTATTTTATTTTATCATTTTATTCCAAAATATCTTAACTATAAAATTTTTATTTAAAAAAATTGTTATTTATTCAAAAAATGTCTAGTAACTATGTAGTACAATAATAGTTTTAATTTTTAATAAATTTTGTTTTTATTTAAAGCGTCGTTTTGGTTATTTATTTTATTATAGTTTTTTGAAAATAACCCTTTAATTTAAAAATTATGTATATAATTATTAAAACGACTATCGCTACAAATATGAGGATTTCATATTTGTTTATTGATGACGTGTTCTCCGATATATTCGTTGATGAATCAGGCCCATTTGTAATGAAAACCTCTTCTTCTTAAAGCCGCAATTAGACTATTGCAGAACTCTGCAATATTTCTGCAATGGTAGTGTGTAAAATATTCATTGCAGAAAAGTTTGACAATGTTTTGCAATGAGTTCATTGCCAAACTTTTCTGCAATGAAAATTTTACACACTACCATTGCACGACTATTGCAGAAATATTGCAGAGTTCTGCAATAGTCGAATTACGGCTATAGTCTTCTGAGCTGAATTTCCCTTATCTTAATATTTTTGCTTCTTTGTTTGCCGTTGATTTCTTTTCTTAGTGTTGAATGCTCGTTCAGTATTTAATTCTTCATCAAAATATAACTTCAATAATTGTAATTTATTGTTGCGATTCGTTGGGAAAGTTCGCCATGTGCTGCGCGTATATCCTCAAATCCTCCTCGATGTCATGTGTGTATGACATTTGATTATTATTGATAATATCTGACTGCGTGATTTTACTGATGGTAATTTGATGGTGGTTACAATAACCACAGGAGAATAAATATAAATTGTATCTTATTTTATATTTTTGTTTTCCTTCTAATAAGTCCGTTGTCAAGAACTGTCACAGTAATTCAAGGTACGTTGGACGAACGTCAATTTGTAACAGTGAATAAACTGCTAGACCCGTTTGACGATAGTCAATTGAGGTCGTCGAAAATCAGAGTGAAAATAAAAGACACGATTAATTTCAAAACTGATTTTAATTATTTATTGTTTAATTGATTCCTTTTATACATTTTTTAAATCAATCATTATTTACTAATTTAAATTTATTATAACAAAAATGCAATGACAACAAAAATGTATATAAAAATATATGTCAATTTAATTTTTAATATTTAACAATTTAACGAAATGCAAATCATCAAAAAAAAAGTATTTAACTTTTTTTATTCAAAATTATTTTCAATGTTTTGAAACATAATATATGTGGTTCATAAACCTTTGTTTAATTATTATTTGTTTTGGTTTTTATCGTAAACATAATTTAGTCATTGGGAAATTCCTTATGGTTTATTTATATTGATTTTAATTTGGGTAAGCTAGTGAGTAGATGTAGTAGTATCTCTACATTCTCTTATTCCTTCATTTCAAATCCCTTTGGTGAAAATAATGGTCACAACCCGAAAGAGATGTGTGTTCTGAAGAGTGCTATATGACTCTGATTCAGTTTGACTGTTTGTACAAACCGATTGACGAGTAAAACGGGAAAAGAATATGTTTGAGGCATAATAGATCTGATTTCATCCGAGCACTGCTAGTACGATATTTATAATAAACAACGAGATCAGCAATAGTGCGACGATGTTGTAGGGAATTAATATTTTGGAGTAATTGATACGGAGTAAAATATTTTTTACATCTATTGAGGAGGCCGAGTTTTCTTGACGCGCTCTTTGCCATGGTCATTATATGGTCGTTCCAGAGTAAGTCATTGGAAATTGTGACTCCCGATAAACGAATGCTTTCACATTTGTCCATTTGGTCGTCACACATATTAATCGAAATATCGTTGGGAAACTCAGTCTTTGATCAATCAATAAATTTTTGTCACCCCAATCGGTGACTTTTTCTAGGTCCTCGTTTACATTAATGGCAGTGTCTCTTCGAGCGGGATTTATTCGTTCATACATTTTATCCTTTGAAGATAAGGGGACGAATAACTTGTGCAGTGTACTATCATCTCCAAACCTATTTATTATGTTACTTGTGATTTTCAACAGTTCGTTGATATAAATTAAAAATAAAGTGGGAGATAAAACTGAGCCTTGGGGTACACTAGCGTTAATTAATTTGAAGTCAGAAGAAAAGCCATCTATAGATACCAAGATGTATCGGTTAGACAGAAAATTACAATTTTACAATCAATATACTCAAACAGCATTGCCTATTACTAAAATCAAAGAAAATAGAACAATTCGATATTGAAAATTACGTCGAAACCTTAGAAAAACAATCTCCGAATCTATCTTTACAACGCAATCTGATAACAGGCCCTATGCTAAAGTTATTATTTACGGAACATCATACTCTGGGTTGCTAGACAGTGGAGCTAACTTAAGCGTTTAAGGTGCAGGCGCTGAAAACTTTGAGGATACCACTGTCAATAAACATATTATCCTTAATCGTATTTAAGTACCGCCAGCGGAGAAAAACTTAGCTCACACTAAAGATGAAAATTGTCATAATTTAGATCCAGGTATGAGAATCGTCTCGCTCGTTCCTTGCTCAATCAAACATGGATTAGGACGAACTGATCGTATTACTCATGTTATTAACGTCAGTGGGGCCACTTCAGTTACACAAAGACACTAACCAATGTCCCCATCTGTTCAAACGGAAATATACGGCGAACTCATAGATGAGAGTTAAATTACATGGTCGTCGCCCATTGCAGCGAAAGGTAAATAAGCAAGTAAGACTTTACTTTGATGTTCGTAAGGTAAATGCGGTTTCAGTAAAGGATGCCTATCCGTTGCCACTGATTGATGGACTACTTAGTCGACTAGACCAAACCAAATATATTTCGTCCATTGACTTGAAAGATGCCTTTTGGCAAATTCCACTTCGGTTGCATTTGCGGTTCCACTTCGACGGTCGTCCACTCTACCGTTTTACAGTTATGCCTTTTGGGTTGTGCAATACACCTCAAACCTTATGTAGATTGATGCATAAAGTAATTCCATACGACTTACATGCTAGGGTTTTTGTGTATTTAGACGATTTACTGATAGTTTCAGCAGATTTAGAACAGCATCTGATGTTGTTTAGTAACATCGCCAATTTGCTGAAAGTAGCCAACTTGAACATCAATATTGAAAAAAATAGATTTGTCCTTAAGGAGACCAGATATTTAGGTCATGTACTAGGAAACAGAATTGTTCAAGTAGACTCTGTTAAAGCGGTTTTAAGTGTTCCACTGATAGCAAAATAATTGTTGACATGTTTGCTGATTTTTTTCAAACGGTCTACCAACATAAAACCATAATGTGAACTTAAAACCTAATAAAACTCTTGATATAAATATACCTACCATCAAGGAAGATGATATAAAAATGGCACTTCTTCAATTTGGTGTGGGATGTGGCCCTGACAAGATACCTTCAGGTTTTTTAAAAAAATTTGTGGACATTTTAGTTAATCCATTGTGTTACTTGTTTAATCTATCCTTATCAACTGGAGTTTTTCCTGATAAGTGGAAAATTTCTAAAGTTACACCAATATTTAAATCAGGTAAAAGAGACGACATTACTTGATATAGAGGAATATCAACTACATCATCAATCCTAAATTGTTTGAACTAGTTGTATGCAACAGCTTCCAAGAGACTTTAGCCCGTCATATATCCTTCAACCAACATGGATTTATACCTGACAGATCATCTTCTACAAACCTTGTGGAATTTTTTTTTTTTTTTTAATAAAATGTGTAGTAGGCATTACAATATGTGTCACAACAACACATAAAAACCTTTTAAGACCAAGGTCCCACAACAACATGCGTTCTAAGGATGTTAATGGACGCAAATCTGTTTTTTTTATTTTTTTTTAATATTTTTTTGTTAAATAATGGATAACTAAACCATAAATCCTATCACATATAAAATATGACATAGGCCAATATTTCGTGATAGGATAGGGAAAATAAAAATAAAATAAGAGGTAAAAAGCAAATTTGTTTTAAAAATTTGCAGGAACAAACCTAAAATTGGTTTGCCAATATTCCAGCTAATGGCATAATCCTTGATTATGGGACGCAGTATATTTTTCAATGATTAAAGCTCAGATATATAGTTATATGGAGGCTCGTTTCTTCGAGCAAGCTACAGCGTTCCAGCATCAAGGAATATTCATTAGCTAAGATTGAGAGTGCTACCGTTGACTGAATACAGTTCATCCGCCAGCACCCCTAAGATATCACCTTGGCTAGTGATATCTCACTGCTATTGCCAGTGGTATGTGATATCTCACGTTTACTCATATGCCAATAGTAGGGACTGGAGTACGCGGGGTTGTCACACCCGTGGATCAAAAAATAGAAAAAAATTAACAAATTAATTATCTAGTAACATTATAAATGAACTCGAAAAACACAATCAAGTTGATGTCGCTTATACTGATTTTAGAAAAGCATTTGATTCAATCTGTCATGACATCGCCGTTAATAGTCTTCGTGCTTTTGGTTTTTCAAACATGATTATTAAATGGTTTAGCTCATATTTATTAAACCGGGTTCAATATGTTGCAATTAATAATATTGAATCAAAGAAAATAAATGTCACTTCAGGTGTTCCACGAGGGTCCCACCTAGGACCATGGATTTTTCTAGTTTTTGTCAATGATATCAATGAAGTGATCAAAAATTCATCTATACTCATGTTTGCCGACGATTTAAAAATCTTTCGTACTATTGAAGATCAGAGTGACTCCTATAAACTACAAGAAGATATCAATAGACTTAGCAAATGGTGTGACCAAAACTCTCTAATATTAAATACTGAGAAATGCAGAATAATGTCATTTCATCGTAAAACAGACCCAATATGTTTCACATACAACATTAATAACACGGAGTTGAAACGAGTCTATGAAATCGTAAATCTAGGAGTAACGTTTACAACTAACATGAGCTTTAGGATCCATATAGATAAATGCATTGCTAAATCCAACTCCATGTTTGGATTTGTTAAACGTTGGACGGTAGAGTTTTCCGACACATCAACACTACTCTCACTATATTTTGCATATGTCAGATCTCAAGTGGAATACGCATCTGTAGTCTGGAGCCCTTATTACGCCAACCATACCAAAAGAATTGAAAGAATTCAAAATAAATTCTTAATATTTCTTTTATACAATGACGGCTGGAATTACGATGGAAATTTACCATACCATGAAAACATAGCCAGGTTACCAACCTATAAAGTAAAATGCGAAAAGTACAATATTTGTAGTCTTCAAAATAGACGTTTATTGTTGGATGCTATGTTTATCAGTAACATTCTATTAAACGTAATGATGCACCGAGAATCTTAGAAAAAATATCCTCCCATGTTCCGGTTAAAACTTTGCACAATCATCACCTTCTACATCTGGAATATCATTCCACAAACTATGGGGATAACAATCCCATCAATAGACAAATCAAATCTTTCAACATTGCTCAAGATGTGTTTAACTTCAATTTATCTAAGGGTCAGCCGAAACACAATCTCAAGAATTTCTTTCTTAAATATTAATTTTTAAAGTCAATTGATTTAATTTGCTAATAAATTACATGTATTTTTTTTTGTTTTTTATTTTTGTTTCTCTTTGTTTTATTGTACTCAAATGTTTACAAATATCTGTTTAGATCATGTTATTGGTTTATTGTTGTTATAACTTCTAAAATGTCTATTTTTAAAACTAAACTATACTGAAATCATAAATGTAAATAACTAAATCGATTTCTGTAAAATATAAATAAATTGCAAACTTCCCAGTACCAAAAATAGCTCGGCAACTTCGACGCTTTCTTGGGATGGCCGGTTGGTATTGTCGTTTCATTGCTGGTTATGATTGAATTACGCATCATTTGACTAACCTGCTAAGGAAACCCAAAAAACTTAACTGGAATAAACAAGCTGAGAATGCATTCGAGGTACTGAAAAACGCATTAACATCTGCCCCTGCATTAAGAAATTGAGGTTTTACTCGTCCGTTTTATATACAATGTGCAATGTGACGCCAGCTCAGGTGCAATAAATAGCGTGTTTTCCCAAAAATCTGAGCAGATGAAGAGCACCCAATCGCATATTTTTTATGCAAACTATACTTGGCACAGAGAAAATATAGCAAGAGTGCCTGCTGCCGTTATGAGCCTAAAAAATTTAGACAATATATAGAAGGCTACACCGTTACGATCACCACATACCATTCTAGTTTGCGTTGGTTAATGAATCAAAGCGATCTTTCTGGACGGCTTTTCAAATTTTAATTTTAATATCGAACGATTTAATTTTAATATCGAATATAGGAAAGGAAATTATAGTACCAGATGTGTTATCTAGAGTTGAGTTGGAAGAGTTGGTAAAAACTGCAAACTGCCATGATGATGAAAACATAAATCCTTTATATGTTGACCTAAGCTCTGACACTTTCAAGGATCCGTCTTTCTTAGTCAGGATCAAAAGCCTAAGAGAAAGTCCAAGAATTAAATCATATACATATATATACACATACACACATTATGATCAAAGTAAAAACTTCCTCTCTGACGTTTATCAAAAATTGTATCTTGACTATTAGAATTTAAGCTATTTGTATTACCAACCGACAGGAAATGTAAATTAAAAGCATTAGCAATATCTTTTGGGTTGGTAACTACAGTCCCTGAGATAGATTTCACTTTCTCAATTGAATTTGTGAATGTAGAAACGTTATCTATAATTTCATTCAATAACTGCCATTGGTCCTTACAATTTTTTTTAACAGAGGCAAATTTCTTGAGATAGTACTTTGTTTTGCTCACAACTATTTCTTTCGATAGGTTCTTACAAAGCCTTTGAGAAAGTTTTTGCAGTTTTACATTATGTGGATGCTACTTAGCTTTTTTACCAATAACATTTTTCCGATTACATTTATTACTCAGGTTGACGGTTATCAATGGTCTAAGCCTTACTGCTTTATTTTTAGTGACCGTATTACGTGAACTGTCTTTTATTTTATTAGAAAGAATGCTCAGAAATGTATCAAATGCCGTTGAAGGATTTTTGTCTGCATAAATTGACTCCCAGGATTCAAATAAAAGTTGATTCCTAAGAATTTCATAGTTAACTTTACTAATATTTTTCATAGGCTTTTTTAAATTACTACGTAGGGCAGATAAAGATGTATACTAACTGTAATTGAGATAAACCTGTGGTCGGAGACATTAAGGTTCAAAACAGAAGTATTAATAACACTGGATGAATTATTACAAGATCTATAAAAAACATGATCAATACACGAGACAGACAAATTGCCATTTTTCGAGTAGGCGACTCTAGTAGGTTCGTTGACTAGTGACTGGAGACCAAATGAAGACAGCAATATAGTGTAATCATGGCATGTGGATGGCAATTCCAAAATATCAATGTTGATATCACCCAATACCATTAGGTTCGTATTTTTTATACTAGAAACACATTTAGTAATATCCGCTTAGAAAACTGTTTTGTTAATAAATTGTAGTCGATAGAAACAGAAAATCACAAATCTCTCATTATTTGACGAAAAACTTACTTTAATCCCATCAGCACTTTCAATAATAACTTTTCAACATGGAACTCAAAACAATTTGAAACGAAAACTGCAACTCCCCCTGATCTGTAATTGCTATTACAACAGGCATGCAATGTATAATTATTGAGTTGGAAATCGTTAGATTAAGTGATTTAGTCCATATTTCCGTGAGGAACAATAAGTTTGGCATTTTGCCGAGGGATTGCAAGTTGGTAAGTAGCTTGTCCATATTTGCATTCATACTTCTAATGTTCTGATGCGTAATATATAACTCTTCCTTTAACAGAAGAAAACTGGTTGATCTAAAAAACCAAAAATGATAAATAAATGTTAATATAGTGTAAATATATATACATATGATATGCGATTAGAATAAGGAAACTGAACTAATAATTTAATACAATTAGAATTAAAAAAGAATTAGTTTTTCTTAAATTTTGTCTAGATCTAGACTTTTAATAACTTTAACTTTATTTCAGCCTTATCCTGGTAACGCATCATTATAGTTGATCATCGCATCCAAAGATATTTATATTTGTTATCCTTTTTAACTTGTTGTGACTTTTTGTACAGATCTCTCGTTGACTTATTTATCCAATCATTTACAAATACTGGTATAGTATCTTGACCATAACCCAACATTTTCAGGTTCAACTTAATTTTATTTTGGTATTTTAATTTAAATATTTCCTCTTTTGTTGAACGCCTTAGGAACTTTACACATATGATACCATTGCTTTTAGAGTTATCTCTTATTTTTTTGTGGTAGCAATAATCAATTTGATCAGCAGAAATGTCAATATTAAAACTTTTTTTGAGAACTTCAATAACGGTTGGCACAGGATTTTCACATTTCTGAGAAGGAATTCCAATAATATCTTTCACGTTCTCATTTAGTTGATGTTCCAATTTATTTACTTTATCTTCTATCTATTTTATTTTGAAGTGAAGCGTTATGTTTAGTAAGCTCAAGGATCTTATCTAAAGCTGATTCTAATTTTGAAATTCTATCGATAGATGATTGGTGATTTGTTTTTACTACCATTTTTAGTGACATAATTTCATTATAATTTTTTTCCACACTCGAAGTATCCGAACAAGTTTCAGAACTAGGTACATCTTGTCTAATTTGGTTGGATATATCTACATCATCAGATACCGATTTTGATTTACTGATTTGATTTAGTTTAGTACAATCAACACAATTCCAATTATTTGATTCTTTAAATATTTGAATATCAGCTGGTAATAGATTTGCACAAATATGATGAAATATACAGCGACAAACAGTACAACTTATTACGATGTTTTCACCTCTATTTATTTTTTTGTTACATGTTTTACAGATAGTCATTTTAATATTTTGTTTTATTGATTTTGATATTTGCATACGATACGAAAATACTTGATACAACAAGTCACAATAAAAAATCACAGAAAAGTCTATAATTGCATTACAGATTGCTTTTTTTTATATAATTATTAACACAATATGGTTTTGTAATTATTTATAACTATTAAAAGTATTTTATATATTATTCACAATTTTTGGTCTATCTATTGTTTAATTGATGCTCACCCCTTGAAAGCAAAAACCAACTGAAATCTTAGATGATAAGTTATACACAGTTGAAAAAGTAACTGCAATATTTAAAGCAAGTCTTGCAACAGGAGCTATGCGTTGCAGGTTATTATTTAATTCAGGGTTGTAACGTATAATACGGTAACGTATAAAACACGTATTATACGTACGTATAAAACGTATAAAACGTACAGTATAAAACACACAATTATTTACGTTTTATACCGTATAAAAGTAAAATCTTTAATAAATAAAAATACATTTATATAACATTAACGCGGGCGGTAACTCGTATCGTACTCGTGATATTTAATATATATAAAGCCTAGATTTCGGGACTAATAGGAACAGTTGCTTTAGAAAATATAGCGTCGGCATGATAATTTCTTACCCAACTATTCCTATTAGTTCAGAAAACTTCCACATTTAACGTAAATGCTTCTTTTCAAAATATAATTATTTATTTTCAAAACAAATTTAGTCTGCAATAATTTGACATTTCCAACCATACCTATTATTCATCAATGACCAAAAATGAATTTACTCAATAAACTTCTCACTAAAGTTTTTCGTTTTACGTAAATACATATTATTTTAACTATTACAACTTTTGTATAAAAAGAAGATTTGATCTGCAAGAACCTGTTATTTTCAAACTGTGTCTATTAATTGGAAGTGGTGCAATCCGGATTCACACAACAAAATTTTTTTAAAAACATCTCTCTAATAATCTCTAATAATTTCCCTAACTGCTATGAAAAAAACGACATTTATTCTGAAACAACATAATATTTCCAACTGTTCTTATTAGATGGGAGGAGGGAAGTTGGATTGAACCATATTTTATATATTCAATAACATTTCATGATGCCAAATAATTAAGTTCATGAGCCAAATGTTTCTCATCCAAAATGCTTCCCATTAAGTATTAAGTAAATGTTGGAATCAAAATGAAAGAAAATCATATAGTATACGTGTTGAAAAATTCAAAAATAATTTAATTGCTTGAGTTTACAGGGTTGTGCCGTAGACAAAATAGATTACTTTACATGTATAGATTACGCATAGATTACGTGTAAATTACGCGAGATATTTTCGTGTAATCTATAATGTAAACTATAGTGTAATCTATTTAATTGATATGTGAATTCTAAAGTTTTTAGCAAATAAATTAACTTTTTTCAAGATCGCAATATCTTGTTTTTGACAATATTATTGATCATGTCTTTTAAGAAAAAATTTTCAGTAGGGATAATACAATATTTCCTCATATTTCTTCATAAATCAAAATTAATAGATTACGCCAAGTTTACATAGATGACATAGATTACATTACATAGATTACATGTAATGTAATCTATTTTAGATTACGCGTAAAGGAACAACCCTAAGTTTAAGTGCTCAAAAAAATCTCTAATATATAATTCAAAATTTTCAATATTCAAATCTAGAGAATTAAAAATTATTAACCAGTTTAATGTACAGTAACATAGTCTTTCGTATAAAGTATAAAAATATACATTCAAATAACATTTAGAATTTAAATAGTTTTTGTTATAAATTATAAAATATATAAATAATTTATAACTACGTAATTATATTTTTACTAAAATATATATATTTTTACTAAAAACATAATTAATATCTGAAGTAAGAAGAATTTTTAATTTTTTATGAATGAATTTCAAAAACAAAATCATATTATACGTTTTATACGTTATATACGTTTTATACGTTACGTATTATACGTGTAACGTATAAAACGTTTTATACATGTATATTAACAACCCTGATTTAATTGTAAAGTAAATGTTGCATTAAACCTAATTTCAATGTATTTCTATAAAATTTAAAACAACTCTTGCATCATAATTTATTTCTATGGAACAGCTAGAAGTTTTAATGCACCTTGCTGCAATTTAATACATTAATGAAATTTTAAAATTCACTAGAGTATTATCCTTTTTAAAAATATATAGTTAAAATCGTTTCATGTATGTTTTAGTTATCGCTTCTCAGCTGAGAGTCTATAACATAATAGTGATTAAGGTGGTATGTATGTTTTAATTTTTTCCGTTGTAATTTTTTCATTTTAATTTGATTAATTTAGGCAGGTGTGTAATAATCAAAGTATCTCGAAATTATGATGTAATTTGCATTAAAATGTCATACTAAAAAAATGTTGCGCGCAATTTATTTAATGCAAATAACAGACATTTTTAAACAAGTTTTTTTATTTTACTCCAAGTACTCTGTTAAATATTGATGCAAAGAGCATTAGTTTAACTTTATATAGCAAGCTTTGTATTGTTTTGTAATGGAAACTTCCGTAGGACCTATATGTGTAGCAATTTGCATTACATATTCAATTTTTTTTTAACTGTGTATATTTTTCCAAATGCGAGTGATGAATGATGATGACCGCACAGATATTTCAATGTGGAAACTGGTCATTCCTGAGAAATTGGTTTCTAGTTTACTTACACAGGCACACAATTCACATTCTTGTGCACATTTAGGGATCACGAAATCTCTAAATCTTTTGCAAAGGCAATATCATTAGCTCACCATGGCACATGATGTGTATAATTATATTCAAAATTGTGATGCTTATAAACAGATTAAGGCAACGAATTAAAAAACTCAACCGGACATGGGCAAATATTTCGAAGTATCGCGACCCTTTCAAAAACTGTATATCGATTTTTTGGGTGCTTAACCTCGTAGTACTTTCGGAAATTCTTACCTTTTAATTGTTTTAGATCAATTTACAAAATTTGTGTAAAGGTATAGCAGGGTATAGTTTCTTTTATCAAAAAGAAAGTCTCTAGTGTTTGGTGTACCAACATTTTCAAGTCAAGTATTTTAATTCTTGCCTTTGAATACGTTTAAATTTTAAGTTTTTTTTTTTATTCATTGAGAGAAATTGAATTATTTAAGATGTTCGAAATATTTTGAATAAACTGTCGAAGAGCTCGAAATTGATTTCATTATTGAATGTGAGAATTTGACAGACGTTACAATTTTTAATGTGATAATGGTCCACAATTCAAATTCAAGGTACGGAATACCATACATGGCTCCATAGGGTTGTCGCCATACTTCCTATCTTTTGGACAACACATGGTAAGCCATGGGACCTCATATAATTTAATGCGTGAGCTCAACATGTTAAGTGATAAACAAACATCACTAATGACTGTTACAAACAGACTTTCTACTATAGAAATTCTCAAGCATCTCCATGAAGCCTATCAGCGAAATGTTAGTAATTACAATCTCCGTAGGCCTCGTGTTTTTGCACCCGGACAAACCGTTTTTGCTCGGAATTTTGTGCAGACCATGTAGGTCCTGAAAGTGGGATCGCCACACTGCCAGCACATCACGTTCACTTGTAAGTTCATTATTTTCATTTTTGATGGCTGTAGATCTTGGGTGGAAATCTTTTGTCAGATTCCGTGTATTGGCAAAGCACTCTTTTGAATTTCCGTTGGCCGCATGTTGGTTGATGTTTTCGATGCAGCTCTTCATGTGTTCGCGTTTCTTTTTACGTAGAAGTTTTGCTGAGGCTTTCCTGGCGCATAGATAATCATAGATAATGATATGTGAATTCTAAAGTTTTTAGCAAATAAATTAACTTTTTTCAAGATCGCAATATCTTGTTTTTGACAATATTATTGATCATGTCTTTTAAGAAAAAATTTTCAGTAGGGATAATACAATATTTCCTCATATTTCTTCATAAATCAAAATTAATAGATTACGCCAAGTTTACATAGATGACATAGATTACATTACATAGATTACATGTAATGTAATCTATTTTAGATTACGCGTAAAGGAACAACCCTAAGTTTAAGTGCTCAAAAAAATCTCTAATATATAATTCAAAATTTTCAATATTCAAATCTAGAGAATTAAAAATTATTAACCAGTTTAATGTACAGTAACATAGTCTTTCGTATAAAGTATAAAAATATACATTCAAATAACATCTAGAATTTAAATAGTTTTTGTTATAAATTATAAAATATATAAATAATTTATAACTACGTAATTATATTTTTACTAAAATATATATATTTTTACTAAAAACATAATTAATATCTGAAGTAAGAAGAATTTTTAATTTTTTATGAATGAATTTCAAAAACAAAATCATATTATACGTTTTATACGTTATATACGTTTTATACGTTACGTATTATACGTGTAACGTATAAAACGTTTTATACATGTATATTAACAACCCTGATTTAATTGTAAAGTAAATGTTGCATTAAACCTAATTTCAATGTATTTCTATAAAATTTAAAACAACTCTTGCATCATAATTTATTTCTATGGAACAGCTAGAAGTTTTAATGCACCTTGCTGCAATTTAATACATTAATGAAATTTTAAAATTCACTAGAGTATTATCCTTTTTAAAAATATATAGTTAAAATCGTTTCATGTATGTTTTAGTTATCGCTTCTCAGCTGAGAGTCTATAACATAATAGTGATTAAGGTGGTATGTATGTTTTAATTTTTTCCGTTGTAATTTTTTCATTTTAATTTGATTAATTTAGGCAGGTGCGTAATAATCAAAGTATCTCGAAATTATGATGTAATTTGCATTAAAATGTCATACTAAAAAAATGTTGCGCGCAATTTATTTAATGCAAATAACAGACATTTTTAAACAAGTTTTTTTATTTTACTCCAAGTACTCTGTTAAATATTGATGCAAAGAGCATTAGTTTAACTTTATATAGCAAGCTTTGTATTGTTTTGTAATGGAAACTTCCGTAGGACCTATATGTGTAGCAATTTGCATTACATATTCAATTTTTTTTTAACTGTGTATATTTTTCCAAATGCGAGTGATGAATGATGATGACCGCACAGATATTTCAATGTGGAAACTGGTCATTCCTGAGAAATTGGTTTCTAGTTTACTTACACAGGCACACAATTCACATTCTTGTGCACATTTAGGGATCACGAAATCTCTAAATCTTTTGCAAAGGCAATATCATTAGCTCACCATGGCACATGATGTGTATAATTATATTCAAAATTGTGATGCTTATAAACAGATTAAGGCAACGAATTAAAAAACTCAACCGGACATGGGCAAATATTTCGAAGTATCGCGACCCTTTCAAAAACTGTATATCGATTTTTTGGGTGCTTAACCTCGTAGTACTTTCGGAAATTCTTACCTTTTAATTGTTTTAGATCAATTTACAAAATTTGTGTAAAGGTATATCAGGGTATAGTTTCTTTTATCAAAAAGAAAGTCTCTAGTGTTTGGTGTACCAACATTTTCAAGTCAAGTATTTTAATTCTTGCCTTTGAATACGTTTAAATTTTAAGTTTTTTTTTTTATTCATTGAGAGAAATTGAATTATTTAAGATGTTCGAAATATTTTGAATAAACTGTCGAAGAGCTCGAAATTGATTTCATTATTGAATGTGAGAATTTGACAGACGTTACAATTTTTAATGTGATAATGGTCCACAATTCAAATTCAAGGTACGGAATACCATACATGGCTCCATAGGGTTGTCGCCATACTTCCTATCTTTTGGACAACACATGGTAAGCCATGGGACCTCATATAATTTAATGCGTGAGCTCAACATGTTAAGTGATAAACAAACATCACTAATGACTGTTACAAACAGACTTTCTACTATAGAAATTCTCAAGCATCTCCATGAAGCCTATCAGCGAAATGTTAGTAATTACAATCTCCGTAGGCCTCGTGTTTTTGCACCCGGACAAACCGTTTTTGCTCGGAATTTTGTGCAGACCATGTAGGTCCTGAAAGTGGGATCGCCACACTGCCAGCACATCACGTTCACTTGTTGTAAGTTCATTATTTTCATTTTTGATGGCTGTAGATCTTGGGTGGAAATCTTTTGTCAGATTCCGTGTATTGGCAAAGCACTCTTTTGAATTTCCGTTGGCCGCATGTTGGTTGATGTTTTCGATGCAGCTCTTCATGTGTTCGCGTTTCTTTTTACGTAGAAGTTTTGCTGAGGCTTTCCTGGCGCATAGATAATCATAGATAATAATTCATGACAATAATTTGTGTTAGCCCTTCGCCAAACCCAAATTTTCGTGAATGGGTTCGTTCTGCATTTTAAGGTCACCAGAAACAACCTTTTTACACGTTTATATAGCGAGCCGCTTGATCCAAGACAGACGCCCGCTGAAAACCGCCCCTTACATGGAGAACAGACGCTTTCTACACATTTATATAGCGTGCCGCTTGATCCAAGACTGACGCCCGCTCCAAGCCGCCCCTAACATGGAGAACAGACGCTTGAGTTGCACGCCCGCTCCAAGCCGCCCCTAACATGGAGAACAGACGCTTGAGTTGCATTGGTTTTATTGCGCCAATGACTCGGTATTTACAATATTAGTTTTAATTATTTTATAATTTGGATTATTTAGAATACATATTTGAATATCTTTATAAACAAATAATCATTACAAAAATAATTTCATTTTCAAACAAAATGTCAAAATCATCAATTTTTATCTGAGTAGTATAGTTGTTTTTGTTATTGTGGTAGCTCTGCCGCTGCGCAGCGAAATTAGAATTAGAGATATCTTGCAGAATTTTTCTGGATGCAGAATTTACATGTAATTGCTCTCATATAACAACACATGTTCTAATTTCGCTGTATGCAGAATTCTGCACATGTATTTTGAGCATTAACAATTCTTTCAATAATACATTTTCTTCTTCAGTGAAGCATCTGGAAACATCTTCCATAGACGAGTCCTGCATATATCATTCGGTTCCACATTTCGTTCCATTATAACTTAAAAAAAATTTAAAAGAATTAAATGAATAATAATTCACTAATTTTGTACTTGCCTTCTACATTCTTTAAAAGCCATAAAGGCTGGCAGATTTCACTTTAATTTTTTTTGTTTAAAAACACTTTTATATTTTAGAATTAATAGAAATAATCTGCGTATTAATAGAAATAATAAACTCCTCTATTTGCAATTTCTAAATAAAAAGCATAAAATTGACATATGTCAAATTTCACTTTAATTGGTCTTAGTGAAGGGGAATTGATCTGAGGGGTAAATCTAGCTAAAATCTCAGATTTGAAGATTTCAGATAAAAAATAAATCAATTTTACATGCAAACACAAATTTGCTGTCAGATCAAAACAAATCTTTTTTTTTTTTTATTAATTAGTTAGACATGTTTAGCACACTAAATATGAAATAATCATTACTCAGACTCTTTGAATATCCGAAGATACCATGTCACCTATAAAGGAAAGACATGAGGAAAATGGAAGGAATGGGGATATAGGGATAACTATACTAATTTTTTTAAATGATGATGGACATTTTCTTTAAATGCCTGAGAGGAAAATTCATAGGGAAATACAGAGGAAGGCATTGAGTTCCATAATTTGGCCACTCTATTAAAATAGTCGTTTTGGAAGGACACAGTTCTACAACGAGGTATTTGTACAACAAATGGATGGGACAACTCGGCAGCTCTTGTTTGTCGATTATACTGTGCACACGATGGAAGGATATTTTAAATTTCCTTAGAGGAGAATTCGCTAAAGTTATATTTGGAGTAGATTGACAATTCAGCCACATTCCTTCTATGCTGGAGTGAATGAAGCTGGTCCGTTAGTTCGGTATTACCAATCAACCGTATTGCTTTTCTCTGTACAGAGTCTAGATATTTTATTGTTGACTGACAAGCACCTCCCCAAACATGACAGCGATTCTCCATACATGGACGAATAAAGGACTTGAAGATTAGCAAAATTTGCTCGGGATTGAAATACTTTTTACATCGACTCAAAAATCCTAATTTTTGCATTGCAGATTTAGCGAGGTTGAACACATGTTTATTCCATTTCAGGTTATTTTGAATATCCACTCCAAGAAGTCTAACTAATTCAACCTCACGCAATTCCTCATGGTTTATTTTAATAGGGAAATTTTTATGTCGCTCTATTCGTGAAAGACGGCATAATTTGGTTTTGGTTGGATTAAATGAAACAAGATTACGATCACCCCATTCCATTATACGCTCCAGATCTTTGTTGATGGAATCAATTAGCAGCTCTCTATCAGTGGCAACTGCAGTATGAGATCGAAATTTAGGAGATGCATGTGATGCATGTAATGTGCTGTCATCAGTAAAACTATGGATTGGATGCACTGTGGAAATAAGTAAGTCATTAATGTATAGAAGAAACAAGGTTGATGAGAGTGCAGAACCTTGGGGAACCCCAGCAATGGTTGTGAAAATATTGGATGTGATACCATCTAAATTAACTCGAAATTGGCGACCTGTAAGAAAACTATGAATCCATGAGACAGTATAAGATGGTCTATGCCATAAGATTTTAATTTAGCTATAAGATTTTTATGCCACACTTTATCAAATGCTTTAGAAATGTCAAGTGAAATACTGAATTTTTCACCGTGGTTTTCCAGCGATTTGTTCTAGAGATGGGATACGTAGGCTAACAGATCGCCTGTTGCACGACTTCTACGAAAACCATACTGCTTATCATCAAAAATTCGCGACATTTCCAAATATTCTATCAAATTGTAGTTAACATATTTTTCAAATATTTTAGCTAAAACCGACAGAATTGCAATTGGTCTATAATTGTTAGGGTCTATCTTACTGCCTTTCTTTGATATGGGTTGAACGCTGGCCAGCTTCCAAGAATCGGGAAATATTCCGGTTTTATAAGATAAGTAGAAAAGTTTTGTTAAAATTGGAGCTATTTGTCTAGCAAAGTTTTTAAGAATGAAGGGTGGAATACCGTCGAGGCCAGCAGATTTGTTGATAGTGATAGAAAGAAGCATTTTCTGTACAATTTTTCAAACAAATTTATGCTTTAAAATAATAAATAAATTTATTACATCAAAGCAATAAAAGGTAAAATTTTACCTGCCTATCTGGTAACGGCAAACATAAAATACTAAATAATTATCTAAGAAAAAGAACAATCTCACCAATTATATAGTTGTATGCCTCCGTTCTTCAACAATTTTATTTTCATAATCACTAACACAAACACTATACATACACTTATTTTTCTATTTTCGATTATTTGTTTTTTTTCCTTTAAATAAACACTAACACAAACACTATAATATACACTTTTTTTCTATTTTCGATTATTATTTTTTTTTTGTATTTTTTCCTATAAAATTTAGGAGACAACCTTTTTCGTCTGATTCTGGTTGAATTATGGACTCTAAATCAATTTTTTTTTGATCTGACGTGCGAATCGAAAATCACATAATACTAGCAACATCCTTTAAACTAATTCGAATACAGTACTACTTAGTGTCTTTTATAATATCACTGACTGTCACTAAATATTAAAAGACAAAGTTCCTATTATTTTATTCGCTGTGAACTTTTATAAATAAAATTCACACTGCTATTTACAGGCTGATTCTGAGTTAAGAGGTCTTAGCTATGAATATTTTTGTTAAGCCAATTTTTTTAAGAGGAATATATTAATTGCGATTCTGCTGTGTACGTTGTCATAAAAATCTCATAATAATTCCACAAATATTTTGGAGATCTTTTCAACGGCTATTTTTATAAACAAAATTATAAAATATCATATTTTCTTTTTAAATAATTAAAATACCATTTAAATTATTATTGAATTATGGCAATATTATATAATAGTTTTTTATAAAAATCAAGTTTATGATTTGGAAAATTTTTTAAGTTTCTAATAATTTTTGTTTGTGAAAATATTCAACCGCCATTTTATTGAATATCAATCTTAAAATCTACTTTATTTTATAATAATTGATATACAATTAATATAAAATTAAAGCATATATTGATTATCATTATCATTATTTATTTCAGAATAAATATGAGGCAAAAGAATAATTTTCCTAAAGTTTATAAAAAATTTATACAACTATAACAACAATGCACGTCACATTTTGATATTGAAATTTGAAATATTCATTCGCCTTTTTTTTTTAAATTTATTATCATTATATATATGTAGTCTTTTATTATTTTGATACAAAGTAAAATAAAATATAGATTATTATAAATTTTATAATAATTACATAAATAATTAATACTTTATCCCTTATTAATATAATTTTCATACAACAATTCAAATAAAAAAATATAAAACTCCAAATTATGATGCTTAAGATGACCATGTTTGATGATCTTCAGTTAAGAGGTTATTTTGTGATATCTCACAGTTGTGACTACATACAGAATCTCATTTAAGAGTTTTTAGTTTTAGCTAAGCGAAAAGTCTTTGCTTTGACTCCTTTTTACATCTGTGACGGTATGCCAGGTTCAGCCTGTTAGTATATTTTTCTTCTAAAAAAAATACAAAAATGAGGATAAGGCAAGCAAAAAACTCGGTGCTACATACTTAAACATCAATGTTGTTAGTGATAACATATATGGTATGATATCACTAAAAACATTTATATTTAAGTAAGTAGCAGTGATTTTTTGTTTTCCTTATCCTCCTTTTCTCATTTTTATTTGAGAAGAAAAAATACTAAATATCAGTGTGAATTTTATTTATAAAAGTTTACAGCGAACAAAATAACAGGAACTGTTACTTTGAATATTTAGTAACATGCAGTGATAGCTACTTTTGAGTAACAGCGAAAAAGTAACTGCTACCTAAATATCGTCACATCTCTATGTGACACACTATATTTGTGGAATACTCTATAATACCTAGAGTTTTTGCTTACTAATCAGTGATCGAACAAAGGAGATTTGGGAAGTGCGCCTATCGAATTGAGCCTTACTCTCCCAATTCGAAGGAAGGTGACAATATCATATGGTAGTCTCATATGGCACTCTTAATATAGAGCTAATACATATTAGACAGGACTGGGAGTAAGGATATTGGTCTATTGGGTTTGAAATGAAGTTCTTTCATATTAATTCATGAAGACTGGATTTTGGGTATTTTCTAGGGTCATTCCATTGTGACATGCGTAACATTTTTACCCTTTTAAACTCATACTTTTGCCTATTATTCATAAAAACATTGTTATTTTATGAAATTTATGTTATTTTAGGCTATTATGCAGGTAGGAAACACTATCAATGAAAAAAAGCAGCAAATTAAATATATATTAAGTAATAATAACTAAATTCAGTGCTGTGACCAACGTAACAAAAAAAGTACCACAGTAAAACTTACTCACACTTTCAAAGCAATTTCTGTGAAAGTATGCCTTCAATAAATTCAAATTTAGGTTTTTATAAAGCACAAGTTATCTGTTTTTAAATAAGCATATGTTTTTCACAAATGCTACATACAGTAGAGGTTCCCTTTAAAAAAAATTGTGTGACCAACGTAACGTGACCAACGTAACAGAAAAAAACACACAAGAAAATAATGCATTTCTAACAACAATTTTACTACTTATTTATTTTTTTCCATCTTTTAAACAATTTATTTGTTTACTTCCTATCTTTGGTATCAATAATGACGGGCAAGTTTCCAATTAGATTAATTTTTCCACACAACATAAACTTCATTGCAACTATTGAGGTCTATGTGTCCATGGAATAACCCTCTAGTACTTTTCAAAACAGTTCAGATCAAAGTAAAACGTTCCGCGAATAATGTAGTTTTTCTTGCTAGACCAGTGACGATTACATCTCCATCAATAATAGAGAGATAGAAGATTTGGTAACAGAATTCAAATAATTAATGGTTCTGTAAAAACCTTTGCCAGAAATGGACATAGTCGAAAGTTTTGCCGCTTTCGCTCTCAATTTCTGCTTTTTCGTTTTCGATTGTTTGGTTTCGCTTTTGAACTTCTGGCGGATATCTCACTGATACTACCAATGATATCTCACTGTAACTCGTATATCAATAACAGAGACTGGAGTACGCGTAGTTCTCCCATACGTATATTCAAAATTAACAATATAATTTTCATGGTTTTATTTTTTAATTCCTAACATTTCATCAATTTTTTTTCGTTTCAGGGATTTTAATACCAAAAATATGGACCCCCGAAACAGGATTATTGCTAGCTATTGCTGGTTCATTAGTAGCGCGATCAATAAGTGATTTATGGATGATACATATAGCAACTGTTATTGAAAGTACAATAATTACTAGACAAAAACTGAAATTCAATAAAAGTTTATTCCATTATTTTTGCGTATTACCACTTGTAAGTAAAATAATATACATATTGTGATATATTAGTTTGCTCATCCATAAAACTATGATTATATTATTATATGTTGTTGTCAACCTATCATCTATTCAAGTTTTTCAAAATATTTTATATTTTAGCATGAGATAAGAGTACTGGTAATATATTATATTACCCAAAAAAACAGCCCTACGAAATGATAGGGCTTCTACATGTAGAGTATCAGGCCAGATTTGTTATGACATCTTATGGAGCGCCATCTTCCAATGGTATATTTTTGAAAACCAAATTATTTTTCCTGTGCGAGTTATCAAAATTTTCCATTGTATTTTGCCAATAGTTTTTTCTTTCTTCAAGCTTGTTTACTCTTGCACGAAGCTGAGAACATTCATCTCGAATTGATTTTCTTTCCTAATTTACGCTGATTCTCCATTGGTTGCAGGCCACTTTGCGTCCAAGAGACCACTCATTGCTAGCATAAGCTGCGTGATATTCATCCTTCCGACTTCCATTTTCGTACAAAACAATGATTTTCTACTAACAGGCGTTTAAATTGTACTAGATGAGGAAAATATGTGTTTTTTTAAATTTAAATTTAAGCAAAATATGTGTTATAAAGCACGAGATAATACACCTGAGACTGTGTTGTGTTTACCTTGCACATGTTAGATGTCAGTAGTAAATTGACTTATAAAATCAAAATGACGAGATTATCATGGATTTCGTTCAGTTTTAGACTGTATCGTACATGTGATAGGCTTGTGATTGGTGTAAATCTTGAAATCGCAAAAAAAAAAAATATTATTTGCCGTATCGGATAGCGATCAGGAATCGTGACCGCATATAATCTACGATAACATCCACATGATTTCTACTCGAAAACTTTTTTCTAACAATGTGAAGTTGACAAGTAAGGCTGTTTTGATTAATCATTTTAAAAAATTCGTTCAGATAAAATAATATTGATTGGTTGAGAGGCGGTAACAATATCTGATTGTTGAGAGGCGGTAACGACAATATTATTTATCTGTACGACAGTATTTTTGATCGACAAAAATAATATCTAAAGATTGTTCTATTATAGAAATAAAAAAATATAAAAACATAACCTAGAAAATTTTACATGTCATTGCATATTAGAAAAATGAATCTTAAAAGTAAGATTTATCGAAAATAAATTATAATTAAATTAATTTGATTATTTAATTACAATTAAACTTATTTGTTTTTTTATAATACATACACATTTAGACGATAACCACAATAAAGATATAAAAAATTTGTGAAATCTCAAAATAATCAAATTAATTTAATTGTAATTAATCATCTGTAAAGTGGGCGAGATGGAGAAGTGGTTAAGACGACAACATCACTTACAAGGAAGCTAAGCAACACTGTGAAGGTCTACAACTTAAACGGGTGACCGCTTGGGAACTTCATCAGATTAAATATGGAAATATGATTGAATCACACTGAAGCAGGAATATCTCGCCCACGGCCAGTATACCTTATCCAGCAGCCCTGGAAACTGGCTAGGATTCGATGGCCCAATCACCCGTTAATCCGAAAAGGAATCCGAAATTCAAATGATTAAAGAAACGTACACTAAAAAGAAAAACGAAACAAAACCAAAAAACCGGAAAAATCAAATATCGACCCTTGGCTACTGTACCCGGACACAAGTAGGAAACTGAAATGTCACAACTCTGATAGAAACATCGAGGTTAGCACAAGTTGAGCGAAGTAATAACATCGAGATACTAGGGCTCAGTGAAGTAAGATGAAAAAACAGCGGAGAGCTAACAACAAGTAAAGAAAACTACATGATGTTCTCTGGTAAATCCAACACACATGAACAAGGCGTAGCAATATTAACAACACCTAACACAAAGAAAGCACTTCTCGAATGGAAACCAATCAGTAGCAGAATAATAACAGCAAGATTCCAATCGAAAATTAGAAATACAACGATCATACAGTGCTATACGATCATACCTATCGAAGAAGCTGATGATGCTACAAAAGATGAATTCTACGAACAGCTCCAAGCAACACTGGCTAGTGCACACCGAAATGACATCAAAATAATACAAGGTGATTTCAATGCCAAAATTGGAACCGACAACACCGGAATGGAATCAGTTTTGGGCAAATATGCACTAGAATCAACACGTAACAATAATGGAGACAGGCTCATCGATTATTGTGTCATTAATCAACTTCATAGGAGGCAGCAAGTTCCCACACAAGAACATACACAAATATACTTGGACATCACCAAATGGAAGAACCAAGAATCAGATTGATCACGTACTGGTGAATAAGAAGTTTCTATCCTCACTACAAGATGTCAGAGCAAAGCGGGGAGCAGACATACACAGCGACCATCAACTGGTAATTGCAACATTCAAAATTAAACCAGCTGCTGTAAAACACAACAAGTCATGTCAGAGGAAATTTAACATCAATTGATTGAGCGACAAAAATACAAATAACATCTTCAAAGAATCGCTCCAGCTCAATCTACCAAACAACGAAACTACCAGCATTGATGAAAAATGGGAACAAGTTAAAGAAGCTTACGTCAAAACTGCTACAGATGTGCAAGACAAATCGCGGAAACCATGGATTAGCGATGATACCTGGAAGAAAATTGAAGAGCGTCGTCAGCTCAAGTTGCAATTGTGTCACCAGAACACAACCGAGATCCGCAGCAAATATGAAAGTACAGCAAAATTAGCTCAAAAAGTTTCCTTGGGTTGGTAAGGTTAGAATGACCGTCTTGAAGAATGACAAACTAAAGGACTTTTGATGATGAAGGACTACGCTTTCAAACACAATCTAGAGCTTCTCAAGTGCGTTAACTTAAAAATTCGTGTATTTTTTAGGTCAGGGCAAGGGAAAAGCAGGTGGGTTCGAGAGTTTCTTATATTAACTTCTTCTTATGAAAATTTTAGAATTTTCATGATTTATAGACTTTAAAGGTTTAAAATGAATAAAATCTGTGTTTTTCGAGTTTTATATCTTTGCCTTGCAGTTAACCCCACCGCCTTACCATTTAGGTTTGTTTAACAAATAACATGGAGATTTCGGCATTGAATGACCCAGTTCCGGTTCCAGCCAAATTAATTGTGCCACTTTAGAGGAGCCAATAACATTGACATGGACTAAAATTGTGGGTTAGGATATTACCTCGCAAAAAACGAAGTGATTGACTTTACCAGGAAACAGAGGATCCCTGATATTGGCTCCATCGCTCTGAAGGGGAGTGGTCTTGTACTTGCAGATCAAGCAAAATACTTATAGGTACCGTGGTGGATATGAAACTCAGTTGGAATATCAGAGAACTAAATATCAGAGAAAGAGCAAAAAAGCTACGGTAGCATTATATACTCATGTAAAGAAATCATGGGGGAAAAAGGGGTCTTGCACTGCACCTTTCCCAATGACTTTACATCAGATCAGATCGATCTTAATGTACGGTGTGATCATATGGTGAACTGCACTGTCCAATGCTACAACGCCAATTCAAACGAAGAAGTTTATTCTACATTTTCTACCCGTTAGTGTTTCAATTTCTTGAGATAACCCTCCTACTATACCATCATTGCTAGCTTAGTGTCAAATTTGAATTCCAAATTTGGTAAACCAGAACTGGTGCAGAGCTCAATCTTTTTTGAAGTTCCACTAACGCATCTTCTTACGTTTTCGTTCATTCAAATACTTTATCCGTCCTTGTTAGCTTATGGAGACTCTTTGCAATATACGCATATGCTGATACAAAACATTGGTAGTAAATGAACAATCCTAGACAACTGCAAAGTTCATGTAAATTCTTGGGTCTTGGCCATTCTTATACTGCTGTGGTCTTTTCAGGATCTATGTGTTCACCATTTGTTGTCACTTTACGCCCCAAGTATGTTACTTTCTCTCTAATCATTTCTTTGTACTGTGTACATTTCTTTGGACTTAATATGAGTCCTGTCCTTACAATCCCTTGGACTTAATATAAGTCCATGACCCTTACAATTGTCTTGTCCAATTACATAAGACACGTTCCATTAAACCTTCAAATGCTGCTGGGACTCAGTCCGAATAGCAAAACATTAAATTCCCATAACCCATCTACCCATACTACACGCTGTCAATTATCGGTCCTCTTCCTGCACTTCTACCTACGACTAACCACTTTGCAGATCTACTGTTGAGAACAATTTGGACCTGCAAATGTTTCCAGGGCATCATTAATTCGAGGTAATGTGTAATTACTTTTTTGTTACTGCATTCAATTTTCTGTAGTCGATGCAGAAATTAATAGTTCGATATCCTTCTTACCGACTAAAACCACAGGTGAGCTCTATGAACCATCCGATTTTAATATAAAGTGTTGTGTTATATAGGAATAACAATATGTTCCAGAACAACACATACTGACATACATTGATACCTTTAAAGACCTAGGTCGCACAACAACATGCGTTCGGAGGTTTTAATGAACGCTTTTTTATTGTTTTTGTGGATTGAACGTCCTCGAAACTATCGATTCGGGTAAAGCATTCCATTTGTACGATGTACGAACAAAGAAGTACCTTTGCATTTTGTTACTACAACGGTGAGTGATCTCCACAGTTTGACTGTTTGTACAAACCGATTGACGAGTGAAACGGCGAAAATAACAAAATAATGGTCAGATAATTCAGTTACGTTGACCTCGCTCATAAAACGCCAAGAAAATTTTTGGTAATTCCCGTGATGACGCATATTAATTACAAAAAGTAAATTTTTATATGAAATCTACCTCAAAAGCAAAACCCAATGAAGATCATTGACCATTTTTCCAAACATCTGTTTAAATAAAGGGTGTTCCATGAAGGATTTTTTTTAATTAAAAGAAAAACACAATGTTTACATTGAAAGTATCTTTATTTTTGCATTATAGGAAAGTTGAAGGTTTGCAATTTATGTTTTAAAAATAATATCATGTAAGTGACCACCTCTAGATGCTCTACAGATGGTGACTTTCTTGTCAAAATTTTCGATGACTTTTTTACACAAGTCAGGCTGAATCTCGCCAATAACACGAACAATCTCCGCTTTTAATTCATCAATCGTCTGTGGGTTATTGCGGTAGACTTGTGATTTAACAAAGCTCCAAAGAAAGAAGCCTAAAGGCGTCAGATCACAAGATCTTGGTGGCCATTCAACATGACCATTTCTTGAGATAACTCGTCCAGGAAAGTTTTGCCTCAATAAATCCATTGTTAGAGCTGCTGTATGACAAGTGGCTCCATCCTGTTGAAACCACATGTCATGCAGATCAATATTCACCAATTCCCGCCACAAAAAATCACGAATCATGCTTCTGTATCGTTCTCCATTCACGGTAACTGTGTTGCCTTCATCATCATGAAAAAAGTAAGGTCCAATGACTCCACCGCTCCATAAACCGCACCAAACTGTAACTTTTTTTGAATACAAACCTTGCTGAAGGAATTCTCTTAGATTCTCTTCACCCCAAATGCGACAATTTTGCTTGTTTACATAACCACGTAATTTACGAATAATATTTTTTACAGAACGCCCATTTTCATAATAAAGCTGAACGAATGTAACACGTTGTTCCATACTATGCGATGACATTTTAACAAATGGCAAACCTTCCTCTTTCCAAATGTCAAATTAGAAAAAAAATGGAGGTCAATATGGCTGAATTGACAGCTTTCAAAAAAAAAATCCCTAATGGAACACCCGATAGAAACAACAATAAATCAACCAATACCAACAACCAATACCATCAATTGTCACTTTGAAACAATAAAAATGTAAAAGGATTTAATTTAGAGGCCAAAAATTTTTTGCTAAAAATATTTTTAGTCGGTTAATCCTCTTTTAATTTTTTTTCTAGTTTTTGCATCCTTTATAAAAAAATGAAAACAATAGTAAAATAGTAAGTACATGCATACATGTAATTAAAAAATCGAAAATACATATACAAAATTTGAAGCTGGTAAATTTGTGAAGTGAAAATTATTATAGTCGGCAATAAATGTCAACCGAGATATATTTTTTCAATAAAAGAGTGATTAACGATTCGAGATAACGAAGATTTCCCCATTTGGAAATGCCGTCAATTGTTTCACCAATACATGCTAGATATGTATGAAAAAACATCCGAAACAGAACGTTTGATATTCATCCATTTAAATCAAACCAATCTTTTCTCTAAAGTAGCAACTCATTAGCGAGAGCCAATTTAATATGACGGTTATTCACAACTAACGCACATACACAAAATAATTCCAAATGCACACGGCAAATATCCGATGCCAGATTCGATAAAGATTTGTAAGAAGTTGTGACGAAAAATGTAACATGAGCTTTCCAGAACACTGAATCCAAATTCAGAATGCAGGAGAGACCATTACTACTCAAAATAATATCATCAAGGATTTAGTCAGGTACAGGAAATGATGAATATCCTTTATATAAAAAGTTAAAGGAAAGTTAACAACATATAGATATGCGAAACGGGAACATAGAAATAGTTCCATACACATGGATGGTTGTTCCATATTAATCCTTTGCTATCAAGAACATACAGAGCGCACATAAACGTGGAATACGGTATCTCCGTGAAATCACTCAAATACGTTAGTTAGTAAATACGTTAATAAAGGCAACAACATTTCAGTTTTTAGCGTGCTACAATGAAGCAGCAACAGCACTGAAGTAGTGTTGTGAGTACTTTATTGTCCTAAACATGAACGAAGTCCAAATATTGATCTTTTAGCAGTACATTTAGAAAATAAAATACGCATCTATATCACATCTATCTGTAAATATGCAACAAAACGCCTTGAATCTACTGCATACAATTTTCTTTGCCATATGTCAAAACAACGCGATTGCGAATACACTGCCGTATTCGGAAATACCTACGTACCTAACATGGAATCCGAATAAAAAATTATTTATACGAGGTAAAGAAAAAAAGCGAGTCGACGAATAATCTGCCGTATTAATAAAAACTGCGATATGCAGACTGTACCCCATTCCAAACAAGGTGAATGTATCTTTTCTCCCATGTTATTAGTAAATGTGCGTTCTAGCAATTGAGAATTGTCAACGACGTTACACATGTCACATTCTGCATGGCATGTCAAACACTGAATTTATTTTAGAGCCACCGACACTGGGATGTATGCATAAATGACGCAGCACGTCACCTCCAAACTAAGTTCGGGCTTTGTTTGAAATTATACTGACCGCTTACTCTCCTTCATCTGCAAGAACGTTTTGGAAAAAATATAAATCGCACATGGTTGAAGATCTGTGCCTAGTATTCGCAAACTTCGTTCTCTAAATAAAATATATAAAAAAAATATTTATAAAATCTTGGGTGGTTTAAACATTAAAAGAATAATTATTTAGTTACTTTAATAATTAAGTCATCAAACCGAAATGTATGCTAACAAATTTACTAAAAAACCATCAAATTTATTCTCCATTCAAAATACCACCGATTTATAAACAAAAATAAGTTCACTCATTCTCAAAACAGAATTACAATCATAACAACAACAAAAAAATATTATTGACCCACCTTTCATCAATCATTAATTAACCATAATGTCTGAATAGAAATAAAATCCTTTTTTTCTTATTTTAAAACACCAAAAACAATACCCAAATTCAAACCTTTTATTTTCCCAACCATTTAATTAAACCAAATTTTTATATGAAAATAATTTTGTTTGCACATTTACAAATCTTCAAAACGAACTAGTAACTACATTCTCAATTTCAATAAAAAAAAGTCCAAACGGCACGTATATCCGCTAGAAATAGGTAGATTTCGGGACCAGACAGCTTTGTGTACAAATAGAATTGGATATGCCAGATTAGTTTAAATAAAAAATTTAAGTAGAATAGTCCAAGTCCAGAATAATCCAAAAAATTTATCAAACCAAACTAAATACATTAACGGAAACTACTTTATCAATGCGATTTCGGGAGAGTTTTATTTAATTTGGTTAAAACTACTTTTAATAAAATATTAAATCCACAAATAAACGTTCTTACAACGTCACACCTACAACACCACCAAACTTTTACACCTCAAATAATTCAAATATCTACAATTTAGGAAGACTTTTGTAAATGTGTAATCAATATGCATATAAGAAAATATTCCTTAATTTAGGATTCAGCTTTGTTTTAATTTTTTTTTAAATTTTAGCGAAAAAAACTAAAAACTGCAAAAAAAAAAAATTTTTTTTTAATATTTTTTCTATGGGATATTTTTATATTTTTATGGAAGTTGTTGTAATTGAATGGAATGCATTAGGTTTAATGCTAAGTACATTGAAACCTCTTGGATTAGAAAGCTGAAAATCTCTGAGGTTATAGTTGAAAAGTTTGTCTTGTAACATAACTCTTTGTTAAAGTACAAGTATTTTTTTTAATCTCTGTTTAGAAATTTATTACAAAACTAACACGAAACATCAATACGATGCCGGAAAATTATAACAGATCATAAATTAACATAATTTAGTGAAAAGATGATACACTCAGCACTCAAAAACCTCTCCAATTAGCGTTTCGAGAAAATATTACAAAATCACAAATTCATATTGCTTTCAAAATTCCAAAAATATTGAAAAATTAAATAAAATCAAACTTTTTTCAAAATTCTAAAAATATTCCAAAAATTATTACAAAATCAAAGATTAAACTTTTTTCAAAAATTCTGAAAATATTGCAAAAATTATACAAAATCAAAAATTGAAACTTTTTTCAAAATTCTAAAAATATATATAAAATTAAAAAATTTTTTTTTTCCAAATTCTAAAAATATTCCAAAAATTGGAATAAAATCAAATATTTAAACTTTTTCTAAATTCTAATAATATTCCAAAAATTCTTAAAAATTCAAAAATCCAAACTTTTTCCAAAACTCTAAAAATATTGCAAAAATTAAAACTTTTTCCAAAATTATAAAAATTATAATAAAATCAAAATATTCAAATTCAAAAGCTATAACAAATTCAAAAACTATAACAAATTCAAAAATGTCCATGTCCAATTTCATTTTCATTTGCATTTTCAGCAATCTATTCAAAAACCTTCAATTTAGCGATTCGAGAAAATATTACAAAATCACAAATTCATATTTCTTTCAAAATTCCAAAAATATTGTAAAAATTATAATAAAATCAAACTTTTTTCAACATTCTAAAAATATTCCAAAAATTATTACAAAATCAAAAATTGAAACTTTTTTCAAAATTCCAAAAATTATAATAAACTCAAAAATTTAAAATTTTTCAAAATTCCAAAAAAATCCCAACAATTCTTACAAAATCAAAAATTAAAACTTTTTCCAAAATTCTAAAAGTATTGCAAAAATTATTACAAAATCAAAAATACAAACTTTTTTCAAAATTCCAAAAATATTTCAAAAACTATAACAAATTAAAAAATTTCCATGTCCAATTTCATTTTCAATTACATTTACGTCATAAAAACAGCTACATTTTTTTCCAAAAAATTTGCTAAAAAAATCAATGAAATCATTTTTTGACACGCTTGACATTATTTTTTTGACAAACTTATAATGCCATAATTCTCCATAATAATAATATATTTTCATGTTTTACAAATTATTAATTTTATTTTTTTCCAAAAAATTGGGTAAAAAAATAAATAAAATCTTTCTTTTGACACACTTGACAACATTTTTTTGACAAACTTATAATGCCATAGTTCTCAATAATAATAATAAAATTTCATTTCAAACAAAATTTTAATTTAATTTTTTTCCAAAAAAATGGGTAAAAAAATAAATAAAAATCTTTCTTTTGACACACTTGTCAACATTTTTTTGACAAACTTATAATGCAATAATCTAGACTTTGGTCTCACATACCAATCTCGACCATCAAGATTTCTCCAAATTTAATGTTCCTACTCGTAATCACTTAAAATGAACGTTTTTTAAGCAAAAAATATGCAAATTTCCTTGTTTTGACACACTTGACGATTTTTTTGACACACTTCCGGTACAGTTATCGAACACATCGTCCTTTCGGCACTTCCCATTGAGTAAACCTATTTTTAGAAAAAAAAATTTTCAAATCCGTCCAGCGGCTTTCTAGATTTCGTCTTTTGTGACGGCCGGCAGACAGACATACATTTTTTTTGCTTTTTTAGAATCAGTAGGTCCTAAAACGTCGAGAAATGCCAAAAAAAGTGGGGGTAAGAACTTCACTTTGAGCTCAAGAATGTAATACTTAGGTCTTTCTGACCGAAATAACATCAACAAAAATCGAAATAGTTGCCGGGCAATATTTAATATTTCCGCTCGATGAGCGATATCAATAGCAAGATGCCAGCCATTAGTTGCAATACCGACCATATTGCCGAAATATATGGATATATTGCCGGGCAATACGAAAATATTGCCGAGAATGTTTTAGAATTTGGGCAATATTACCCGGCAATGATTGCCAGCCACATTGCTCGTTTACATGCTGTTTTACAGTTTTGTTAAATTATTGCCGGGCAATATAGCCGGGTCATATTTTCAGCAATATTGCTCGGCAATACGTATGTTTAGTTGCTTGTTTACAGGCTCCTTAAGTACAGCCCCATAGCTGGATACCATACGTCCACACTGGTTTCAGTATTTGACGATACAGAAGCAGTTTGTTTTGAATAGATAGTTCTGAGTTTCTTTTTTTTTTTTTTTTTTTTTTATTCAAAGTTAGGCATATTTAGTGTTAATTATAATAAATTATAAATTAACGTCTCTGAATATCCGAAGATAGCATGCCAACTAGGGATAAGAATGGAATGCAAATTAGGATTCTCTGAGAAATTTATGAACGTTAACTTTAAAGCCTTGAGGATTAAATTCATCAGGGAAAACCCAGGAAGGTAAGGCATTCCAAAGATGAGAGACTTTGTTGAAAAAGTCACGCTGGAAAGCTACAGTTCTACACCTAATTATTTGAACTGTAAAGGGATGCGCTGCTACGTTTGCTCTGGTGTGACGCGAAAGGTTTGCTGATTTAGGTAAAATCGATTTGATCTCTTCAGAAGCTCGTTCATCCATAATATATTTATAAAATATAGTCAAATCAGCAACATTTCTTCTGTGCTGCAAGGAATCAAGACCGTTAGTAAGACTTGGGTTACCAATGAGTTTAATAGCTCTATGCTGTACAGAATCAAGGCAGTTGAGACTACTCAAGTAAGCTCCACCCCATATGTGAGAACAGTATTCCATGCAGGGACGTATAAAAGATTTATAAACTAAAAGAAGTTGTTCGCTATCGAAAAACTTACGACATCGCCCCAAAAAACCTAACTTTTGAACAGCATTCTTAGCCAGATTAAAAATATGAGAATTCCACTTCATATTATTTTCAATCTCAACTCCTAGAAGTCTGACAGACTCATTCTCTAAAAGATTTTTGGGGCCAAACGTTAATGGAAAAGGATTGGGTGTCGTTATCCTAGAAAAATGAAAAACCTGTGTTTTGCTTGTATTGAATTCAACACTGTTAGCAATACCCCAATCCATAATTGTTTTAAGATCAGTGTTAAGGGAATCTATCAATTTTGACCTACACTCACTAAGCGCTAAGGGTGTATATAATTTAGGTGCTTCATGAGACGCAGAAGCGTGCTATCATCAGCAAAACTATGTATAGGATGAACCGTTGAGTCCAACAAATCATTAATATAGATAAGAAAAAGAGTTGGTGACAAAGCGGAACCCTGAGGAACTCCTGCATTAGTTGAAAAAGTATTCGATGATACACCGTCAACATTGACCCGAAATTTTCGATCAGATATAAAGCTCTGTGTCCAAGATATAAGCTGCTCGTCTAAACCATAGGATCTCAATTTGCATATTAGGTTGTTATGCCAAACTTTGTCAAATGCCTTGGAAATATCAAGAGCAACACCGAATGTTTCTCCAAAGTTTTCAAGCGACTTGTTCCAGATATGAGTGACAAAAGACAGCAAATCTCCCGTCGCTCTTCCTTTTCGAAATCCATATTGTTTCTCATTAATTAATTTGGAAGACTCCAAGAAGCTCATTAAATTAAAATTGACATATTTCTCAAAAATTTTAGCAACTACCGATAAAATTGAAATGGGTCTGTAATTCGTAGGATCAGTCTTACTGCCTTTTTTGGAACTGGCTGTACACTAGCCATTTTCCAAATTTCAGGAAAAATTCCTTTCTTATATGACAAATAGAAGATTTTAGTGAGGATTGGTGCTAGCTCCCTAGCAAATGTTTTAAGTATAATCGGAGGAATAAAATCAGGGCCTGTTGCCTTGTTAGTATTGATTTTCAAAAGCATTTTTCGAACAATGTTTTTCCGAAAAATTATCCGCCTCATTTTATAAGAAACATTAGAAATAGGTTTAGGCGGGAAATTAGGTTCTTTTAAAGTAGAATTTAAAGAGAAATAATGCCCAAGCAAATTAGCTTTCTCTTTGAAGGAAGTACTGGTTCTTCCAAGTAACCAGTACATCCTTCTAAATTTCAAATTCAGATCTTCTTTTTTCTTTTTAACATGTTCCTTCCATCTCAGTTTAGCATCCAGTGTCATACCTAGATATTTTGCTGTGTTTGCATAAGCAACTTGTGTTGAGTTGATTTTCAGAGGTATTTGGCTTACTTTTTGGTTAGTGAAGTTAACATGAGAGGATTTTGTTTCATTCAGCTTAATTCGCCATCGTTTTGTCCAGTAGTGGATTATATTAGGAGCGTATTGCAGTTTACTAGTTGCTTCTTCTGCGGTTTTTCCGGTGGTCAAAATTGCGGTATCATCTGCAAAGGTTGCAATAGTTGTTTTGCTTAGGCCAGACAAATCTCTTGTATATAGCGGGTATAGTGCCTGTCCTAGGACGCTACGCTTTTCAATGTAGAATAACTATCATCATATTTGTTTCTAAAGTGCCGGTCATCCAGATAAGAGCTCAAAATTTCATAAAACTGTTTGGGCAGATCTCTTTGCAATTTATACTTTAAGCCATGATGCTATACTTGAAATGTAATTGTTTCATATTAACTCTTGAAGACTGGATTTGGGGTATTTCTTTAGGAGTTTCTAAAACTGTTGAATTTGAAGCAAAGCGTTCCGCGAACAATGTAGCTTTCCTTGCAGGGTCAGTAATGATTGAGTCACCATCAATGATAGGAGGGATAGAAGATTTAGTACCACAATTTAAAGAATTAATGGCACTGTAAAAACTTTTGTCAGAAATTGACATACTCGAAAGTTTTGCCACTTTCGCTCTGTCAATCTCTGCTTTTTCGTTTTCAATTATCTGGTTTGATATTTTATTAGCCTTTAAATATTGGGATCGATTAACAGAGTTCTTTTTATGAATCCAAATATTAAATAATCTACGTTTGTTTCTAAGAGCCAATTTGGCTGCTTTCGAAAACAAATATTTTTGTTGGGGTTTCATTATTGAAAAGGGAACGAATTTTTTAATACCGAATGGAATGGTTTCAGTAAAGTTTTGAGCAGAAACATTTACATCGTCAGTATAAAAACAATGACGATCAAAAGGGGAACCTTGAAAAAAACTTCGGAGACCAATCGTGTCCATTTTTGAAAAGTGAAATATTTTACGGGGTCTGGGAACTCTAGTTTGTAGTAAATCAGTTTTGATAACTGATGTGATTAGATAATGGTCATAATTTCCAATACTACCCTTATCGACATCGACACTCGTAATATCTGGCATAGATGTGAGATAAAGGTCTAAGAGAAAACTTTTATCACCGCCATTACGAGGAGTGAAAGTTGCGCTTTTTACAATCTGCGTCAGGTCGTGCGATGCAGCAACTATTTCTGCCTGCCTTCCATTGTTGTCGTCGTCGGTCATTTTGGAAAATTCTAACCACGAATTGTTGTGGACGTTGAAGTCACCGGTAACGATAACCTCACAACTTTGAAATTGTGCTCTAATTTCGTCGACAACATCCGTCAAGAGATTAAAAAAATTGGGATTATGTTTGTTTGGGGACCGGTATAGAGCTATTGTGAAAAAAGAAATTTCAGGTAGACAAACCTTTAATACTACTGTACTGTAGCCATACCATGTACTTCATAATTTGGAAAGCGTTTATATGCAACATTCTCATGAATGTATGCACATACACCTTGATGGAGTTTAAAAGCTGATTTAAGTCTATATTTGGGATTTAGTGTTACGTCATAGGGATAGTTTTCAGAAACTTGTGTTTCTGTAAGAAAAAGAATATGCGGTTGGTCGTGCTCGAGATGATGTTGCACGGCGTCCCGGTTGGTGTTCAATCCAAAAATATTTTGAATGTGTATTTTAAAACATTCATTTTATTCATTCATGTCATTTGATCAAAATATTATTTGTTTTAAAAATGGGTAACTAAACAATAAATCCTATCATATAATAAAATATGACATAGGCCAATATTTCATGATAGGATGTAAGAAATAATAAACAGGTGAAAACAACATTTTTAAAAAATTTTAAAAGTTACTAAAATATTTATCCATGCTGTTCCCACGAGTTTAGACGCAATAAAGGTCACCAACAGGCCTTCGTCTATACCTGTTAGAAGTCTATATACAACTGGGGGCGACAGGTGCCCAGAGGATGGTACTTTTGTGGTTTGACCCTGCAAGAGTTCTCTCTAGTGTGTACCCACCAGGGGGTGCTAATAAGGGAGCACCTTGGCTTAGCCGCCCGCGACCCGGGCCGCTAAGCCAAGGTCCCCGTTCCCGCTAGACATGACAACAGGTTTACGGTTTGCAATAGCAGGCTAGAGCCCCACTATAGCTCAGGTACCTCGGGTTCGCCAAGTCCCGTATCACGGTCTAATCAGACCGGTGACCCCTGAGGTGGATTGTTGAAAATCACCAGCAACCCAATAAATAGTTTTGCAGATGATAGTACTCTGCACAAGTCGTTCGAGCCCCTTCCTTCAAAAGGCAAAATGCACGAACGAATTATTCCCGCCCGGAGAGACGCTGCCATAAACGTGAATAAAGACCTAAAAAAAGTCGCCGATCGGGGTGCCCGAAACCTGGTCAATTTCAACTCTACCAAAACACAGCTGTTGATTGTTTCCAGATCAAAGACCGAGTTCCCCAAAGATATTTTATTCAGTATGTGTGATGAACCAATAGGTGAATGTAAAAACATTCGTTTATTGGGTGTCGCAGTTTCAAATGACCTACTCTGGAACGATCATGTAATGGCGATGGCAAAAAGTGCGTCTAAAAACTCGGCCTCCTAAATTGATGCAAAAAAATTTTCACTCCATACCAATTGCTCCATGTTTATAAGTCCTATATTCGTCCCTGTATGCAGTACTGTTGTCAAGTTTGGGGTGCTGCTTCTGTTTCCATCTTGGCCCTCTTGGACTCTGTTCAAAAGCGGGCTGTACGAATTGTGGGTGATCGAACTTTGACATCAAAACTTGATTCCCTACAACATCGTCGCACTGTTGCTGACCTCGTTGTTTTTTACAAATATCGTCATCAACACATCAACAGTGCTCAGATGAAATCAGCAGCACCATGCCCCAAACTTATTCTTAACCCCTTCCACTCGACAATCGGCTACCGCAACCAGTCAAACGGTCGACTTCTTTGTCCGAACTGCATACAAATGGAATAGTTTGCCAGAATCCTTAGTCTAAGGTGACTTCAACCCGCAGAGGTTTAAAAAAGCGTTCATCATGACCTTAGAACGCCAGTTGTTGTGGGACCTAGGTCTAGACCTAGGTCTTAAAAGGTAGTTGTGTGTTGTTGTGCTACATATTGTAAACCCTATAACACAACACATTTTATTCAAAAAAAAAAAAAAAATAAAAACACTGAAAAAACTTCAAAAAAATACAAAAAAAAATTTTTACCGGAAGTGAAAACCCGGAAGTTGCTATGCAGAACTGTTGTGAACCATACTAAATGCTGATGTACCAAGTTTCATCCAATTCGATTATCAGGTACAGATGTTATTGAGCTTTCGAAAAAACAGGTGCTCCGGGGACCCCACACCACTTTGGTCACTATCGCTCAAAAACTAATCAGTTCTTTGTCATACATATTTGCATCTTTTTCCAAAGTGTCATCAAAATTCATTCACGAACGAAGGTTTTATGCTCCCACCAAATATAAAAAACATTGGGTAAAGACCACCTGTTGTATGGTGGACCCCCTAACCCTTTATCCAATGTACTCCAAAAGACGATAAAATCTTTCTCATGATACTTGAAAGCTTTTACCAACCTTTCATGAAAATCGATCGGTAATTGTAGGCTACAGTAGGGATAAACACTTGAAAAAAAAAAACTTTTTAACCGGAAGTGACAAACCGGAAGTTGGTATGCAGAAATATTGGAAACTGTACTAAAACCTTTTATACTAAGTTTCAATAAGATCATAAGCCGGGATTAGAAGTTATTCAAGATTTAAGGTGTTCGGGAGCCCCCGCCATTTTGTCCAAACTTGAAATGAGATCCAGATCTTTCATTTTCAAGAGAACCTGTATCATTTGCCAAATTTTCATCAAGATCCTATGCAGAAAGGTCACACATACACCCACCCACCCACGCATATACAGACGTACACCAAAATTTTTATTGGCTATTTAGATAGAGGATGGTCCAAAACGAAAGAAAAAACAAAATTTGGGGTATGTAAGATTTTTTTTTCACGATAGATTGCATTACTTCACACAATTTAAAATTGTGGTGAAGTAAAAAGGAATAAATGCGATTGGATTTTGAAAACATTCTTAAATATTCGTTCGAAGAACGTTTCTTTCTCATCTCTGGTAGGAACAAAGAATGTGAAGAAACCTTGATGGTCGGGATTGGTATGTGAGATCAAAAACTAGATTATTGCATTAGAAGTTTGTCAAAAAAATGTTGTCAAGTGTGTCAAAAGAAAGATTTTACTTCGATTTTGAAAAAACCTAAGTATTGCATTCATGAGCCAAAAGTGAAATTCTTACCTCCACTTTTTTGGCATTTCTCGACGTTTTAGGACCTACTGATTCTAAAAAAGCAAAAAAAAATGTATGTCTCTGTCGGCCGGCCGTCCTACAACCTACGAAATCTAGAAAACCGCTGGACGGATTTCAAAATTTTTTTCTAAAATAGGTTTACTCAATGGGAAGAGCCGAAAGGACGACGTGTTCGATAACTGTACCGGAAGTGTGTCAAAAAAATCGTCAAGTGTGTCAAAACAAGGAAGTTTGCATATATTTTTGATAGAATAGAATAGAAACATTGAATTTGAAGAAATTTTGATGGTCGGGATTGGTATGTGAGACCAAAATCTAGATTATTACATTATAAGTTTGTCAAAAAAATGTTGTCGAGTGTATCAAAAGAAAGATTTTTATTTATTTTTTGACCCAATTTTTGGGAAGAAATAAAGTTAATTATATGTATGACATGAAATTATTATTATTATAGAGAATTATGGCATTATAAGTTTGTCAAAAAAATGTTGTCAAGTGTGTCAAAAGAAAGATTTTCATTTCTATTTTTAAAAAATAATAAAATTATTTATTTGGATGAAATGAATTGTAATGATCATGATATTATTATTTTTAGAATTTTGAAAAAAGTTTGATTTTATTTAATTTTTGGAATATTTTTGGAATTTTGAAAGAAAATATGAATTTTTGATTTTGTAATGGAGAGGTTTTTGAGTAGTTTGCTGATTGTATCATCTTTTCACTAAATTATGTTAATTTATGATCTGTTATGATTTTCCGGCAACGTATTGATGTTTCGTGTTAGTTTTGTTGAAAAAGCAAGTTGAAAAAGCAACTGCAATATTTAAAGCAAGTCTTTCAATAGGAGCTATGCGTTGCAGGTTATTATTGAATTGAGAAGTAAATGTTGCATTAAACCTAATTTCAATGCATTTTTATAAAATTTAAAACAACTCTTGCATCATAATTTATTTCTATAGAACAGTTAGAAGTTTTAATGCACCTTGCTACAATTTAATACATTAATGAAATTTTAAAATTCACTAGAGTATTATCCATTTTAAAAATATATAGTTAAAATCGTTTCATGTATGTTTTAGTTATCGCTTCTCAGCTGAAAGTCTATAATAGTGATTAAGGTGGTATGTATGTTTTAATTTTTTCCGTTGTAATTTTTTTATTTTAATTTGATTAATTTAGGGAGGTGCGTAATAATCAAAGTATCTCGAAATTATGATGCAATTTGCATTAAAATGTCATACTAAAAAAAATGTTGCGTGTAACATTATTTAATGCAAATAACAGACATTTTTAAACAACAAGCACTCTGTTGAATACACCAAGTACTCTGTTAAATATTGATGCAAAGAGCATTAGTTTAGCTTTATACAGCAAGCTTTGTATTGTTTTGTAATGGAAACTTCGGTAGGACCTATATGTGTAGCAATTTGCATTACATATTCAATTTTTTTCTAACTGTGTAATAAATTTCTAAACAGAGATAAAAAAATACATGTACTTTAACAAAGAGTTATGTTTGATATACATCGCTGCCCAAAACTAAAAAGAATGTATTCATAAAAGTTTTATGCCGAAAACTATATCAAAATCCTTAACCAAAACCGAAGTCTTGATATATCAGAGCTTGAGATTTCAGCCCCTCCATATTTTATTTATTATTTGACCCAATTTTTTGAAAAAAATAAAATTAATTATTTGTATGACATGAAATTTTATTATTATTATTGAGAATTATGGCATCATAAGTTTGTCAAAAGAATGTTGTCAAGTGTGTCAAAAGAAAGATTTTACTTCGGTTTATTTTTTTTTTACCTAATTTTTTGGAAAAAATAATAGTTATTTATCTAGAACGAAAAGTGAAACTTTAAAGTACGAGCTAGTTGTTTACGAAATTTCTAGTGAGTACCTTTAAAAACACTTTTCGTTTGAGGTAAATACAAAATTTTATTTCATACTGGAAATTTATTAAAATAAAAAGAAATCAGTTTTAAATTTTGCTCAAAAAGTTGAACTTTAACGTCCTAGGACTTTATAAAATTTTATAAAGTTTAAGGACGTTAAAGTTCAACGTTTATGGTACAAAAAGTTGAACTTTAACGTCTTAGGACTTTATAAAATTTTATAAAGTCCTAGGACATTAAAGTTCAACTTTTTGTACCATAAATAATCCGAAAAATGTCGTTTTAGATATCAGTATGAAATAAATTTAATTATTTGTTTTGTTTTATTATTATTATTGAGAATTATGGCTTTATAAGTTTGGCAAAAAATTAATGTCAAGTGTGTCAAAAGAATAATTTTCATTTAGTTTTTTAGAAAATAATAAAATTAGAAATTCTTATGAAATGAAATGTAATGAATATGATATTATTTTTATTGAGAATTTTATTGCATTATAAGTTTGTCAAAAAAATGATTTCATTTAGTTTTTTAGCCAATTTTTTGTGTTTGCTGTTTTTATGACGTAAATGTAATTGAAAATGAAATTGGACATGGAAATTTTTGAATTTGTTATAGTTTTTGGAATATTTTTGGAATTTTGAAAAAAGTTTGTTTTTTGATTTTGTAATAACTTTTGCAATATTTTTAGAATTTTGGAAAAGTTTTAATTTTGATTTTATTATAATTTTTGCAATATTTTTAGAATTTTGAAAAAAAATAGAATTTCTGAATTTGTGAATTTTATATATGTTTTTAGAATTTAAAAAAAAAATTCAATTTTTGATTTTGTAAGAATTTTTGGAATATTTTTAGAATTTTGAAAAATTTTTAATTTTTGATTTTGTTATAATTTTTGAAATTTTGAAGTAGTTTCAATTTTTGATATTGTTATAATTTTTGCAATATTTTTAGAATTTTGGAAAACATTTGAATTTTTGAATTTTTAAGAATTTTTGAAATATTATTAGAATGTAGAAAAAGTTTAAATATTTGATTTTATTCTAATTTTGGAATATTTTTGGAATTTTGGAAAATGTTTGTATTTTTGATTTTGTTATAATTTTTGCAATATTTTTAGAAATTTTGAAAAAAGTTTTAGTCTGATTTTGTAATAATTTTTGGAATATTTTTAGAATTTTTGAAAAAAGTTTGAATTTTTAATTTTATATAATTTTTACACTATTTTTGGAATTTTGAAAGAAATATGAATTTGTGATTTTGTAATATTTTCTCGAAACGCTAAATGGAGGAAGAGGTTTTTGAGTAGCTTGCTGAGTGTATCATCTGTTCACTAAATTATGTTAATATATGATCTGTTATAATTTTCCGGCAACGAATTGATGTTTCGTGTTAGTTTTGTAATAAATTTCTAAACAGAGATAAAATACTTGTACTTTAACAAAGAGTTATGTTTGATATACATCGTGACGATAACTAAAAACATTGTCCTCATAAAAGTTTTATGCCGAAAACTATATCAAAATCCTTAACCAAAACCAAAGTCTTTATATCTCAGAGCTTGAGATTTCAGCCCCTCCATATTTTTTCAAATTATGTTTTGGTGGACAGTATATAGCGACTATAACAAGATTTTTATTTTTAGTAATAACTGTTATCGACGTGATCTGCATTACTTCTTCTTCGATTTTAATATCTTCATGGTGCTTTATGTTATCTCTGACTAGTATTGCTGATCCCTTCTAGCTTTTTCTGCTGGTTGAATTGCATGGTTTTTATATATGATAATATAACAAAGTGAATTTCTGATACTAGAAAAATATCTATTTTCAAAAACATTTCAACTTCTGTGGTATGGTTGATTAACCCGTTTGCATCCCAAGTTGCAATTCTGAGTGTTTATATCATATCTAATCATACTTTATTTTTATTGATGATTGGTTTTAAGCTTTCTATCTGCTTAATTTTTTGGAATATCAATTCGTTTAGGTTCAGTTGCTTTGTTTATCTAACCGCCTCAGAATTACTTCCATGCAGTTCTTGATGCTTTCTAATTCTCCCAAGTCGTTGATTGACTCTGAGCCTTTCAGAGTTTGTGCGTATGATTTTCCATCTTTCGCGTTCTTTGATTGCTCACGCAACTTCTCTTGGTATAGTTCGTTGGATCTATCAACGTTATTTTGCTTGTTTTGTGATGGTTTGTGCGTCTCCTATTTTTGGAGCTGGATAGCAACTTCGCATCCACGATAGTTTGCTGGATGTTGTCCCTTGCAATTTATGCACTTGGCTATGGTGTCTCTGTTTACTGGGCATACTTGGGTTAAGTGTTTACCGGTACATATGACTCATATTGGTTCACGTCCACAGTAGTTTTGTGTATGATTAAAACTAGGGTTACCAACTCTTGAAAGCACGCGACCCGGAGATTTTATAATATACAAAAATATAATTCTACTAGGGGGGACCCCTGTGCATTTGCGCAAATTTAAAACAAATATTTTTTTAAGCCTAAAATAAAATCACAATCCAAAATAATACGTCTAGCAAAGCATAAATTGAAATTGAAATGAGAATAAAATTTGGAAGAAATCAAAACCTCCTAGATCATAGCCCTACTGATTCAAGCCATTTGTAATAAACAATGAACATTGCCATATGCAAAAAATTGGATTAGTGTTTTTGATTAAATGCTTTTGAATTTTTTTAAAATGTAGTTTTATTCTTCCAGTTGGCGTTATGGCGATTTTTTGAATTTTTTTTATATCGAGTTTTAATTTCAAAATTGCGCTACAAGCTCACGATTTTGTTTGTGCTAAAAAATGAGATAGGCTTCTATCGGGGGTTTTGAAGAAATTCAAAAAATTTCGTTTATTTGTATCGTTTATATTAGTCTTTTTTGATTTTTTATTCCTTTTTGTATTCTCTTCTTTCTCTTCTGTATTCTCTTTTTTCTTATGGCTACGTTTTTTTCGTGGCTTGTGTATTATATATATGATAAAAATTTAATTTTATTTAATCTCCATCATGCTTTATAATGAAATTAATACTTCATGTATGGAATACTGCTGTCATGTTTGGGGAGGTGGTTGTCAGTCAACAATAAAATGTCTAGACGCTATACAGAGAAAAGCAATACGGTTGATGGGTAATATCGAACTAACGGACCAGCTTGATTCACTCCAGCACAGAAGAAATGTGGCTCAATTGTCAATCTACTATAAATATAACTTTATCGAATTCTCCTCTAAGGAAATTCAAAATATCCTTCCATTGTGTGCACAGTACAATGGACAAACAAGAGCTGCCGAGCTGTCCCATCCATTTGCTGTACAAATACCTCATTGTAGAACTGTATCCTTCCAGAACGACTATTTTTATAGAGTGGCCAAATTGTGGAACTCAATGCCCTACTCTGAATTTCCCGATGAATTTGCCCCTCAGGCATTTAAAGAAAATGTCCATCGTCATTTAAAATAATTAGTATAGTCATCCCTATATCCTCATTCCTTCCATTTTTCCCATCTCCTTCCTTTATAGTTGACATGGTACCTTCGGATATTCAAAGAGTCTGAATAATGAATATTTCATATTTAGTATGCTAAACATGTCTAACTAATTAATAAAAAACATACAGCATAATCTGCATTTTCCTGTAAACCCGTTAACTTTTTCGAGCCCCTTATAGTTTTGATTTTTCAACCATTCGTTATTGAACGAGACGTAATAACATTTTCTTTTATTGTCTTTGTTTTGTTTGGGATTATTTTCATGATATTTATTATTTAATAGTAAAATTAACGTACGCACAGTTTTATATGGGCAACTAATGAAATTCAAATGTCAAAACTATTCAAAATTAACAACAAAAAACTATTAACATTGACCCAATATAGACATAAAACATCAATTAGCTTATACGTAATATGGAAAAACAAAATATCCAATGAACCAACATAAATAACCAAAAAACTCATTGCAAAACTAAACTCGGCCGTTTTCTAATACACAGAGTTTCGTTTTTTTTTTTTTCAAATGAATTCTGTTTATTTGAATTGAAAGAAATTTGACATTTTTTTATTTTTTATGTAATTATTATTTCGCCCGGAGATTTGCTTTCCAAACCCTGAGCCCGGAGATTTGCTGGCAAACCCTGAGTCTCCGGGTGAAAAATACTCAGTTGGTAACCCTAATTAAAACCTTGACACTTCTTGCATTGTGGTATTCTCATAGAATTTTTCTTTAAAGGTTCAATTTTCACTCTTATATTGATATTTTTTTTTTTATTAATTAGTTAGACATGTTTAGCATACTAAATATGAAATAATCATTATTCAGACTCTTTGAATATCCGAAGATACCATGTCACCTATAAAGGAAAGACATGAGGAAAATGGAAGGAATGAGGATATAGGGATAACTATACTAATTGTTTTAAATGAAGATGGACATTTTCTTTAAATGCCTGAGGAGAAAATTCATCGGGAAATACAGAGGAGGGCATTGAGTTCCACAATTTAGCCACTCTATTAAAATAATCGTTCTGAAAGGACATAGTTCTACAACGAGGTATTTGGATAGCAAATGGGTGAGATAACTCTGAAGTTCTTGTTCGCAGATTAAATTGCGCACATGGTGGAAGGATGTTTTGAATTTCCTTAGAGGAGAATTCGCTAAAGTTATATTTGTAGTAGATTGACAATTCAGCCACATTCCTTCTGTGCTGGAGTGAATCAAGCTGGTCCGTTAGTTCGGTGTTACCAATCAACCGTATTGCTTTTCTCTGTACAGAGTCTAGATATTTTATTGTTGACTGACAAGCACCTCCCCAAACATGACAGCAGTATTCCATACATGGACGAATAAAGGACTTGAAGATTAGTAAAATTTGATCGGGATTGAAATATTTTTTACATCGACTCAAGAATCCTAATTTTTGTATTGCAGATTTGGCGAGGTTGAGCACATGTTTATTCCATTTCAGGTTATTTTGAATATCCACTCCAAGAAGTCTAACTGATTCAAGCTCACGCAATTCCTCATGGTTTATTTCAATAGGGAAATTTTTATGTAGCTCTATTCGTGAAAGACGGCATAGTGTTGTTTTGGTTGGATTAAATGAAACAAGATTACGATCACCCCATTCCATTATACGATCAAGCTCTTTGTTGATAGAATCAATTACCAGCTCTCTATCAGTGGTAACTGCAGTATGAGATCGAAATTTAGGAGATGTATGTGATGCATGCAATGTGCTGTCATCAGCAAAACTATGGATTGGGTGCACTGTGGAAATAAGCAAATCATTAATGTATAGAAGAAACAAGTTGGTGAGAGTGCAGAACCTTGGGGAACCCCAGCAATGGTTGTGAAAATATTGGATGTGATACCATATAAATTAACATGAAACTTGCGACCTGTAAGAAAAATATGAATCCATGAGACTGTAAGATGGTCTATGCCATAAGATTTTAATTTAGCTATGAGATTTTTACGCCACACTTTATCAAATGCTTTAGAAATGTCAAGTGAAATACTGAATGTTTCACCATGATTTTCCAGCGATGTGTTCCAGAGATGGGATACGTAGGCTAACAGATCACCTGTTGCATGACTTTTACGAAAACCATACTGCTTATCATAATTCGGGACATTTCAAAATAATCTATTAGATTGTAGTTAACATATTTTTCAAATATTTTAGCTAAAACCGACAGAATTGTTAGGGTCTATCTTACTGCCTTTCTTTGATATGGGTTGAACGCTGGCCAACTTCCAAGAATCGGGAAATATTCCGGTTTTATAAGATAAATAGAAATGTTTTGTTAAAATTGGAGCTAGTTGCCTAGCAAAGTTTTTAAGAATGGGGTGGAATACCGTCGGCGCCAGCAGATTTGTTGATAGTGATAGAAAGAAGCATTTTCCGTACAATATTGCATCGAAAAATAATTGGTTTCATTTGCGTTACAACTGGGGGAAATGAGTGTAGGAGAATGGAGAGGTTCAACTATGTTTGAATTTTCTGCTAAAATTCGTCCCAAAAGATCCGCCTTCTCTTTCGAGTCGCTTACGCGAATGTCGTTCAGAACTAATGTTGGAATAGAGGATCGAAAAAAATTGCTCTGGACTGATTTAACTGCCTGAAAGAAACTACGTGAGCCAGATGGGTGCTCGGCGAATTTCTTTGCTTTCTTCTGGATAAACCCGAATTTGTCAAAGTCTATTTTGTATTTACTAATATTTTTGGCTTTCTTATAAGCGCTATGGGTTTCAGGTGTTTTATTAGCGTTATACGTCTTAAATGCTTTGCGTTTATTCCTCACTGCCTCATCAACATCCCGTGTGAACCAAGGCTCAGTTTTAGGAGTGATTAATCGATTTGGAATAAACCGCCGCATTCCTTCTTTTATGATTTCAGAGATTCTTATTGCCGATGTGCTAGGATCTTGATCAACACAACAAATAGTTTTCCAAGGTGTTTCATCATAAAACTTTCTCAGTCCCTCCCAGTCAGCGCGTATATAGTTCCAAACCCGACGAGGATTTGCTTTAATTTGTGTCAATGATGTAAATTGCACTATTGCTGGTATTAATAAATGGTGCGATGTTCCGAAGGGTTGTTCAACTTTTGTCTTCGTAGTATCTGGTCCGTTTGTCAAAAACAGATCCAGCAAATTATTGTTATGTTGTGAGTTATCTGTGATTCTAGTGGGGCAATCTATCATTTGCGTCAAACCGTGATAATCTGCGAGTATCAGTTCGGCTTGTCTTCCTACGTCGTCAGTGCGCGATGAATACTTAAGCCATTCATTATTATGAATATTAAAGTCTCCAAGAATGGCCAGTCTTCCTTTGGGGTAGTCCGTGGTAACCTTTTCTAGATTAGCCGATATTTGATCGAAAAATGGACATCCTGGGGGGGGGGGGAATTTGGGGATCTGTATAATCCTATTATAAACATAGTTACAGCAACACCTGAGATCTTCAGTGCTAGAGAATTATGGTGCTTAGAGTTCAACCCGTAGGCCTTAATTCTCATACATGAAAGTGAATCTCGAACAAATACACAGACACCATGCTTGTTATAAAAGGAATGTTCCAATGTGTTTTCACAAACACTAACACAATTACTAACACAAACACTAATACAGTGTATTTTATCTTAGTTTACCTTTCTCTCTCTTGATAATGACAAATTTGCAAAAATAAAATAAAACAAAATACAATTTATTTTTTTCTTTTCGATTTTCTTTTATTTTTTCTTTAAAACTTAGTAGACGAAGACAAACTTCTCCTTCTGACTACTGTTGATGAATGTATCCCCTTCATATTATAAATTTCTTGTATATTTTCATTTTGTTCGAATGTTAACATAAAAAGAGGAGTCCTCTTTTATGGATAGTTTTGGATCCATTTTCGTTGGTTTTTCTTTCCTTTTTGATGATGTTAACAGCATCTAAGATTTTAAGACCTTTACGTGTCAGATCTTCAATTATATCGTTGGCCAAACAATTGGGATGTAGTCCTCTTGCCATTACCTTGATTGGGTGTTTGTTTTTGTTTTCATATGTAACCCATTGATATTTGTCAATGTTTAGTTTCATTGTTAAATTTCTGTATGCATCAGAGTTTGATCATTGTTAAGAGCAGTAAAGATACTCAAATGTGTTTGTTCGTCTTCTGATATCATTGCCGATATTTAGATTATCAGTCATTTTCGATTCACTTGCTGCTCGACTCATTTTCAGGTCTTGATTTTCTCTTTTTAAAGCAGCAATTTCATTGCTTAGATTTGATGTTATCTCCTCTATTTTGCTTATTTTTTTCTTTAGCTCTAGATTTTCTTGTTCTAGATGCCTGAGTCCTTCTCTATCTGCATAGTCTTGTTGACGTTCTTCACTTTCAGTTTCCACTTCATTTGTGTTTATATTTAGCAAAATATTGCTTCTTTCTCTTTCAGGAGATCTTGAAGTCTTCCTGCTATGTTGGAACGGATTTTGCACATCAAGTTCCTTGTTTTGATTTGGTTTCAGTATGTGACTACTTTCTCTACTAAGTGAACTTGTAGTTGGGGTACCTCCCGATGGTTTACAGTCTCTTGATCTCGACGGCTGGGAGCCTGCTTGCGCACTCCCTCTAGCCGCCGGCACTGGGTTTCCGATTCCCTGCATCGTAACGTTCGATCCTTCTTCACCACTCATGGGTGGTTGATAACGGGGTTTACTCTCCGCACTAAGTTTCATTATAGTCTGCCACCTAGCAGAAAAGACAGATTTTCGACCGCCCCTAACATCGAGAACAGACGTCGTTTTGTGTCGCTCTTTCATGGAGTACAGACGCACAGGGTTTGATTGACTATTTGCTATAATGCTTAACTACTACGAAGGGATTGGGTACCACAACCGTTCATTCCACATCACATTGCCCAGAGTACGCCCGTATACGTTGTGGATACTTCGTGGAGGCTGCCAATCCAATACTCCAAACTGGGTTTTAACATGCAAACTGTGGACTGTGAAATTTTTTATTAAACAATTCGAGAAGAGAATTTTATATTCACCACAAAAGTCTTATTTTTGATTGGTTAATAACACCATCCACAGTTCGCATGTTAAAACACAACTACAGTAAAAAATATTGTCATACAGATAAAAAATTGTTACCGCCTCTCAACCAATCAGAGCGCATATTTTTTTATCTGAACGACAATTCTTTTACATGAATGGCTCTAGTTGTTTAGAGTTTTGATAATTAGCCTCAAAACCCCCAATATTGTAAGCCTGCGTTTTGTTTTAGCTCAGAAAAAATCGTGAACTTGTAGCGCCATTTTGAAATTAAAACTCAATATAAAACAAATTCAAAAAATATTTAGTGCCATCTGGAAAAATAAAACTACATACAAAAAAATTCAAAAAAATTTAATCAATAGTTATTTAAGAAATTATGAGGGCTGGAAGTAGAAGATTACGCCTGCGGTTCATATTGAAGCCCGACGCGAAGCGAGGGCTTTTATTGAACTAAGGGCGTAATCTTCCTTTCAGTCTGAGTGTATGTACAACGTTTTACGCACAACTGCACAACTTAATTGTAGAATATATCAATTTTTGAGTTTTTTGAACTCGCTAAACATTTTAAAATTACTAAACATGCCATGATTTACTCTATAAACTTCATACCGTAATTTATTTTTGCACAATCAGGCGATTTTGCATGTTTACTGATTCGTAAATAATAAGTATTCGTAAATAATCGTAAGTTTCGTTTACAAATCACAGGTAAGTAATTATAGTCCTTGGGCCATCACCTATTTAATTTGATGATCACCACATATTTTATACTTCATTAGGCGTTTGTCCTTGACGAGTCCTACAACTTTTTTATCTGCCGTTTTCCTTGATTCGGCCGCTTTTTTCCTCGGGAAACTCCGAAATATGGCAATTTCCCGGGGTCTTGTATATTTATTACCATAGTTTTGTTATTTATCAAAGGGGGTGGAAATTTGTTTTAGAAAACGAGGGTAAATTTGTCCAACAAAAAATTGTTTGCTTTTGTCGAGTCCGACAACTCAAACTCGACGAAATACCAGGATATTGAAAATCAATTACCACAAAACTAATTTTCACAGGGTTGTTTAACAAAAATTAGTGAAATTGAAGGGTCATATTGTCCGACAAATTTTCGGTCGCGTTTTTCCAGTCCGACGACTGGAAGTCGGAATCCTGACGAGGTAGTGTTTATTGATTACCACATGTCGGATAAAAATGAAACACGATAAAAAAGCATTTGTTATTATAAAAAATCGAGTTGTCCGACAAAAATATAGCCGCGTTCGGCCAGTCCGACAAGAAAATGAGAAAAATATTTCAGGAGAACGATTATTTTTGTTTCTTTGTTAAAATTGCTAATATTCATGAACAAATTTAATGTATACATTTATAACGCAACATTTTTTAAAGAAACATCGTTTACAGATGGCACTGTATAAAGAAAATTAGAAAAAAGGAGTATGTATACCCCAAAAATGATGTAAAACATGTTTTCATATTAATTTAAAAAATTTAAGGAAGATTAACTAGTTGAGAAGGTTATTTACACACTTTTAATTGAAAAGATTGAGAAGGATTAAAAATATGCGCGAGTTTTAACAAGGAAAAATTATTGCCATTTTTTCTATTTACCAGATTCAAAACTATAATTGATACTTTTACTCGCCGCGAGAACGGAAAAGTAGTATAAACGACCTGATTCTTGCAATCTGGGACCAAAAACAACAACCTGCTGAATGAAAAATAATAAGAAATACAAGAAAGGTGGTCGCCTAAAGTGTGCTTATTATCATGGAATCGCACAGATGAACACTGCATATAAAATACTAGCTAATGTCGTACTTGCTAGACTCATTCCGTTCGCCGAATCTATCATCGGTGACTATCAGTGTTGTTTTCGTCCCAACCGCAGAAAAATATTGGGTGATTAACATCAGCATTCACCAGCTTTACGTTGATTTCAAGCAAGCATATGATAGAGAGAGAGTGTTTCTTGTATTTTAAAATGTGTGTTTGTGTAAAGTTTAAATCTAAAGTTTTAAAATAGCAAATCTTAATAATATTTGTAACAAAACCAAAAATCAATTAATGCTATAAAAAGTGAAACTGTAACGGGATTTCTTTTTGTCCATCTCCTATATACACATGCAACAACACAAAATTCACATGATTCTTATTAAAGTAGTCTTTCCCGTTTTTCTCTCTTTTTGTTTTCATTGATTTAAATTCTGTTGTATCAATTAAGCGTAAATTAATATCTCTTATTTAAAATAAATACCGTTCTAGCAATCGATTTAATAAACTCCTTTCAATCATCAACATATGATAATTTGAAAAAATTTCTCTTTTCTGTCTGTTACCATTGCCGGTGGGATAGTGAAAGCGCTCAAAACTGCAAAAAAATGTATGGCCTATGCCAATCTTTTCTTTGCGGCTTATTGTTGTGTTTACCCCATCTTGTCCCTTTTGGTTTTTGGCTTTTATTATTTTCTCTATTAATCTTTAAGTTAACAATTCCCACTCCTTACTCCAACTTTGTAATCGATTCCACCAACATCCAGGGCCTCTCAAAAAACTTCCTTAGCATTTAATACCATCTCGACCAAAAGAAACCTCATATACTTGCGCTAGGTGAAACGCAAGTTTCAAATCTTGATAATGCATGATTCAGATGTTACAATTATTCTTCAGAATTTGCATTTTATGACCACCGTGGTGTAATGATATTTGTGCGAAATGATGTTAAATATACAAGGCTATGCCAGTATGAAACAAGTAGTATTTCTGAATTCTGCTTTATCTGGCTCAAAATCGTCGTAAGTAAACACGACATCTATATGTGTTACTTATACCGTAGTCCTACTTACCACCATAATCAAACCCTGGAAGCATTTAATTCTCTTACAGACACAATCGACGACATCTTCATTACAGCACCTAATGCAGAAATTATATTAGCCGGTGATTTCAACGTCCACCACAAAGATTGGCTACGTTTCTCAACCAAAACATCTTTAGAAGGACAATATGCTAAATTTTTGGCTGATTTTAATCAGCTTACATAACTAGTAGATAGGCCAACCCATATTCCTAATATTGCCAGCCATTCTTCTAATCTACTTGATCTTTTCATGACAACACATTCCGGTAAATATACTTGCTCAGTCGATGCTCCTCTTGGTAGATCAGACCACTGTGTAGTTTCTCCCTATTTTCAAATAAGTTCTCGAGCGCCAAGTCTAAAATTGTCTACTCCTCGAAAGGTTTGGCACTACAATAGATGTGATTGGCAGAAACTCAATAAGTTTTACAACGAAATCGATTGGCGTTTATTTCTGCAGAATAAAAATGTTAATCAAGCAACTACATTGATCACGTTCATTATTCTACTGGGCATGAACATTTTTATTCCAACCAGTATTGTGAAAAAGAAAAATGGGGCCAAATCCTGGTTTTCTGATAAATGTTCTATGGCCAAAATCAACAAAATGTTGGCGTTTGACAAATACCGGAGTGATAAATCTCCCAGCAGTAGATCTCTTTATATCAGGGCTAGAAACAACTGTCATAGTATATTTAATACAGCTAAATTTCTTTTCAATTCCAATGCTAAGCGCAAAATTTTACGCGCCACAAAAGGCAGCCGTTCATATTGGAATTTTATCTGAGAGGTTGGCAATAACTTTATCAAATCTTCTATTCCACCATTAATGGATAACCAAAGAAACCCTGTAATGGAAATCAAAGCGAAGGCAGATCTACTTGCGGCAAGTTTTGCTGCTAACTCTGTGGTCGATGATTCCGGTATAAATCCGCCTAACATTCCACCTATCCATTCAACAATGAACAAAATTTACTTTTGTCCAAGAATTTTGCGGTCAACATTGCTTAATCTAGATCTTAGCAAATCTGCTGGTCCGGACGGTATACCACCTATTGTACTAAAACGTTGCGCTGATACCCTGGTCTTCCCACTTATTAGTCTTTTTCATTTGTCCTTAAGCTCGGGTCTTTACCCATCAATGTGGAAACTGACTAATGTTCAACCAGTCCCGAAAAAGGGCAACAAGTCTGACCCATCAAACTATCGTCCCATTGCATTAACCTCGATACTTGCTAAAGTTATGGAAAAAATTATTAATTATAAACTAATGGCATATCTCGAGAACAACAATCTTCTCCACGACCGCCAATATGGATTTCGTAAAACACGGTCTACTGATGACATCATGTCAGTCCTCACGGAGAAATGGGGTAAAACAATTCATAACTTTGGTGAGTCTCATATTATTTCCCTTGACATATCCAAGGCCTTTGACAGAGTTTGGCATCGGGCCCTTAAAAATAAATTAATTTCATTTGGAGTCTGTAAGACCTTGATCTGTTGGTTGGAAGATTTTTTATCCCAAAGATCTATCAGAGTAGTGCTGGATGGTGCCATGTCGGATAAATTCCCAATCCAAGCCGGTGTTTCCCAGGGTTCGGTTCTATCACCAACCCTTTTTCTGATTTTTATCAACGATTTGTTATCTATCACCACCAACCCAATATATAGCTTTGCCGACGACAGTACTATCTTCCATTCCTATTCATTTAAAAAACAGCCATCTAGTCTAACCACAAATTTTCATCGTAGAAAAATGGTTGAATCCTTGGATGTAGATCTTGCATTAATCCTGGATTGGGGTAAACGGAATCTTGTGACATTTAATGCTATGAAGACGAAGTCGTGTGTTTTGTAAAAACCTCGCTATATAGCTGCAATGCAACGTTTTTCAGGCAACCAGTAATAAACTCGCCTACGCTTAAGCTGTTGGGTACTAATATCAACCACAAACTAAAATGGCATGATCATATTCTTTCTGTTGCAAAATTGGGATCCCAACGACTTGGCTTCCTGCGTCGCTGTAAAAGCTTTTTCTCTCCATCTGAAATTGCTACGATCTATAAGGCATATATACGACCAATCCTCGAATTCGACTCCCATTTATGGGCTGCAGCACCTGAAACCTCTTTAAATTTTGTAGACAGAGTTCACAGACGTGCTTATAAACTGATTGATGATCCAATGATAACATCGGGTATGGATTCTCTCCATCATAGAAGAGTGGTTGGAGCTCTTACACTATTCTACAGATACTACTACGGTAAATGCTCTAAAGAAGTTAATGATTTAATACCACCGTTACGCAAATCGTCACGAGCCACAAGACAATCGTTACATTCCCATAAGCATACCTTGGAGGCCTCATATGTGAGAACATCTAGCTATAATAACACCTTCTTTCCACGTTCGGTATACTGGTGGAATCGATTACCAAAAAATGTTTTCCCTGCTACATACAATCCTCAAGCTTTTAAATCAGCATTACATCAACACTATCGCTCCAGTCCTATCCCAAATCCCTAAATACCAACCTTTTAACTTTCCTTTCCTATCGTTAACACGTGCATAAAGCATTAGAGGTCAATAACCTAAGTGATTAACCCGAACTATAAAAAAAAAAGACGTGGTAATCAATAAACAATACCCCGCCAGGATTCCGACTTCCAGTCGTCGGACTGGAAAAACGCGACCAAAAATTTGTCGGACAATATGACACTTCAATTTCACTAATTTTTGTTAAACAATCCTGTGAAAATCAGCTTTATGGTAATTAATTTTCAGTACCCCGGTATTTTGGTCTGTTTGAGTTGTCGGACTCAACAAAAGCAGACAATTTTTTGTCGGACAAATTTACCCTCGTTTTCTAAAACAAATTTCCACTCCCTTTAATAAATAACAAAATTATGGTACTAAATATACAAGACCCTGGGAAATCGCTATATTTCGGAGTTTCCCGAGGGAAAAAGCGGCCGAATCAAGGAAAATGGCAGATAAAAAAGTTGTAGGACTCATCAAGGACAAGCGCCTTACGAAGTATAAAATATGTGGTAATAATCAAAGTAAATAGGTGATGGCCCAGGGACTATTATTTACCGATTATGCAGGCGGTAAGTAATTACTTACCGGTAAGGGAGACCCCAGGGTGTGAATAAAAACGATTTTTATTTAAATACTTATGTAGGACAATTTACTAGCTTCTCCTTTAAATAGTTTTCTTTTAAAAACATTGCAATTAAAAGATTTAAAAGCAATTAATTTTAAAATTATTCAATAAAAGTTAGTTTAGCAACAAAAAAAATCTGTAGAATTATAGGCGCTTTCCAATCGAGTGAATTACTGAATGATTCACTTAAACTGAATTGTATTCCGGAATTTGTATGTTCCAATGGTAATATTCAGTTTACACTGAGCTACTACAGAACTGAATTGAATTGAATAAAGTGAAGGAAAAAATAGGTTCATCAGTTCAACATATTCATTTTTTTTATTTACGGTTTGTGGTAAAACGTTAAAAATAATAAAAAAATAAATCGGAACTTATGTATTTGTTTGTATCTAAATTTTCGATTTTAGTTACTATTTTTTGAATGTCAAAAAATTGCTGTTTTTTTGTTGTTTTGGCTCTATTTTTGATGATTTACTGAATATTAGACCAATTGGCTACAATCAATTCCTTCAGCAATTCAATCGATTGGAATGCAGCTTATGATGAAACGCAGAGCTTACTATTTTGAAATGAAATTTTAAGAAATTTTCTTTACAACATTAAAACTTAAACATGAATTTTATTATTTAAATAATTTTAATTGAATTTTTATTGATCGTGCATAAAATATAATTTTGGGCAGTAAGATTATTACCGATTTCGGATATATTAGAGATCTCGACTTCGTCTCGATCTCAAAACATATATCCTCAATCGGTAAAACACTCTTATTGCCCTTAATACTTAAATAACTATTTGTTCTAATTTTATGATTATTTTACGGGCGATTATTTTCTTCTGTATCTTGCTCTAGGCAAGATACAGAAGAAGATGAAGTAGCACAACTTTCTAATTCAACCATGTGTTGAAATTCTGTGAACGCAGCTTTTTGACGAATAGCGGTAAATTGTAGTTCGGTTTGGCTGTTAGGGAAGGAAACATCTTTAGCAGCCGGCCGTAATCGTTGTCGATCTTAAAATGAGTGGAGTAGACGAGTGTACATTAACCATTGTGCATTGATTGACAGCGGGGTAACCAAGTAGGACAAATTTGTCAAGAAGATCAGCGGTGATTTATGAAAGACAATTAATCTACGTCCATGTCTTTGGATGAAAACTGATCTTCCGTTAATAAAAGTATAAAATATTTTAAATATAAAGTGAATATAATATTTTTAAAAAAATGTAGCAAAATAGTATATTATTGAATTAGGAGCTAAAGTCGTACTTTTTGTGTTGAGTCTATAGTTTGGCGGCCGACCGTAGGGAGGCCGACAATTATAGACGAAACACAAAAAGTCACTTTAGCTCCGAATTCAATACACTATTTTTTCGGCAAACGTTTAAATTTGTTTAAAAATATGAAATTAATGCATCAAATTTTTTAAAAATATGTTTTAGGTAATAAATTTTCTGAAATTAATTTTTTTTTATTTTTATTCATTAAAATGAACTGAAATGCATTCTGTTTTGAACAAATTAATAATATCATTTTATTTTACTTTACTGCCGCCGTAAAAATATGAAAATTACTTTACAGCCGCCGTAAAAATATGAAAATTACTTTACAGCCGCCGTAAAAATATGGAAGTTACTTTACAGCCGCCGGCAGAAAAAGTAAAAATGACGTCACTTTTGCAGCCGCCGGCTAAAAAGTAAGACTTTAGCTACTCCCCAGCGGCAGTAAAGTTAAACTTTACAGCCGTTAGCCGAAAAAATATATTATGATAATATTATATGTTTAAGTATTAAAAGTTCTACTTTTTTTATGAAATAAAAATTTTACGTTATTCAAAAAGCGGAATTAAAATTAAAATATTAATATAATAAATAATTATCTGTATTGTGATCCACGTGATGATGAGCCTTTGTTTGAGATTTCAGTTCCTCCATATTACTTCGGTTTGTAAATTTAAGTATTACATAATGTAATACTTAGATTTTTGTGACGGCAGACAGACATACATTTTTTTGCTTTTTTAGAATCAGTAGGTCCTAAAACGTCAAGAACGTCATGTAATTTACATTCACGAACCAAGAGTGAAATTCTTACCCCCACTTTTCTGGCATTTCTCACGTTTTAGGACGTACTGATTCTAAAAAATCAAAAAAAGTGTATGTCTGTCTGCCGTCACAACCGTGGTTACAAAGAAACCGCTAGAGCGATTTAAAATTTGTTTTGTTCTAAAAATAGGTTAACTTAATGGTAAGAGCCGAGCTTGCATCTTTTTGCTTAAAAATCGTTAATTTCAAGTGATAACGAGTACCTTGAATGTGGAGAAATTTTGATGGTCGGTATTGGTATGTGACACCAGGAGTTTGATTATTGTAATATAGGTGTGTCAAAAAAATACCGTTAAGTACGTCAAAAGGATTTTCATTTATTTTTTTACCCAAATTTTTGAAACAAATAAAATTAATTATTTGTATGACATGTAATATTATTGAACATCCAGTTTCAACTCCTCCCAACTTATAGGAACAGTTTGAAAATATCTAGTTCTTGCAGATCAAATGTCGTTTTTTAACAAAAATTGTAATTATCAGGTAGATGTTTCTTGAATAATGTTTTGTGTGATTCCAGATGCTACGACTTCTGAATAACAGTAACAGTTGGAAAATAGAATTTTTGATTTTGTTATAATTTTTTCAATATTTTTGGAATTTTGATAATTTTCGGAATATTTTTTGAATTTTGAAAAAAGTTTCAAATTTTGATTTTGTAATAATTTTTTGTTCTTGTGCTTTTACAAAGAATGTTTTGTTTAATATACATCGCTGCTGAAACTAAAAATAATGTCCTCATTATTTTTAAACATTGTCCGCAAACCCTTTTGCCGAAAACTGTATAAAAATGCTTAACCTAAACCGAAACCTTGATATCTCAGAGCCTTGAGATTTCAGCCCCTTCATACTTTTCTTATTCAAACTGTAAAGTGTTTTCATGACTGAATTTAAAACAATTAGTAAACTTTCAAAATTCTATTGAAAAACTGTGGAGTTTCAGAAAGGGTTTAGTGTTGAAGTTTAAGTAATTATGTTTTTTCTTATACTTGATTTTTTACATTAACGTGAAAACAGTTGATAAATTAAACTTTTATGAGATGCAAACGTTTTGTGTTCGTAAACATCTCACACTCGACTCTAGCGCGTCTTGTCAACAAATTTTTACTCACAAAAAAAACAGTGTTTTCATCTCTTGTAGCAAAATTTACGGTATTCTTTAAATTGCAAAAATATCTTTTATTTTTAAACATGTGTAGTCCTTTATTGTTAGCATGCTCGTTTGATGCATATCTTTACTTACTCTATCCATACACAAAATATCGTGCTTTGTAATGTGTATGATTAGTTTTGTCTCTTTAAGATAATTTTGAAACTTTTTGTTGTTGGAGTGCTAATACCCCGAGAATGGCTTAACTTAAAGATCTGGTGTGAATTATAAAGAAAAGATATCTGTAACATTCGACGCTGTATGAAAAATTATTAAACAGTGGTAATTTTTCGATTTTAAAATGACGGTTGAATTTCAAGGTTATAAATATCAATGCATACAAAAGTATTAACACTGGATTGTATGTATACAAAAGTATTATCACTTGCGCAATAATTATCCCCATTGCACAATAATCTGTAGTGCAATTGAAACTTCCTATTATAGATCTCTATAGTCTAAAATAAATAAATTAAACAAACATTGACATAAAACATGAATTGCCAAAAGTGTTTGACTAAAAGTTTAACAAATACATACATACTTTAGTTCTTGTATTTTTACACATTTGCCCTTTTCGGTTTAACATCATGTTCGATCAAAGGCTTATTATTCCAATATACTTTTAAATGCTTTTTTAAATTCCAGATATCAGTAGTAAATAATGTCTTAAAATGGAGCATTGGAGAATTAAAATTACGTTTTAGAACAAGTTTATCCCATCATCTGTATAATCAATATCTAGCGTAAGTATTTAAATGTCTTAAAACGCTCATTTCTGTATGATTCAATTAACCAATTCGATCTTATTTTTCATTGTAGAGGATTTACATATTATAAAATGTCAAATTTAGATAATCGGATAGCAAACGCCGATCAATTATTAACAACAGATATTGATAAGTTCTGTGATAGTGTAACGGATTTATATTCAAATGTGAGTAAACCAATATTGGATATAATGATTTATGTATATCGTCTAACAACAACGTTAGGTGGACAAACTCCATCATTTTTAATGATGTATTTGCTTTTCGCTGGTGTATTTTTAACTCATTTAAGAAAACCAACAGGTACAAGAATTTAATTGCTATAATTAAAAATGAAATTCTACTTATAATATTTCCTTATTTATTTTGCATAGGAGCACTTACAGTAACCGAACAAAAATTAGAAGGTGAATTCCGTTATGTAAATAGTCGATTAATAACAAATGCAGAAGAAGTCGCATTTTATCAAGGAAATAGTCGTGAAAAATTAACATTACTTGCAAGTTTCTCAAAATTAACAGATCACTTAAGAAAATTTTTAGAATTCCGTACTGGAATGGGAATCATTGATAATTTTATTGGAAAATGTAAGTTTAAAATTATTTAAGTTTCAGATTCAGGACATTATTGCATAGCTTTTATTTCTTTTAATAAAAAGATGTGCAATAGGAACTTCAACATGTGTAGCTACACATAAATACTTTGTAAGGCTCGCACAACATGTGTTTTGAATTTTTGATAACTAACACTTGATAAACCTCTGTGAATCGAAGCCATCCGCAATTTAGACAAAAAACTTTGTCTGCATTAAGGCTACGTTGATTAGTCATTTTTACACGAAATCGATAGGGTGCTTAATCTGTTCAACTTAACACTGATTAATTAATCGAATAAGTTCTAATTCAAATGCAGGCTGTTGGGCTCCACCACATTTCCATAAGAAATATCTCTTCCAATCTGCCCATTAAAGTCACCAAGAATCATACAAACTCCCGTGTTGGTGTTTGTTTCATAACTTTTTCTAGTGCTATGTAGCAAGTATTCTTCTCGTCGACGGTCTCATCTTCAGTAGGTGCAAACACGGCAATAAGAGAAATATTGTTGTATGCACCGACCGCGACCCGTCGGTAGCAGAGCCTCTCATTGACTGGAATGAATTTCATCAAGGTTTCTTGTAGGCGTACACTAGGGTGTCCCTTAAAATTCAAATTTATAAAAGCTCGAGGGCCGTTGTTTTAATTGGTGCCTCATACTCTTAAATAAGTCGTATCAAAAATTCAGCTCGATATGTCAATTTCTGACTGTGCCACAAGTCTTTTAATGTTGTTCATATTCGTAATTTATTTTCTAAATAAATACTTTAGCGAATTATACACATAAAAATGTTAATTGTCTGATTGGTTTTGTTTTATGGCTCTTAATTTTAATTATTGCAACACTCAAAAACTTTTAATGTTTCCAAAGAATGATAGACTGGTACATTAGAAACATCTAGTCGTTCATCACTCTTTTAATCTTGACCGTTACCTTTGTTATTATTCGTGGCAGCGACAAGTTATTAAATACTTGATAAAAAATGGCTATTTTTGTATCTTTACGTATTTTATGGGATCTGATAATAATATATAATAAAAATATAACAACATAGTTATGTCTACTAATAATCTATGTCCACACCAAAGTGATGGACTGCATAAATATTTAACGCGTTTAAACATGCACAAAATTGCAGTAGATCAATACAACGCGCAACGTTCAAGTTAATATCTAGTGTAAAAAGTATTTTACGTATGACTTTCGTGGCGTTTAAGTTATTTTTATAGTAAAAGTGTTTAATATGGACTGTAATAAAAAGGATTCTACAAAATATAGAAAAAAATGTCTACGACAAAATATTTCAGGAGAAATAATGTCGTGATGATTACAAAGAGTTATTGGAGCTCACATTTGTCTTTCTTTGAGGAATTTCCCCCAGGTGAATCAAATTCTACAAACCCGGAGCTATTAGCGAAGCTCGTTTCATGTCACGAGCTATTCACAGTCTGAAGATATTCATGTTTAGAAATTGGTTTAATTCAACCAATGCAATCACGCTCCTAAGAACGATTTTTAACTTATGAATGATTTAATCTTATACAAAAACATCAATAAAATAGTTTCCGATGTGGCAATTAAAAAATTTAAAGGTCATCTATGGTATTTGACAAAAGAATTGGCTGGTTTGGCAATTTTAGATAATAATGTGACAATATCAGAAAAGAAAAAAATGGTTGAAAAAATCATTTTAAAAAGAAAAATCAAGCAACTCAGTTTTTTCGTTTAAAGGTTGCCAAGGTTCTGGTCTTCAACGATTGTCTCTAAAAGCAAATGATATCAATAATTGGCCTCAACAAACATTAGGTAGCTTTGTATCACCTAATACAATAAAACTTTTTGATAGGTTTGGACTGAAACATAATTTTCTAAATGTTGATCCAACACTTTGGAATGAACAGGAAGACTATCAAACAACAATTATTTTCTTGTTTACAAGTTACAAATGATGTTGCTGAGAGAGGTGTGGCTTTAACCCAGGGGTACTTAGGAAGAGTAAAATCAGATGAAAATTTACAAAACTTATTGCTTGTAGCACAAATCACACGTAAACAGTGTGGAAAATGCACTAAAGAAAGCTTAGCCGAGGAGTTTTGTAAAAATTCGATTTTCACTTTTAATCAACAAACAAATATGATTAATAAGTTTAGTAAAAACTATTTCCTTGAAACGTTTTTGTAAGATTTATATTTTAATTTGCATTTTAAATTTGCTTATTAAACTGTTTTATTAAGATTAAATTTTTTTTAAGATAAATTGTTATTTAACAAAAGAAAATGTTTACAATTTTTTAATTTAATTTTTGAAAGTCTTGTGGCACAGTGAAATATTGTCCGATTGAGCTCAAATTTTACATAATAACTTCTTTTTATTAATAGCACAAATTAAAATAACGGCCCAAAAGATAAATTAAAAATTAGAAATTACACCTATATAAGGGACACCCTAGCGTACACCCACCGGAAAAGCCAGTATCAAATTCTCTTCGAGACGGATGACCACTACAGTGGTCTAAAGAATGACTATACAAATCTTGTTTTCCGATTTTTGGCTGTCTAATTTCTTGCAGAGCAATTATATCCCTCCTATACCTCTCAGCCTTTGTTTCTAGACTTATTAGAGCATCAGGAGCGCGCAGGCTGCATACATTCCACGTTCCGATTCGGTAGTCTGGTCCTTTTTAACATCCAGGTACATTTCTATTTTTGTGTCGTAGTCTGTTATTCTCTTTCTGATTTCTATTTTTAACGAAGCATTTTTTCCGGGGTGAGGGTATTAACCTCAGGCCCAACCCAAACTTTTGTGATTAGGTCCGTTCTGATGATAAGGTTGCAGAATAACCTTTCTATACGTTTATTTAGCGAGCCGCTTGATACAAGACAGACGCCCGCTCCTGACATGGAGAACAGACGCTTGAGTCGCATTTATTTTAAGGCGCTAATTCACCGTGATGTAGTATCATTGACTAAGCAGTTTTTACGCTGCTTGTCTCCGATACACCGACCTAATTCTGTCAGCATTACCCAGGTAGCACGGCGTGGACGTCGAATTTTTCCGTTTTTCCCCCTTCGAATTGTCCTTACTCTTAATTCGATAAACGTAATTCTGCTTCTGGATTTGATCACTGATAAGCAAGCAAAAACCGCCAGATTTTATTAAGTTTTCAACACATTAATTGTTTTACAGCAACAGGAAAACAATATTCCTGTCTAGAATATTCTCGCAATAGCCTCAGAAACTACAACAGTTGTTTGTAAAAATTTGCAGTATACAGTATAAACACAGCGTCAAAAATAATACAAAAGATATTCCTACTCTACTAAATAATACTTAAAACTTTATTAACAATTAAAATAAAACTTCTTCTATTCACACGGTTTTATGTTTACGAGATAGCGTTATGTTTACAATTACATAGTTTTATTCTGTCTAAAAAACCTGCTTAAATACTATTCCTTTCAATATAGAAAAATCGATCAATTCGTTATTATAATCGCCTTTATTCCGGAATGTTCATTTAAACAAAATAAAGGTGCTATTACATACAAATTAGATTTACTTGCTAGCATCAACTTTTTATCTGAAAAGTTGATGATAGTAATTATTGTTTTTGACTGTAGATGGCGAAATGTTCATGCAAGAAAATAGTAATCATTTTACTTATGTCGTTTTCTTTTTGACAAAAAATGTGACCTAAGAGCAAAAAAAGCAGCTGTCAGATCACTTTTTTTTTGCATTTCGTATTCTTTTTGTACAAAAAATTGCTCTTTTTTGATCTGAAAATATTTTTTCTGAATCTAGATTTTTTGGTAGATCAAGTTGCAAACACAATAAATTTACACAAATACATTTACAAATCTGTAAAATTAGTAAACAAACAAGACGCCATTTATTTATTATTATTTTTTTAAAGTGAAATAGTTATTTGTTTGAATAAATGTTTTGTTTAAATCCAAAATTAATTACAAATTATTTAATTAAATTCTATTAATTAACAAAAACATCAAACGAGAATTCACAAACACAACTACAAAAAATTAGATCTAATTTTTTTATATTCGTTTTGTGAAAAAAAATCTTAAAAAAATCACTTTTTCAGCTCTGGCAAAAAGAAAACGACATTAGTAATAATAATTTTTAGTCAACAATTTCTAAAAAAATATTCACTATTTATGTCGTTTTCTTTTTGACAAAAAAAGTGATCTAAGAGCAAAATAGCAGCTGTCAGATCACTTATGTTTGCATTTCGTATTCTTTTTGCACAAAAAATTGCTCTTTTTTTGATCTGAAAATATTTTTTCTGAATCTAGATTTTTTGGTAGATCAAGTTGCAAATACAATAAATTTACACAAATACATCCACAAATCTGTAAAATTATGTCGTTTTCTTTTTGCCAGAGCAGAAAAAGTGATTTTTTAAAGATTTTTCTTTCACAAAATGAATATGAAAGAATTTGATCGAATTTTGTAGTTGTGTTTGTGAACTCTCATTTAATGTTTTTGTTAATTAATAGTATTTAATTAAATAATTTTTTATTAATTTTAAATTTAAAACACGATTTAAACAAAACTTTTATTTCATTTCATTTATTTCACTCTAAAAAAATAATAATAAATAAATGGCGTCTTGCTTGTTTACTAATTTTGCAGATTTGTAAATGTATTTGTGTAAATTTATTGTATTTGCAACTTGATCTACCAAAAAATCTAGATTCAGAAAATATATTTTCAGATCAAAAAAAGAGCAATTTTTTGTACAAAAAGAATACGAAATGCAAAAAAAGTGATCTGACAGCTGCTTTTTATGCTCTTAGATCACTTTTTTTGTCAAAAAGAAAACGACATTAGTAAACAAACAAGACGCCATTTATTTATTATTATTTTTTAAAGTGAAATAGTTATTTGTTTAAATAAATGTTTTGTTTAAATCGTGTTTTAAATTCAAAATTAATAAAAAATTATTTAATTAAATACTATTAATTAACAAAAACATTAAACGAGAGTTCACAAACACAACTACAAAATTAGATCAAACTTTTCATATTCGTTTTGTGGAAAAAAAATCTTCAGAAAATCACTTTTTCTGCTCTGGCAAAAAGAAAACGACATTAGTGTTAATTATAAATTATATAATCGATTATATCTAAATTAGTGGTATATAAATTGTAAATAAATTATATACTGTAAAAGTAAATGAAACGACAAAATGGCGACAACAAAAATATAGTATTTATAGAGCAATTGTTGTAGCTTGTACAGTAAGAAAATGCGCTAAAATTTAAAAAATAATGGTAATCGAAAATATGAAAAGAAAACGTAAAATTTTCACATTAAAATCTTGAAAATTTATATTTAATCATTTTATAGTTAATCTTCTTTCTTATTTATATAAAAATCACGTGTCACGATGTTTGTCCGCGATGAACTCCGCAAAAACGTAACCAATCTTGATGAAATTTTGTACAGTGTGTGTATAATGGTCCAACTTGAGAGACAAGATACTTTTTATCTCGATTAAAGGCCTTGTTATTATTTAATGGCAAATTAAATGTTAAATGTGGATGGTTCATAAGCAAACTTTCAGATGGCGGCGTAAATTAGTTTATTGCCAAAACTTCTTTATCGACTTTTTAATCATCCTTGTAGGGCCTCTGGCTGTGGCCCATTTCTCGATGAAATTGAAATTGAATCTGCAAATCGGCTAAAAAATTTCAATTTACTCTGCTATCGTCCTTGAGTAAATTTTGACAGATTGTGTTGAAATTCAAATTATATTTGTTTTTCAATAATTATTTTTTCGTAATTAAATTTTTGTAGAAGAAAATAAAGCAAAACAAAATAAAATATTTCAGCGAGATACTTCAAAATTTCAATTTCATCGGCATTTTTGAGAAATGGGCCACGGCCATTATAGAGCGATTTTTCGGTTCCGGTGTTTACCGCAATAGCGCTGCAAAAGGGGGATTGAGAAAAAATCACAAAAATTTTATATGGGATTCCATACAAAACACAACTTGAATAATTTTAAAAGTTATCTATGAAATTTCTCATTTTACCACAATTGAACAATTTTAATTTGATTATAAAGTATTATTGACTATATATAAAATATTATTATTAAGTCGCTCAAAAATGAAACATAAAAATTGCCAACATTTCCCATACAAAGTTGTATGAAAAATTTAACCTATTTTCGTATTTGTTTTACGAACAGAAAAAATAAAATATTATGTATTATATTATGCTTATTATATAGTCAATAATAGTTCATAAACAAATTTAAGTTATTTAATTGTAGTAAAATAAGAAATTTCATAGATAGTTTTTAAAATAATTTAACTTGTGTTTTGTATGAAATCCCATATAAAATTTTTTTGAATTTATTCTCTTATCCCCTTTTTGCAGCGCCATTGCGGTAAACACCTCAACAGAAAAATCGCCCTATAGACTTTCAAATATGTCATTGAGCGATTTTTTTGTTCCTGGGTTTGCCGTAATGGATCTGCAAAAGGGGGATAAGAGAAAAAATTCAAAAAAATGTATAAGGGATTTCATACAAAACACAACTTGAATAATTTTTAAAATTATCAGTTGTAATTTCCCAAGGGCGGTGATAATTCGAAATAATTTTTTGCCAAACATTTCGAAAGTAAGTACATTGATAAAAGCACGAGGCCGTAGGCCGAGGTAAAAGCAAATACCACTTGCTTGAGGAATTTTTCAAAAAATTATGAGAATTTATCAACGAACGAGGGGAATTCGCTTAGAAAATTTTTTGCCATTTTTCATTTCTTTATATATATTTTTTATGAATTATACGTTGGCTTTGATAACAGTGAATTATTTCAACATTAGAATGATGATTTTTAATATCCCAGTAGGCCAGACGTATAAATATTTTTATTAGTATAATTCAAATTTTATTGGTGAAATTGAATGATGTCATTACATTTGAGAGAATTTCATTGGTTTAAATTAAAATAAAACTAAGGCAAAAAATTTTCAGTAGTAATTTCCCAAGGGCGGTGATAATTCGAAATAATTTTTTGCCAAAAATTTCGAAAGCAAGTATGTTGATAAAAGCACGAGGTCGTAGGCCGAGGGCTTTTATCAATACCACTTACTTGAGGAATTTTTCTAAAAATTATGAGAATTTATCAACGAACGAGGGGAAATCGTTTAGAAAATTTTTTGCCATTTTTCATTTATTTATATATTTTTTATGAATACGTTGGCCTACTGCGATATCAGTTAATTATTTCAAAAAATATTTGATAATTTTTAATATCCCAGTAGGCCAGTCGTATAACTATTCGTTATTAGTATAATTCAAATGTTATTGGTGAAATTCATTACATTTTATAGGAAGGTCATTACATTTTAGAGAATATCATTGAGTTAAATTAATAGACCAGGGTCGATAATTTTTGTAAACAAAAAAAATAATAGTAGGATCAAACCCATTATAAAAGGAGGAGAATATTATAAAAATGAAAGGAAAAATAATTTACGGGCGATCTGAGGTCGGGAAGGGGAAGGGGTGAGTTTTTAAGGGTAAAAAACGGTTTATCTCGATTTCCAGCAAAACTAAATAATAAAAAGTTACAAAAAATAACAGTAGGATGAAACCCATTAGAAAAGGAGGAGAATATTATAATAATGAAAGGAAAAATAATTTACGGGCGATCTGAGGTCGGGAAGGGGAAGGGGTGAGTTTTTAAGGGTAAAAAACGGTTTAACTCGATTTCCGGCAAAACTAAAAGTCCCATGGGAAAAATTTGAATGGCAAAGTTGTAGGTAATAAAAAGATCTAAAACTTTGATACAAACACTTTTTTCACATAACCTCAAAATTTATGTGAAAAATTCAAAAAACCAAGGTTTTGGTTTTTTATTCTTATCTTTTACAAAAAAATTTTTTTTTTCACGAAATTTGGTGAAAACTTACCTTTTTATGTCCCAAATACGCTGTAATTTATTTGATTTGAAATATTTATTTTCTCACCTTATTTTGAATTAATATCGAAAAAGCACCCTAATTTTCAATCGAAAATTCACCCGTCAAAATATCAGCTTTTTTCAAAAAGTTGGTATGCTTTCTGTTCGTTGAAATCTCTATTTTCCGATGATGAAAAAAAAAAATATATTACTATAGTAAATCTTCTCAGAAAATGTAAAAAATGAAATGAATTTTCGATTGAAAATTAGGGTGCTTTTTCGATATTAATTCAAAATAAGGTGAAAAATAAATATTTCAAATCAACTACAGCGTATTTGGGACATAAAAAGGTAAGTTTTCACCACATTTCGTGAAAAAATTTTTTTTTGTAAAAGATAAAAATAAAAAACCCAAAAACTTGGTTTTTTGAATCGAAAATTCATTTCATTTTTTGAATTTTCTGAGAAGATTTACTACAGTAATAAATTATTTTTTTTTCACTATCGGAAAGTAAAAATTTCAACGAACAGAAAGCATACCAACTTTTTGAAAAAAGCTGATATTTTGACGGGTGAATTTTCGATTGAAAATTAGGGTACTTTTTCGATATTAATTCAAAATAAGGTGAAAAAATACATATTTCAAATCAAATAAATTACAGCGTATTTGGGACATAAAAAGGTAAGTTTTCACCAAATTTCGTGTGAAAAAAAAAATTTTTGTAAAAGATAAAAATAAAAAACCAAAAACTTGGTTTTTTGAATTTTTCACATAAATTTTGAAGTGATGTGAAAAAAGTGCCTAAATCAAAGTTTTACATCTTTTTATTACCTACAACTTTGCCATTCAAATTTTTTCCATGGGACTTTTAGTTTTGCCGGAAATCGAGTTAAACCGTTTTTTACCCTTAAAAACTCACCCCTTCCCCTTCCCGACCTCAGATCGCCCGTAAATTATTTTTCCTTTCATTATTATAATATTCTCCTCCTTTTCTAATGGGTTTCATCCTACTGTTATTTTTTATAACTTTTTATTATTTTTAATGGCTTTTACCCTGGTCTATAAAATAAAACTAAAGCAAAAAATTTTCAGTAGTAATAACCCAAGGACATTGATAATTGTTCGAAAAATTTTATAGCAGATATCGAAAGCTTGTTGCTTGGAAACAGACCGACGCCCGGTTTGTTGCCTATAAGCAACAATTTTGAGAAAGTTGTTATAAAATTTTTGAGCATTTATCAATGTTCGAGGGTTATGCGGATAGAAAATTTTTTGCGAATTATAGAAAAAATACAGATTTGCTCAACAAATTATTTAAAGGTGCAATTAACAAAAGAACAATTAGAAAAGTTTAATGAAGATCCAGACGTGTTAGTTTCTATAACTGATGAAGATGTATTTCCACTACGCATGTTGTTAATAATTTGATTATGATGTTCTTCGTCAATATTCAAGTAGGGTTTTATTGAGTTGCCATTGTTGTGACCCGTAATTTTTATAAGCTCTTGCTCTTGTACACCACTTTTGGCCAATCGACTAACCGCGGTCAATCTATTGGAGTGAGTAGTAATTCTTTCCTTGGTATGCAAGCCAATCGCTTTGGTAGACGATTTTGTCCAATTTTGAATCATATTTTTTCCAATGGGCATATTATCATACCAGTGATCATTTTCGGATTTCCAGTGACGATTTGTTCTTAGAAATAATCTGATGGTTCCAATATTTGGGCCCCTTTTTGACATCAATTTTTTAAATAATCTGACAGGAAAAACGTTGCTGTCGTTGTTTTCTCTTAAAAATTTGCTTTCAGTACACATTCTTGAACCACCTTGGCAAGTCTTGCGCAATATAGGGTTATATTTAACTCGATTTGTTACAGAACCATCGTTGTTTGATTCGATACAAAAAAAGTCAGTTAAGCAAGCAGCAGCTTCCCCACCTCGCCAAGCTAATTCTACCGCGGTTATGTGATAGAATTTCCGTTGCAGCCTTTCAAGGGTATTTTAATTCCATAAATTTATCATTTTCGTTATTTCTACGGAACTTAATGCTGTCGAACTTTGTTTCCTTTTACAGGGATCTGATTGCAGTTTTCGTCGTATAGAATCGCGGGCAGCTCGCGCTTGTTGAAATACAACACTTTTGAATGGGTCAATAATAACTTTCATTTATTTATAATATTTTTGTTGTAACAGCTTACTTGTTAGGTTCCACATGGTTTTGACCGTAGCTTCTTTAAACTCTGTACCATCTTTTCTTCTCATGTTCACAGCCCAATCCTTTAAAATCGACGCCAATTCTTCTGCCGTCCGATTTCTATCTAATTAATATTTTCTATCATTGCAAAAGTCCATAAATGCTTTCCATACAAATTTTTTACTGTAAACGGTATTTTTTGGTATGTTTGATTCTATAATTTCATTAATATTCTCGTCAGTATTACAACCAAATCGTGACATTTTGAAATATTAAATATTTGAAACGTCAAAATCGAAATAAATAAATATTTATCCATGGCAACATGATAGAGTGAAAACAGCCCATGGGATCTGTTTTTAGTATAATGTTGCACTAATTGTTTGTTTTCAATCAGATGACTTCAAATTAATTGATTTCATTGGATTTCTACTTGAGCAAAAAATTTTCTATGAAATTTCTCATTTTAATACAATTAAATAATTTAAATTTGTTTATGAACTATTACTGACTATATATTAAGCATAATATATAAAATATTTTTTCTACTACCCAACTTAAAAAATCTACTTTCGATGTTTGTCCATTGCATCGAAAATTTCTTTTTCGTCACCAGTGATAAAACCTATGCAAATTACTTTCGTACCTATAGTGATGAAAGTAATTTTTTAAAAGCCTTCTATTTACTAATTTCTTAACTAGAATAAACCATCCTAGAACACCCGTTAAGAGAGTCAATTGATTGAATGAAATAATTTTGTTAGTGTTAATTTATGTCTCTTGGAAAGATGACGTTAATTTATTTTTGAATTATTTACGGACAATTTAAATTAAAAATGTAAAAATAAAAATAGTCAACTATATAATGTTCATATATTCTTTTTAAATAGTATAGTAACAAACAATTGGTGTAAAGATGTTTTAAAAAAAAATTATTTCACCTATTTATTAAGAAAAACGAAAAAAAAATATTTATTTACATAAAATAATTTACGTTGTTTTAAAATATATCAGGAATTTACGTAACGTCAATCCCATACAAAAACTAAATCAAAACTGTTGCTTTTATTTTAGAAATAATAATAAAATTTTTTTCTACTGTCCAACTTAAAAAATCTACTTTCGATGTTTGTTCATTGCATCGAAAATTTCTTTTTCGTCACCAGTGATAAAAAAACCTATTCAAATTACTTTCGTACCTAGTGATGAAAGTAATTTTTTAAAAGCCATCTATTTTCTAATTACTTAACTAGAATAAATCATCCTAGAACACCCGTTAAGAGAATCAATTAATTGAATGAAATAATTTTTTAGCGTTAATTTGTCTTTCTTGTTAAGATGACGTTAATTAATTTTAGAATTATTTACGGACAATTTACATTAAAAGTGTAAAAATAATATAATAGTTAACTATATAAGATTCACTTATTCTTTTTAAATAGTATGGTAACAAACAGTTGGTGTTAAGATATTTAAAAAAAAATGATTTCACCTATTTATTTAAGAAAAACGAAAAAAAATATTTATTTACATAAAATATTTTACGTTGTTTTAAAATATATCAGGAATTTGCGTAACGTCATCCCCATACAAAAACTAAATCAAAACTGTTGTTTTTATTTTAGACTTGATTTTGTAAGTACATATATAGAAAACCGTCTTTAGTTATAAGCCTACTAGACGCGAAATGCAAAAAAACAATAAACCTTTAAAGATGTGTTATCTAATGATTTTACGGACTTTATAGACCAAATAGAATAAAATTATAGAATTTTGTAGTGTAAATAGAATAAATATATGTATATGTATACAGTCGACGATTTTTTTGTACGAAAGGACAATCAGGCTTGTAACTAAAGACGGTTTTATTTATAACATAGAAATTGGATAATTTATTCATATTGAGTCATCTATATTTTAATAGCAGAAATATAAATTTAAAGATTTTGTTTCGATGTTTATATGTTTTAAAATTTGAATTGTATGTAATTTTAAATGAAAATGCTTAATAATTAATAATAATGTTTAAAAAAGTAGTAGAAAAAGTACAGTTTTCTACTCGCCGAAAATCGTATTTTGAATCTCGTGACCATTACCAACCTCGGCTATCGCCTCGGCTGATAAACTGTCCTCTCGCTTCAAAATATGTTGTTTTCGGCATCGTTGAAAAATATACTATTAAATTTGATTTTATTTATTACAAAACCGTCTTTAGTTATAAGCCTACTAGACGCAAAACGCAAAAACAATTAACCTTTAAAGATGTGTTATTTAATGATTTTAGTGACTTTATACACCAAATAGAATAAAAATATAGTATTGTGTAGTGTAAATAGAATATACATATACATATAGGTATAAATACAATAGAATATAGAATATACATATATGTATAAATTTGACGATTTTTTTGTACGAAAAGACAATCAGGCTTGTAACTAAAGACGGTTTTAATTAGACATAGAAATTGGATAATTTATTCATATTGAGTCATCTATATTTTAATAGCAGAAATATAAATTTAAAGATTTTAATTGGATGTTTGTATGTTTTAAAATTTGAATTGTAATTATAAATGAAAATGTTTAATAATTAATATTAATTTTTAAAAAAGTAGTACAAAAAGTACAGTCCGCCGAAAATCATATTTTGAATCTCGCGACCATTACCAACCTCGGCTATCGCCTCGGCTGATAAACTGTCCTCTCGCTTCGAAATATGTTGTTTTCGGCATCGTTGAAGATTACACTATTATTTTCTTCTATCCATAAAACAAATACGAAAATAGGTAAAATTTTTCATACAACTTTGTATGCGACTTAACAATAATATTTTATATATCATGCTTTATAGTCAATAATACTTCATAAGCTAATTAAAATTGTTTTTCGGCAAACGGCTCTAAAGTTTAACTTTACTGCCGCTAGGTAGTTAGTTGAAGTCTTACTTTTTCGCATGCGGCTGCAAAAGTAACGCCATTTTTACTTTATACTACGGCGGCTGTAAAGTAGCATTTGTTATTTTGTTATTTTTTCAAACATATTGTATAACTATGACAACAAAAAATAAGTTGATTTTCATTGGATTATGATATTTTGAATTATTGTTGGTTACTATGACAACAAAACATAACAAACAGTTTCATTGGATAATGAAATTTGGAATTATTGTATAACTATGACAACAAAATAACAACTATTTCAATTGGATTATGAAATTTTGAAACGGCTGCTTTAATAAAAAAATTTTATTCATACAAATTTAAATGTTTTTTTCTCTTTTTTGGAAGTAATTAGGACGATATAAATACATATTTGGGCTATTATTTTGAAAACGTACATCGAAAATAAATCGACTATTTTTAAAAAATCTAAAAGTTTGATATATTGTTGGTATTGACGAAAGAAAAAAAGTTATTTCTGGTTTTATTTTTTGAGTATGTACTCTGAATCGGAGTTATGCGCGGTTGAATTTTTGAGGCTTTTTCACGTAGTTTCGGTAATGGTGTCAATGTTTTGTTAATAGATCCCATAAATTGCATACGATTTATCGACGGCTCCAAAGCATTTACGTGTAACTACATTTTGGAAAAATTGAGATGAAGCGCAAAAACCGATTTATTGTGATTCTAAACAAGCTTGAAAATAAAATTTGTTTATCAATAAATCAAAAAAAACTATTTTTTTTTTTATTTATTGATAGCAATTTTTTTTTAAAACTTCTTTAGAATCGCAATAAACCGTTTTCTGAGCTTCCTTTCCGTTTTTATAAAATGTAGTTACACGTAAATGCTTTGTAGCCGTCGTTATGTACTTATATGCCTAGTGTTCGGTACAGCAAATGTGAGAAAAGAATCATGCTTTTTATGGTCAGTTGCCTAGGATGAAACGCACTCATTTATCACGAAAAAAATCAACCTTTTTGGTAGTGTTCGGTCGTGCAATATCATAATAAATATCACGATATTTTACGTCAAATTTTTTTCTTCTAACTTCACTTCGTTGAATAATATGTCAAACCGGACCGAACAGCCAAAAGATAAAAAGATGGATTTATACGTCAACCTTTATAGGTCACTTTTATTTCAATTAATTTTAACACAAAAGATAAATTTAGCTCGAAAACCACAAATCAATTTTATCAAGGATAGTTATTACAAAAATCTAAGCATAAACAAAGCAAAACCAAAAGCGTTAACAACCAAAATAAAATATTTTTATTGTCACCTAAATTCAAAACATTTTAACATTTAAAACCAGCAAAAATCTGATTTTTTTCGTGATAAATGGCTGCGTATAGTACTTCGAAAAATTATGATTTTTTTTATCACGTTGTCTCGACCGAACACTTGGATTATTGCTTTTAAACTTTTTTTTCATTCAATTCATTTTTTATTGTTATCGACAATATACAAATTTATACAAGATTTGAGAGAACAGTTTTTTTTCCATTTAACTTTACAGCTCATAATATTTATATTATTTAATTTGGTTTAGATTATTTTACTTAAATTTAGATGTAATTATTGATGTTTAATGTTGTTTTAATTTGTATCGTTAATACATGTATGTGTAACTAAAATTAATTTAACAGAAATAAAAAACTTAAAATACGACTAATCTACTTAAATGATAAACTTATGCTAACGCCTATGATAAGGTGTGTGAGATTTCATTTTGTGATGTTATTGAAACATAGATTGTATAAGTGAATTATTTGAATTATAGGTATTCAATTTAAAACTATTCGTGATCATGTATATGTAATTATGTATTGTAGGGAGTTTGGCTTTTTCGTGTAATTTATCTGTTGAGTAGTCATTTGGTAGTCTGTGAATGATTTTTAGACAACGATTTTGTATTACTTGAGCTTTTTTTCTGTGTATTTCAGCACAGTTGTACCAGACTGGTGACGCGTATGTCAATGTAGGTCGTATTATCATCAGGTAGATGAGTTGTTTATGCGCGATGGACAGCTTGGATTTTTTGTTAAGCAAACTGAACAATGTACGAATTTGCTTTTCACTTTTTTCTATGATAAACGTGAAGTGGTCTTTAAAAGTTAATCTTCTATCTAGGACTAAGCCAAGGTATTTAACAGAGTTGGACCAAGTGATTGGTACTCCATTTACGTGGAGTGAGGTGGAATTTGGTAGATATTTTTTTGCACGCCGCCTTGAAAAATATATGGCTTGAGTTTTGCTGTTATGTTTATACACCATTTTTTAAAGTATTCAATTAGCTTGTCTATAGCAGATTGTAGGCTGGGAATTATTTCCTCAATATCATTTGCAGCTGAGTAGATAGCGGTATCATCAGCAAAGAAGGCGTAGTTAGAATTTATTGTCATATAGTCAGTGATATCTGCAGTAAAAATGTTGTATAGTGTGGGAGATAGGACAGCACCTTGAGGCACTCCTGATGTTAGAGCTTTGATTTCTGACTTTTCGTATGCTACGGAAACAAAATATCGTCTATTTTGGAGGAAAGACTTTATTATTGTTATCAGGTATTTTGGAAATTTAAAACGAATCATTTTGTAGATTAGTGCGTCATGCCAAACTCTATCAAATGCCTTCTCAACGTCAAAGAGGATCATTCCAATAGAATTTTTATTTTTAAGTTTAGACTTAATTTTGTCACAGATTCTGTGTAGCTGATGTGTAGTTGAATGACCTGCTCGAAAACCAAACTGTTGATTTGGGATTATGTTGTTTAAATTTAGGTGTTGTTGTAATCTATGGAGGATTATTCTCTCAAATAATTTGCTTAATACGTTCAGAAGGCTTATGGGTCGGTAATTTTCTATTCTGGTATTGTCCTTATTTGGCTTAGAAACAGTGATAACTTTAGCTAGTTTCCACGCTGATGGAAAATAATTAAGCCGAAGGCAGGCGTTAAATACGTTTGTAAGAAATACTAACGCTTTTTTTGGAAGTTTCTTGACAATTTTATTGTTAATTTCATCTTCACCTGGGGATTTTGATGTCTTCAAGGATTTTATGAATCTTTTGATTTCATAGGGACAAGTGAGCTCTAAAGATGAAAGTTTGTTTTGCTTAATTTCAAGTTTGTTTAGTGTTGTTTGTACAACATTGTAGGTGTCATTGTTATTAATAGAAATATTTTGAATTTTAGAAAAATGGCTTGCAAATGCATTTGCTTTCTCTTTGTGGGTTAGTAGAGGAGTTTCGTGATCGTTTGCACTAATTCCTGGCAAACGTAGGACAGGAATGGATCGTTGTTTTTTCCGGAGGATTTTTGTTAGTTTCCACATTTTGTTCACATTGCGATCTCTATCGATATTGGAGAGAACATTTTCCCAGTTTTTATTTCTTAACAATTGAAACTCATTGTTAATTCGTTTGATGAGTTGGTTTACAACTGTTTTAAGCTGTGGATTTTTGTTTCTTTGCCATTGACGTCTACGAATATTTTTAAGTCTTATTAGTTTCCTAATTTCGTCATTTATGGTGATGTGGTTGGGTGTATCCATATTGACATTGATCATTGGAATGGATTTTTTCTGTGATTCTTTAAGTAGGTTACTGAACTGGGCTATTAAGTTGTCGATTTCAGTTGTTGTGCATATGTTGTTAACGGGGGAATTCGGTAAGAGATTGATGTTATCATTAATGTGACTAGAAAAGGTTTTCCAATTGGCGTTTTTGTAGCAGTAGGCGAAATGTGTAGGACTTTTAGGGATACCAGTTGTTAAGATAGCAAAAGTTACTGGGAGATGGTCAGAGGACAACTCGTTAGAGACAACCAGGAAGGAGCTGTTATTGGTTAGAAGAAAATCTAATGTGGAACCATTAGCTGATCTACTTGTATAGTAAGTAGGTTCTCGTGGGTATTCAACTATAAAATTGCTGCAAAGCATTTTATTATAAAGAATTTCACCAGCTTTATTATTCCTAACACAGTTCCACGATGAATGTTTCGAGTTAAAGTCACCACCTATAATAAATGTTCCTCTTAGACTGGTAAGTAGAGTAATATCACTTTCGTAGTCAGCAAGAATGTGACTTTTGCTAGAACCTGGAAAATATGCAGCGATCATTGTAATTTGCCCAATCGAAGTTACTATATTAATACCAATAGTTTCTATTACTTTTGTGGGAAGTGCAGGCAGTAAATTGTGTTTTATGTCTTTTTTTATAACAATGGCAACCCCACCCAAGCGTCTACCTATTCTGTCCAGTCTGTGAATTGTGTTGTCTGGATGGAATAGCGAACGATCTGGTTTTAAACCTGTTTCAGTAATTAGAGCTAAATTTATGTTATTGTTAATAAGAAAATTAAATGTTTCGTCTTTTTTATTGTGTAAGCTACGTGAGTTCCAGATAAGAGTACTTAAACTCATGGCATATTGTTATAGAGATATTTTATTGAAAGCTGAGTAATGACGAGAAATTGTTCTTTTTTGTTTGTACACTGTGAAAGATCGTTGATAATTTCAGTAACGAGTGACGTGATCTCGGAAATAGAAAACAGATTATCATCTTTTTTTCTGTTATGGTTATGTTTACTTTTTGTGTTTGAAAGAATTGTGTTGTATTGATTCTGTGTTGTTTGTGGGTTTTGTGGATTTATGATTGTATTATTATGATTGTTAGTGTTACTTACATTAAAATTTTGTTTATTCCACTGATAGAGCATAGATGTTGGCCTTTGCATATATTTGGATGTCTTCAATTCAGGAAAATCTATGGTGTTCATTTCTGGGTTGATTGTAGTTCGTCTTGATTTAGTTACAGATTCAATTTGTTTGTTAATTGAGATGTTTTCTTTAATTAGTAAGTAGTCTTTACGTTTTTGACAGTCTTTTGAAGATGATTTGTGGTTTTCACCACAGTTGGCGCGTTTAAATTCTTCAGATGAAGCCTTACAATCTGATGTAAGATGTTTATTCCCACATATGGAACACTTTGGGCTTATTGAACAGTGGGTAGTACCATGACCAAACATCTGACATCTTCTACATTGGGTTGGCCCTGCTTTGTATTGAGTTTTTTGTTGAAATCTGATGACTACATGATTTATGTGCTTGATGTTTGAGAGAATTTGCATTGTTACATTGGGTCTCTTAAAGTGTGCCAAAATTAAGTGATTATTGTAGCGTAATTCGTCTTTCCTTTGGATAGATGTTAGTAGTATAATATCATTTTCTGCAACTCCTTGATAAACTAAATCCATTTTAATATCATCAATCGGCATGTCTTTAGGTATGCCAGAAATCATTACTTTTAATGGTCTATCTTCACGCGCACAAAAACTGTAGAATTCAAGTTTGTTTGTTTCTAAAGTTTTTTAAATTGATTTTTCGATTCATTTTCATCAAATATAATTTAGAATCCAATTTGTTGATTTTTTATTTTAAAATTTTTTATGTTCAATGATTTAATTATACCTGTAATTATATTGTACGATGAATTTAAAACAACAATTGGTGTTGGTTGTATTTTGTTGTTTTTAACATCACAGGTTTCAGGTAACTTGTTTTGTTCAAGATTTGTAAAACGGTTACTTGTATCAACGTTATATTCTAAGCAATCCATATCGCCGTTTTCTAGATTTTTACTTTGCCTGTTTGATTTTAAGGCTATGTTGTTCATTTTTTTTCTTATACATTAGTTGTTCTAATGATGATCTTTTTGTGGTTTTATTTGTAGTGTTTATTGGTGTTTTAGATGATTCTTGATCATCATTGTTGTTAGATTTAGTTATGGCAAATTTGCCCGTAACTAAATATCTCACTTTAACTGTTCACTATAATCACTATAAGAACACAAATTATGTTATAAAAATAAATTCAATGTACTGGTACGCGTTCCGTTAGCTAAGTTATTTTTATTTTTTCAATTTGATTTGATTGAATTGAAAATTATACGTCTGTTCAAAACAAGAGTAATAATTGGCTTTTAAACTTTAAACGTCAACATTTATCGTATTTAACTGTCAGTCTAATATGTTTGACTTCTTTTTAAGTTATTTATGTTTCTTTATCGTTATTGTCAATTTTTATCAATTTTTGGCCTGGTTATTTTATTTTCTATTAATGTTTTAGTAATTTTAAATAAAACAAAATTGTAAATATTTAAGTGAAAATAAAATAGAATTTTATTGATACATTTATTTTGAAAGGATGTTTAAATTCTAGGATATAGTTGATTGGTAGAATTTATTTTGAAGATAATCTGGTAATATTTATAGCTCTACTAGCCAATATACTGACTGCTTTTTTGGGTCTAAAAGTTTGACTTTGGACGGTTGATCGTTAACACGAGAACTTTTATTGGACGTTTGTTTTCATCGACATTATTAATTTTGAGTTTGATCTTTGGATGGTCTTACCATCTTGTATCCCATATAATTTAAGATAATTGGCAATTTTCGGTAACAATGCAACATAGTAATCATCAATTCCAAGTGCCAAATAAAGCCAGTTCTACGATGATATCATATGCAAATTGAAACTAAATCGATCTCCAATTTGGCGAAAGGTTTCATTATTTGCCAAATACCACAAAAACATATATTCTAGAGTTTTTGGTCACACACTTAGAAAAACTCGTTTCTCCTCAGCACAATATATATTTATTTATCTGCAACTAATGAAATAAAGATCTCTTTTATAGTTTTTATTGGAAATTATAGTATAAGGTTGGTTATTTACCGACAACTAGTTTAATGTCGTTTTCTTTTTGACAAAAAAAGTGATCTAAGAGCAAAAAAAGCAGCTGTCATCACTTTTTTTTTGCATTTCGTATTCTTTTTGCACAAAAAATTGCTCTTTTTTTGATCTGAAAATATTTTTTCTGAATCTAGATTTTTTGGTAGATCAAGTTGCAAATACAATAAATTTACACAAATACATTCACAAATCTGTAAAATTAGTAAACAAACAAGACTCCATTTATTTATTATTATTTTTTTAAAGTGAAATAGTTATTTGTTTAAATAAATGTTTTGTTTAAATCGTGTTTTGAATTCAAAATTAATAAAAAATTATTTAATTAAATACTATTAATTAACAAAAACATTAAACGAGAGTTCACAAACACAACTACAAAATTAGATCAAACTTTTCATATTCGTTTTGTGAAAAAAAAATCTTAAGAAAATCACTTTTTCTGCTTTGGCAAAAAGAAAACGACTAAGTGTTTGTGTGGAATATCTGGTGACGTCGAAATTGTTCGTTAGGATAGTTGTCAATGAAGTTTTCGAAATTTTCAATTTTTCTGTGCTTTTTATTTGAACAATTGCAAAACAAATTCATCATCAATATCACTATCGCTTCCTTCATACATTATTTAGTAGTACAACTTAATATTAAACGGGAAAATCAGATCAAAAATTTAAACTCACTTAAAAAATAAATGCTTATAAACCATTAATATTTACTTAAACCTTCGAATAATTTAATTGGTTAATCTTAGTGAAAATGGAACACTAATTTTATTAAAGATATTTTCTAAATAAAGATTAAAATAAATTAAATTTATAATTATAAGAAATAAATGTTTTTTTGTAAATGATTTTCGATGTTGTCACTATTAATAATTGCGCTTTTATAAAATTTGACGTTTAAATCCAAAAAACATGTTTTTCATTCTTTTGGCTGTTGGATGCGGTTTGAAGTATAATATCACACGAAGTGAAGTTGCAGGAGGGATCGATTTTGATCGATTATGATCAATGTTGATCTACGGGTCTGACTACCCTGCGTACTCCAGTCCCTGCCATTGACATATGAGTTAGCGTGAGATATCACATACCACTGGCAATGGCAGGAGATGTCATTAGCCAAGATGATATCTTAGGGTGCTGGCGGACGAACTTTAATTAGTCAACGGCAGCACTTCCAGTCTTAGCTGGGCAGCGTTCCGTAGCGGTACCGCTCATTAGCTCTTCCGAGGAATCGAACCAACACGTAGTTATGTGTGGGCTTTGTGCCTCGATTGAAGTGGTGGGCGGTGCGTCTGGGGTGCGCTGCATCAGCTGGATTATTGGCATTTAGTTTTGTTTTGTTTTCTGCAAATTTCTCACAATTTGTTTTTCACTTATTATTTTGTTATTATTTCTTCATCTTATCATGAAATATTGGCATATGTCATATTTTGTAGTATGATAGGATTTTTTACTTAGTTATGCATTTTAAAATAAAACACAAAAAAATAAAATAAACATTTTGATATATATATGGCAGTACAACCGAAAAAAAATAAGTCTGCAAGTGGTAAAGCAAATTTGCGCAATCCACCCGCCCATAAAGCGGCATGTCCACGGAATTTGCAGGGACAAAACATATATGAATCAATAAAAAATTTTAAAATACATGTTCAAAACATCTGCGGATTGAACGCTAACCATGACCACGTGCAACATCATCTTGAGCACGACAAACCGAACATTCTATTCCTTACAGAAACACAAGTTTCTGAAAATTTTCTCTTTATAGAATCGCTTAATTCCAAATATAGGCTCGAATCAGCTTTCAAACTCCATCAGGGCGTATGCGCATTCATTCATGAGAGTGTTGCGTACACGCGCTTTCCAAATTTTGAACTACACGGTGACGGCTTCAATACAATGGTTTTAAAGATTTGTCTTCCAGAAATGACTTTTTTTACAATAGCTTTATACCGGTCCCCCAACAAACGTAACCCAAACTTTTTTAATATACTGACAAAAATTATGGACGAGATTAGAGCAAAGTCCCCTAATTGTGAAGTTATCGTTACCGGTGACTTCAACGTCCACAACAAATCATGGTTGGAATTCTCCAAATCGACCGACGATGTTGACAATAGTGGAAAACTGGCAGAAATTTTTGCCGCGTCTCAGGGCCTATTTCAAATTGTAAAAAGCCCGACTTTCACTCCCCGTAATGGCGGTGATAATAGTTTTCTACTAGATCTCTATCTTACCACAATGCCAGATATTACGAGTGTCGATGTTGCGAAAGGTAGTATTGGAAATTCTGATCATTATTTAATCTCATCAGTTATCAAAACTGATTTACTTAAAACTACAGCTCCCAAACCCCGTAAAATATTTCACTACTCAAAAATGGATAAGAGTGGTCTTCAAAATTTTTTCCATGGTTTCCCTTTCGACCGTCATTGTTTTTACACTGACAATGTAAATGTTTCTGCTCAAAACTTTACAGAAACCATCCAATTTGCTATAAATAAATTTGTCCCTTTCTCCATAGTAAAACCCAAACAAAAATACTTGTATTCGAAAGCTGCCAAAACGGCACTTAGAAACAAACGTAGATCATTTAATATTTGGATTCATAACAAAACTCCCACTAATCGATCCCAATATCTAAAGGCCAACAAAATATCTAATCAGATTATCTCAAACGAAAAGTCCGAAATTGACAGAGCGAAAGCCTCAAAACTTACGTCTATGTCTGTTTCTGACAAGAGTTTCTACAGTGCCATTAATTCTTTAAATTCTGGTACAAAATTTTCTATTCCCCCTATTATTGATGGTGATTTAATCGTCAATGATCCCGCAAGAAAAGCTAACTTGTTCGCTGAACGCTTTGCTCTGAACTCCACTGTTTTGGAAACTCCTAAAGAAATACCCCAAATCCAGTCTTCAGGAGTTAATATGAATGAACTTCACTTCAAACCCAAAATAGTCGCTAAACTTTTAAAGGGGTTAAACATCAACAAAGCATCAGGAATGGACAATATTCCACCCATTATTTTAAAAACCTTTTCCAAAGAACTTGCACCAACTTTAACTAAAATATTCTACCAATCCTACAAATCTGGTATATTTCCCTCGTGCTGGAAGTTGGCAAATGTCCAGCCCGTCCCCAAAAAGGGACCAAGATCCGATATCTCAAATTATAGGCCAATAGCTTTACTATCGGTCCTATCCAAAGTCTATGAGCATTATATTAATACACATATTTCAAAATTTCTGGAAGAAAATCATTTAATATCCGACAGCCAATACGGTTTTCGAAACAAAAGATCAACTACCGATCTATTAAACTATGTAGCGCATTGTTGGAACAGCATACTTGATAAAGGTGGTGAAACATACGTTATCGCTTTAGTCATCTCCAAGGCATTCGATCGAGTCTGGCATGCCAACTTAATCAACAAGCTCGTTGCGTACGGTTTTCATCCCAATGTTGTGAAGCTGATTCAAAATTTTCTATCCGACCGATACATTTCGGTAACCTTAGACGGATATTCTTCTGAGTCTAAACTAATTAACGCTGGTGTACCCCAAGGCTCAGTATTGTCCCCAACCCTATTTTTGATTTATATCAACGAATTGTTGAAAATCACCAGCAACCCAATAAATAGTTTTGCAGATGATAGTACTCTGCACAAGTCGTTCGAGCCCCTTCCTTCAAAAGGTAAAATGCACGAACGAATTAATCCTGCCCGGAGAGACGCTGCCATAAACGTGAACAAAGACCTGAATAAAGTCGCCGACTGGGGTGACAAAAACCTTGTCAATTTCAACTCCACCAAAACACAGCTGTTGATTGTTTCCAGATTAAAGACCGAGTTCCCCAAAGATATTTTATTTAGTATGTGTGATGAACCAATAGGTGAATGTAAAAACATTCGTTTATTGGGTGTCACAGTTTCAAATGACCTACTCTGGAACGATCATGTAATGGCGATGGCAAAAAGCGCGTCTAAAAAACTCGGCCTCCTAAATAGATGCAAAAAATTTTTCACTCCATACCAATTGCTCCATGTTTATAAGTCCTATATTCGTCCCTGTATGGAGTACTGCTGTCAAGTTTGGGGTGCTGCCTCTGTTTCCATCTTGGCCCTCTTGGACTCTGTTCAAAAACGAGCTATACGAATTGTAGGTGATCGAACTTTGACATCACAACTTGATTCCCTACAACATCGTCGCACTGTTGCTGACCTCGTTGTTTTTTACAAATATCGTCATCAGCAGTGCTCAGATGAAATCAGCGGCATCATGCCTCAAACTTATTCTTACCCCCGTTCCACTCGGCAATCGGCTGCCGCAACCAGTGAAACGGTAAAGATCCCGCGCTGTCATACTGGCAGATCGCAGAGAGACTTCTTTGTCCGAACTGCGTACAAATGGAATAGTTTGCCGGAACACTTAGTCTCAGGTGGCTTCAACCCACAGATGTTTAAAAAAAGCGTTAATCTACACCTCAGAACGCCAGTTGTTGTGGGACCCAGGTCTAGACCTAGGTCTTAAAAGGTATTTATGTGTTGTTGTGACACATATTCTAAGCCCTATTACACAACACATTTTATTTAAAAAAAAAAAAAAAAAAAAAAAACTTTGACGTTTAAAACGTGATTTTTTTTATCATTTTGCTGTACCGAACATCCTCATTTTTGCAAATAAAGAGAAAAATGGTTGAATAATCGAAATGTATAAGTTGGAAATTAATAATTTTTCTCTTTTCTGCTAGGTGGAGAGTTAAACCTTGGTTTACTTCAATGCTCATATCTCAAATATCGTCATTTTTTTTCTTTATTTTCACAAATTTTAAAGTAAACACATGCAGCTATAAAATAAAAAAATAAAAAGTGAGAGATTCCATTTGGATTTTTTATACGATTTTTCTAAGCTTAGTATATAAAAAATTCACATGTGTTTTTACATCAAATTAATTATGCTTTACTAAATGTGAATCTAATATATTGAAAATTTTATATTTTAACATCTGTACTAAATTTGAAACATATTATGTGCATTACTCATTGAGAAACTGGTTTTTATTGAGAATTAAGATTGGAGATTCCAACGATCAAAGATTGTGATTTACTTTCAACATCTTAACGGCCAAGCACAGGTACGTGGCTATTATTATTGGGCCAGCTCTAGAACCATTCATCGGCCGATCTATAATTTACAGAAAAGAGCTAGTATACAGTTACCTTTGAATGGCCAAGCATTGGCCTTAACTGTACTTGGCTATTTTTATTGGGCCATTACTGGAACCATAAATCGACCGATCTACGGTTTATAGAAAATACCCAGTACACTTTACTTTATTTGGTCTATCAATGGCCCGTTAATGTTTAGCATTAATTGGATATTGTTATTGGGCCAGTACTATTGATAATGTTGGTATGAGTTTAAAATTTTTTTTCATTAGACATTTCAATTTTATTTTAATTATTTTGTATTTAATTTATTTAAATTTACATATAATAATATTTTATATGTTTTTTAATGGTCCAGTCGTGGTTGCTAGTACTCGATCATTGCTGCAATACTGGTCATTATTATGTTCCGTTCTAAGTATTAAAATACTTTTATATTTTACGGATGGCTCAGAAACTCAATATAAAAATAAGAAACATTTTATAAATCTTTGCAAACATTTTGTTGATTTTAAAATCGCAGCAGCAGCATGGCATTTCTTTTCAACTGCACATGGAAAGGGTCCATCGGATATGATTGGAAGCACACTTAAAAGAGAAGCCCGAAGAGCTTAAAGGAGAGAAAATATCAACAGCAGGGGAATCATTTGAAATGAAAGAAATGTAGTCGAAAAAAATCAATCACGTATGAAATTTTCAAATGTATCTTCAGGAGATATCGAACTAGAGGAGCAATTTCTTTCACGGTTTTCGGATAAAAACAATTAATGAACCTCAAGGATCTCAGTATTTTTTACGGGATAACACTACACACGATAAAATAATTGCAAAACTGTTTCCCTTTTCTGATAATCAAAAATATTTCAATTTAGGGGCAAAAAAATATATAAATTAATTTTTTAATGTATTTGTTGGTAATATTATTATTGTTTCATTAAATTATGATTTTTGTAGAAAAAAATTATTAATAATAGTCTCATGCTTATGTTAGTGTTAAGATGTTGAAAGTGAATCACAATCTTCGATCGTTGGAATCTTCAATTCTTATTCTCAATATTTTGTTTTTCAATGAGTAATGCACAGAATATGTTTCAAATTTAGTAAAGATGTTAAAATATAAAATTTTCAATATATTAGATTCACATTTAGTAAAGCATATTTAATTTGATGTAAAAACACATGTGAATTTTTCAAATACTAAACTTTAAAAAATCGTATAAAAAAATCCATAGAATCTCTCACTTTTTATTTTTTAATTTCATAGCTGCATGTGTTTACTTTAAAATTTGTGAAAATAAAGAAAAACAAATGATGATTTTTGAGATATGTGCTCTGAAGTAAACCAAGATTTAATTCTCCACCTAGCGGAAAAGAGAAAAATTATTAATTTCCAACTTACACATTTCGATTATTCAACCATTTTTCTCTTTATTTGCAAAAATATACGTAAATCGCATGAAATTTATGGGATTTATTAATAAAACATTGACACCATTACCAAAACTACGTGAAAAAGCCTCAAAAATTCAACCGCGCATAACTCCGATTCAAAGTACTCAAAAAATAAAAGCAGAAATAACTTTTTTTCTTTCGTCAATACAAACAATATATCAAAATTTCAGATTTTTTAAAAATCAAAAATTTAAAAATCGACAAAAAATGTACGTTTTCAGCCCATTTATAAAAATTTTGATGTATTGATTTCATATTTATAAAAAATTTAAACGTTTGCCGAAAAAATAGTGTATGTAATTCGGAGCTAAAGTGACTTAGCTCCTAATTAAATAATGTACTATTATTTGTGGTCAAATGAGAAATTTTATAGATAACTTTTAAAATTATTCAAGATGTGTTTTGTATGAAATTCCATCTATAATTTTTGTGATTTTTTCTCCTATCCTCCATTTGCAGCGCTATTGCGGCAAACACATGCGTTAATTTCATCCGAATATGTAGCACGTGCAATGTGGATAATTTGGCATTTTTCTAAAGCTTCTTTATGTTACACATCATTCTTCGAATGTTTCTTCGTGTTACACGTTGCGTCTAGATTTGTGTGAATGTTCAAACTTGAGAGCTGAATACCCAGTTCGTAAACCATCAATCAAGGCTGCTGCAATACCTTATGAAGCAATTGCAAAGTGCAATATGATCTTAGGATATAATGGGAGCAAGTACTATTAAGATGAGGAATGTTTTGCCACTGTCATCTGATTCATCCAAAAAGATGGATCGAATTTTCTCAATATCGCCCAAAAACTTATCAGTTCTTTGTCATTATAATCTCCATTCAATTTGATTATCAAGGACAAATGTTATAGATCTTTAAAAAACAGGTGGTCGGGAGACTCCTACAACCTCCAACCCTTTGTCCAATGTACCCAAAAGATTTAAAAATCTTTCTCAAATCTTTTGCATTATTTTTTATCAACGTTTCATGAAAATCATTTACATCTGTAAGACAATAGTATAGGGATAAACATTTTAAATAAATGCAAAAAAATCTTTTTAACCGGAAGTGACAAACAGGCAGTTGATATGTAGAACTATTGGAAACAGTACTAAAACCTTTATATACCAAGTCTCAATAAATTTAGCCAGAGGTAAAACCAGAATTAGAAGTTATTGAAGTTTAAAACTTATAGGTGTTCAGGAGACCTCCCGCCATTTTGTCCAATTATGTACAATTGTAAATCTAAACCGTTCTCAAATCACACAAAATCTCATAAAAATAAATCAAACCGTTTAAGAGGAGTTCAGTCACAAAATATATATTTAAAGATAATTTAAAATAATAAGTGTAATTATTAAAAATATGAATACAAAAATTAATTTTTAATTTTATGTTGATTTGTGTTAATTTCAACTCTCAAAAACCCTTTACCAATCACTTTCAAATTTTGACATGCCGTTCAATTCTCAATCCATCTGGATTTAGCAGCTAGAATGCTAATGCTCTCTGTTATTCATATTTCCCAAATGAAAAAATTAAAAAATACGCCTTCTATTCTCATTACGACTCTTTGAAATTATTCTTATTAATTTAACAAAATGTACGCGCACAAACTTTTGTATAGGCGTAGCAATTCACGCCTGGTCCTGCTAGTATATATATTATTATTCCTAAATAATAATTATAATTAAATATTATTCTTAAGTCGCTCAAAAAAGAAACATGAAAATTGCCAAAATTTCCCATACAAAGTTGTATGAAAAATTTAACCTATTTTCGTATTTGTTTTGTACGGACAGAAGAAAATAAAATATTTTATATGGGTCATTCCATTTTAAAGTCAACCTTCAAGCTAATTTTTTTTCCTTCACAAAACTGTAACTGTGACCTATAATTTTTTTTTCATATATTTTATTTTTTTTTCATATATGGCAACAACTGTGAAAATTCCATTATTGTTATTTTGTTTAGAATGAAATTAAGCGCATGGTTGTGAAAAAGGCTTAATATACGAATTAAAATATATCTAAAAAGAATATAGCATAGCACAAATATAATAAACCGAATTTTGGTTCATAATTTAGGTGTTAATTTAATGGTATAAAAAATGTTACGTTAGTCACATTTACATTTTTATTTAAAAAATATCTAAAAAATTTAATTTAAATAAAAAAGCTTTCTGATTTAGATAAATAAACTCGATTTACATTTTAAAAAGTCAACAAGTGCTTAAAATAATCTTTACAATTTTAGTTATAAGGAAACAAAGTTGTGAATTTCGGTATAAATGTTACGTTTGTCACTTTGGAATGACCCATATGTATTATGCTTAATATATAGTCAGTAATAGTTCATAAACAAATTTAAATTATTTAATTGTAGTAAAATGAAAAATTTCATAGAAAATTTTTTATCTTAGTTTTATTTTAATTTAACCCAATGAAATACTCTAAAATGTAAAGACATCATTCATTTTCACCAATAACATTTGAATTATACTAATAACAAATAGTTATACGTCTGGCCTTGTGGCCTACTGGGATATTAAAAATTATCAGTTGTAATTTCCCAAGGGCGGTGATAATTCGAAATAATTTTTTGCCAAAAATTTCAAAGCGAAAGCAAGTATATTGATCTTATCTTTCGAAAGCAAGTATATTGATAAAAGCACGAGGCCGTAGGCTTTTATCAATACCACTTGCTTGAGGAATTTTTCAAAAAATTATGAGAATTTATCAACGAACGAGGGGAATTCGTTTAGAAAATTTTTTGCCATTTTTCATTTATTTATATATTTTTTATGAATTATACGTTGGCCTACTTTGATAACAGTGAATTATTTCAACATTAGAATGATAATTTTTAATATCCCAGTAGGCCAGACGTATAAATATTTTTATTAGTATAATTCAAATTTTATTGGTGAAATTGAATGATGTCATTACATTTTAGAGAATTTCATTGGTTTAAATTAAAATAAAACTGAGGCAAAAAATTTTCAGCCTAATTTGGAAATAATTAACTGATATCCCAGTAGCCAATGTATAATTGTTGTGGCCAGGGCAGTAGCGGTTAACATAATCAAAAATATGTAAATAAAACTCACTTACAGATTCGGTTTTTTTGTTTGTTTTTTATTGTTAGTTGTTTTTCTTGTTCTTAATTTATTTAATTCTCACTTATATTAACGGTTAGTTTAACCGTGACAACAAACAGATTTTTTTTATGTATTGTTCCACTCGGGAACCAACTTCACTAAATATCAGTTCAAATTTAAGTAACAATACCTTTCGATTTCTATTTTTCACAAATTAACAGTACAAATTTAAATAACAATACCTTTCGATTTCTATTTTTCACAAATTAACAGTACAAATTTAAATAACAATACCTTTCGATTTCTATTTTTCACATATTAACAGTACAAATTTAAATAACAACTTTCCTAATTCTTTTCTTAATTCTTTTCACTTTTTTAAAATCAACTCAACTCTTATTTGAAAAATCAACTTCACTATCTAAATTCAAGTCAACTTAATATTAAAATTTACATTTACTTAAATAGAAGAAAATTTTAAAAACAATTTAAAATTTTGCTTTTTAATTAAACAAATATAAACAAAACAAAACATTTAATTTTAAAAACAATGCGGAAAAATAATAATACGCGGAAACTCAAATTATGCAGTTTTTTCATGGTTTGAATTTGTTTATATTTGTTTCGCTTATACATTTTACCAATTTAATAATAAACTTTTGAAGGGTTATTATTTGTAAAGGGCCATTATTTGACATTGGCAGTTGGCACTTTACATTTTTTCACCCATGCAAAAAGAAAAATTCTTCAGAGCTTTAGAGCTGAAGGATTTTTCTTGAAATAATATTACAATAAAGTGAACTAGATTACCTGAACCCTGAACTTGAAAAACTACGTAAATATTTTTTTTTTAAAATAAATATGACTTAATTATATTTTCTTTCTTATAAAGTTAAAACTACAATGAACTTATTAGTAAACAAATAATTTTATGGTAATGACCTTAAGTATAAATTTATTTAAATTATTTAGTTTTCGTAATTCGATTACTCTGATTTTCTTTTTTTTTGTTTATTCTAGTTAGTATAGTAAGAGTATATTATAAATAAAATTAACTAATAAATAAAATTCGTGACGTTAAATTGTAACTTTTATATTATGGGAATTTTGAAATTTAATATGTTTTGTTATTATACAAAGAAAATTTTCATTGAGTAGGAAAAAAAAAATTAGAAATATGAGTTACTACTATACTATATATAATTTACGTTAAAATAATGTTTGTTGTTTTTTTTTTTTGTTTATTTGGTGTTTCATTTATTAAAGCAATTTGTTTTAATAGAAAAAAAAATTATTAAAAACGGTTTATGGTTAAACCTTATTAACTTTTGTTTTGTTTTGATATATGTATGTAAATTTGTATATGATTTAGTAAAGTAAGATTTTGTTATATATTTTGTATTATTGCGTTTTGCTCGCACGCTTCTTGTTTCTTGTTAACATTATTTTGATTGTATTTTTTATTTGACTTAATAAATAATTATTCACATTTTGGTATATATATTTAAATTCTTAAACTAAAAAATTTTTTTGGTTTATTTTAATGGAGTGTTATATGAACAAATATTTGAAAACTTTAATACTTATATCATGATTCTTGTCTGATTTTGAATCAGTACTTATTCTATTTTTCTTAAGAATTAATAAATGATCCGTTTTTAATTGAGCGTATTTATAAATATTATTTGCGAAAACATTGAAATTATGTTATGCCAAAACTCCCATTTTAACCTATCTGAGAGTATGGCTCCTAAATCATAATATATTGCTTTAATCCCACTAATTGATACCAATGTATTGTTTTTATAGTGACTGTGCGTCCGCTTAGAAAAATAATTATCAATTTTCAAAATATTTCTGGAGTCATGACAGCTTACATTAGAAATGACCAGTAATAACCATGTAAATAATTTAAACGAGTTTCTTATACCTTTAGATAAAATAACGCGAGGGTTATTTGAGGTGTGATTGTTTATAAAGGAATTTACTGGACGCGAATGATGTGATCGGTTCGGTATACCTATTGGTTGAGGCTGAGGCGTACCTCTCGTTGTTCGCAAAAGGTCTTCATCCTTCAATTTACAGTTAATCAATGTATTATTAGAACTGTTAGATTTAATGGTTTTAACAGTACAATTTTTTTGTTTTCTTTGGCTGCATTTTGTATTACTTTGTTGAAAATCTTTTTTTCTTCTATTGATTTTATTTTTGGGAATATTTGACAAAGATTTTGGGATTATATTTTCATTTTTTATTTGTGAATCGTTTTGTTTTTTAAGCAATACTGGAATTTGAGGATTTAGTATTATAAAACTGTCTGGAGGTGCATAGTCATTTATTAGATTTGGATTAGTGGACAATGTAGTTTTACTATTTTTTTGAATTTTGTTAAATTTGTTATTTAGAATACAATTTGAATTTAAATTTATATATGAATTATTTAACGTTAATTTTTTGTGTTTCGATCGGTCATTTGCTTTAAATGCATTTTTACTAATTGGAGATGTGATTTTATTTTTAAGAGACTTTTTATTATTTGCTGTTGCTGTGTTACTTAAATTAAAATGATCACTTTCATTATGATTGGATAAAATGTTTTCCTTAAGAGTTTCAGCATACGATAATTTTATTGTTTGAGTTGCTGTAAAATTATTTTGACCGATATCTTCAGTTTTTTGCACATATTCAATATTATTATGTTTTGCCAGATTATGTTGTTCTGTATAGTGGAGTGAATCGTCGGGAGTTGTCGATGTTGTGTTTGTGTGTTGACTGGGTTGGCTTTGTTCGGTTATGCTTACGTTAGATATTGTTTGATTATTAATCTGTTCGTATTGTATGAGTAGTTTTGTATCGGTCGTTTCATTTTGTTGTGTTTGTGTGTGTGTGATGTCTGACTTATTTTCTGGTTCTATACAATTGTCAAGGTGTTCAAATGTGTGTTTAGAAAAACAAAACAGTTTTTTAACATACTGCATGAACTCGTTAAATGAATTAAATTTTTGTTCCTGTATTTGAAAGTACGCGTCTCCTTTTACTCGTGAAGAAATTCGCGATAGTAAATTCTTTCGTAAATTTAATGGGAGACTGAAATATGCGTTAGCTGTTGAGACTAGAAAATTTTCTATTGTGCATTTATTGAAATTATTGGTATAAATTAGTGGAATAGTGTTTAGCGTATCGCAGAGTAAAAAATATTCGTCACTATTCATTTTATATTTTTTATTTTTCTTAATACTAACAACCAAAATTATTCTTTACTAATACTAAAATTATAAAACTGACTCACTCTTAATATGATGTTTTCGAAACGGCTGTTCTTGAGGCTGCTGCTGTTGGTTTTGATTTTGCTGTTGTGGTTGCTGCTGATGTTTCTTATACTCGAACAACTAAAATTTTCCTTATATTCAAATTTACGTTGCTGGAACTGTTGTATTGTATGTTGACTTATTTTGGTGCATTCGTTGTTGATTCACTTTACTTTGGATGTTCACTTTTTATTAACATTAGTTCTGATAAATTTTATAATTTTAGTTTTTATTATTAAATTTTTTTTGTCTTTGAAATTATATTTTGAGGTTTTATTTGCTGCTAGGTAACCGTTACTCAGAAAACCTAGCTCTCGTAGGGTTTACAACTGCGCCAGATTATGTTGTGGCCAGGGCAGTGGCGGTTAACATAATCAAAAATATGTAAATAAAACTCACTTACAGATTCGGTTTTTTTGTTTGTTTTTTATTGTTAGTTATTTTTCTTGTTCTTAATTTATTTAATTCTCACTTATATTAACGGTACAATCTTTCAAAAATAGAAAAAGGTCGCAACATTCTTTTCTTAGAAAAAGGTTCAACATGAAATACAATAAGTTCTATGGCAAAAAAAATCGATCTATGTCGTGTTCTTTGGCTTGATCGAAAATAGATTGATTTATTTGTTTGCCAACTAACAGCATAAAATAAATCAATCTACTTTTGTAAATGTAGTAGTAAATTGTTTTGACTTTTTGTTCGCTTAGTTGATATGTTTGGTTATGTTTACATTTGAAAATGATAGATTTTACGTTTCATCATTTTATTTTATAACTTTATTATTAATTAGTAATTTAAATAATAATAAATTATTTTTAAACAAAATAATAATAATAATTAAAATGGCGGGTTTTTTTGTTTACATAAATTTGACAATTAAAAATAATATTTCAATGTATTTGTAAAATCTACCAAAAAATCTAGATTTTTAATGTCGTGTTCTTTGGCAAAAAAAAATTGATCTGAGTTCAAAAAAAATTGATCTGAGATCAAAAAAATTAGCTGTCAGATCAAATTAGCTGTCAGTTTGTGTTCTTTGGCAAAAAAAGATTGATTTATTTTTTGATCTAGATCAAGTTTTAAAAATCTAGATTTTTTGGTAGATTTTACAAAAATATTGAAATATTATTTTTAACTGTCAAATTTATGTAAACGGAAAACCCGCCATTTTAATTATTATTATAATTTTGTTTAAAAATAATTTATTATTATTTAAATTACTAGTTAATAATAAAGTTATTACAAATAAAATGATAAAACGTAAAATCTATCATTTTCAAATGTAAACATAACCAAACATATCAACTGATAGAACAAAAAGTCAAAACAATTTACTACTACATATGCAAAAGTAGATTGATTTACTTTATGCTGTTCGTTGGCAAGCAAATAAATCAATTTTTTTTCGATCAAGCCAAAGAACACGACATAAAACTTGATCTAGATCAAAAAATAAATCAATCTTTCTTGCTAACGAACACAAACTGACAGCTAATTTGATCTGACCGCTAATTTTTTTGATCACAGATCAATTTTTTTTGCCAAAGAACACCACATAAGATCAAAAAAATTAGCTGTCAGATCAAAAATATTTGCTTAAAACGGCCTGTTTGTGTTCTTTGGCAAAAAACGATTGATTTTTTTTTTGATATAGATCAAGTTTTATGTCGTGCTCTTTGGAAAAAAAAATTGATCTGAGATCTAAAAAATTAGCTGTCAGATCAAATTAGCTGTCAGTTTGCGTTCTTTGGCAAAAAAAGATTGATTTATTTTTTGATCTAGATCAAGTTTTAAAAATCTAGATTTTTTGGTAGATTTTACAAATACATTGAAAATAATTTTTAACTGTCAAATTTATGTAAACAAAAAAACCCGCCATTTTAATTATTATTATTATTTTGTTTAAAAATAATTTATTATTATTTAAATTACTAGTTAATAATAAAGTTATTACAAATAAAATGATAAAACGTAAAATCTGTCATTTTCAAATGTAAACATAACCAAACATATCAACTGATAGAACAAAAAGTCAAAACAATTTACTACTACATATGCAAAAGTAGATTGATTTACTTTATGCTGTTCGTTGGCAAACAAATAAATCAATTTTTTTTCGATCAAGCCAAAGAACACGACATTAAAAATCTAGATTTTGTGGTAGATTATTTCAAATCAATTACAAATACATTGAAATAATATTTTTGCTTGTCAAATTTATGTAAACCAAAAAACCCTGCCATTTTAATTATTTTTATTATTAGTACTATTTTGTTTGAAAATAATTTATTATTATTTAAATTACTAATTACTGATTACTAAAAAAGTTATTAAAAATAAAATGATAAAACAAAAAATTTGTCATTTTTAAATGTTAACATAACCTTAATGCATGAACCGTTTTTTTGAAAGTGGCATTAAGTCCATTTTTTTCATATACATATCGAGATATTTAAGGATTTGCGTTTGAATTAATTTAAAAATATAGGCAAACGTAACTAAAATTCTATGACGTTTTAACACTTTATACCTATTTAATTTTATTATGTAATAATAACTATTTCAATTTAAAAACCAAATAATTGATTTTTTGGCTCCAAATGGACTTATACATCACTTTCAATAATAACATATTCTAAAAAAATAAGAACAAGAGGAAGTTTAAGTCCATATTTTTTTAGATATTGACTTTAATGGAACGAAATTTTTAAAGTAAGCATTTTAAAAGAAAACATGTAAATACATGAATAATAATGTTTTAGGAGAATTTATTTCAGTTATATTTATAAAAAAAGATATAAAAAAACAAGAGTAACAACTAACAAGAAAAATAAAATTACTTCGTCCAATTGAAGAATATTTGATAATATTTTAAATTTACTAATTTTTTAAAATATTTGTGTCCCAACGACCATTATAACGGTTTTAAAAATCAATTTTTTTAGTAAAAAGCCTCTAGTTTCTTAACCATGTGTCGGATTTTGCTGATTCACGAACTTATCTAAGATATAAATAGAACACACATTTCCAGAAAAATGTTTTGATCTTGCTCAACAAATCCGACCGTGATAGTACCGGTCGTATTTTAACTTAAAAGCATTTAAGTAACCGATTTGACATTTGTTGTGTTGGCTTGAATTTCCTAATTTTTTAGCAACTTCCCATTAGTCACAAATTTTAAAAACGAGTTTGTTGAACCTTTTTGTACGCGTTTCTAAAAGTTCTAGAAAAAAAAAATTAATAAAACTGAACAAAATATATTCAATTTTTCAATAATTTTTTCTCTATCTTCTCTATCACTTAGTCTCTATCGATTAGTCACAAATTTTAAAAGCGAGTTTTTTGAACCTGTTTGTACGCGTTTCTAAAAGTTCTAGAAAAAAAAATTAATAAAACTGAAAAAAATATATTCAATTTTTAAATAATTTTTTCTCTATCTTCTCTATCTCTAATACTAAGTTTATACCACCGATAGTTTAATAGAATAGTTTTTTGCTATTAAACTATCGATACATGGAGCGTTTATACCACAAAATAGTATTATTCTATCATGTGCTATAAACGCTCAGAATAATATTGACAGATAGAATACGGCTACCGTATTTCAAATTTGAATAAAAAATCTTATCAATCTAAAAGTATAAGAACTGAATCTAAAAAATTATGGTGCAAATTATGAAACTTTTTGCAATCCATACAATTTTAGAGCGTTCTAGCTTCGAACCAATGAGAAAATTTTAAACTTTAAAAAAGTTTATCATTCTCATCAGTTCATCATTTTCCATCGGGGTGATGTTATATCACAAATAATTTACTGAATTAATTGTTGATCATGTGTCAATAGACACAAGTGAAGACTAGTCATCTTCTTCTCACCGGTACAAGTTTGTTATTCAATACTAGAATGTCTAGAGTATAACAAAACAGTGATCACCAGAGAAATTAATTGACTAAACCTGAATTTATTAAATGTATGTTTATGTAAATTTTTTGTTTTTACACTTCGCTAGTGTTGTAACCTAATTTTTGGTTTATATTCATTAGCGTTGACATTTTTTGGTAGAGTTTATCTAGTCGGCTAGCCCTGATGAGAATGATAAACTTTTTTAAAGTTTAAAATTTTCTCATTGGTTCGAAACTAGATCGCTCTAAAATTGTAAGGATTGCAAAAAGTTTCATAATTTGCACCATAATTTTTTAGATTCAATTCTTATATTATTCTTGATGGGAGATTTTCCATCGGGGTTATGTTATTTCACAAATAATTTACTGAATTAATCTAAAAGTATTTCAACATAAAATTATAATACTAATATTAATTTAAAATAAAAAACTAAATTTTAAGTGATTTTGGTGTTGCACGTTTTTTACAATCGCCTGAAATTGTCAATTACATTTAACGTTTTACAATTAATACAACTTTTTACAATACATTTTTTTTGAATAAACTATTATACTATCGATCAAAAGCAAAATATCAAATAACTATCTGTCAAAGTAAAAAAGTATTATTAGATCCGTTTACACCGTAATAGTTTAATAGCTATTAGCTATTATTCTATTATACTACCATGGTGTAAACTTAGTGTAAAGCTTCAAGATTTACATAAAAATCAATACGTTCTGAATGACCCATTTCCCGTGTGGGAATTTTGCTAATAAGGCTTATATCATTATATTCGAGGACACTACACGTTTGTGACATTTAGCACATCTTAGCACAGATGCAAACATTAGCTTTTTGACTATTTTACTATTTTTGATAGTTAAACAATTTTCCCTTCTCATGTTTTACATACAATATAGAAAAGGAATAAATGTATGCAAAATGTGTGAATATCCCTAAATATTAATCTATAATATGAGATTAGAAAGTTTTTTCCATTTCGATACTGAAGCGCCACCCACTTCTATTTTATGTAAAAAATGAAAACGTAAAATTGTTTTTTTATTTTAACTACGTGTTTCGAGATACAATACGCGACAAACATTCTGTGCATGATGCACGAGTCTATGCATATTTCGTACACGTACGAACCGTTTTTATTTTACTGCTAAAAAAGTATTTTTTTAAATATTCTAGTTAATATTATAAATTAAGTTGAAGCTTAAAAGTATTCCAGTGCTAACGTCATACCTATTTGTTTTAATTTAACATTTTTAAATTATGTAAACATGTATATTAGTAAACCGAAATCAAAAAAGGACAAACAAAAAATATTAAATATGTATGTAAATATAATAATTATTTTGAGTCACTAAAATTAATTATACAAAGTGCCCGTTTGTTTTTTAATGTTCTTATTAACCTTCACAAAAAATTTCTTTCACACATAATTTTAGATGAAATTAAAATAAAATTCATCAAATTATTATTACGAAAGTCATATTATCTCATTAAAAGTTAACCAGTCATTCTAGAAAATGTTAAACTACTTTTTCTCTCTTCATTTATTTTATTCTATGTTTGTTATTCTTTTCATTAAATAAATTTCGTTTCGCTTCGTTTTTTATTATTCGTAAACATGCCGCATGGAGGGACCAGTTTTTATTGTTTTGAAATTTTTTTTTATTTTTGATCTACGGGTGTGACAACCCCGCGTACTCCAGTCCCTGCTATTGACATACGAGTTAACGTGAGATATCACATACCACTGGCAATAGCAGTGAGATATCACTAGCCAAGGTGACATCTTAGGGGTGGTGGCGGATAAACTGTATTCAGTCAACGGTAGCACCCTCAATCTTAGCTGTGAAATAGTCCTTGATGATGAGACGCTATTGCTTTCTTGAAGAAACGAGCCTTCATATAACTATGTGTGGGCTTCAATCATTAAGAAAGACTGTGCGTCACAGGATCAAGGAATATGCAACCGGCTGGACTATTGGCAACTACATTTTTGTTTTGTTTCAGCGAATTTTGGTAAAAAATTGCTATTTACCTTTTAATTTACTTTTATTTTCTCTATTCTATCATAAAATATTGGCCTATGTCATATTTTGTCAGTGATAGGATTTTTTGTTTAGTTATCCATTCTTTAACAAAAAATATAAAAAAAACAAAAAAAAGAAAGATTTACGTCCATCAACACCTTTGAACGTATGTTGTTGTGGGACCTTGGTCTTAAAAGGTTTTTATGTGTTATTGTGACACATATTGTAATTCCTACTACACAACACATTTTATTAAAAAAAAAAAAAAAAAAAAACATATGTGCTAAAGCGTTGTTTTTTTTTAATAGAATGTGTTGTGTAGTAGGAATTACAATATGTGTCACAATAACACATAAAAACCTTTTAAGGCCAAGGTCCCGCAACAACATGCGTTCAAAGGTGTTGATGGACGTAAATCTTTCTAATCTCACGGCATCTGCACGCTATGGTGCACATAATGTGCAAGATATGTGTTATGCACTATTTTGTGCATTGAGATTTTTTAACATGCACATTTAATGTACATTACAAGCACTTTTTTCAAAATTTTTTTATGGGATATGTATCTCGTCAACAGGTTGTTTGTACAATTTTGATGATTGAAAATTGTTTATCTATCAAAAATACTAATAGTCTAAATTCTAATGTTTGCATCTGTGCTAAGATGTGTTAAATAATATTTACATAATTTTTTAAACCCGATTTTTTAAGCCGTCTCCGCTTATCATATATAGTCATTCTTCTTCAAATTTTTTTTTCCGAAATACCTAGATGAGGCATATTGCAATAAAAACAAACAAAAACTGGAAAACTGGCCAAAGAATACTAAACAAAATCAAACAATACCGTTATCGTGCTAACAATGTGGTTTAGTCACTCACTAATATCTGCTAAAGGGCAGGGCATACCGAACTCGTTATAATTAGGAATAGTTGCAGTTAGAAAGTTATTTTGAATATTAACATTAGAAATGGACTCATTCCACTTTCAAAAAAATATTTTTGCGATTGCATTTTATACCTAATATTGTTTTGCTTATTTTATCAAAAATCGGTGCTGATTGAAGGTATGATTATAAATAATTATATCATTAGGACATCATTATCTTTCTAAAACTACTATTAACTCAATTTTTTCCAAAAGGGGATACGTTCGAGCCCCTTCCTTCAAAAGGTAAAATGCACGAACGAATTAATCCTGTCCAGAGAGACGCTGCCATAAACGTGAGCAAAGACCTGAATAAAGTCGCCGACTGGGGTAACCAAAACCTTGTCAATTTCAACTCTACCAAAACACAGCTGTTGATTGTTTCCAGATTAAAGACCGAGTTCCCCAAAGATATTTTATTCAGTATGTGTGATGAACCAATAGGCAAATGTAAAAGCATTCGTTTATTGGGTGTCACAGTTTCAAATGACCTACTCTGGAACGATCATGTAATGGCGATGGCAAAAAGCGCGTCACAAAAACTCGGCCTCCTAAATAGATGCAAAAAAATTTTCACTCCTTACCAATTGCTCCATGTTTATAAGTCCTATATTCGTCCCTGTATGGAGCACTGTTGTCCAGTTTGGGGTGCTGCCTCTTTTTCCATCTTGGCCCTCTTGGACTGTGTTCAAAAGCGGGCTATACGAATTGTGGGTGATCGAGCTTTGACATTAAAACTTGATTCCCTACAACATCGTCGCACTGTTGCTGACCTCGTTGTTTTTTACAAATATCGTCATCAACAGTGCTCAGATGAATTCAGCGGCATCATGCCTCAGACTTATTCTTACCTCCGTTCCACACGCCAATCGGCTGCCGCAACCAGTGAAACGGTAAAGATCCCGCGCTGTCATACTGGCAGATCGCAGAGAGACTTCTTTGTCTAAGCTGCGTACAAATGGAATAGTTTGCCGGAACCCTTAGTCTTAGGTGGCTTCAACCCGCAGAGGTTTAAAGAAAGCGTTAATCTACACCTTAGAACGCCAGTTGTTGTGGGACCCAGGTCTAGACCTAGGTCTTAAAAGGTATTTATGTGTTGTTGTGACACATATTGTAAACCCTATTACACAACACATTTTATTCAAAAATAAAAAAAAAATACCACTTCAAAAAAAAAACGGTTCACATAATTTACAGAACAACAAGTCAGAACAATTTACCACTACATTTACAAAAGTAGATTGATTTATTTGATGCTGTTCTTTGGCAAGCAAATATATCAATCTTTTTTCGATCAAGCCAAAGAACATGACATAAAATTACTTTATGAATCAAATCATCATAACGTAAAATAATCGAATATTATAATATTTTCCCAAGGTTTCTAAAAAGTGACCTAGAATAATCGAGATTATGTAGAATCGTATATAAGGAGGGATGCCTTGCAAAATTAAGATAGTTTTATTTTAGACCGCGTTAATCTAAAGTTGCGATAGTAGAAATAGTGGAATAAGTGGAATGTAAATTAATTGTAAACGAATCGTTATATCGTGTATATCAAACCGTGTAAATAGAAGAAGTTATTTTTAAAATTAGTTTGTGTGAATAAAGTTTTAAGTATTATTGAGCAAAAATATTTTGTATATTATTTTGAACGTTGTGTTACTGGAAATTTCTACAATCAACCGTTGGAATTTCTGAAGCTGTTGAAGGAATAGTTAGGAATAAGTTCTAGTTAGGAATATTGTTTGCTGAATTAGTATTGTGTCCTTCTGTTGTGGAACAATCAAGGTGTTGAAGACTTAATAAAACCTGGTATTTTTGCTTATTAATCAGTGATCGAATCCAGAAAGTGATTTGGGAATTGCGTTTATCGAATTGTGAGTTAGGCCAATTCGAAGGAAGGTTGAAAAACGTTACAATATATATTAGATTGTTTCAAAAAAATGTTATTTATTGTTTGCTTAGGTTAGGTTACTTACTATTTTTTGTTGGTTTAGACTACATGGGAAAATGTATTTTGTATTTGTATTTTTGTAGAAAATTTAACGCTCTACAAATAAGGTCACAGATAAATTTAGGACACATCTACTCCTTCAAAAGTTATTCGAGGTTAAAGTTGGAGTCGTGATAAATTTTAATTTTTCAATTTTTCGGCGAAAATATCAACTTTATTGAAAAATGTTACAAACCTTGTTTGTATATTATTTCATTTCATATGAATAATTCTCGATTAGTTTCTCGGAATTTTTAAAGGTCGTGAGTTATTTGCATTTAAATGTGAAATTTTTCTAAAAAAAATCGTGTTTCTCTAATCACTTAGCAAGAGAATTACGATAAACTTAGTAATCATACACCATAACAGCCCACACAATTAAATCAACTGTCTTCCAACTAATAGAGTTCAAGATATATTGATTCACAATTTATTTTTGTTTTAATTTCAGATCTTGCTACATGTGTTGGTTTTTATGCCGTATCTATGCCATTCTTTTCCAATAATCATCCAATTTTAATCAATAAAAACGAATCACAACGTTTGGAGCTTTATTATACCTCTGGACGGATGTTAGTTAAACTAGCAGAAGCAATTGGACGATTAATTCTAGCTGGTCGTGAACTATCCCGATTGGCTGGATTTACCACACGGATGACAGAATTAATAAAAGTTTTAAATGATTTGAACAGTGGAACCTATGAGCGTACAATGATTAGTAACTCAAGTAGTGCCGATACAGAAATAGCACCAGGTAAAGGAAAAGTAACATTCCAAGATAATATCATTAAATTTGACTGTGTTCCTTTGGTTACACCAAATGGTGATATTTTGGTCAAAGAACTGACGTTTGAAGTTCAGTAAGTTAATTTTTTTAATACTTCAACAAATAAATTTATATTTCTTTTCTTTTTCCTAGATCCGGAATGAATGTTTTGGTATGTGGTCCAAATGGTTGTGGAAAATCCAGTTTGTTTAGAATATTAGGCGAATTATGGCCGATTTGGGGTGGAAAAGTAACCAAGCCACCACGTGGAAAATTATTTTATATACCACAACGTCCTTATATGACACTAGGAACATTACGTGATCAAATCATTTATCCTCATACGCATGAAGAAATGTTACGTCGTGGACGTTCTGATACTGATTTATTCGGTTATTTAGATATTGTACAATTAACTTATTTACGAAATCGTGAAAAGGGTTTGAATGCTATTGAAGATTGGATTGATGTACTTTCGGGTGGGGAAAAGCAACGTATTGCAATGGCCCGTTTATTCTATCATAATCCACAATTTGCTATTTTGGATGAATGTACAAGCGCTGTCTCAGTAGATGTTGAAGGTAGTATGTACCAATACTGTCGTAAAAGTGGAATTACATTATTTACTGTATCTCATCGAAAATCATTATGGACTCATCATGATTATTATATACAATTTGATGGGCGTGGTAGTTATGTTTTTGGTCCAATTGCCGATGCAACAGAAGAATTCGGGTCATAGCTTTCTAATACTTTAAAATCTTATTAAGTGGTCAGGTTTATTAAATTTAGTTATGTTGGTGCAGAATGAATTTTATTTTTCATTCTTTGGTGTTTTCATATTCCTCTTTTAGCATTATATAAAAACGTTAAACTTTTCTTGTTGTAAGATAAATTAAAATTTTATTTTTCATATATTCATTTAATTTTTGTTAAAAACAATGTTTGCTTTTAAAAGATGCTGAGATTATTTAATTAATAAATAGATTTCAATGATGATGGTTAATTTAATATAGAAGTAATATGTAAATTATTTTAAATAAACATTTTTATGGAATAGCGAATGCATTGTTGTTTAAATATGTTTGCAGAATCTGGTAGTTTGATAGCCAGATATCAGCCTTGATTTTTCTCAAAGATATTATAGGTGCATTCCATGTCAAACCAATCAAAGATTGTAAGAATTCAGCCTGACCATTTTAGATTTTTATGAAATTTACAAAAATCATTCTCCATAATTATATAAGTAAAACACCGTTTTCAAAACTTTTTTTTTCTATTTTGCGTCTGGTCACGCCAAAAATGTAAAAGCCTATAAGCAAATGTACATTTAGAAAAAACAAACAATTGATGTTCCAATTAATTCAGTAAATTATTTGTGATATAACATCACCCCGATGGAAAATCTCCCATCAAGAATAATATAAGAACTGAATCTAAAAAATTATGGTGCAAATTATGAAACTTTTTGCAATCCATACAATTTTAGAGCGATCTAGTTTCGAACCAATGAGAAAATTTTTAAACTTTAAAAAAGTTTATCATTCTCATCAGGGCTAGCCGACTAGATAAACTCTACCAAAAAATGTCAACGCTAATAATATAAACCAAAAATTAGGTTACAACTCTAGCGAAGTGTAAAAACAAAAAATTTACATAAACATACATTTAATAAATTCAGGTTTAGTCAATTAATTTCTCTGGTGATCACTGTTTTGTTATACTCTAGACATTCTAGTATTGAATAACAAACTTGTATCGGTGAGAGGAAGATGACTAGTCTTCACTTGTGTCTATTGACACATGATCAACAATTAATTCAGTAAATTATTTGTGATATAACATCACCCCGATGGAAAATCTCCCATCAAAAATAATATAAGAACTGAATCTAAAAAATTATGGTGCAAATTATGAAACTTTTTGCAATCCATACAATTTTAGAGCGATCTAGTTTCGCTCGAGTTCATCTAGTCGGCTAGCCCTGATGAGAATGATAAACTTTTTTAAAGTTTAAAAATTTTCTCATTGGTTCGAATGATAAACTTTTTTAAAGTTTAAATATTTTCTCATTGGTTCGAAACTAGATCGCTCTAAAATTGTATGGATTGCAAAAAGTTTCATAATTTGCACCATAATTTTTTAGATTTAGTTCTTATATTATTCGTGATGGGAGATTTTCCATCGGGGGGATGTTATATCACAAATAATTTACTGAATTAATTGTTGATCATGTGTCAATAGACACAAGTGAAGACTAGTCATCTTCCTCTCACCGATACAAGTTTGTTATTCAATACCAGAATGTCTAGAGTATAACAAAACAGTGATCACCAGAGAAATTAATTGACTAAACCTGAATTTATTAAATGTATGTTTATGTAAATTTTTTGTTTTTACACTTCGCTAGAGTTGTAACCTAATTTTTGGTTTATATTATTAGCGTTGACATTTTTTGGTAGAGTTTATCTAGTCGGCTAGCCCTGATGAGAATGATAAACTTTTTTAAAGTTTAAAAATTTTCTCATTGGTTCGAAACTAGATCGCTCTAAAATTGTATGGATTGCAAAAAGTTTCATAATTTGCACCATAATTTTTTAGATTCAGTTCTTATATTATTCTTGATGGGAGATTTTCCATCGGGGTGATGTTATATCAGAAATAATTTACTGAATTAATTGTTGATCATGTGTCAATAGACACAAGTGAAGACTAGTCATCTTCCTCTCACCGATACAAGTTTGTTATTCAATACCAGCGTTGCCACTTCTACTACTATAGTAGTAGATCTACTACTATTTGACTTCAAAATTATCTACTTCGGACTTTTTTAAAAAATGCCAAATCTACTACTATTTTATAAATTTCAACAAATCTACTTCTATTTTAAAATTTCTACTCCAAGGAATTTTTGAATCGCACCAAGATCTTTTAAATTTTGCAAATTATTCACCAAAGATGGTGAAAACTAAAAAAATCAAGTTAATTATCAAAATTGCATAATAATTTGATAATTAACTTATTTGATAATAAGTTAATTATCAAAATTTAATTTTATCTTTTTCTAACCTTGAATTTTTTGGAAAAAATATTGTTCTGTTGATATTTTTCTACCATTTTAGCCAAAATTTCTCCTACTACTTTTCTACTACTATTTTTTTGGAAAATATACTACTATTTGAAGTTCGGGAAGTGGCAACACTGGTCCTGATATAAAAGGTTGTATCCGTTCCAATACGATTGCTTGGTTTGGGCATGTACTACGAGCCGATTTACTGTCTGGAATGATTAAAAAAATGTACGTTAGTACCCCAGGGAGTGGGCGAGGTAGACCACGACTGCAATGGGAGACAGGCGTAATAAACGACCTTAAAAAAATGGGCTGCCATGGTAATTATGTCACTGTTGCGAACGACCGTGGTGAATATTGCTGATTATCCCGGCAACACTCCTACATGGAGCATGAACGCCACGAAAAAAAATATCAATTAGTAGTGGAGTGTGCGACATTGTGTCGAAAGCTTTTGATAGGTCGAGGGCAACTAATATTGTTCTAGCCACAGGGTTGTTTTTGGTTCAGACCGTCGCAGATTTGGTTTTGGATTGTTTGAAGAGCAATGGTTGTACTATGTGTTATCCTAAAACCATGTTTGTATGACGCCAATTGACAAGATCTAGTTAGCCTGGGTAGCAGAAGTGCTTTAATCAACTTTGCAACAGATGAAAAGATGGATATCGTTCTATAAGATTCTAAATTTTCTTCAGGGTTGCCAGGTTTAAAGATTGGGTTTATTCTGGCCGCTTTCCAGATATTTGGTATCTGGAGAGTATTTAGAGATGTATTGAGTGAGATAGTTACATCCTTTGGGTTTAATGTGTTTGAGCATGATGGCTGAGATATCGTCGGGTTCAAAAGCTTTAGATGGCTTAGTTTTCTTTATTGCATTCTCAACTTTTTCTTCGGAAAATATTATCTCTCTCTCTCTCTGGCGTTTACATCCCATGAAGGGATTTTGTCGTCTGTGCCACCAGCTTCCAATCATCTCGTTCCATGACCAGTTGACCCCAGTTTCGACATCCTATATCACGAAGGTCTTGGATGATGTCATCACGCCAGCGTTGCCTAGGTCTTCCTCTTCGACGAACACCAGCTGGTTGTTGTTGGGACGCTTTTTTTATCATTCTTTCCAATGGAGCCCTTTCTACATGACCAAACCATCTAATCCGGTTGGATTTAATGAATCCGATTACATCGCAGCCTCCAAGAAGCTGTCTGATTTCATGATTCATTCGGATTCTATACTGATTTTCAGCAACTTTACATGGACCATAAATTGTTCGTATGACTTTCCTCTCGAATGTTGATAGAATTCTACAATCGGAGGAAGTCAGTGTCCAGCTTTCACTTCCAAATGTGAGCACAGGTCGGATTAATGCTTTGTAAAGTGTGAGTTTGCACGACTGCGAAAGATGTTTGGATCGCAAAAGTTTTGAGTATGCGTAGAAAACACTGTATGCGGCTGACGGGCTTTAATATCTGCCTGCATGTCATTTGACGATGTTATTACAGACCCGAGGTATTTGAAGTTTTCTACACGTTCCACTTCATAGTCGCCAGTATTCAGATTGCCGGGAGGTATATTCCTGGATGTTGTTAAAAGTTTAGTCTTGCCGGTGTTAATGCATAATCCAAGTCGTTTAGCATTTCTTTCAAGCTGAGAGAGACTATCCTTGATATCGCTTGTTCTACGTCCGAGAAGCACAATATCATCTGCATAGCCAAGAACTTGACTAGATTTGTTATATATGCAGTTTTGTGTCTCAATTCGGCTTTTTCTTATCGCGTACTCCAGCGCCAAATTAAATAGTATGGGCGCGAGTGCATCACCTTGTCGAACACCTGATGTTATATCGAAAGGATCAGAAACAGACCCTTCGATTACTATTCTACAATTTGATCCCGATGTTGTGAGTTTGCACAGAGAAACAAGTTTCTCTGGGATACCAAGGCATATGAGTGCGAACCAGAGGTTGTCGCGGATGATACTATCATATGCTTGCCTGAAATCAACGTAGAGCTGGTGAATGCTGATGTTGTACTCCCAACATTTTTCCAGAATCATCCTTAATGTAAAACATTGATCTGTGGTTGAGCGGTTGGGACGAAAACCACACTGATAGTCACCGATGATAGATTCGGCGAACGGGATGAGTCGACCAAGTACAACATTAGCTAGTATTTTATATGCAGTGTTCAACAGTGCGATGCCACGATAATTTTCACACTTTAGACGGTCACCTTTCTTACGTAGCGGAACAATGAGAGCTGTTTTCCATTCAGCAGGTAGTTCTTCTTGGTCCCAGATTGCAAGAATCAGATCGTATATACGATACGATAAAATATTATATCCATCCTATAAATTTTCAGTGTTAAGCTTGCGCAGATGTCTTAATACTAACTCTTTATGTTTACGTTGCTTTTCTGTAAACTGTGTGTTAAATTTTGTTCCGCATTCCCTGGGGTTTTCGGTTGGGACATCATCGAAGGAGATCGTGCAGTTGTCACCCGGTTGTCGTGGGTGAGTTAAGCCCTTAATTACCTACCAGAAACTTTTATTTGTGTCAAAGCTTGATTTACTCACTAGATCTCTACTTTTGTTACGTTTGTGTTCCATAGCTATCTTATTAATTTGCTTATTCTGGTCCGGGATTTTAGGGTCTGCTGGATCTGCCTTGCGGACGTCATCTCTTTGAGTGTAAAGAACACAAACTTTCTTTGGAAAGTTTTTTTTAACCTTTTGTATTCTACCGGCTGGATTGAAACGAGATATAATATTTTGAACTTTTAATGAAATATTTGAATGAATCACATCCATTAAATTTAATAGAACAGCACAATTTGCAACATTTTGAAGACGTCGTTTTATTGATCGAGAATAATACTCATAACATGTTACAACAATTTTTGGTATCCAATGGAATATAAACATAAGTATTTTCACGTTTTCTTTCATTTGACTTTGTGTTTTTTATTTCTTCGATCAAACTTTTTATTTTTATTTTATCAACCAAATGATTTATTAAACATTTTTCATTCAAAAAAAAAAATTCTTTACAACATTGAAAATAGAAAGAACTTAGATATGACACTTTAAAAAAGAAACAAACAATTTTATTCTTTATAATATAAACAAACATATACATATTTTTGGTCATCTAATTGATTTTTTTTTTATCATTTAATCTTTTTGAAAAATTATACTACACAACACAACCAATATAAACTATATAATAACAAATCGAATTTTAAATATGTACTGATCCAATTGTTTAAACAAATCGTATTTTTATATCATATTATTTCAGGGGTACGTTCCGAAACTTTACTATAGTTAACTATATTTAAATAATATTTAAATACGGTCGTTCAGAAACGAAATAGTAGAGTTAATATTTAACTATTTGACAGCTGTTTGCGTTCAGAAACATACTACGCCCCACTTTATTAAAAAATTAAATGTGCTCTCGAGTAGAGTTAAAAATTAAATACACATATACATAAGCATTATTTAAAATTTAACGATTTCAAATTGACAGTTCAATTTATTTTGAAATTGCAGCATATATATTTTTCAAATTCTGAATGAAATGCAAGTTTTCTACAACAATATGGTTAGTAATTTCTATCTTAGTTTTTAATTTTTTCGGTTTTAATTTTATTCAATTGAAACATTTTATGAAAGAATTATTCTGACATACGATTTTAACAGATTGTATTAGTATTTGTATATTTAATATTTTACTTAATGATCGTCGTTCAGAAATTATTTAACTATAGTTATTAAATATTTTAATACGGTGATTTGATTGGTGCATTAAATATTTAGCTATAGTAAAGTTTCGGAACGTATCCCAGCTTTTCTGTTTCCCTTTCCATAAACAATTCCCCTTTTTTTCAAGTAAAAAAAAATCATTTATATAAACATGTTTATTGAGAGTGAAATTGATGACGTAACTAAACCTCAACAGTACCACACAAAAATGTAGCCACAATTTTAAGAAAATATTAAATTATAATTGAGTTTGAAAATTATTACTTTCAGAGCAAAAATTGAATAGTCCGTCGTAACAGAGATCTAGCTTTCTCATAAATGTCTCTGAATTGTTTTTCCGCAGAGAGGGCGTGATAAAAATTGCTTACTGGATTCCATTTCAGTAAAATTATCCCATTATCTTAGCTTTGTTAAAATTAATATAGGTCCTCTTCTCGGATTTTATTTCATTTAAGGAACGGTTTAAGGTTCCTTCCAATGCAATTTCAATTAGCCATATAGCAATTGGCATTAGTGACATGCTGACAAGTGAGAATCGGTGTTCAGGTGTGAGTAGCATAAATCGTGGTGTGCATTTATATCTCCTAGAATTAGACAGTATTTGGTGTAAAATAAATGTCCTGTATTGCAGCTGCTCACTGGTAGAATATAAATATTGACTAGATCACCAGAGTTATGTCCGTATTTCTGGATTTTATTATAATATCCGGTTGTTCAAAGTGTTTATCAGTTCCCAGTACTGCTGGTAATGTGGTTGTACGGTAAATAACGGTTCTGTTGATGATAAAGGCAGGCCCCCACTTTTGTCCTTCCCTCGATCCAAACTTACAATTCTATATCTCTTAGATCTAATATTTAATTTGGTTTCTTGAAGAACCGCGACTAGAATATTGTTTATCCACGACTACTAAAGAATATATGCTTTCCATGCGTATATCTTTCATTGTAATTGTAGTCATTCCACCGTTAGCGAAATAATAAATATTCTTCATCAGTTCTATAGACCACATATAAAAATATAAAATAACAAACTCGTTTTTTTTTCGATGCTATCTTTGATGTATTTATTTCAATATGGCGATACAAATTTTTGCATTAAAACTAGAAATTAAACGAAATATTTTACAGTCGTGGATAAAATAGCATCTTTTATTCGCTTAGGATGATGGCAATTCTTCACTCAGATGATTCCCTCCACTCGCTACGCTTGTTTCGGAAAACTTCATCCTCGTGAAGAAATGCCTTCATTCTAAGCTCATACAAGAATCTACTATTTTGTACATATATTTTAATCGATCTTGTTTATGAGACCATTGCAATATAGTTGCATTATTTTCACATCACTGGGGTTTCCAGATGCGTGTTCATTAGGGTGTTTCTTAATTTTCAATTTCAAAATATTTTTGGCCTCACCCCCCTAAATCGGTGTGTATACATATAAAAATGAACTGTTTTCATCATATGTTTTTTCAAGTAAATTAAATTTCCAATATATTTTATAATAAAACATTTTTTGATAAATCTACTTATTTATAAGATGCATAAGCTTTACTGTTAAAATACACAATTTCTCCACAAATGTATTATTTACATTTTATTATTTTATGCCTGATTTATAGTCGGTAACGTTAACTTTAACTTAACCGTAACTTAAGACACTAAAATATTTTAATTTATAGCCGGTAACAAATTACGTGGGTATCGAAATGGGTAGCGAAAATCCGAAATTCTACGTCCACGCCATGCTACCTGGGTAACGCTAACAGAATTAGGTTGGTGTAGTTGAGAGGGGCAGAGTAAATACTGCTTATACTCAATGATTCTGCACCATGGCGAGTCATTGGCGCCATAAAACCAATTCAACTCAAGCGTCTGTTCTCCATGTTAGGGGCGGCTTGGAGCGGGCGTCTGTCTTGGATCAAGAGGCTCGCTATATAAATGTGTAGAAAGCGTCTGTTCTCCATGTTAGGGGCGGCTTGCAGCGGGCGTCTGTCTTGGATCAAGCGGCTCGCTATATAAACGTGTAAAAAGGTTGTTTCTGGTGACCTTAAGATGCAGAACGAACCCATTCACGAAAATTTGGGTTGGGCGAAGGGCTAACACCCCATTTCCGTAAAAAATTATTGTCATGAATTCTGTACACGGGCCTCGGCATATCTCGGATTCATTGTTGGAACCAGAGACGGAAACCGGTTCGTTTGAACCAAACCAAAACCATTGAACCAAGGAAATTTTGCCGAACCAAAACCAAAACCAAACCAAACCATTTTCAAAATGATTTTATTAAACCAAACCAAAACCAAACCAGTTTTTTTAATAATAGTTGGACCGAACCATAAACCAATGTTTTTCTGTTTGGTTCACGGTTCGGTTTTATAGTAAAAAATATGTTCCATTACCAACATAAATTGAAAATATCTTCTCATTTCTTTTTGAAACTACTACATTTTGAAATTACACCAAGTGAGTCTGCAGGATCGAGGTTTATCGTTGGTCGGAACAGAATTAGAATCCATTGCCTATACGTGTTATATTATAAGACAAGTGTGCCCACCACGTTCTCTTTAATGCGACTTATTAGTAGAATAAAGCTTTTTGGGGTTCTGATTTTTATACGGAACACTATTGGTGAGAGTAAAACGATGTAAAACTTGCAATTAAATATTATGTGGTTTTCTTTTCACTTCTCTAAATCAATTTATAAATTAGGGTCTGAAAAGAACAAAAAACAAAAGTTGATGTGAAATATGTTTGTATTAGTGATATTTAAATGGCGGTTGTTTACTTTTAAATTTGAAAAAGTTCGTATAAAGCATATTCTGCAATTACGTATATAATATTTATAAAAGATTTAATTAATTTGTAAATTAAATAATTTTGTTTTATTCAATAATATTTCTTTTCAATTTAAATTACTTCATTTTAGAGAAAAGCCTCTTTGTTTTTTTCTATGGTGCATCTTTTTTCATCCGCCCAATGAAATATAGTATTTTACTTCTAATAAATCCATTTTAGAGTTTTTTTTTATTTATTATGTGTTATTTTATTATATGTTAGTAACATTATTGTAAATATATCATATAAAACACAATAATTAATCCTTCAAAATTGAACAATTCATAGTTAAGTTGTTGCCACATGACAAAAATTTTTGCCGGATTGCTAGCAACGATTTTCTAATTTTTAATTAAACAAAAACATGCTTTATTTATATATTATGCCAAATGTATGGTAAATTAGAATACCTATCGATTAAAATAAACAAAGCTTATTATTAAATTAATTTTAATCGATGATTTTTCCAAAAATCAATTTGCACGATTTCTACCGCCGACCGATAGAAATAAAAAAATCGTTCATAAATCTCCACTGTTTTTTGGAGAATTATGAACGATTTTTGTAGAATTATGACCGATTTTTTTTATCGGATTTAACCTCACATCGTGGTATTTTTCATTTTGAAAGTTTATGTTTTTGTGATTGTTTATAATTTACGTTGAGTTTGTTTTAAAATATTATTTTAGAAATAATAAATAATAATAAAAATTTTCATTTCAAATTCAATATAACAATTCATATTTTTTTTGCAAACTGTCATTTTGAGTGTTGTTGTTGTTGTAAATATCGCCGATAATTTTTTTGTTCATGTGGCACATTTTACTTAAAACGACCGAATTCGTTCGTTTATATTTTGCATGTGGCATGGCTTTTATATAAAAATTGTCGTTAACAAAATGTTTATTTTTTAAATTTTCTTTGTTGATTTTAGTAATGTCAAAAAAATTTACGAAAAAATGCACATTTTTTTTTTGATGTAAATCGAAAAAAAAATTGATTTTTTGCGTCAATAGAACAAAATTTTTGATTTACATCATTATTTTTATGGATTTGGGTGAAAAGAATCGACATTAGTTTTCTTCAGTTTTTATACTAAACGTCAAAAAATCCTTAACAAAATCTTTAAGATAGAATGAAATGAACTTTACGTTAAGTTTACGTTATCGATTATAAATGCTCTAGTGCATTTTCATACATTTGTACTTTACGTTAAGTTAAAGTTACCGACTATAAATCGGGAATTACTGTAGGTTAGCGTTTTCGTTTCTCGATTTAAGTTTTGACCTAAGAGCGGGCAAAACTCTTTCAGTTTTGCACTTTTTTTTTGTAGTTTTGCATTTATTTTTTCAGTTATTGCCCTTAAATTTTGCATTTATTTTTTCAGTTATTCTCAAGTATAATCGAACAGAAAAAAGTCACATTCTTTAGATCTGTCAAATTTGTTTATCAAAATAAAGAAATTCGATTTTTTAATGTATGTTATTGTAGCAGTGAATTTGGAGCACGTTGGATTTTGTTTCAATTTAACGTTCAGTTTTCTATATATTTGAATTTTGTTAAAACCGCCGAACATCATCAGTGACATCTAACTTTTAACATGTAAGTTTAAATATTTTATTTTTAGAAAGTTGTCATAATTTTGTAATCCGTTGAAAATTTGAATTAAGTGGAACACTCATTGTATTTTTCCGTGGGAATAAAAACACGTTTTTAAATTGTGAACGCAGAAGATTTTTTTTATTAAATTAAAATATAATAAGTAGACCTGGAGTTTTAATTTACATATAAAAAACTGGTCCGCCCCGGGTGTCGCCCGTTTCGGGGTGACACCCGACCGTAAAAAACATAAACAAACCATCACAATGTTTTCAACGATAAATCACTTAGACACCGTTTTAACCAGGTTATCCGTATAATTTTAATTTATAAATTGTGATAACTTATGTCGTGTTCTTTGGCTTGATCGAAAAAATTTGATTTATTTGTTTGCCAACGAACAGCATAAAGTAAATCAATCTACTTTTGTATATGTAGTAGTAAATTGTTTTGACCTTTTGTTCTATCAGTTGATATGTTTGGTTATGTTTACATTTGAAAATGATAGATTTTACGTTTTATCATTTTATTTGTAATAACTTTATTATTAATTAGTAATTTAAATAATAATAAATTATTTTTAAACAAAATAATAATAATATTTAAAATGGCGGGTTTTTTTGTTTACATAAATTTGACAGTTAAAAATAATATTTCAATGTATTTGTAAAATCTACCAAAAAATCTAGACTTTTAAAACTTGATCTAATCAAAAAATAAATCAATCTTTTTTTGCCAAAGAACACAAACTGACAGCTAATTTGATCTGACAGCTATTTTTTTTGATCTCAGATCAAGTTTTTTTGATCTCAGATCAATTTTTTTTTGCCAAAGAACACGACATTATAAATGTGTCCTATAAAGGTGTTATTGGTTCAAAAAGAATCTATTCTACTTTTTAAATTTTTAGAGTTATTACGTGAAATAAAATTTTAACAATATTAATCGAATCAACATGTTGAGCATTGAATATTCCTATTGATACCATATTGACTTTTTTTACGGTATATTATTTAGTATGCAAGAATGATTCTTTAACGACCAGGTCTGAAAACACATATGTTGAATAATGTATAGGAAAAGTGGTTTACTTCGATAATGTGGCACCCTTTGTCGATAGGGTGACACCCTTGAGTTACAATCAATTAATTCCAAAATTATTTCAAAAATATCAGCTTAACTTTACTACCTAATATATGTTTTACATTTCAAACAAATTAATTGCAAACACCTAAGGAAACTAATAAACAATCAAATCACTGTGTTTGTAAATGATCTCAAAATAATTTTTTTTCCTTTATCTTGAAACTGAAGGAATAAATTGGAATAGATCGTTTTTCAATAGACACAAAAATAATTACTGTGGAATAAAATGGCAGTTATGCAATTACTGCAGTTTTGCAAATTTGTATAGGTACATACATACTCATACTGTTTGTTTTCAGTTTTATATATTTGAATTAAATGAAAGTTTTCTAAGACACTAGAAATGAATGTATTCAATTGAATAGAATGAAAAATTGCTTTGAAAAGTGAAAGATCCGTAACAAAAGTTTTATCTCAATTCCGGTCGGTTCTGGGAATCGAACCGGCGTCCCTCTGATCAAAGTTTATATGGTTAACCATTTAACCAACTCGACCAGCGACGAGATATCTCGTCGCTGGTCGAGTTGGTTAAATGGTTAACCATATAAACTTTGATCAGAGGGACGCCGGTTCGATTCCCAGAACCGACCGGAATTGAGATAAAACTTTTGTTACGGATCTTTCACTTTTCAAAGCAATTTTTCATTCTATTCAATTGAATACATTCATTTCTAGTGTCTTAGAATTCTAAACATAATGGTTAGATCCATTGCTAAACTCTTAATAAAATCTTGAATTGAAATGAAAGTTTATCATTTAAATTTACATTTTGTTGGGTTTTAAATCCCTTGTAAATTTCAAACTCATCAAGTTATAATCATTGGACCTTTACTACTATGTTTCTGTTCAGTATACTATTAAATCTATACAGATCACAAACACATCTTATTATAGTTAAGCAAAGGAGGTCACTCCCTCCATACAGATTATCTCCACACGGACCCTGAATTTGAGAATCTCTTACTATTTCCTAAATTTATCTTGACATTCCAAAAGTAATAATCAAATTAAAATTAATATACATATTTATAATAAATACCTTAAGTTATTTTTGTTGATTGATGTCATCAATATTCTGTTGTTTTAAGTTATTTGTTTGATTTTCCAATATCATTTCTTCATTATGTTCTGTCAAATTTGTCTGCGGTGGATTTATTAAACGAATTCCTGATTGATTATTATTGCCACTATATACAATATTTCCATATTCTATATTTGGATCAATTAAATTGCATAATTCTCCATATTTCCATTGACAATTTTTTATAAATTAGTCGAATAAACAAATTTATTACTTGATATTAATAAAATGGCGTTTTGAAGTCACAAAAACACAGCATAATCAAGTAAAAATATAAAGACGCGCTATTCTTCTTGTATCTCAGCAAAAAAAATTCTTTGATACTTTAATAACCATTCATTTATTAAATTGTGGCAAATTTATGTAGATATTATTATTAAAATCTATTTAATTTTAAATCACAATTTATTATATCACAACATCACTCATGGATATATATTTTTTTTTATATAGACTCTCTTTTTTCTGTTTTATTTAATGTTTAATACAAATAAAAATTGAACGTTTTCTTCTTTTAAAAGCAGAAAATGGAATGAAATAATTTTCAAATTAAAAATTGCAAAAATGTGATTTTGCTTTTGACCTCTTCTAATCAATCGTGTAATATTCGAAATTCAGCAAATGATTAACAACGACGTCTGTTCATTAGTATTGGAAATAAAAATTTAGTACGTTCGTTTGCTTTTTATAGTATATTCAAAATTTAACTAGCAGTTAAGTTTTAGAAAATTTTAAAATTATTATTAATGTAAAAATGAACGGAAACTAATGAAATGCATTTTTATTGAATTGAAAACGAAGATGAATTTGGTTTTATTATTGTTTTGCGATTATTGCGATCGTTACACCATGAATTCAAGGTAGAAACCAAGATTTTTACTCTTGAAATCACAAAAACGTCGCCATCCCCTCCATGACAGAAAACCACCGAACTACTTCCACCTATTAAACTGTATCTGGGATCGAGATACCCACAGTCACTGGCGTCAAGACCGATGACCGGTTCCAACACTCATGAAGTCCTTAAGAACTTCACTGAGTATTGAGACCGACCATCCATCCGAACGTCAGCACCACGGACACCCCGATACAACCAGTAAGTATGACCTGAAGATGTGAACCCCAGAGACGACAATCAGCCAGAGGAACAACCCTACCTAACGAAAAGACATCATTCCCTGATGTCTTTCGCGTGATGGACTCCAAGATTCTTACCGCTCATATCTGTGCACTCGTAGAGTACATTTCCAATCTTAGTCTTAATCATTGCAGGTAAGAACTTTGGAGCCAATTTTGCCGAGAACTTTTTGGTAGCGTCACTCAAATGATGTTGCCGTACAAACACACGTTGTTGTGGTTGAAAAGTCCGTAGTTTAGATCGCAGGTTGTACTGATGTTGCGATTTTTTGAAAGCTGCTTTTAAATTTTGTTGAACCCGGTTCCTGAGCAGAGTCAAATGATCAGAGCGTTCTATTTCCTCACCAGCATCTTCACCAAGCTTGTGTAGTGATCTCAACAAATGGTAAGTATTTCCATCCGAGATTGGATGTTGACCAAATAATAAATAGTACGGTGAGTACTTGGTAGCAGAATGTACTGCAGCCCGCAGTGCATATGCGATTTCACCAATTTGTGAGTCCCACTTGGTATGTTGACCTTTAATGAACGCTCGAATTGCTGCTAGAACTGACCTATTGACCCGCTCTGACGCGTTACTTTGAGGACTATAGACACCGGTCCTAATGTGTTTAATGCCGAAATCTGACAAAAGACTTTGAAAGTTCCTACTAGTGAACTGTTTGCCATTATCACTGTGTAGAAACTCTGGTACCCCATATGTAAGAAACACTTCATTCCTTAGAAAAGCATTCACCTTCGGTGAAGTTGCGTTTCTAAGTGGTTTCAGTAGTACAAACTTCGTAGCATGATCCAGAACTATCAATAACACCGTATTCCCAAGTGTAGAACGAGGATACGGTCCCAAAAAATCTATATAGACTCTCTGCCATGGACGTGCTGTTTCGAATTGATATTGCATCGGAGGACGCAATATCTGATTCGTGGCTTTTGTTTGTTTACATGTGTCGCAGGACACAACATGGTTGTGTACCTGTGACGCCATGCCCGGCCAATAGTAAAGACGTCGAAGTAATTCTAAAGTCTTCTTAACACCCCCATGAGCAGCAGTACTATCATCGTGATGTTTCTGAATCATGTTGGAAGTCATCGGTTTTGGTACCCAGAGTTTCCACACAGGAACATCGTTAGGTATTGCATCAGGTTTTGGCTCAATACGTATGTATAGCTTATCATCCACGACTTTAACAGATGGAAAGTCCTTGGGTGATGATTGAACTTTAGCTATCATATCCGTATATTCTTTGTGCCGATAACCTTCATTGTCGATTTTAATTTCACTGATGTGATGTGTTAATGCTTCCGTCAATTCCTCGTGTGTATCGTCATAAAGACGAGATAGAGCATCAGGGACTATATTTTGGGTACCTTTTTGGTGGACAATGGTAAAATCCATATGTTGGAGTTTTAGGCTCCACCTAGCCAGACGGCCACTCAAGTCCTTCTGTGACATAAGCCACTTCAGACTTGAGTGATCAGTCACAATTGTAAATCGGTGACCTTCAACATAGCCCCTGAATTTCTTCACACTCAGAATTGCCGCAAGACATTCAAGCTCAGAAACAGAATAGTTTCGTTGAGCTTTATTAAGTTTTTTCGACATGAAGGCTATCGGACACTCTTGTCCGTCTTCGTCGATCTGATACAGTACACTACCTATCCCTGTCAGACTCGCATCGCATCTAATAAAGAACTCTTTATTATAGTCAGGGTTTATTAGAACTGGTGCTGTAGTCAGCAATCGTTTTAAATTTTCGAAAGCAGCTTGAGCTTCTAATGTCCATTTCAATTTTCCCGAACTCTTTTTTAATAAATCTGTGATTGGTGATACCACGCTTGCATAATTTGGTATGAAACGTTGGTACCAACCAGCCATTCCCAATAAACGTCGTATCTGTTTTACTGTAGATGGAGCTGGGTACTCTGCTACAGCTCTTACCTTGTCAGGATCTGTTCGAAGACCATCTTCACCAACCAAAAATCCTAAGTATTTCACCTCTCTCAGAACAAATTTACTTTTCTTGAGGTTTATTGTTAACCCAGCCGCTCTTAACAATGAAGAGACTTTGGACAGCAATTCCATATGTTCCTGGAACGTGGAAGAGACTACCAATAGATCATCTAAATAAACAAAGACATTTTCGTGATATTGATGTGGTATCACTTTGTGCATTAGCCGACACATTGTCTGGGGAGCATTGCACAATCCAAAGGGCATAACCCGGAATTGATACAATGGACGACCAGGCACTGTGAAGGCTGTCTTGTCTCTAGATGCTTCTGCCAGAGGAATCTGCCAGAAAGCATCTTTGAGATCAATACTTGAAATGTACTTTGTGCTATTTAGACGACCTAGTAAGCCATCAATCAAGGGAAGTGGGTAAGCGTCCTTTTTAGTTAATGAATTGACACGACGGCTATCAATACATAATCTGTTTTTACCAGATTCTTTTTGTACCAAAACCACTGGCGAGCACCAAGAACTGTTACTCTCTTCGATCACGCCCATTTGAAGCATTCGGTCGAGTTCGGCATAAACCTTTAGTTGAACAGCCGGCGATGTGGGATAGTGCCTCTGTTTAACAGGTGCACTATCACCAACATCGATGACATGTTCAACCAAAGAAGTCTTTCCGAGCCCAGACACTTCAAATGACGGGAAAGAATCCTTGATCATATCCAGTTCATGTTGCTGATCAGTGGTGAGGTTATGTGTATTAAAAGTTTGTAGCTCTGTGCGAGTCAGTTCACTAACAAAAGAAGGAACAATACCGAATTTCTCCCAGAAATCTATGCCCAGGTAGAGCTCTTCTCGTAAACCAGGGACTATATGGAACCGCATTGGTTTAGTGGAGCCATTCACAGTTATTGGAATTTCGATGTAACCCAAAATTTTATTTGCAGTACCATCTGCCGTACGAATACACGAAGTGTACTTACGGTAAGTTGTACCTGCTGATTCCAATAATTCCAAGGAATTTCTTCCAAGTATAGTGATTGACGCTCCACTATCCAATAGTCCGGAAATATGTTTGTCCAAAATCTTTATTGCTAGTCGCGGCCGAGGATCCTTTGTTTCTGAAAGGATAGATGAAATACAAGCTTTACGAAATAATTTCCTCATCCTCCAATATCTGATGTTACGTTCTAGACGTCTAAAATAAGTTCGATGTAACGATGGGAAATTAAATGTGCTAGATGATTTTATTCTGATTTCTTCGGTGGTAGATCGTCTTGTGTTCCTACATCTCTCGTCGCTTTCTTCGGGCTCATTGGCTGTTGAACCGAGGGTACTATTCCCGAAGCATGTACTCTCGGTCGATAGTTTAACGACGGGTGACAATAAGAACAATTTGCATAAATTACGTCAGGTTTGTTGCACTTCCAGCAATACAGTTTTATTCTGTTTTTAGAACAATCAGGAGCTCGATGTCCATTTACCCCGCATCTAAAACAGACAATTGGTTGTCTGGACATTGATGGACCAGGTTGATTAGTATTACCAGATGATATCACAGGTCGTTGCAGAATTCTTCTAGGTTGTGTATCCACAGCTTCAATATATCCATCTTGTTCTGGATCTATTTCTGATTCATAGTCGTCCACTTGCTGTAGTTCGCTAATCCTTAAGTTTGACATTCTGGTTGGGACTGGTGTAGACCACAAACGTTCGAACTTCTGGCACAATGTCCGAAGCTCGTCCATAGTTGTAATTGTTGCTGCAAGTGTAGCGTTTTTCAGTTCTACACTCAGTCCTTCCCTAGCGATTTCTAATAATTCAGCTGCAGCAAATGGTCGAACTAATCTCCGATTTAACGAACCCACTTCAACTAAATACTCATAAACGCTCTCTTTGACTTTCTGTTTACGGTTCAAAAGAACACGTAATACCGCTTTATCATCGGTGAGCGTACCGAAGGTGCGTAGGAGTCCTTCCCTAAGCACTGAGTAGGTCACTTCCTCATATTCATGAGTCAAATTCAAATAATATCTATCGGCAGCTGCCTTGAGGTACCGTGGAACGATCGACCTCAGGTCGTCCCAGGACACACGGTCCCTCCTTGCAGCCGCCTCCACTCGATGGATAAACTCATGAACATCAGGAGAGTGACCATCCCCTGTGAAGTTCGGAACCCAATTTGAGTCATAACGACTCAAATTGTTCCTACGTACCTCTCGGTATGCTCCCGGTGACAATGCTGGAGCCACGACACGAGATACCTGAGGAAGTGGGTTGTATGGTGGTGGTGCTGTTAATGGAGCTTGTGGATAATTTGTTTGAAATTGTTGCAACTGCTCCTGTGGTATCGGTTGATAATTCAGAGGCTGCTGTACCAATGCCGGATTGATGTATCTTTGTCCAGCTTGGAACGATGAACCCAGTTGTGGTAATGCGAAGTCCTCCGCTCTTAAACCTGATTGTTGAAAACACGATGGTGGTAATTGTTCTGCCCGTCTTTGTTGTTGCTGATACCCACGATTTAAACTGTGTATCGTATTAGTTATTGGCTGTCCTGGTATTGGAGTGGATCTCTCCTCTGGCTGAAACGCAGGCGATTCGGATGGTACAGATGATCCTCCTGGTTTACTCTGCATAACTGGACGTGTCGACAAAGATCTTATTATATCCCAAGCGCGTGACAATTGGGAGATAGCGTAGGTGCGGGCTTCTTGCAAATCATCGCGAGAACCCAACCTATTCATCCTCCCTGTATAGTGCAACACACGATTAGCCAGACCATCTAAGAATGGCTGATTAATCGGTGGCTGAAGTCTACGTATCTGATTCACAATTAGTTGTGCTGCCTGCACCACCATTTGAGACTCAGCTACCAAATCTCTCGCGTGAGATACAGTTAATGGAACTGAACCTTGTACCGCGTGGTTTCGAAGTTCCTCTGCCCAGTTGACCCCTCTGAAATCCACACCTCGAACCAGACATTCAATTTGCAGTTCGCTGGGTTCCAATCCATAAAATGGATGGTCAATGTCTATTTGACTTGACATTTTGATGGTAAAATTTATAGAATCCAGAATTCACAATAACAAACAACAATAATAAAACCAATCTCAACAAAAAATGTAGCTAGTATGCTGTAAAAGTGAAAACAATAAAAAAGCGTAAAACGAAAAAAAACCAACGAACGCCCCAAAAAAAACAGAAAATTTTTGTAAAAAAACAAACTTCGTAAAGGAACCAAAGGAAAGACCGTCGTAGCTAATCCTTGCTGAATCTGTACAAAAATTCCTAAGATATTGTATATGTAAAAATATAATTTATTTATTTTAATTTCAGATATACTGAAATATATATATATACCTAAAATTAGTTATTGACGATAGCACCCCTAAAAATATTTATTTATTTTTAAAAAAAATTGAAGAAATGAAAATTATTCAGAAAGGATGTTTATTTATTGGATGCGCCGTCCTAACTTTGAAATATTGATTTATTTTTAAAAAAAAATTAAAATATTTATTTATATCTTGATGTTTTGCTTAATTATCAAAATTTATTTATTTAGTTACCTAAAATTAACTTAAATTAAAAAAATTATTTATTTACCTAAAATTATTTTAATTAACGAAAATTTAATTTATTTAATAAAAAATTTTATTTATTTAATTCTTGAAAAATTTGTTTGATTTATTTTATTTTTATTTAATAATATAAGAGATTCCCAAAATCAAGATTCGTCTGGAGACAATTTAAAAAGTAAGTATGGTACAATATCCATTTCATTTAAATTTGAAATATCGCGTTCGCGAGCCCACTCCAACCATGCATGTGAGAACTGACTAGAAAAGCCCCTAACGACCAGATTCTACAGAACAGATTCTCCCCAACCTAATAAAACAATCACAACTGTCACGATTAGACACTAGGTCCATTTCTACTGACCCAGTTGTGCTTGTTTAACCTACGAATAAATTACAACTAAACCTAATGCGAAAGTTGTAGAACGCTCCCGAGCACCATACCTCAAAACCTAAACTCTATGAAAAATTGTCTATTGAAAAACTAAATGGAAAAGTGGAAAAGTTTTTGAATTTGTGTGAGGTGAAGCCTCTGATCCTGAAAGCAAAGTACAATTGGTTCTTCTCTTCATTACACCGAAGAAGCCTCTGAGCAAAGAATGGTACTACTGGTTTGCACCTAAGTACAACCACAGCAACACCACTCCTCGTCCCTGAGAACCTCCTCGCCGAATGAAGAGAAGAAACCAATGTTCTTCGATCGCATAACCCCGATGGCCATAGGCGACCTAAGAACGACATCAATGTTAAGGGGATAAGCCCCATGGATGGCTTGTTAGGCCTACCGCTGAGAAAGGTGAATCAATAAACCTAAATAATATATAACTTATCCATAATCTAAATAATTTCTTATTTAAAAATGCTAAATCGAAACATGAAATACATAATATGTGTTAATAAAGTTTTACATGAGATTAATTAAATTTAATCTTCAGACTAAATAATAAATTGGTAATTAAAAAAAATTACGATTATTTTAAATTCAAAACTAAGCTTACTAATTTTTAAGTTATTAACTCTAATATATTTGTTCAGGTCAAATTTTTCGCTTTACTTACTGTATTCAAAACAAACAACAAAAATAAATGTTAGCTAAAAATAATTATTTCTATCTTTATACCACTTTTTAAAATTAATCGCAATAAAAATAATTTTAAAAATGGTAACTAAAATGGACTCATACGAGATATGTATACCTACGTCAGCGGATCAATATGATGACAAATGTGAAGATACCGATCTGGATCCGGCCCACTCCATAAAGCTAATGGGAATTAATTATTTTCAATGTACTTCCATAAACATAGACCAATAATACTTTGATAGTAGTGACGAAAGACTTAAACTTATATAAAATTGTTGAAAAACTGTTTGGTCAATGTTAACCTTTATTACGTCAATAACATCCTAAAACTCATAAAAACATGACTTAACCACAAAAAATTCTTTCGCCAAACGAATTGTGTTGCAATAGAAAACCTACCTAGACTTTCAGGTTTGACATAAATTATTTTGTATATATATATGAGATACACAAAATAATTCATGTACAAATCACAAAATCTAATAAGGCGTACTGCAATAGAAGTCGTTTTGGCCAAAAATGAACATTATATTAGCCAAAATAAAAATATTTCAACATTTCCGTACAAGTTCAAAAGTTTATAGAACTGTAATGAGACATGTTCTATTGACATCCATTCTATAGTGTGAATAATACATAAATCAATACCTCGGAATTGTAACTCACATTAAACCAATGACGAATATGGGGATCGCGTATGAGTGCATTGAAAAAAAGCCAGCTAAACACTTAGTAAATCTAACCATAATCAAAAAAACATACAATTAATTTCATATATAAATTAATTGCATCATCCAAAAATATGTACAATATATAAACAATTATATGTACAATATGTACATGGTAGCATAAAAAAATTTCAAAAAAAAACTGCTTCCCCAAAACGGTTTTCTTTTTTCCAAATAAAAAACAATTAGTATTACTAAAAGTAGATGACAGCACAAAAAACAATCTCCAAAAAAATTGCTGTCCCAAAGCGGTTTTTTTCAAAATTAAAAAAAAATTAGTCTTAACTAATTATACAGTGAGGGACAGGGGCCTCCTGTGGACCAGACCACTCCTCTTCCTGTCGCGTGGTCGGTGAGATGAGGACCTCCTCAACCAGCTCCTCCGTTTGAGTACTCTTGGTCGAGGAAGCTCCCAGCTCCACGACCAAGCGACTCTCCTTCTCCCTTCTTCTCCTCTCCTTCCTCTTCAGGTGAGAGCTCCTATTTCTATTTATCCTCCTTCTCTCACGCCAGCCCACATTCACTTCCTCAGTCACTTCATCCATCTCATCCGCTTCCTCATTCACCCCATTCAACTCCTCATTCACTATCTCACAAATCAAATCATCCAGAAACTCATCATATTTTTCTTCGTAAATATCATCCATCAATTCCAAAAATATTTTATGTTTTACTTCATCCAGAATCACATTTATCATTCCATCCACTACATTCCTCGCCTCAACCATTCTCTCTTTTCTCTCCTCATTCGCTCTCCCATCCACCTCATTCATCCAGGGCTCAAACCCACCTGGCCGACACCTCCTTAACAACCCCTGACCCCTCATAATTGTATACATTCTTATCAAAATTCAAAATATGTAATTTCCTAATCAAAACCAAAACGAAACCAATAACTGGTTTATTTCAAGATAAACAAAAAGCTGATTGACAACCACGGCCCAAACCGGTTGCCACCACCCTATTACCAAAAAAAAACCACAACTGGTTTATCCTAAAACTTACAAAGAGAAACGCGGAATTCTTTAAATTTTTGAAAATATAAATTTAGAGTACTTATGATAAATATACACATGAACACCCTAGAAACTAAACCTTTATTTTTTTCCTCTAGCTTTTTAACAAAATTTAGCCAAATAAACCGACGCGAAAATAAACTATATATAGATATTAATTAATCTGAATTGAAATAATCAATTAATATATAAATATATAAATATAATAATATGAAATGTTCCACAAAAAAAAGTTTTTTTTCAAAAAAAAAACCGGCTTGCCAACGCCCAACCTGGAAAATATTTTCCCACCAAATAATATAACTGTAATTAAGCTAACGGGTCCCTTTTTGTTCGGCGCTACGTTATAATCATTGGACCTTTACTACTATGTTTCTGTTCAGTATACTATTAAATCTATACAGATCACAAACACATCTTATTATAGTTAAGCAAAGGAGGTCACTCCCTCCATACAGATTATCTCCACACGGACCCTGAATTTGAGAATCTCTTACTATTTCCTAAATTTATCTTGACATTCCAAAAGTAATAATCAAATTAAAATTAATATACATATTTATAATAAATACCTTAAGTTATTTTTGTTGATTGATGTCATCAATATTCTGTTGTTTTAAGTTATTTGTTTGATTTTCCAATATCATTTCTTCATTATGTTCTGTCAAATTTGTCTGCGGTGGATTTATTAAACGAATTCCTGATTGATTATTATTGCCACTATATACAATATTTCCATATTCTATATTTGGATCAATTAAATTGCATAATTCTCCATATTTCCATTGACAATTTTTTATAAATTAGTCGAATAAACAAATTTATTACTTGATATTAATAAAATGGCGTTTTGAAGTCACAAAAACACAGCATATTCAAGTAAAAATATAAAGACGCGCTATTCTTCTTGTATCTCAGCAAAAAAAATTCTTTGATACTTTAATAACCATTCATTTATTAAATTGTGGCAAATTTATGTAGATATTATTATTAAAATCTATTTAATTTTAAATCACAATTTATTATATCACAACATCACTCATGGATATATATTTTTTTTTATATAGACTCTCTTTTTTCTGTTTTATTTAATGTTTAATACAAATAAAAATTGAACGTTTTCTTCTTTTAAAAGCAGAAAATGGAATGAAATAATTTTCAAATTAAAAATTGCAAAAATGTGATTTTGCTTTTGACCTCTTCTAATCAATCGTGTAATATTCGAAATTCAGCAAATGATTAACAACGACGTCTGTTCATTAGTATTGGAAATAAAAATTTAGTACGTTCGTTTGCTTTTTATAGTATATTCAAAATTTAACTAGCAGTTAAGTTTTAGAAAATTTTAAAATTATTATTAATGTAAAAATGAACGGAAACTAATGAAATGCATTTTTATTGAATTGAAAACGAAGATGAATTTGGTTTTATTATTGTTTTGCGATTATTGCGATCGTTACAAAGTGATTCTTTTAGAGATCCTTGGCTACATAAATGTAAAGCCTTCAATTTTTTTTTTAAAGTGGTGTAGCTATTGTTATTAACTATGTAAATGGTTTGCAAAAATAGACTTTAAATTTTGTTTATTTTTCTTCTTAGGAAGGTATTCCTTAAATCAGTCTTTAAAACATTTTCCGGTTTTCCCGATGTAAAATTTTTCACAAAAATTACATTTAGTTTTGTAAATTATTGAGCATGATTCTAATTTGGTATTTAATTTTGGTTTCAATTCTTTATATAAAATATATTTTAGGATTTTATACTTATATTTTTTTAAATAACTTTCCTTATAATATTACGCATATGATTTGTTATTTTAACAAATATTATTTTTATCAAATATTATTTAATATAAGTTGTTACAAGGAAATTTAAATAAATTAATTTTCTTCGCGGTGTATTTAGTCGTTAACACAGTGTACTTATTATGAACTAGACATATATGTATTCTACAAATATATTTAGAATTAATGCTTTGCTGATACCTACTATAATTAAAAAAAAAATTTTAGATTTCGTTTAGCAAATATCCCAAAAAATAAATATGCCACGAGGAGTTCATACTTCTTAAAGAAAAAGTGGGTTCCAACAGAGAAAGACCAAACAGGCTAAAATAGATGCAGTTCAGAGCATATCTGGATCCATCTATAAATATGTTATAAAATCCGATGATAGCCAAGGTTCATCAAAAGAAACTGATTCTCACGTTGATGCAACGAACGTTTCAGAGAATATTGGCTCATCTTCGGAAAGTAATAGCGACAATACAGAATTAATAATGATAACCTATGATGAAGACGAATTAGAAAGAAATAATGAAAATGACAAGGATAATGCTGATAATGCTTCTACTATCGAAGACAGTACTTGCATGGGTGAATCACTTCAGGACTTAAGAGATGTATCACATTGGAATATACTCGTCTCTGATAATGTTCGCATTGAAATCATAAAAAAACGAAGTGAACATTTTCAAAATAGAGAAAGGTCGTTTGTTACTGTATCTAAACACGGGTTAGACATAAATGGTGATGTTTGTCATCTTTCTAAAGAATTGTATTATAAAGTGATGCCTTATGGTGAAAAACTTTTGCGGTCATGGATGGTTTATTCTCCTTTAAATAATAACCTGTACTGGTTTTGCTGTCGTATATTTGCTGTCACCAATAGTAGTAATACAAAATCTACGACTGGATTTCAGAAGTGGTGAAAACTAAATCCCAAAGTAACCGACCATGAAGCTTCAAATGAACATCTGGAGAATTTAGAAAAGTGGAAAACTTTGGAAATGAGGTTAAAATTTCATAAAACGATAGGAGACTCAGCATTGCAATTAATAGATAATGAAGAAGTGGAAACATCTTTTGTCCAGATTATTGGATATAACTTTCTTTTTATCTAAACAAAACCTAGCATTTCGTGTACATCATGAAGGATAAAGTTCTTTAAATAAAGGCAATTTTTTAGAACTAGTCTGAATTAATTCGCTCTAAATTATAATAATTTTCAGTTTTACCATACTATTCATTAAAACACATAATAATTGAGAAAAACGATAAATTCTGTTAATTAAATTATTTATTTACACTAATAAAATATCCCTTAAAATATTCAAATTCAAATGTTTTTAAAATCACTCATTAATAGTTCATGCGCAATATATTTAATAAGAAAATCTTTCAAATTTAAAAGTTATTAAAAATAGTTCATTAACACAATATATTTAATTAACAAATTCGCAAAAAATTAAATAAAATATCTTCAAATTATATTAAATATTTATATTAAATATACACAATATATTTAATTAAAAAAATGAAGTGCGTAATCTTTACACGCTGTTGAAGTAAAACTTCTTTGACCACTGCAGCAGGTATTACTAAAAATATTAAATATAAAATAAAATAGATATGTCATATTGAAATTTAAGGGCCCAATTCACCTGCAAGCATGCTTGAACAGCACAGCTGTCAAACGTGCTTGTATAGTAATTAAACAAGCATTTTGATAGTGTATGGTAGTGATTGAAGGCTTGTGCAATCTTTCAAATATGATTGACGAAATATCAAACATGTTTGATTTTTCACTGCAAGCATCAGTTTGCACAAGCATGTTTGCGCGTGGGTGTATATTTATGATTGTCAGCTTGTTTTATTTATTTTAAACTTAACTTTAAACCAGTCTTTCATCCAAATTTTTTTTTGTCTTCTTTTTTTATTTGGTGAATCAGCTGCTAAAATAAATACAAGACTACAAATCTCCGTCTAGCATTATAGAAATACATATTTATATTCCTATACAAGAAACAAACAACTGTCGATAATGTCAAAAACGCTTGTACTGCTAGTTTATAGAAATATTGCAAGCATGCTTGAGAGTTAATGCTTGATTTATATCCACTCACTATACAAGCTTTTTTGCAGCTATACAAGCACGTTTGACAGCTGTGCTGTTCAAGCATGCTTGCAGGTGAATTGGGCCCTTTAGAGTTTCTTTCTAATACTCTTGATAATATAAATTACAACAATGTGTAATAAAAAGCCATATTTACATGTTTTGCAAAGTCTTACAACGTATTACAAATTAAATTTCACGATGAATACATGTCCACTTAATTTAACAATTGGTACTACAATTGATGCATTGTTCAATAAATTTAGCAAATTTGTCATAAACCTCTAATTTCATATTTCAATTATGCTAATAATTGAATTGACTTTGTAATACATTATGTAAATGTTGCTTTTTATTACACAGTAAATTATATTATCAAGAAATGCAACTCTAAATTGCAATATGACATATTTATTTTATATTTCATCTTTTTATTAATACCTACCACAGTAGCCAAAGAAATTTATTTTAACCGCAAGCAAAGATTACACGCACTCATTTTTCTATTTAAAAATACAAATTTAATCAGCACAAATATTTTTTCCCGCCCGGGAAAGCACGGGATGCAAACTCTAAACACCATGACCACCGTGACACCACCATGAACATCATGACCATCATGACCACCGTGAACACCATGACCACAGTGACCACTATTACCACCATGACTACCATGACCACTTTGATCACCATGACCACCATGACCACTATGACCAACATGACCATCATGACCACCGTGAACACCATGACCACTATGACCACCATGACCACTATGATCGCCATGACCACCATGACTACCATAACCACCATGACCACAATGAACACCATGACCACCATGACCACCGTGACCACTATTATAACCATGACTACCATGACCACCATGGCCACCATGACCACCATCTACAATCGACACATCCAACTTATATAACATTTAGTACGAGATTGTATAAGTGAATAAAAAATATAATAACAAATGAACAAATGAATGACTTGACCATACAAACCAAAAACATCCACCAAACATGAGTCTCATCATATTTTCCGTCGAGATAAGATGTGAAAACGAATTGTTCGAATAATTTATGTTAAATATTCTTTTCTTTTATTATTTTTTGGTATTAAAACCGTAATAAAATTTAAATTTTCAAGTGAAAGTGTGGTGACAAAAGAATGAAGATATCCTTCATCATAAAAGACAAACAATAAAAACTAATATAGTGTTGTGACAAATAATTAAATATATTTATTATTTAAAAAAAAATTCAAACAAAAAACAATAAAAAAAAACTATTCGTAACATTTGTAACAATGTTTTATAAAAATAAAAACTATTCTTACCTAGGCTAGTGCAATTATAAATAAATTTTCTTAAGTGCAATAAAAAAAGGATAAAAATAAAAAATGAATTATGATCAATGGATCACCAAAACAAAGAAAAAAAAGTCAATGAATACGATTAGACCTAATCTTATAAAACGAAGATTAAAGGCGCCACATCAGAAATCGGCGACAGAAATCCAAAATTCTATTTCTGAAATGCGAAATAGATATGAGATACCAGAGGAAATAAAGGAACTTCCGACAGAGATTGAAGACATGGTTCAAAATGAACCAGAATCCTTCCCAGAAAACGATATTATTTCTTTATTAAAAGAAAAGAACGCAACACTAAATTCAAACCAAGCTCAAAAAGAAAAAACCAATCTCAATACTGAGAAAAAAATAACTATTCCACCAATAAGTGTAAGTAATCAATCCGCCACAGATCTGATTGCTTTAATCAAAAATCACCTAAAAATAAAAAATTTTTTGATAAAAAAAATTAACAACAATAAACAATTAGTTTATTGTCAAAATATTGATGAATACAACAAAGTACTTGCAGCATTAAATGAAATCAATGCAAAACATTTCACGTTCACACCAAAAGAGCTGAAATTGAAGACTTTAATTTTGAAAGGACTTAGTCCGTTTGAAAAACCAGAAGAAATTTTAAAAGAACTTCAAACACTTAATAAGGAGGATGTAGAATTCGAAAAGAGTATCTCATTTCAACCCTAAAAAAAGAGGTAATTGTTCTATGATGGTAGTACAAGTTTCACCATCATCCAATATACAAGAACAAGACATCTATAAAATAAAATATGTCAACTATTAAGTAGTTACATGGCAGAAACTACAATCACATGAACAAATACAATGTAAAAAATGTCAACGATTTGGACATGCAGCGGCCAATTGTAGCATGGGATACCGATGCGTTAAATGCGCAGAACAACACGAGCCAGGTAAGTGTAGCTTGAATTCGAATGTTAGTAACCCTAAAGAGCAACTATTCTGCGTGCTCTGTAAGAGAGTTGGACATCCTGCTTCTTATAAAGGATGTCCAAAACATAAAGAAATGCTCGAAAGAGCAAGACAGGTACGCCGTCTCCAACAAGAGAAGCAAGTTATGAAGCAGCAAATGCTGAATAACTATATAAAACCAAATGTTGCTTTCAATAGCTTATTTCGCTCTAATGAGCAAGAAATCCCTACACTAAATGTTCCATGTACAAGTGGTATTATCAATTCAAATACTCCTACCACACAGCTAAACTAATTTCAATTTGCTCATTGAAGCACTAAAAACCTCATTAACTGCAACAATCAGCGAGCAATTTTTCAAAATAAAAGATATACTAAATGAACAGACTAATCGTATTGATGTTCTTTACGCAGCTCTTTCCATATGGAAAATAAACCATCTAATATTTCACTAATACAAAATCTGAGTGTGATATCGCTCAATGTCAATTCCATTGTTAGTCTGATGAAAAGATCTTTCCTTTTAAAATTTCTTCAAACCTACAACCCTGACATATTACTCGTCTGTGAGACAAAACTAACTTCAAAGCACAAAATAGAATTTCAAGATTATAATGTCATTCGGAATGATCGACCGAACTCAGTGTTTATAGGAGGTACAGCTATTATTATTAAAAAGAAGTTCTCCTTCAAACGAGAAATTAGAAATATCCACAGATGCGCACTCTAGACTACAAGTTCTTCCTTTTGATAGTGATCACAATGCCATCCAATTTAAAGTTTCTTTGATCCATGACTCGCCATTTGAGCTTATCCAAAATGAAATAATTCCAAGAATAAATTTCAGAGCAGCAAATTGGAATAAATTCCAAAATCATTTGAATTTAAAAATTCAACAAGAGTTCTCCAACCACACATCTACTCGCCCGGATAAAAATATGACAAACAACGAAATCGATGAAAGTTTAACAACAATGGAAGAAATTATATCCCAGAGTATAAAACTGTAGGATACTATATTAAAATATAAATCACTTACCTTTTATGCCGTCCTTTTCGATAGATGTTGTACAGGATTTATGTTGACAGAATTTAGTTCATTGAACTGTCATCTATGAGTGTTTATCAAGATTGAAATTGGTAATAGATGGCGGTTCAATCAGAATAAAGAATTGCTCAGTTTCATTTCGTAATTGAAATAATAGATGGAGAGGATGGGAAATGTAATTTTAATTTGTGAATTATTTTGTCATTGCTAATCATTATCCAAGTGAGCGAGATTGGTGGAACATCGATAGTAAATTATTTCTTGGTGTGCAGTAGAACAAGGTAAATGTAAATTGCTTATTTGTGTTTGTTGTAATTTGATATAATTATTATTATTTATTTATTGATATTTTATATTATTATTATTGCTAATTTATTTTATTATTAATAATTCACCAGTACGTCTATTCCGGCATTTCCCTGGGAATTGGGAATTGAGAAAAAAGTGCAATAAATGAAATAAAGAAATATTTTCTAATACGAATTTGTTATTTCCCGCGGCACGGAATACTAGTTATGAAAAAATTGCTATAATTTATTTCTCAATTTCTATTTCACGATGTACCGGAATAGGGCTGCTGTTCCAATTATTCGTACCAATAATAAAGAATTTTCAAAAAAGAATTTGTGAAGAAATTATTGGATCTTAAAGAAGAGATTAGTTTAAGGATAAACGAACGAAGTCGCGCCAGCTCAACTTCAGTGGTGACCCCGACGTGATCCACAAATTCTAAGAATAAAATTATATGGAACTTGGAGCTACACACACAATTATTTCCAGGTATATTACTTTATATATTAAAAAGTGAGAAACTCTGGTACCATTGCAAAAGATGCGCAGTGAAAAGAGCGGTGAATTAATATAAAAAAAAACACAATTGGCGTCACCATCAAATTTGCGCCAAAAAAAAAAAAAGAAAACAAGGAGTGGCTGATTTCATTGACGCTGAAAAATACGATGTCTTCGATCGATCCAGATATATTTTTTTAAATTAAAATTTCAATTGATTAATTGAATAAATATTTAAAAATTAATTTAAAAAACTAAAATATTAATTTTTTTCTAAATAATATTAAATTTTTTAATTATATAAACGTATAATCTTAATTTAATTTGCGTGCCTATGTTCTACCGTCTGGTTCTACATTTATTTTATATTATATTTTGCGCAACAATATTTGATTTCATATCAATCGTCCGTTCCATCGATCTCGTTCTGTGTGTATTTTTGTTTTTTTTAAGAGAAGTAAGTTCGCTTTTGGAATTGTTTTTAAATTTTATTCCATTTTTGTAATTTTAAATTATTTTTGTGGGACTCAGTGTTTTTTTTTGTCAATATAATTCTTGTGATTTTTTTAATAGAAATTTAGTGTGAAATAGAAATTTAGTGTGAGATTAAAATGTCTTTAACACAAAACGCAGCGAGTAACCCCGCAGCGAGTAAAGCCCCCGATAGCGACAAAATAAGGATAGCGACAAATGAGGATCAATCGGTAAATGCGGTAACCGTTAAACTTCCGCCATTTTGGACGTCGTGTCCTTCCGCGTGGTTCATACAAGCTGAATCACAGTTCAGTTTACGAAATATTATTAAAGATCGTACACGGTTCGATTATGTGATAGCTGCTTTACCCCAAGACGTTATAATATCTGTTCTCGATATTATTCAACGTCCGCCGTGCACGAACATGTATGAGACTCTCAAGCAAACTTTAACAGAGAGGCATTCTTTGAGTGAGGAAAGACGTATGGAGAAACTTTTATCAAATACCGAGATGGGAAATCGCAAACCATCCGACTTTTATCGATCACTTGAAATGTTGGCCGGTCCATCAAGTGAACTCTCACGTGAGTTTTTAATGAAGCTTTGGATGCGACGCCTTCCAAATAATATAAATGTAGCTTTGTTTGCTACAGGAAAAACATCAATAACTGAATTAATTGGGATTGCTGATAAAATCTGGGAAACATCTTACCCTTTGCAGATATCCGAAGTAAAAAATTACACACCTATCCCAACTACTAGCGCAGTAACCAACAACGCCATAACCGAACTTTGTACAGCCTTAACGAACATGACACACCGATTTTCCGCAATGGAAAAGGAAATCAGTGAGTTGAGAGCACTAACACCACGCAGTCGTTCGCACTCCCGTTCTTTCAACAGAAACTCACGTTCTAGAAGTCGTGGGCGCAGCCAGTCTAAAGGAGATGCAAAGCCGTATTGCTGGTATCACTATAAGTTCGGCGAAAACGCTAAACACTGTCGGGAGCCGTGTCAATATAAAACCAACAACCACAGTTCAAAAAACCTGTAGAGTCTACTGATCCAGCGGCAGTCAGTGGAATTAGTAGTACTCGCCGTTTATTTGTTTTCGATAGTAATAATAAATTAAATTTTTTGATTGATACTGGTGCTGATATTTCTGTCGTACCAAACTCGCATTATCATCACATGACTCAAGATAAGGACCAAGTTCTTTCCGCAGCTAATGGTTCGGAAATAAAAACATTTGGCACTAAACTTTTAAATGTTAATTTGGGACTTCGTCGTAATTTTACACACGTATTTACCGTAGCAGCTGTCTCACGTCCTATCATTGGAGCAGATTTCTTGACGAAATTTGGTCTGATGGTGGACCTTGGAAAGAGACAGTTACTTGATCGTGAAACATCAATATCAGTGAACGCCGTATTTCTTCGTACTAATGTTACCACTGTTAACACTGTAGTAGAAAAAAATGAATTTAGCGAAATTTTAAACGATTTTCCAACATTGACGCAAAATCCGAGTTATGACACGCCAGTTTTACACCACGTAGTTCACTACATTACAACAAATGGTAGATTACCATTTGCAAGGCCACGTCGTCTCGATCCAAAAAAGCATACTGTAGCGAAACAAACGTTTGATAATATGGTTAGTCTTGGTATATGTAGGCCGTCATCTTCGCAAGCGTCGTCTCCTCTGCATATGGTTGCCAAGAAAAATGAAAATCACTGGAGGCCCCACACGGCCTCGTCGGTTGAATGCGATAACTTTGCCCGATAGATATCCGATACCTCACATCCAGAACTTTTCGTGCCATCTCCAGGGATGCACTGTATTTTCGAAGATAGATTTAGTGCGAGCTTATCATCAAATACCCATTGCAGAGGAAGACATTCACAAGACAGCAATAACCACACCATTTGGTTTGTATGAGTTTGTGCGTATGCCTTTTGGATTGAGAAACGCCGCTCAATCTTTTCAAAGATTTATGCATCAAGTTTTCAACGGGTTAGATTTCGTATTTATCTACATTGACGATTTGTTAATCTTTAGTAAAACTGCAGATGAACATAAGAGCCATCTGCGATTAATATTCGAACGTCTCGCAGAATTCGGATTAACAATTAATGCTAACAAAAGTCAATTTGGTACATCGAAACTTGATTTTTTGAGCCACGAAGTCTCTGCAGCTGGAATTCTACCATCAAGAGATAAAGTACAAGTTATTGAACAGTTTCCAACACCTACTAGCATTCGACAGACACAAAGGTTTCTTGGTATGGTTAATTATTACCACAGATTCGTGCCTCACCTTGCAGATTATTTATCGGTCATATATGAACATTTAGCTTCTCTACCAAAGAAAGGAAAAACAAAGGAATATTCTTGGCCGACATCATGCCAAGAAATGTTTGTGAAAGCTAAGGAATGTCTAGCAAATGCTACAATGCTCGCACACTCAGCTGAAAACGCTGAGCTAAGTATAACTGCTGATGCATCTAATGTTGCTGTTGGAGCTGTTTTACAACAACGACGACCTGATGGAAATTGGGAACCGCTCAGTTTCTTTTCTAAGAAACTTTCAAAAGCAGAGGTTAAATATGCTGCATTCGATCGCGAATTACTTGCGATTTTCTTGGCCATTAAACATTTTAGACACTGTGTTGAAGGAAGAATGTTCACCATCTATACTGATCATAAACCTCTTATAAATGCCATTGGTACCGATATAAGACATATCAAAGGTGTTGACAACGTCGTGGCTGATACGTTATCTCGAATGGATAACGACGAAACAGCAGCCATTGATAAAAGAGATTTTACCATCGATCAGTTAGCGAATCTTCAGTCTACCGATGAAGAATTAAGGGTTCTGCTCTCTAAAAAGGATACAAGTTTTCAACTTATGTTTATAGATATACCTGCAACTAACATTAAGTTATACTGCGAAGTAAAAACTGGTAAAAGTCGACCATTTGTATCACTTGCCTTGAGAAAAGAAGTTTTCCATTCTTTGCATAGTCTCTCACATCCTGGGATAAGGAGTACACGGAAACTAATATCTAATAAATATTTTTGGCCAAGTATGAACAAAGACGTGAATCTTTGGTCTAAAGAATGCTTGCCGTGTCAAAAGTCAAAAGTTCATCGTCACACAAGATCGGAGTATGGAAAATTTGAAGTTCCAAATCAGCGATTCGAACATGTCCACATAGACCTCGTCGGACCTCTTCCACCATCTGAAGGTTTTATGTACTTATTGACAGTAGTAGATCGGTATACACGATGGCCAGAAGCATATCCGTTGAAGGATATCACTACAAATACAATAGCAAAGGTTTTCGTTTCGGAATATGTTTCTAGATTTGGAATACCTAAACAAATCACAACCGACCGTGGGCCTCAATTTGAGTCGAAATTTTTCTTCGAATTGACACAATTGCTAGGAGCTACAAGACTACGTACTTCATCCTATAATCCGAAGGCTAACGGAATGGTTGAAAGGTTTCACAGAACGTTGAAAGCAGCTTTACGTACAAAGAATAACATTCAATGGACAGCCGAACTTCCGATTATTATGTTAGGTATCCGAGTAGCAATAAAGGAAGATTTGAAGTGTTCTCCATCAGATTTGGTCTATGGGCAAGCGTTGTGCGTTCCGGGTGAATTTTTTACAGATTCCAAAGAAACAGAAATGCCACAACATGAATTCGTTGAAAAGCTTCGTAATTTTTTCAATAATAGTCCAGGAATATTAGGGTTTCACCTCGGAATGAGAGATAGTCGGCTATAAACTTGTATAAACATTTATTTTGGCACCGTAAATCTTGCCTCAAAACCTACTTATCGTAGGGTGTCCGCGACTACAGAAATTCCAAGGTCAAAAGTCAAAAAATCAATTTTTTACACATTTATTGCAAATATCTCGTTTCCTATGGGCTTTATGCTATTTGTATGTATCATAAATATTGTAGAGGATTAAATTCTCTACAACTTTTGTTTAAACATTTTTTTATAAATTGAGCCATTTTCAAGATAGAGGGCAGAGCGCGCGCAGTGTTTAACTATTTAGAGTATCATTCGAGGTTAACCTGTAGTCCCGATTCAAAACATGCTGTATAAAGTTTATAAATTATTGATAAATATATAATTCTAAATAATCTGCAATTAATATTTTTTTTCAATAATTCAGTATTTATTCACTTAATAACACTTACCTACTCGTGTAATTATAAAGTTATTAAGGGAAATACTTTAATTATTTTTTAATTAATGTTTTTATTGAAAAATACCATTCCAGGCATTGATGAACGTTGAAATTTAAAAAATTGAATAATAATAATAAGAACTACAAATTCTAATTTCAATTTTCTTCTTCTTCTTAATCATTGTCTTCCAGTCACTGTAAAATTTCAAATTCCTCTGTGTTCTCGTCTTCAACATCATTTGTCTGTTATTCCAGGATTTCGGGATCAAAAGTACCGTCTTCATTGATATCACTCTGATATGGTGAAACATTAAGACAAGCATGCCCATTACACTAGCCGCAAGCTAAAGAGCACTGTAACCTTGCTTTCCTACATCCACACCGCGAACCACAACCATTCTTGCAGTTGCAGAATATTGTGTTAAGCAATTCCTCTGGAGCTGGTGGATTGTCATAACAGGATCCAGAAATTCCTCACGCATTATCCAACCCCAATTCTGGGGTTCTAAATCATGCCCTAACCAAGTCTGAACTTGATAATAATCACGGTTGAAATGTTGGTGAACTGCTGCACCCTTTGGTGGAAGATTTGATAACTGCACAGGTTTATGCAGTTTTGTTAACTTGATGAACTGTGCATAGTCCTCACAGTCCTCAGATTTTGGAGCATTATAGATTGCCAACAAGGTTCGCACTCCATTTTTAAATAATGATTGAACTGGGCAGTTTTCTTCTTCAAATGCCGCAGCAATTTGACCCAAATTCGGAAGTTTCTCGAGTGTTTTTACAAAAGTTTTTTTTCCTTTTCTAAAGAGCGCAGAAGCCGTGTCACAACCACTTATTGCGTGCAGAAACAAAATGTGTTTTATAGAACGAGGATATTTATCAAAATTTTTGGAACACTATATTTCAGTATTTACATTTCCTTTGCCAACTTTTTTAAAGAAAATTTCTTTTTGATGAGATATGGTACGCTCAATTAAAATGACAAGTAAATCTATATCTTCTCTTATTATAACAGCAGTTTTTTGACGTTTAGATTCAGCAATAGGTGTTTCAAAAATCAATCACCTCAATAACTCTAAATAGTTAAACACTGCGCGCGCTCTGCTCTCTATCTCGAAAATAGCTCAATAAATAAAAAAATGTTTAAACAAAAGTTGTAGAGAATTTAATCCTCTACAATATTTATTATATGTATATACAAATAGCATAAAGCCCATAGGAAACGAGATATTTGCAATAAATGTGTAAAAATTGATTTTTTGACCTTGGAATTTCTGTAGTCGAGGACACCCTACGATAAGTAGGTTTTGAGACAAGATTTAGGGTGCCAAAATAAAGGTTTATACAAGTTTATAGCTGACTATCTCTCATTCCGAGATACTTGCCCTTATTTGACTAATTTTTCTGGACTATAAGCTCCGTCCTCAAGAAACTCGAGATGAAAGTCGACCCAACGTATTCATACCAGCTTCTTTAGAAGATTACGAATACATATTTGTTCGTGTCGATAAAGTGAAATCCGATTTAACACCTCCATATGAAGGACCTTATAAAGTCATACGAAGACTCCGAAAACAGTTTATTGTAGATGTCAGAGAGAAAGCAGAAACCATATCAATCGATCCAATAAAACCTGCATTTCTATCAACAGATGCGATTAACACTAAGGCACAGCACGAAAGAATCAGAAAAAAAGTTGTACGTTTTGCGATATAAGATTTTTTTTAATGGTTTTAAAAACAAACAAAACATTTTTGGTTCTCATACTTTTAGTCATATCAAAATTAATTTTTTCCCGTGAATCATTACGACAATGCAAATGATGAACATTGATGGAAATAAAACAAATTACACAGAGAATTTATTAATTCATTTATTTATATTTGTTTTTTGTCACAACACAGCACAAACAAATAAGACAAAACAAATTTAGTTATCACAAACAAGTAACAAACACGTAAAAATTATCTTTAACAATCAATATTTTATGTTTTCATTAAAATTTTCGCCGGATATATAGATAAAAGACTTTACGATGGGGGATTTACTAAAAAGGGGGTCCTGTAGGATACTTTATATTAAAATATAAATCACTTACCTTTTATGCCGTTCTTTTCGATAGATGTTGTACAGGATTTATGTTGACAGAATTTAGTTCATTGAACTGTCATCTATGAGTGTTTATCAAGATTGAAATTGGTAATAGATGGCGGTTCAATCAGAATAAAGAATTACTCAGTTTGATTTCGTAATTGAAATAATAGATGGAGTGGATGGGAAATGTAATTTTAATTTGTGAATTATTTTGTCATTGCTAATCATTATCATAGACAAATAATAATATAAGACAAATGAAGTAGAACAAAAAATTGGGAATGTTTTTTTACTTTACTTTTGGATATTAACTATCTAGTGACACCTGTACTCAAGTAGATGATTCGTAATATTTAAAATTAGTGTTATATGAGTATAAAGTTTAACGTTTTTATTTTTTTGGTTTCTATTTATTCTTATATCTTTATGATTATTATTGTTTTTATAAATGTATTTGTGTAGAACGTTTATAAAAAAAACCATTGTTTTTAACCATATTTTTTTTGGAAAGGACAAATCAGATTTTTTGTTGATTGAAAAACGATTTAAATTTCGTATTGTTTTACGTTTTGTTATGTTCGTAGTCGTGTGAAGCGATTTGAATGAAATTTAAATTATTTAGTTTTTGAAGAAAATTTTTTGTTTGCATTTTATTTTGGGAAGCAATTATATTATGATAAAGATTTTGTTTTTTTATTAAAAAATTAGAGAAAATTTAGTAAAATATTTATTTATGATTTTTGTGAATGAAAAGTTCGAATTGTTTTGAATAATTTTCGGATCAAATTTTATTAGATTTAAATAATATCAATTATTGATACAAGTAGCATTTTGAGTTTAGTTTTTAATTGTTTTTATAGTTTTTTATAATACAAAAAAATGACAATTTTTGAAAAATCAGTTGGAAGCACTAGCAGATCTCAGTAATTGGGGATCCTGTTTTAGTTGCAACGCTAGATAGATGGTTAATTTAGCCAGCAAGACGCGGTGCGCTAAAATCATTTTACAGGACTAAATATTCTAAGCGAATTAGATAAGCAAGAACTTTATAAAGTCCTCGAAGATTGGTTATACCGCCGTTACTCGGTCGTCAGAGCCAGTTAACCAGCAGGGTGCATGGCGGGCAGGTGAGGATGGCGTTTGAGCTAGCTTGTAGATAGCTCCTTGCACCCCATAGGGTTTTGGATTAGAATAGGTTCTGGTTTCGGATAAGATTGGTAGGGAAAATGTTTTGACTCGGGTCTGTTAGTAAAAAAACAGAAAATTATTTAGAAATTACTAGGTCATTCAATAAGTCCGTAGGATGACACATAGATGGCGTTACTAGAATTTTTTCCATATGATTTTTATTTAGTACTAACCTTCAAACGATACGTGTATAAATTTGACAGCAATCTGGATATTGATTCGTGAGTTATAGCATTTTGTGTGAAGCAACTTTTGTTTTTGAAAAAAAAAATGGAAAAAAGTGAATTTCGAATTTTAATAAAGCATTGCTTTTTGATGAAAAAACATACAGTGAAAACTAAACAATGGCTTGATAAACATTATCCAAACTCTGCTCCATCGAGACAAATGGTAGAGAAGTGGTTGCTGAATTTAAATGTGGTCGTACCAGCACTAAAGATGCAGAGTGCAGTGGACGCCCAAATGAACAGCCTCATTCCAGAAAACATAAAAAAACTCCACAAATTGGTGATGAACGTTTGCAAATTGAAGGTGCACGAAATAGCTGACATTGCAAAGGTAGCAGATGGTAGTGTTTTTACCATTTTACATGAACATTTGGGTATGCGAAAGCTCTGTGCAAATTGGGTGCCGCATGAGCTCACAGTCGACCAAAAACAACAACGAATCGATGCTTCGGAGGAGTCTATGGCTTTGTTAAACCGCAATAAAATGGAATTCTATCGTAGATATATGACAATGGATGAGACATGGCTTCATAATTACACACCAGAATTCAAAAGACAGTCAGCTGAGTGGACAGCAGTCGACGAACCGAATCCAAAGCGAGCAAAGACGCAACAGTCGGCCGGTAAGGTGATGGCGTCTGTATTTTGGGATATGAACGGAATAATATTCATCGACTATCTCCAAAAAGGAACCACCATCAACAGCGACTATTACTGTGAACTTTTGGATCGATTGAAGCCTGAAATCGCAAAGAAACGGCCACAATTGCAAAAGAAAAAAGTGTTGTTTCACCAAGATAATGCACCGTGTCACAGATCGATGGCAAAATTGAATGAATTGGGCTTTGAATTGCTTACCCACCCACCATATTCTCCAGATTTAGCCCCTAGCGACTTTTTCCTGTTTTCAGATCTCAAGAGAATGCTTGCTGGAAAGAAATTTAAGTCCAATGATGAAGTAATCGCTGAAACTGAGGCCTATTTTGACGAGAAAGAGAAATCATACTATAAAAGTGGTATATAAAAGTTGGAAAATCGCTATACTCGTTGTATCGCCCTCGAAGGCAACTATGTTGAATAAAAAAATCGAGTTTTGTCAAAATGTTGTTTTTTTCTTACTTATCCTACGGACTTATTGAACGACCTGTTAGTCACTATAAACATTTGTAGAGATTTATATATTTAAATTTAAATAATAATTCTCTACTTATCCTTACAAACATAAACGATCACATATTTAACTCGAGACAGAAAACAACTGAACATGGAACAAAAGCCCAACCATATTCCAAAAGTAGACGTCACAAAGGAGCAGCAAACCAATAAATTAATAAGTAATTAATTCGAACAATGAAATTTTGAAAATCGATTTTGTTCAATGAAAGTTGAACATTAAACTTTTTATAATATGTTTAATTAAAACTCTCGTAATTATACTTAATTGTCACGAAAATTATACACAAATAATAGACTCTGGAAAAAAGTTTAGTTGCGATACCAGTAAAAATACAGAAAAATTTAAAAATAACAGGTATAATCAAATTCAAATTTTTATAAAATTTTAAAATTAAAGGTCATAATTCTCTATAATAATAATAAAATTTCATGTCATACAAATTATTAATTTTATTTTTTTTTCGAAACATTGGGTGAAAATATAAATAAAAATCTTTCTTTTGACACACTTGACAATATTTTTTTGACAAACTGATAATGCCATAATTCTCAATAATAATAATCAAGAATCATTAGGTCCTAAAACGTCGATAAATGCCAAAAAAATGGGGGTAAGAATTTCACTTTTGGCTCATGAATGTCATATTTAGGTCTTTCAGACCGAAGTAATGTAATGTGGCGTTACAGTTTTTATTGTTCCTTTTATTAAATTAATTTTAAACAACTTAAATATTTTGCAATATAACAATAAATATTTATTTATAATTTTTCGATTTAATTTAGCAATTATTTATAAAATTAGCAATTTCATTTAATTAATAGGATCTAAGAAACACATGTTGATATTTTTAATTCACTTTGCTAGTGTGATTGTTTAAATATTATTTCTCTTTTACCTTAATGTTCCACTTTCATTATGGGGGAGGTATGGTTTTAAAATTATTTTCTTTTGCATTTTATTTTTTATTTTTTTTCTGAATGAACAATATGTCGAGAATATTGTGTGCAAATTTTAAGTCAAGCCGTTTACTCGGCTACTAACGGAGCTACAGCGTTTCAAACGACCGGCCGTGATACCTGATTTTCCCGAAAACGTCATTTTTGAAGATCGTGAACATTAGAACTCAAAATCTGCTGAGCCGATCCTTTTGAAAATTTGAACATTACTTCTTCACATAAATCAACAGGTAATCAGGAAGAATTTTTTTTTTTCATTTTTTCCTATTTTTTAATAACAAATTAACCGCGATTTTTGAGCTAAAATCACGTTTTTCACTTCCAAGTGCTGCAAAAAATAGAAAAGAAAAAAAACTCTTCCTGATTACCTCGAGAAATACATCAACTTTAAAATGCATATCAATTTTGTTGATTCAGATGATCCGGTAACGAGTTATAATGTTCACCGCAAAACCACTTTTTTTCAAGGTGCCTGTGTGGAGATTCAAATTCACCGGCTTATTTATCAATATTTTTCATTTGTTTTTCAATTGTCAATTTGTTTTTGTAATTAAATTTAATAGAATTATATTACTCATGTCGCCGCAAAATAATCACAAAAATATGCTTTTTTTTCGTCTTTAAACCCTTATTCCCCCCCCCCCCCTTAAACAAAAATCGATTTTCAAAATTTCATTGTTCGAATAAATTACTTATTAATTTATTGGTTTGCTGCTCCTTTGTGACGTCTACTTTTGGAATATGGTTGGGCTTTTGTTCAATGTTCAGTTATTTCCTGTCTCGAGTTAAATATGTGATCGTTTATATTTGTAAGGATAAGTAGAGAATTATTATTTAAATTTAAATATATAAATCCCTCCCACAATCACTTCAATCCCACAAATGTTTATAGTGACTACTTTCTAACTAATTTCCTGTTTTTTAGTAACAAACCCGAGTCAAAACATTTTCCCTACCAATCTTATCCGAAACCAGAACCTATTCTAATCCAAAACCCCATGGGGTGCAAGGAGCTATCTACAAGCTATCCTCACCTGCCCGCCATGCACCCTGCTGGTTAACTGACGAGGCTCTGACGACCGAGTAACGGCGGTATAACCAATCATCGAGGACTTCATAAAGTTCTTGCTTATCTAATTCGCTTAGAATATTTAGTCCTGTAAAATGATTTTAGCGCACCGCGTCTTGCTGGCTAAATTAACCATCTATCTAGCGTTGCAACTAAAACAGGATCCCCAATTACTGAAATCTGCTAGTGCTTCCAACTGATTTTTCAAAAATTGTCATTTTTTTGTATTATAAAAAACTATAAAAACAATTAAAAACCAAACTCAAAATGCTACTTGTATCATTGATATTATTTAAATCTAATAAAATTTAAATAAAAATTGATATTATTTAAATCTAATAAAATTTGATCCGAAAATTATTCAAAACAATTCGAACTTTTCATTCACAAAAATCATAAATAAATATTTTACTAAATTTTCTCTAATTTTTTGATAAAAAAACAAACTCTTCATCATAATATAATTGCCTTCCAAAATAAAATGCAAACAAAAAATTTTCTTCAAAAACTAAATAATTTAAATTTCATTCAAATCGCTTCACACGACTACGAACATAACAAAACGTAAAACAATACGAAATTTAAATCGTTTTTCAATCAACAAAAAATCTGATTTGTCCTTTCCAAAAAAAATATGGTTAAAAACAATGGTTTTTTTTATAAACGTTCTACACAAATACATTTATAAAAACAATAATAATCATAAAGATATAAGAATAAATAGAAACCAAAAAAATAAAAACGTTAAACTTTATACTCATATAACACTAATTTTAAATATTACGAATCATCTACTTGAGTACAGGTGTCACTAGATAGTTAATATCCAAAAATAAAATAAAAAAACATTCCCAATTTTTTGTTCTACTTCATTTGTCTTATATTATTATTTGTCTATGTCATTATCCAAGTGAGCGAGATTGGTGGAACATCGATGGTAAATTATTTCTTGGTGTGCAGTAGAACAAGGTACATAAATGTAAATTGCTTATTTGTGTATGTTGTAATTTGATATAATTATTATTATTCATTTATTGATATTTTATATAATTATTATTGCTAATTTATTTTATTATTAATAATTCACCAGTTCCAATTATTCGTACCAATAATAAAGAATTTTCAAAAAAGAATTTGTGAAGAAATTATTGGATGTTAAAGAAGAGATTAGTTGGTTGATAAGGATAAACGAACGAAGTCGCGCCAGCTCAACTTCAAAACTATCAATTTCAATTATAAAACCAAAAAACAACATGGATTGCTACAGTAATCCACAAATTAAACTACTACAAAAACACAAAAGTCTTATCCTTTCAAAAATCTTTCAATTATACCGCAATGGACATTCAAATAATTCTCCCGATTTAACCCGTTATAAATCAATGCTAAATTGCATTAAAATTCTAATTAAGCAAAATTTTCAAAATTCAATTAATTCATTCTGGACAAAAAAAATTAATGGCATCTCTCAAAAGCAGTCCACAGAAATGTTCCCACAAATAAATTCCATATTTAGACCAAAATCGAAAGTAATTATACCCGACCTACTTGCACATGAGTCGCAAATACATAATTTTAACTTTAACATAGAAACCCTCACAAAAGATGGTCAAAGCAATGTTAGAAAGTAGAAGAAGATAAATTAAACCTACTTGGTCATAGCTTTGAAAAAACTCACCAAGCCAATATAGAACTGGGCAGGCCAGAACTTTCTCGAATTGTCGAGCAAAAAATTCAAAACTTTCTTAATCAAAAATCATCAATCTCTCTTGTTAATTTTAACTCAACTTTACAATCTAATTCCCTGAGCGGGCAATCGACACAAAATTATTTCACAACAAAAGAAAACCTTGAATCAATTTTTCGATCTTTGAACAACAAAAAATCATCAGGCGTGGATGGCATTCCTAACATATTTCTTAAACATTTGCCTCCCGCTGCAATTGATATTTACTGCATTATCCTAAACAATGCTCTGAATAACTCATATTTTCCCGACAAATGGAAAAAATCATTAGTCATTCCGATTATAAAGGAAAAGACCCCCAAAGTACCAAGAGTTATAGACCTATCAGCCTTCTTCCTAATATAAGTAAAATTTTTGAAGTAATTGTTAAACAATCACTCGAACAAGTTTGTCAAGAAAAAGAAATTATCCCCAATTGCCAGTTTGGCTTTAGATATAAACACTCAACCGTTCATGCAATTAACAAATTGACTTCCGACATATGTTGGCATCGTAACAATAAAAAATATGTTGGTACCTGTCTTATAGACATGCAAACAGCGTTTACAACGGTATGGAGCAACGGCCTCATTTTCAAATTAATTAAAAAAGGTTTCCCTGCGCACCTTATTTATCTGATCCACAATATGATATCCAATAAAACATTTACAGTAACAAACGGACCATCGTCTCATTCCAAGGATTTTACAGTTCAAAACGGTTTACAACAAGGAACCGTCATATCTCCAACTCTCTTTAGTATATATATTAGTGATTTACTGTCATCATTCAATTTCAATAAAGATAATAATATAATAGCGTTTGCAGACGATCTTATTATTTACTGTGCTGGAACCAAAGTCCAAGATATACAAATCAAACTGCAACAAATGCTCGATAACATCCTATTTTACGCACATTCTTGGAAACTTAAAGTTAACATTGGAAAATGTGAAACAATTTTTTTTCGACCACCTCTCAGTCAAGCCAATAGAAATATAAAAAACAATTGGAAAAATTTCCAACTTAAAGCTGGTACCCAGACTATCACACACAAAACAAGTGTCAAATATCTCGGTATGACCCTTGACCATTACCTCTATTATAACGACCACATTAAAATACAACTTGAAAAAGCACGAAAGACCTTTATGCTTCTTAAAAGACTATTCTTTAACAAACACTTAAAACCCAAAGTTAAAATAATCTGCTACCAAACATTAATTCGACCCATATTAACATACGCGTGTCCTATGTGGTTTAACATATCCTCAAGTTATATGGAAAAATACAGAATTTTTGAAAGAAAAGCCCTCAGAGCCTGTTTAGGCAAATATCGTACAGAGCGTAGTGGCTATAAACATTTCATCTCAAACAAATCCATATACAATCTAGTCAATATAGAACGAATTGATATCCACATCATAAATTCAATACGAAGACATTTTTCCAGAACGCGTAATATCACTGATAATGATTTTATCTCACAGCTTATATATCCCAACGAATTATACTTTAAAAAAAACACTCACAACAGGCTATATTCCTCCAGAAGGGTTTATTTATCTAGACAAAGAAGGCTACATTATCAACCACAATAATATTCCAATAATTTATCACATTTTTAGAAGACCGACCGACAAAACGATCAGATATGACAAACACGCCATTGAACAAGAAGACTTGCGCTTCAAAACTACCACAGCGACTAATTTGAGAGGGAGAAAATTTCGAATTCAAACTACACCGCCATGGTGGTGTGATCAATAATGATCTAAAGTTCATAACCCGAATTTTAGCTTACACTAGATTTTAAGTTACATAATTATTTTATTTTTAAGTTTTGTAGATTATGTAGATTTTATTTTAACCCTAGGATAAGATTTTCTTTTTTTAGTTTTAGGTTTAACATACATTAACAACCAAACATCCGAATTGCATTTTAGTAGTATTTTTGGCAATATATAAAATAAATATAAAAAATTCTAAATTAGTTTAAGATTAACTAAACATACCTATACCGTGCTGTTAAAAACAATACAAACATTCGATAAAATGTTTTATTTAGAGAGCCCCTAAGAGGCCATTAATTAAATATAACAATTTTTTATTATATTTCTTTAGCTTTAGAGAATTCAAAATGTAAACATTGATTTATACGGTAAAATAAAGCAATTTTTGAATTTGAATTTCATCCACCAAACATGCTTCCATTCCTGAACCAGTTATTCGATTTTGCTCAAATTTCAAAACGGCGCTTTTTGTCATCTTATATTTCATTATATATGCCATTTACCAAGATTTGCGACAACTTATTTCTCTGCCTTTAAAAAAGCCAAATATGCTGCCAATTTTATTAATTTACGAGTCTAAGCATCCATTGTAAACAAAAATGGAGCAGACATATAATATTTTAAAAAATTGTATTAAATTAAATGAAAATACTCCAAAAATTCGGATTGAAAATCATTAAATTTAATTCAAAATTATGTTTTTTTAATTTTTGTTAAATTTTAAGCATCGAAAAATATGAACTATCTCTATAATGCATCAAAAACCAGTGAATATTTAAAAATATGTGTGTCATAATCGGATTGTATCGTATATTTGCCGAATATTATATTCGTTTTTTGTACTTCCGTTGCAATATTCTCATAACGCGCCTAAAGAAGTTTTACTTCAAAAAAAAAATAAAATAAAATGTCTTTAAATTATATTAAATATTCACCTGAACCTCTGTTTACAAATCGCTCGCAAAAAAAATAATTAATTTTGTTAACTCTGGATAATCGCCAAAATAGAAGTGATCGGTTTTAATTTCTTTTAAGTTCATCTTCAAAAAATGGTGTCCTGATAAAATATCACGCGAAAAAATCACACACGAAAGAATATCACGTCGAAAATATCACAGCGAAAAAATCACACTATACGAAAATATCACATCACTAAAATATCACATCACGAAAATATCACATTCAAAAATCACACGCGAGAAAATATCACACCCTAAAATGACACGAAAAAATATCACATACAAAAATCACACGCGAGAAAATATCACATCTAAAAATCACACCCGAAAAAATATCATGTAAAAAAAATTTTATTGTAAAAAACTAATTGTCCGTATATAAAATATAAATTTTTTTAGGGAATTCTGAGATAGCAATCTTTCATATGATACCGTATTTGACTTAGTAAAAACGTTTTCAACGACTTCACGTCATTACCCTATCAAACAAATTAATCTTATTTTATTGATTTTGGATCCCAAATTATTTAATCAATATTCATCTCAAATTTTAGATCGAAAATATTTGTAGTTAACAGATAGGACGGTAACAGACACGCAGCAACCGGTGTATAAAAGCAATACTAAAAATAAATTAATTGCGTGTTTTCACAATTATGTATCTTTATTGTTTTGATTTCGTATACCATTTATGAGCAATTTTTCTTAACATTTTGATTCTCTTTCTCAGGATGGAAATTTGTAAAAATATTTGTTATCCTTTCTGCTAATATTCTGTTCTTTATTTCACTGGATTCCTTTGCATGAACACACTGCTGCATATAATAATCATGTTGTAGCAACATCTTCAAAACCTGAGAATCCAAAAAATTTCATACCGATGGTACACATTGCTGCAATCTCTAAATCTGTAATAATTATTCTAGGATTTGCATTAGGTATTAATTCTAAAACTGCCATCAACATTTCAAGGTGCCAGGTTCACAGAGCCTAAGTATCATGTCTTATTTGGTAATAATGCTAATATACATGGCTATGTAACGCAACCATATCATTAAAAAAAATAAAAATATTTCTGGAACCACTTTCAATGTTCCATCTGCAAGCCAACAATCATTAGTTACAAATCTGTCGAAGTTGTATGAGCAAAAAGAATTATTATTATTCCTGTGGTGAACATATCCAAGAGTTTTTACTTAATGTTGAGTTGATAGGACTATAACGTGAAGTTGTTGAAAACGTTTTTCACTAAGTCAAATACGATATCAAATGAAAGATTGGTAGCTTAGTTAGAGTACTTCAAAAAATTTTATTTTATATACGGACATTGTATTTTTTTACAATAAAATTTTTTACGTGATATTTTTTTGGGTGTGATTTTGGGATGTGATATTTTTCGCGTGTGATTTTTGGATGTGATATTTTCTCGCGTGTGATTTTAGGATGTGATATTTTTTCGCGTGTGATTTTAGGATGTGATATTTTCGAAATGTGATACATTCGTTATGTGATATTTTCGTGGAATGTGATTTTTTCGCTGTGATATTTTCGACGTGATATTCTTTCGTGTGTGATTTTTTCGCGTGATATTTTATCATAGAACCCAAAAAATACTCCCAAAAAATTGCTTATCATTGCAATGTTTTGGGTTTTAGCACCAGATGGGCAGGTGAATGATTAAAAGTAAATAGATAATGAATGCACTCACTAATTAACGACATTAAATTACATTGACTGCATTCATTATTATATTCAGCAATTTGCATTGTCAATTGACATTTGTGACATCTAAGCAAAAGGTAAACAAAAAAAAATCAAAATTTACAAATAAAATAACTAATCAGTAGATTAAATTTTCAGGAACTAATAAGACGTTGCTTATATTGGAGAAGCCATACTAAATATACTTATAACATAGATACTTATATTGGTGAAGCCAATTATACAGATAAGTGAAATGAAATTTATCTTATCATACAAATATTAATTTAATTTTATTTTTCTTTGCAGGAAACTTTGAATCTTCTTTATGTTCAAGTTTGAACATAGTCAATCTATTGTCAAAGTATGATGTAGTGTTAAAAGAACACACTTTGAATTTGGAGCATGTTAAATCACCAAAAGTATCATATTTAGGGTTCCCATTCGTCCTCGTTTCCGAGGACATGTCCTACTTTTGAGGGCGTCCTCAGACGTCCTCGCGGGTTTTTGACCCACGTCCTAGTTTTTCCTAGTTTTCGAAAAATGAACAATTTAATATTACGACTTAGCATAAAACATAACGATAACGTGTATTGTATCTATAGGGTTGGTTATTTCTATTTTGCAACAGCAACACTAGTGCGATGTCTAATATGAATATTTAAAAAAACTTTCAGTTTATTTATTCGAATCTGTTGTGTTTTTATTGACTCTTCTGCTATCAACATCAGGTATTTCAAATATTTTAGAAAAGTTCATTATATCAGAAAGCGATTCACATTCATAATATAGACGAGCTGCTGAGGGAACCATAGCTTATCCAATCATGAGATTTAAATAATTGGTGATGCTTATAAATCTCATGATTGCTCTGTAGCACTTAATAAAACTATATATTCAAAGATTCTGTAATCTGTCAAAAATTAGCATGCGGAAGAACCAAGGCATAAGCAATAACTTTTAAAATATTTGCACCACATACCACAGAAAAAACTTTACAGTAACTTGAAGATGTCCTAGTTTTGTCCTCTTTTTGAAAATCCAAAATGTCCTCGTTTTAACCAAATTTGTCCTCTGGAGTGTATTTTCTAACTGGTAACCCTAATCATATTTGTCACCAGATATACAAAATGAGTCCATAAATGTTTTAGCGAACCACGTAAAGTTTAAGCTTGTCAACGAAATTAAATCGGTTAAATATTTTGGAATTATGTTTGATAGCACACCTGACATTTCACACATTGATCAAATGTCAGAAGTGATTCGTTATGTGAAAATTGATGGTAGAAAAGTGGAAATCAAGGAAGTATTCCTTGGATTTTTTCCTTTACATGGAAAAAAGCCGCTGATTTAAGCGATGAAATTCTTACACAGAAAAAAAGTAGGGTCTGCGTCGGACCAGACGGTGGAAGTTATACTTCTTTGGCCATTCGCTCGCACACACGCACACAGACAGACAGATAGGATACATTAAAAAAAAATAACTAAAAAAAAACCAAAATATTATTCAAAAAAAAAAATATTATTCAAAAAAAAAATATTATTCAAAAGAAAAAAATATCGTTCAAAAAAAAAAAAATACCGTTCAAAAAAAAAGCAAAAAAAACATATTGTTCAAAAAATAAATAAAAAAAAATATTATTCAAAAAAAAAATTATTATTCAAAAAGTATAAGAACGTATAGTAGAATTTTTTTGCCAGCGAACACAAAATTTGTTTGTTATGCGCATATTGTTTGCACATGCGCATGCACATGCGCATATTGTTTGCACATTCAGTATCTCGATTAAAATATTAAAAAAAACTATTGGGGTCCCATTGAAATGGACAAAAAAAACGCATAAAATTTATAAATTACTATTGAAATTCAACCAATTATAATAGAAACCCAAAAACTAGTAGAAATATTAATGGTTTTGTAGGAAATATAACAAAATTTTGATAATTAAAAATAATTATAATAAAAATAACGACGCCTATGGAAACAAATATCACAACAAACAAATGGTACGAACTAGAAGTAGAAATTTAACTAATATAATTGTTTTGAAAACAAATTTATCCCAAAATAAATAATACATCTCTGTTTTACTTTTTGTCTCTATCTTTTATCTCTTGCTGCGTCGTAGCTGTCAGAAATTCGCTGGCAAAAAAATTCTACTATATAATCGTCGATTTTTCTTATGTGGTTTTCTTTTGACTTTTCTAAATCAATTTATAAATTCGGGTCTGAAAAGAACAAAAAACAAAATTTGATGTGAAATATGTTTGTATTAGTGATATTTAAATGGCGGTTGTCTACTTTTAAATTTGAAAAATTTCGTATAATAGCATATTCTGTAATCGCGTATTGAAATATTTATAAAAAATTCAATTAATTTGTACATAAAATAATTTTGTTTTATTCATTCATATTTGTTTTCAATTTAAATTACTTCATTTTAGATAAAAGCGTCTCGTTTTTTTCTATGATGCATCTTTTTTCATCCGCCCAATGAAATATAATATTTTAATTCTAATAAATCCATTTAAGAGTTTTTTTTTATTTATTAAGAGTTATTTTATTAAATGTTAGTTACATTATTGTATATATATAATATAAAACACAATAATTAATTCTTCAAAATTAACAAATTCATAGTTATATAAAAATTGTCGTCAACAAAACGTTTATTTTTTAAATTTTCTTTGTTGATATTAGTAATGTCAAAAAAATTTACGAAAAAATGCACATTTTTTTTTTTGATGTAAATCGGAAAAAAAATTGATGTTTTTGGGTGAAAAGAACAAAATTTTTGATTTACATCAATTTTTTTTGATGGATTTGGGTGAAAAGAATTCGACATTAGTTTTCTTAGTCAAAAAAATATTCAAAAAAAAAATATTATCCAAAAAGAAAAAAAAAATATTATTCAAAAAACTAATAATTATTAATTACTAGAAGGTAACCGCACGGCGATTTCCGTGCTTCCCAGATAAAGTGGTTGAAAACAGTTTTTTTTGAGTAAATTCTCCTATAGTTTTTTTTAATGTCATTTAATTTAACTTATTTTATTAGTAATATGTATATAAAAAGTTTGAAAAAAATGTAATAGTATCATTTTACAGTCAGCAAAAGCCATTAAGTAAATGTCTCTAAAGCTATAGATAAATTTACATATTAAATGTATGTTAAAATTAAAACACATTTGACAGACAAATAATAATTAAATAATTTTTCATAAATGTAGATGGCAAAAGATTAAGGTTAGAAAAAAGTTAAAATTTTATTCCAAAGATTTAATTCAAATAATTCAATGTGTCACGAACAATTAGGTGAGCGTAAATATATTTGTTTATTGGATGTCACAATTGTCAATTACTTACTCCGAAACCACCGTACTCGTCATACAAAATAGGTACACTGGTTCATTGCTATTGGTTTAGCGTCCTATTTCATGTAGACTTATAATAATTTAGCAATCCAGAAATTTGGCTGTTCTGAAGAGGGTCGTATTGCAATTTGCAAATATATTTTATCGATTGTCTGCAATACTCTACTACATTGATGCATACGCCGGCCGGTTAAAGAATACCACCATTTTTAGTGAATATTTTCGTTTAATGGGTTTTATCGCTTTATAGTCATCGTCTTATTTCGACATTCCTTCCCACAACTTAAAACAAAAATTGGAAAAAATAAAAATAAGACTAATTTCATTTGTAAATTCAGACTTATATATTATTATTAAAACAGTCAAATCACACCATTTGTTAACATATTTGCATATATTTTATAGATCCCTTGCAATAACAATAATAGTTTTGAAAGTAATGGAGAAGCATATTTCACTCAATAAGTAAAACACTTTAAACCTGTAGCTTTGATATTGTTCATAATCTTTTTCTTCGGTACTAAGGTTCCAGTGCAAATTCTTGGTTAATCAATGTTTCTAAGAAGAGGAAAAAAACGTCAATTTCCAATTTTTGGAACATGTGAGGGCAGTTTTGCTAATGCAAGCAGGTTTGTTTAATCATATATAAGCAATGCTTAAATGTATCGTATTGGTGCTAATGCATAGAAATATGTACATATTTTATATAATTGCAAACCATAAGAACATATTTGTTGTAAATTAGAAATATGTACTTGTTAAAAAATAATTTTACATAATTTTCATATAAATGTACATATTTGTTTGTCACATTATACATTAACTATTCCTTTTAATGATAATTCCGAAAAGTGAAAAAAAAAATTGATCAAAGATAACTAAGCGAATAATGTTTTATTATTATAAAATATGATTGATTTAGTAATTTCGTCTTTATTACCATACAGCATAAGGTTGATTTACTAATTTCGTCTTTATTACCATACAGCATAAAGTTTAAAATATAATTTAAACAAGCGTGACGCGGTTTCTCGATTAACACCCCATCAAAATATTTACAACGAGCGCAAAGAAGTATAACTTCAAAAATTGAAGTAATGACAACCTCATCTCGAAGTTGGCAGTTTATTATTCATTATTTCATTCAAAGAAAAGATATTTACAAACAATTTCACCGTAATTGGGACAACTACTTAGTACTTAGTAACATTTTCCTGATAACGGAATGAGGTTTATTTAAAATATAAAGTGTTATATCCAATATAACAGCATTTGAATGAAGTTAATAATTCTTTGGCCCTATACCTAGAGTTGCCACCTTTTCAAATTTACAAAACGGGACACAATCGTTTACACTAGGGTTTCTCATTTCCCGTAGAAATTCAAATCCCGGGAAGCCGGGACAAAAAATATTAAATTCCCGGGATCCCGGGAAAGCTAAAAGGCTAGATTTTTCTAATTGGATGGTAGAAAAATGTGTAAAATTAAAACAATACAAAAAATACGCTATTGATTTTTAAATTTCCATTATTTTTAATGAGAAAAACTTCAAAAATTAAATAAAAAAGGAATATATAAAAACAAAACAAAAAAAAATTCATAATACTAATTTTACCAATGGCGCGGCGCCATCACTCGATTTTTTCCGAATTTTCGTGACGAAACGTCCTGCCACAGAAAAAGGTCTTTCCGATTCAATTGATGTCGGTGTGATAGTCATTAGGGCATTGAGTAATCTAAATTATTTGTACTCTGCTTAGTTGCTTCAAAAATTACCAATTCTTTTGTGATGTTTTTAACGTCATATGATACATGTTCTGTGATACAAATAAATCAAAATCACAATAACAACAGTACTTCTCAGCACCTTAAGACAAAAAACATTGGATCCTCCGTCCGTATTTTAGAATTGAACATTGAAAGCATTAGCAAGTCAAAAACTGAACACTTAGAAAGAGTATTAAAGTTATTATTTCGATATCAACGTTATAATTCCTCTAGAGGAAAAATTGTTGGTTATAAACTAATTAGTGCTATTTACGATCCATCAAACATATGGATCTGGCACGTATATTAAGTCAGAAATCATGAACTGCACCCATTTACTTACACCAGACGGACAACGATATACATCTTATTATTGTTGATATACAGCGTGGCCAGCTGATACTCTACCATTGTTTCACCACCCAGCAATGTAGGTTTGTGACTTTAATAGCCATCACAATCAGTGGTCCTACTCAAATAACAATCCCAATGTTATACAACTAACTGACAGGACCAATCGACAACATGTTCCTGATATATAATACGAAAGACATGAAAACCTAATTAGATCTGCTAGATGGCCAAGTTATTACATGCCCGACCTCTGTGTTTCCACAAAAAACGAACAACGTAACCCTATTCCAATATCTAGGGCTGTTTTACAAGGTTTTCCACGCTCTCAACGTCGTCCAGTAATTTTTGAGGTAGGTTTCCAAATCCTACACGTAAACTCTACTCCTCAACCTGGATGCAATTTTAACAAAACTGATTGGACTAAATATGGGTCGAAGTTGGATGCAGTGATTCACTGGATCCAACTCATTCCGAAAAATTACGATAGGTTCGTAGGAGCCATCATTTCAACTGCAAAGAAATGCATCGCAAGAGACTTCCGGTGAAGAATACATTCCTGGTTGGAGTAGAGAGAACGATATATTTATTATTTGGGGAGCACCTTAGGAGTGGTGAGGCAGACGTGGTTGATGACTTAATATACTCACTGGACACCACGAGGTAACAAAAGTGGATTAACGCAGTTGAAAACATTGATTTTTCCCATTCTGGTAGGGCAGCTTGGAGTCTTCTTCGGAAGCTGGATGGCTCAAACTCAGTTACTCGTGCTAACAATGAAATAAATTCAGACAACATTGCAAATCACATTGTAAACATGTCTCGTTCCTCTATTAATCACCTTCATAAGAGAACCATTAAACATAAATTAAGAGAAATGAAGCGCAAGTTTTAGGTAGATTTCTCAGAAAAATCTACCCATTTTAAGTTTTATTGGTTTTAATTTGTTGTGTTTATGTGTGTCCAAAAAAACCATACAAAAAAACCATGACACCATATGTGTCAAAAAAACATTTTCCTAATTTTGAACGAAATTAATTACTACAGAGGGAAAAGAATTAAAAACTACTCGATTTTCGAGTGAGAATTTTTTTTAATATCTTTGGAAAAAGTAAAAAAAAAATGTTAATAAAAATTAGCGGGATACCCGGGATCCCGGTATGAAATCCCGGGAAAACGGGATGCGAATTTGCCCCCGGGATCCCGGGAAAACGGGATCCCGGGATCCCGTTTGAGAAACCCTAGTTTACACCAAATCGAATAGCAATCTCGGCTAATTACGCTTGGTTTTTGGGTTATTGGTTATTACGCTTGGTTTTTCTTAGCCCGAGCGAAACTAGATGTTTTAAAATAATTAATTAAAATTAAATAAAAATGAAAACAAACATGTAAATTTCAAAAATTCGAAGATCAGTTTTGTTTATTTATATTTTATACCAATTTTTGTAGTACCGTACTTTGAATAAGTAAATCGAGGAAGACGATTTTGATGTTCATATTGGCAAAATCGTCGATTTATTTTAAAAACTTTATAGAAATTATAAAAATTTGATGAATGAACCTAAAAGGTGTTTTGGTAGCATTCAGGTGCGTTTCATGTGAATAGGTGATTTCCTTAAAACAAATCATTTCATTTTTAACAAATTCATTTTTATTAATATTTGAGTTCATAAATTTGAAAATATTTACGAAAACGTATGTTTCCTTTCTGAACCTAGCATGCATGGGAAAGTATAAAATGAAATGTTTTGGACCCACTCGAGTGCGGTGATATAGGAAAGGTTGAAATGCTTTAAAGGGATTACCACTTTTATAGATAAATTACCAGTAATGTATTTTTTTATTATGTTTCACCCCTCAAACCCAAACGTAATCAATGAAAAATCTTATACAATTCACAAGATCAATAGTTGCTTACAAATTTAAAAAAAAGAGTGAGTGAGCTGCTCAAAATTAAATAATTCTCTAGCTTGGGCACATTTAGTGGGATAAATAGTTTAAAAATGGTTCAAACCCAGTCAAGTGGGTGTCATGTGATTGGGCATTCATTATAAGTAACATCGTAATCCAGTAATATTTTATCAGATTCTAAAATTTCGTTAGATAATTGAAAATATAATTGTAAGCTACCGTTTACAAAAACTTAATTGTTGTTTTCCACAAATAAATTAAAATATGTGAGTGTTATGAATAACGTGAATAAACTATTTGCGGAATCCTTGCCGTTCTTTTAACATCCTTGACGTTACTATCATTCAGACCAGTTTCAAACTATATCAAATTTGGCCAAATAACATCGAAATGAAATAAACTTTACATCAGGTAAAGGGACAAACGTCGTCGTATGCTATACTAAAATTAGTTATCGATTTTAGTAACAGTTATTATATCTCCCCCAAACCAATTTTTCATTTAAACTTGAACCAGAAACTTACAGACTTGACCAAAATAAATCGGCTTCATTCATCATTATAAGTCGGCTCTTTAGACTAGATTGGGCATTGAAAATTGGCAAGCATGTCGATGTTCGTTAACACACTTGGCTTTACATTGCCTAACAACATATTAACATAAAACGGATTTTATCAATTCAAAAGTTACAACAAAACTCCGTCAATTTGACTAAGATTTTTACGCTATGGCATGCAAACATCCAATTTCTTTCATAACGACTTCATTTTCTTTAAACAAAACACAGAAAACAAACGAAATCATTCAAATATTCTTAACAAAACAGTAGCCAAATATTCTCAACAATTCCTATTGCTACAATAACGTTGAGCGTTTTCAATCATTAAACTTTTGCCATGAATGTGATTTCTGATATTAAAGTTTCATCTTCATCGGGCGTATTTCGTTTTCTGTTATAATTTTACCATTCGGAGAAGTTTAATGCCAAAACAAGTTAGTTTTTTAGCCAATCTGAATTAAATTTGCATCGTGTTTTTCCTACAAATATTCATTATTAGTAGTTTTTGGTGTTAAAATGAAGCAGACAATAATCTAAAATAAAGTTCAATTGGTTAGATTTTTAAAGACAGATAATATTTTTTCTTTTTTTATCAAAACGGGACAAACCGCGTCCCGTTCGTAGTTACGTCGGGACACGGGACATTCAGCTCTAAAACTGGTCTGTCCCGTTCAAAACGGGACGGGTGGAAACTCTACTTATACCATGAATTTTTCATTTTAAAATTCAAGTATTTGAGATTAATTGAACTATATTTAATTTTCAGATAAATATTTCATGTGATTGTCTCAACTACATCAGCTTATAATTGTGCAGTTGTTGAATCAATCTCGTAGTTCAATTGGCCATATCTGCACGCACGGTGAGGTTGAGATAACTGAATTTTGATTGGAAATAGGACATGCTTTTTTCAGTGTAAAAATCTTGAAAATGACGGTATAGATGTTATGAATTGTCGTTCCCAAGGTTATGATAATGCAGCTGTTATGATTAGTATACCTGGAGGAGTGCAAGCTATTATTAAAGCAAAAAATAAAAAGCAATTTTTGTGGACTGCATAGATCATTCAATTAATTTATGTGGCCAACACTCATTTGCACAAATTGTAGCTTGTGTAACGTTATTCAGAACAGTGGAAGCCATTTTTACATGTTTTCCTGCTTCGACTAGCCGCTGGGAAGTGCTTGTTAAACACAACAAAGCAACTATTAAAAGACTGTTAACAACGCATTGGAGTGCTCATTATGCTGCAGTATAAGTATTAACCGAAAATTTAATTCAATTGTGGCTGCAATTGAGAAGTTAAGTGAGAGTTAAGTGAAAATGTAGACATTAGAGGCGCTGCACAGAACCTTATCCATGCAGCATGTGATTTTACGTTTCTTTGCTATCTTTTGTTTTGGAATGATATTGTAATGGAAATAATACCTGTGCTCAGATTGGATTGCAAAGCAAGGGCTTGAATATTGATCAAATAGTTACAAAAATAGAGTCACATTGTAGAAGAGGCAATAGATCTTACTGCGAAAAAAACGGAGGACTATGACATGGCTGGTGAGTTTGCCCCTGATGTTGAACTGACACTGAGAGCTCAACTTAAAAGGACATGTTGGAATGTCTTGACCGATTCAGTGTTGAACTCCGAACTAGACTGAAGTCAGTTCAAGATTTAGCTTCATTGTTCGAGGTTGTGCAGACAAACACTTAGCTTTTGGCGAACAGTGAAGAGCTGAAATTATCTGTATCATAATTTACCGGTTTTTATGATGAGGTATCGGCAACAGAACTCCTCATAGAGACCAAGGTTGAGGAGGCATTTAAAAGCGGCCAATGTTAGTTTCTAACTGGGTGTACCTAGATTTTTTGAAATTTATCGTAGAATGGGATTTTTCAGAATTTCTTCCAAATCTTACCGTCGCACTAAAGTTATTTATGACTATTTGCGTATCAGTGGCTTCGTGTGAGAGGAGTTTTAGCAAATTAAAATTAATTAAAAATTACTTGCGGGCAACAATGCCCCAATTAATAATAATGCTCATTTGTATTAATTAAAAAAAATTATAAATTACGTTTATCGGCTTTTTATTATTATTGACAGTTTTTATTTTTGGGGTGACACCACAATATCCGCCCCGGGTGCCACCCATGCTAGCTACGCCTCTGGCACCGTCTATTGAGAAAAAGTCAAAAAATGCAAAATTATTGCCCTCAAAAAGTTTGAAACTTGCATCTAAATCGAGAAAAGAAAACGCAAATTTTTTCCGGTCAACATTTTTAGAAAAGAATCGAATAGAAAAAATGTGACCTGAAAAAAAGTGCAAAAAGTCACATTTTTTTTGTAGAATCGAAAACGCTTTATATAGTGTATTCTTTTCGACTGTACTGAACAAGTTCCAACACCGAATTATCGAAATTTGTGTTGCGCCTTTTGAGGTGCGCCAGCACAGAATTATGATTTCGATCGTATTCTTTTGGAAACAGAATTGTTATTTTGCCCACACCCAGTACAAAAAAATAGCATCATAGAAATTGGTGGTGTAGAAGTTGTACTGAAATTTTTTTTGTGATTTTTGTTTGTTTATCGTATTTGGGATGTTTTTTTTTGTATAACAGGTATTAATATTGTTACTATTACAGAAAAATCTAGACTATTAGTTTCTTCCAGTAAAATCAAATCACAACAACAAATGAATGAAATGAATAGTGTTGTTGTTGTTGTACATATTCTTAGAATTAAGGTCAACATCTATTATTTAATCTATTATTTTCTCAAGGTTTCTCTTAAGTAGGGCTTCCAGTTTTCAAAAGTTGTTCGGCGGGACAATATGTAGAAAAATATTAAGTACCTACATATAAAGGGGAAAGTCGTCGGAAAAGAGAAATGTTATTTAAATTTTACTTTTTTAATAATTAAAATTGTAGTTATCCCATAAAAGCAGGGTTAAACAAAATAAATATTAAATTTAATGTATTTTTTGGCATGGAAAAACAATTAAAAATTCAAAAAACATTTTAATTGTATTTGAAATATTTTTTTGGTCAGAAAGTAACTTCTTAAAGGCTAAAAATAGGAGATAGACTAGACTAAGCCATCTTGTTGACACATGACGAAGTAGTTCTGACCATTCAGTACCGATCCATTCAAACATTTCTTTAAGTACTGTCATCTGTGGTGCATTTAATGGAAGCACTGAATTCATTAAAAATTTTATTAACAATTACATCAATTTTTAACATCAACATCAAATTTTTTAAAAGATGAAACACCCTTTTTTACGGTATTAGAAAGTATGTGGCAGTTACAAACAATTGGAATAATATTTTTATTACAGTGAATTCTTTTCGACTGTACCGAACAAGTTCCAGCACTGAATTATCTAATTTTGTATTCTTTTGGATTGAATTTCAATACAAAAAAAATTATTCGGTGTTGGAACTGTACTGAAATTTGTTCGGTACACAGTGGCGCATTTAGAAATTGGCCGCCTATAGACTAATTTATATTACCGCCTAATATATTTTAAAAAATTATCAAATGCGAGCGCAGCGACCAAAACAAGCTCGCTCGAAAATTTTTTTCGAAATTTCAAGGTCACGTTATTTACAAGTACTTTAAAATTACATTTTTAATCAAAAACGTGCAAATCTGGCAAAAATAATTAATAAAATACAAAAAACGATAATAATACAAACGTTTATTAAAATCAAATAAAATGCAATAAAAACTTCATTTAAGAAATTTTGCGAATTCGATTGATTTAATCTGGATTTATTCTGGCTCTCGCCGCCCAAAAAAAAATTTCTGTTTTGAAAAATTTGTATATTTTAAAAATTTTCCGCACCAAAATTTGCCGCCGTAGGCTGCAGCCTAGCTAGCATATTTAGAAATCCGGCACTGTCAGTACAGTTGAAAAGAATTCACTATATATAAGAATTCACTATATTTTTTCTAATTCTGTCATTACACTTTGGTTTTTACCAAAATTAACATTAGCATATTCTGCGCAGAATGCTACTTTATCAATAAAAAGATTGTTAAAATAATCGTTTAAGCGATTCAGTTATATTAACTGATTTTTGGGTCTCCAAACTATAAAATGCCAACAAACCGCTTGTTGCACCAATATTTTTATCGATAAACGTAATAATGATGGGAAATGTTTTTACGTTCCCTTTATTAGACGCGCCAATGCTTATAGAAAAATATAAAGATTTGTTAAAATTATCCAATAGGAGTTTTTAGACTCTGGACCTAAAACTTTAGAAATAATTTTTCTTAATTTTTCCTTACCGCTAGCTAATGGTTGAATTCAACCTAATGGTTTAAGCTTTAAATAATGAAAAAAATAATTTTCCTGAACAATCAGTAGCCACATAAGACAATACATTACAGCATGATACGCAAATCCCGCCACAGCTACAATGACATTTATTTGGCCAATGGTACTATTTGCTGGTATAAATGATGTTTTTATTAGACAAACTTGCATTCAAATTTCTGATATGCCGTTGAGAGTTGAGACTTAGAATGTTTATGTCATTTTATGTTGGGCCAGTTAAGAGTCAATCAAAGTTCTTGCTCCAATTTTTATTAAACTTTACATGCCGCTTTAAAAGTTTATGCTTCTCAGCTGTTGAAGATGCAACGCTTTCTTCATAAATATCGGATTCGGATACACCAACAGCATCCATCACCTTCACCAACTAAGTATCTTCTTGACAATTTTCATTACCATCTTTCTCTGCTACTACATCTTCTAAAATTTCCAAATCCTCCAACTGTTGATTTCTTGCTCGGTTTTGGTTAGCAGCAAAAAAATGTCTGATGTTCATTTCTTACCCATAGGCATTACAAAAAAAACTTCATTTAGTCAAATGTAAGATTAACTATGTTTTTTTTTAATATTTCAATTAAACTAATTAATTAATAATAAGCCAAACAAAATTAAAGCGACAACTACAAAATACATCGGATGTCAAATTAGAATAATATGTATATGTAAATCATACTTTGCTCACAGAATTAAAGCGTTGTCGCTGAGCGTTTAAAAATGTAGTTTGTATTTGCATTTTGTAGTTTATCGTTTAATCGGAAACACAACCATCAGAAAATTGTTTAACCGCGACAGAGAGCAAGCAAGTAATATATAAATACACCGCAGCATTTTTTTTTATAAAGTTTAGTAAATTGGTGTTAGGCGGGATTTTTTGGTGCTAAAGCGGGACGTCGGGACAAAACTTGTACGGCGGGACAATTCCGCCGAAATCGGGACGACTGGAAGCCCTACTCTTAAGTGACCTCAAATTTTTTAGAAATTAAGCAGAATTGTATATAAGCAATTGTCTGTTGTAGATTAGAATTAGTTTTATTTTAAACCTGCGATAGTGAAGTTAAAATTATAAAAATGATTTTTAAATTAGTTATTGTGAATAAAGTTATGTGTTATTGAGTAGAAATAATTTGTGTTATTGGAAATTTCTACAATAAGCCGTTGGAGTTTCTGAAGCTGTTAAAAGAATATTCTAGTTGGGAATATTGTTTGCTGTATTGTTTCCTGTTGTTGTGAAACAATTAAGGTGTTGAATACTTAATATAACTTGGTGTTTGTGCTTACTAATCAGTGATCGAAGTCTGAAGAAATTTGGGAATTGCGTTTATCGAATTGTGAGTTGGGCCAATTCGAAGGAAGGTTAGAAAAACGTAACATTGGTGACATTGGCGGATTAGTTAGCTGATTATAATGGTTTTCTTAAGTGATTTAAAAGTTCCTGAGTTAAAGAAGGAACTAGAACAACGTGGATTGTCAACTTGTGGAAACAAAGGTGAATAGATTCTACGGCTTCGAGAAGCAATGGAAGCCAGTGGAGTAGTTGTGGTAAGTTACCAGTTTGGAGTGATTAGTACAAATGCTGATTCAATAGCAGTTGATGATGACAAAAGTTTTGTTGCGGAAACAACGTCTTCATTGCCATCCACAAATTTCGATTTTACGCAGTTAATGGCTATGATGCAACAAATGAATTTGAATATGAATCAGAAATTGGATGTCGTAAACTCAAATATGGTTGCCAACAAAGACGAAATGAATCAAAAACTTGATCAACAAATCAGTAACATTAATCAACAAATGGCTGCAACCAAAGAAGAAATTAGGGTTACGATCAGCCAGCAACTAGCTTTAAATCGAGATGAAGTAAAACAAATTATGGACGAGAAACTTCTACAAATATCAACGTCATTCGATGGTAAAAGTCGAGAAAATTTAAGGCGAAATCCAAGAACTAGAAGAGAAAATGCTCGATGAAAACAAGAAGGAACTTTCCAAAGTATGTGATTTCGAAAAGAGGTTGCAGGATGTTGAAACAGCTAAAGTGACTTGACATGTGGCACAACAAATAGCAAATATTAAACTAAAGCCACCATCGTATAACGGTTCCACATCTTTTGGCATCTTCAAGTTCCAGTTTAATACTGCAGCTGATCAATATGTTTGGAAAGCTGAAAATCGTCTTGCTGCATTGATGGTTGCACTTTAGGGGGAAGCAGAGTTACAGGCGGTGCCTGAAAATGACCGAAAAAGCTATGCTGAAGTGATGAATGCATTGGAACGCAAATACGGCAGCGATCATAAAAGGGATACAGGATCGAGCTAAAGGGTCGCTTGCAACGAAATGGTGAATCTCTACAGGAATATTCCTCGGCAGTGGAACGGCTAGTTCATTTGGCACACTCAAATATGCCACCATATTTTATGAAGAAAATGAAGATCGAGGCCTTCATTGATGGTATCCAAGATCCAGAATAAAAGTAATGACTACACCTAAGGCGACTTTCCATGAAACAGTCGGATACGCAATGCAATATGAGATGGTACAGAGGATGTGTATGCCATCTGGCGGATGCAGAAAAAGGAATGTGGAGGGGAACATCAAAGGAGAAGTATTGGCACACAGAAGTGGAAGCGACATCAGATGCTGGGTATGTGATGAAGAGGGTCACATGGCACGGGAGTGCAAGAAAAACGGCGAAGCAGAGAGATTGTTGTCTTCAGTGAAGAACAGAGGAGCCGAAGAAACGGAGCACGTAGGGTTCACGAACAGCAGTAGAAAACTCCTGTGCTGGGTATGTAGGAAATCGGGCCATATCTAACAGGACTGCTGGAACAGGAAGCGTGAAAGATCTTCGTCTCCTATTCAACGGAAGACCGTTGAAGGTGCAACTGTAAAGCCAAAAAGTGAGGAGAATGTTGGCTACATTCCAATTTCAAGAATTGCGGTAAATGGTGAAAGATTGGGTATCAAAGGACAACTTGAACGTAAAGGTTGCTTCATGACACTGCATACAGGTTCAGCTCGAACATTTGTTCGCAGAGGTTTGATTGGCGGCGATTTGGAACCACTAGAAGGATGGAAACTCCGAACAGTAACTGGAGAATGCGCTGATATAGCTAAGAAAAAGATCGTTGAAATAAAATTAGAAAACAACTGCTATAAACAAGAGGTGCTAGTGGCAGACATTATGGATGAAGTCATTTTGGGGATGGACTTCATGAAGGCGAAGGGAATCGTCTTCGATTTTGGATGTAGAATCCTAAAGGTTAATAATGTTGAGATGCCACTACTTGTGAATGAGGCAGAGTCGATAGATATTGGCAGCGATGAGAAACTATGCAGTGCAGAGGAAATTACAGAACCATCATCCAAACAGATGAGGGAGAGAAACGGCAACCCACGCAGACGTTTGAACAAACGCCGAAAGTTAATAAGGAAACAAGTTCATGTCCATTACGAAGTGAGCAATGTGGTGATGAAGTGGTTCAAATAGCTTCAAATGGGGACGAATCGCAGCTGAAAATGAGAATGGTTCAGGGACATGGCAGTGCGAAACACTTAAAGGGAAGAGATAAGGAGCACTTTAGAGATAATGAGAATCCATACTGATCACGGTGGGCTGACATAGAACAAAGTAATGGCCAAGTACTTAGAAAGGGACCGGAAGTAGTTCTAAAACGCCTGGGAAATAGAACAAAAATGTTTGGATTCAACAATTGGAGGAGAGATCTAGATCCTGTTCGGGACGAACAGGTTTAAGTGGAGGGTATTGTTACGATTACAGAAAAATCTAGACTATTACAGTTTCTTCCAGTAAAATCAAATCACAACAAAACGCAACAACAAATGAATGAAATTAAGTGTTGTTGTTTTTGTACATATTCTTAGAATTAAGGTCAACATAAAATAAATGTTTTTACTTTTTATGAATTAAATCAACGTAACGTAAAATCAATCGAATATTCTATTATTTTCTCAAGGTTTCTCTTAAATGACCTCGAATTTTCTAGAAATTAAGCAGAATTGTATATAAGCAATTGTCTGTTGTAGATTAGAATTAGTTTTATTTTAAACCTGCGATAGTGAAGTTAAAATTATAAAAATGATTTTTAAATTAGTTATTGTGAATAAAGTTATAAGTGTTATTGAGTAGAAATAATTTGTGTATTATTTTGAACGTTGTGTTACTGGAAATTTCTACAATAAACCGTTGGAGTTTCTGAAGCTGTTAAAACAATATAGTTGGGAATATTGTTTGCTGTATTGTTTCCTGTTGTTGTGAAACAATTAAGGTGTTGAATACTTAATAAAACCTGATGCTTGTGCTTAATAATCAGTGATTGAAGTCTGAAGAAATTTGGGAATTGCGTTTATCGAATTGTGAGTTAGGCCAATTCGAAGGAAGGTTAGAAAAACGTAACAATATTATGAAAATATTATTTTGTGAATAAAAATTAACCAATCGCAATCACTCTGGGTTAATATTTGTAATGAAAAAATAGAACAGAATCCAAGTGAAAAAGAACACTTGGATTTTGTTCTATTCTGTTAGTACAAAGTTTTTTAATTTTATGTAATTTTTTTCCGTTTTGTAGATTTAAAAATTTCGTTGCGTAGTAAATACACATTTTCGAACTGAACGTTTATTTTGGGGTGCATGCTCCTATTAAACGTGCCAAAGTGTAGTAAAATTTCAGCAATTTTTCAGCAAAGGAAATAACTCAAAAATTAAAAGTTTAACAAATTTTATTTTTTAGTGTCCTTTTGATAAGTAATAAACAAAAATATTTAAAAATTTAAATCCTCAAGGTTAAGAAATATTTTTTAGTTGATTTGATGTGTAACCTGAAATCCAATGAATCCTGAATTGAAATTAATGATATAGTTTGTTTTATTAATATTTCTATTAATTATATTTATTATTTAATTTTTTGCTTGAATACAGAATTTGCTTGGTAAAAATATGTTTTTTCTTATTTTAGAGTTAATTAATCAATCTTTGCAATACTTGTCTTTTAAAATGAGCTGTATAATGTTTGTAGAGGAATTAAAGTAATAACAAATTGAATTCAAAACTCGTTCTATTTTGCAAGCAACCCTTATATTGATTTGTATGGCAAAACATTTGTTATTTAATAACCTTCGAACATTAAAGACTTTATTCAAATTCTTTATACCGTAAATAGATAAAAGTTTGATGTTTGGAATAGACCAACATGTGATAGTGTTATATTCTTATGCAATTTCACTTAAATTATACAAATTAGTGGTCCCATTAAATTTTTTTCAATAACTTATTTAGATTTGAATATCTTTAATTATTCTTAAGCAATCAGTTCATTTTAAAAAGTTCTAAATAAATAGTTGGCAAAGACAGCTCAATTCAGTTGATAGCTAGTATTTAAAACCATATTTTAATGATACCTGCATTAGTAAATTGTAGTGAAAATATGCAGACCTACACTCCTTAAACCTAAAATCAAACAAGTTACAAGACTAAACGGAAATCCAACAAGTCATAAAAACTTCATATTTCCATTTTTTAGATATCTTCATTCAGTATTTGTTGTAAAACGTAATTAATATCAAACAAAAAAATCATATTCACTAAACCTGCCCGCAGGTTTAAATACACAAAATTAACTAAACAATATGCTACATCCAAAAAATAACCAAATTTCAACAAACTACAATATTTATTTAATTGTAAACAATAAAATATTAGTCTTTCCAACTAAGATAGCGCAATAAAAACTTAATAAAACAAATAAAATTATACAAGACTATGCAGTTGAATTATACAAAATTGAAGTAAATTATAGTATAAACAATATTTAACTAATTAAAACAAATTCAACAACCTAACAAGATTTAACCAAAACTAAATGAAATCCATATCAAATAAGCTCAATTACAAATTCCTTCAAAATAATTTATCTTCAATTCACAATCCCCATTTCTGTAAACAAGAATAATAAAGACAATATCAATTCAAACTCTTATTAATCTTTATCGTGCCTATGCAACACTATCCACTTCTTCAACAATATGAGTTGGTTGTTGTTGAATATCATTCGTTGAATTAAGTTGCGATAAGGTTGATGCAGTTGCTGTACCAACAACACGTGCCTGACTATTATAGGGTAATGATTTTAATTTTCGCGCTTCACGACGCTGTTTCTTTTGTTGCATTATCAAACGTAAATGATCTAATTTACATTTTGTTTTATTATTTTCAATTTCACTGCTATTGCATTTAATACAAAATGATGATGTTGCAATTGTTGTTGTACGATTTTGATTTAATAAATTACTATAATTGCATCGACACGATATTGAAGCTAAATTTAAGGTTGAACCGTCCAATAAAGAGTCATCTAGTGATATAGTATTATCATCATTATTTTGATGGGAACACATATATGGTATAACTGTTTGTCTAATATTGGAATGTGATTGACAAGCTATAGTTTGTACGGTATTATTGCTTTCGGTTTTTGTTGTTCCATTTATATGACCTTTACATTCACCATATAAACATGACGAAGAATGATTACTATTTGTATTTATTGGTAAATTGGTTGCTATTCCAATCTCATGTGAAGCTGTTGATGCTGTCGGTAATGTTGAACAAGTACGACACACACTTTCCAATTCTGATTCCAGTTGAGTGTGTCGCCGATGTGACGATATCTAAAACAAATTAAAATTAGGATTTATTAACGAATCAAAAATAAATTTTAGGTTTTATTTGAATGTATATTTCTGTATGTACAAAAGACAATGATTATGTACATTAAACTGGTTTAAAAGATTTAGTAGGAAAATAATAATGAAACTTTAACTCCGAAATTCCATCGCCCTGGGGGCGCTGTTGCAAAAACGAATCATGGCACTGACGATGAATAAAAATTACAATTACCATTTTTGTTAAAAAACGACATTTAATCTGCAATAGCATGATATTTGCCAACTGTTCCTATTAGTTGGGCATAGCTGAAGCTGGACAGAACCATATTCCCCGCCTAATTTTATATACATTTACATTGCATGTCATTCAAATTATTAATTTTATTTATCAAATGTTTTTAATTCAAAATGTTTCCCATTATTTATGTTTGTCAAAAAATGGGCTATAATACAATAATCACGCTCCTGGTCTCACATACAGATGCCGACCACCAAAATTTCTCCACATTCAATGTTACTGCTCATTATCACCGAAAATATACGCTTTTTAAGTAAAAAAACAATGCAATTTTGGTTTTTTTTTATAAACTTTCGGTACAGTTATTGTCCTTTCGGCTCAGGTTTCAGGAAAGTTTTGAGCAGAAACATTTACATCGTCATTAAAAAAAATGTCGATCGAAAACCTCTTCGACGATATTTAGTGTCCATTTTTTAAAAGAGAAACAGTTTAAAGGATTTGAGAACTCTATATAGTTTTTAGTAAATCAGTTTTGATAACTGATGTAATGAAATAGTGTTATTAATACTCATCGACACTCGTAATATCTGCACTAGATAGAAATCAAAAAGAAAATTTTTGTCACCGCCGTTACGAGAGTTGAAAATTGACCTTTTAACCATTTGAGGTAAACCCTGTGAAGCGGCAAATATTTCTACCAGCCTTCTATTGTTGTCATCGGCGGTCATCTTAGAAAATTCTAACCACGATTTGTTATGTGGACGTTGAAGTCACCGGTAACTATAACCTCACAATCAGGAAATTTGGCTTTGATTTCACCCACTGATTAATAAGTAGATTAAAAAAGTTGGGATAAAGTTTGTTTGAAGCTGGTCCCCAAACGGTATAAAGCTATTGTACAATGAAAAAAATAGAGGGACTGAAACCACATGGCAGATATATCATGATTTCGGTCTGTGTTAAGAGGTTTTTATAGTTTTCGTTAGAAGGGTTTTATGAAAACATTGTTTTACGTACAAGTATTTTATTTCAGTGTATGGGCGTTAGCGAAAATCCGAAATTCTACGTCCACGCCGTGCTACCTGGGTAACGCTAACAGAATTAGGTTGGTGTAGTTGAGAGGGGCAGAGTAAATACTGCTTATACTCAATGATTCTGCACCATGGCGAGTCATTGGCGCCATAAAACCAATGCAACTCAAGCGTCTGTTCTCCATGTTAGGGGCGGCTTGGAGCGGGCGTCTGTCTTGGATCAAGCGGCTCGCTATATAAATGTGTAGAAAGCGTCTGTTCTCCATGTTAGGGGCGGCTTTCAGCGGTCGTCTGTCTTGGATCAAGCGGCTCGCTATATAAACGTGTAAAAAGGTTGTTTCTGGTGACCTTAAGATGCAGAACGAACCCATTCACGAAAATTTGGGTTGGGCGGAGGGCTAACACCCCATTTCCGTAAAAAAATTATTGTCATGAAATCTGTACACAGGCCTCGGAATATCTCGGATTCATTATTGGAACGACCTCGGAAACTGTACCCGGACTACGATTTAAAAATAGGAACCTGGAACGTGCTAAGCCTTAGAAGACCAGGAGATCTCCTAAAACTCACCCAACAAGTCGAGAGCTACACACTGGATATAGTGGCATTACAAGAACTAAGATGGCCAGGCAGTGGAATCCATGAAACAGCGAAAGGATACACTCTGTATTATTGCGGTCATCAAAACGGAGGAGAATTTGGAGTTGGCTTTCTTGTACACCGTCGCGTGAATCTGCATGTTATCGACTTCTGCCCAATTAATATGCGGTTATGCACACTGAGAATCCGCCCGCAAAAATTCAATATAACGATCGTCAATGTTCATGCACCTACTGAAGATAAAGCAGATGATCTTAAAGACCTGTTCTTCCTAGAACTCGAGGAAGTCATCAATAACATCCCGCGGCACGATATAAAAATCGTGGTAGGTTAATGCTCAAATCGGCAGGATTGCAGAACTTAAAACACATATCGGTCCTAACAGCTTGCATCATACCAGCAACAATAACGGTTTTCGCGCAGCCGAGCTGGCTATGATGTATGATCTAGTAATTTCCAGCACTTTCTTCCCTCACAAGAGAATTCACAAGGCAACGTGGGAATCAAATGACGGAAGAACGGAAAATCAAATCGATCACGTCATGATCTCTAAGAGACACTCTACAAGTATAACTGACGTTCGATCATACAGAGGTGCTGATATGGACACCGATCATATGCTTATCATCTTTAAGTACAAGTGCAAGTTCTCATCTACATTTAACAGACAAGCAAAAAAGACCGTGCGCTGGAATGTCGAAGCATTTAAACATCCGGAAACGCTGAATAGATATCAGGAAATAATAACAAAAAACATAGAAGAGCATGACATCTCTTCTGAGATGCCATTAAACATACAAGAAGAATGGCAAAAGCTTCAATCAACCATTATAGCCGCAGTACAAACTACAATCGGAAAACGACCACCGAAATCACACAACGAATGGTTTGACGACGAGTGCCGCCAATCCGTTGAAAATAAACAAAAACTGCGAGAAAAATGGTTAACAAGGAACACCCGAAGCTCCCAAGCTGATTATCTATGCGCCAGGAAAGCCTCAGCAAAACTTCTAGGTAAAAAGAAACGCGAACACATGAAGAGCTGCATCGAAAACATCAACCAACATGCGGCCAACGGAAATTCAAAAGAGTGCTTTGCCAATGCACGGAATCTGACAAAAGATTTCCACCCAAGATCTACAGCCATCAAAAATGAAAATAATGAACTTACAACAAGTGAACGTGATGTGCTGGCACTGTGGCGATCCCACTTTCAAGACCTACTGAATAGGACGAACGAAGTTCATCCTATTCGAGCAATTGCTCCATCAACTGAGGAGATTTTTGTCCCTTACCCAGCAATAGAAGAAGTGGAAGCTGCCATTAAAAAACTGGAAAATGGCAAATCACCAAGTTTCGATGGAATTCCCGCAAAACTTCTGAAAAATGGAGGAGCAGCTCTGGTCTCACGTATATACGATCTGATTCTTGCAATCTGGGACCAAAAAGAACTACCTGCTGAATGGAAAACAGCTCTCATTGTTCCGCTACATAAGAAAGGTGACCGTCTAAAGTGTGAAAATTATCGTGGCATCGCACTGTTGAACACTGCATATAAAATACTAGCTAATGTCGTACTTGCTCGACTCATCCCGTTCGCCGAATCTATCATCGGTGACTATCAGTGTGGTTTTCGTCCCAACCTCTCAACCACAGATCAATGTTTTACATTAAGGATGATTCTGGAAAAATGTTGGGAGTACAACATCAGCATTCACCAGCTCTACATTGATTTCAGGCAAGCATATGATAGTATCATCCGCGACAACCTCTGGTCCGCACTCATATGTCTTGGTATCCCAGAGAAACTTGTTTCTCTGTGCAAACTCACAACATCGGATCAAATTGTAGAATAGTAATCGAAGGGTCAGTTTCTGATCCTTTCGATATAACATCAGGTGTTCGACAAGGTGATGCACTCGCGCCCATACTATTTAATTTGGCATTGGAGTACGCGATAAGAAAAAGCCAATTGAGACACAAAACTGCATATATAACAAATCTAGTCAAGTTCTTGGCTACGCAGATGATATTGTGCTTCTCGGACGTAGAACAAGCGATATTAAGGATAGTCTCTCTCAGCTTGAAAGAAATGCTAAACGGCTTGGATTATGCATCAACACCAGCAAAACTAAAGTGTTAACAACATCTAAGAACATACCTCCCGGAAATCTGGATACTGGCGACTATGAAGTGGAACGCGTGGAAAACTTCAAATACCTCGGGTCTGTAATAACATCGTCAAATAACATGCAGGCAGATATCAAAGCCGTGTCTCTGCCGCACACAGAGTTTTCTACGCATACTCAAAACTTCTGCGGTCAAAACATCTTTCGCGGTCGTGTAAACTCACACTTTACAAAGCATTAATCCGACCTGTGCTTACATTTGGAGTGAAAGCTGGACACTGACTTCCTCCGATTGTAGAATTCTATCAACATTCGAGAGGAAAGTCATACGAACAATTTATGGTCCATGTAAAGTTGCTGAAATCAGCATAGAATCCGTATGAATCATGAAATCAGAGAGCTTCTTGGAGGCTGCGATGTAATCGGATTCATTAAATCCAACCGGATTAGATGGTTTGGTCATGTAGCAAGGGCTCCATTGGAAAGAATGATAAAAAAAGCGTCCCAACAACAACCAGCTGGTGTTCGTCGAAGAGGAAGACCTAGACAACGCTGGCGTGATGACATCATCCAAGACCTTCGTGATATAGGATGTCGAAACTGGGGTCAACTGCCATGGAACGAGACGATTGGAAGCTGGTGCACAGACGGCAAAATCCCTTCATGAATGTAAACGCCAGAGAGAGAGAGAGAGAGAGAGAGAGAGAGAGAGAGAGAGAGAGAGAGAGAGAGAGAGAGAGAGAGAGAGGGAGAGAGAGAGAGAGAAGAGAGAGAGAGAGAGAAGGAGAGAGAGAGAGAGAGAGAGAGAGAGAGAGGAGAGAGAGAGAGAGAGAGAGAGAGAGAGAGAGAGAGAGAGAGAGAGAGAGAGAGGAGAGAGAGAGAGAGAGAGAGAGAGAGAGAGAGAGGAGAGAGAGAGAGAGAGAGAGAGAGAGAGAGAGAGAGAGAGAGAGAGAGAGAGAGAGAGAGAGAGAGAGAGAGAGAGAGAGAGAGAGAGAGAGAGAGAGAGAGAGAGAGAGAGTATGGGCGTTAAACTACACGACACGACCGACAACACAACAATGACGGTGAGATTGAATTTACATTGACATATATGCAGTGTAAAATTGTTTTTATTCGTTGTAGTCCAAAAAAATGTTTTAATTTCTTATAAATTATTCATTTTTATTTTATTGTGACGACGCGTTTCTGCTTTACTCCAAAGCTATCTTCAGGTCCAACAAAATAAAATACTAACATAACAAAAAATGGAAAATTATATAATTTAAAATATTCTGAAAAAAACTTACAAAAATGAAAACACTGTTTCAAAAAAGAAAAACTGAGAATGAAAATTCACATATATTCTTTTAAAAAATTCTAAAAAAACCAACAAACAGACTGAAACTTTAACTTCTATCTTTTAAATTATAAAAATTAAACAAAAACTGATACAAACTGAAATTTAAATCAAAGCTAGGTAGGAATCAAATATTTAAATGAAAGATAAGTAAACGTTGTCAAAATAGGTGTGATCCGATTGTATATTCATATTATTTTGATTTTTTAATATAAATAGCTTCAGAAATTTTGCGCTTGGTAGTATTTGACTCAAAATTTAAAATCTCAGGATTATCCCAATCAATTTTATGATTACTGGAAACAGCATGATCACACAAAGCACTGTGTGACTTGTTACCCATAGCAATATGATACTTATGATCCTTCAGTCTAGAAACAAGATATTGTTTAGTTTCACCAATATATGTTAGACCACAATTAAGTTCAGCACAATTAACTTTGTAAACTAAATTAGAGAAATATTGTTTGGAACAGGATCTTTAAGAGGTGTGAAAATACGCGTTCGTAGAGTATTGCATGGTTTACCAACAGCTTTAATATTATAGCCATGCAAAACGCGATTTAAGTTCTCAAACAAAACTTTAGTATAAGGAAGGGAAACAAATTAAAGGTGCTATCTTGATTATTAATAGTAGAAATGCCAAAATTTAAATTATTAAGTTATTGATGGTATGATTAACGTGATAATCAATAAATTTAACAGGATAGTAGTTTTCTAAAAGAGTAGTTTTTAAAATTTCGAAATTTTTTTGATGAAAAATGGGATTTGATAATTTTAAAATTTTTTCTGTCAAATAGATACAGTATTTTTTTTATAAGAAATAGGAAGAGAAGAGTTAAAATTCAAATACCGGCCAGACAAGTAGGTTTTAGATACCAATCTGTAATTAACACACCAAAACTATTTTTTATAACTTAAGTGTCAAGAAATGCAATTTTATTTTCATTTCAATTTCAACAGTGAATTTAAGACGAGGATGGAAATCATTAAATTTAGCAAGACAGAATCAATTAATATACTAGGAACAGAGTATCATCAACATAACGTATATAAAATGGAAGAGTAAAATCTAAAGATTCAATAATTTTTATTTCTATAAATTCCATAACTAAATTAGCTAATACTGGACTAGCTGGGGAACCCATAGGTGAACCAAAAATTTGTTGATAAAATATATTTTTATAAGAAAAATAGCAATGGTTTAATACTAATAAGAGTCCTTCAATGAAAATGTCTTTTTCTAAAGTTTTATATTCAACATTATTTTTAGTTTTCCTAATATAATCAAAATTTTGTCGTCGAATATTACTAATTATAAATTCTTGAGAAGCAAACTCTTGAATAACTATTTCAATTTCATCCCATTTTCTATCTATACACTCAAGAACTAATGCATTTGGAATATTTGTGAAAAGTGATATAACATCTAAAGAAATCAAAGATAATTTGTAGGAATAATTACATCTTTTAATTTATCAATAAAATCATAAGAATTTTTAACATGACTAAAGGTTTTTCCAACAACTCTTGATAAAATATCAGAATAAAATTTTGAAAGATTATATAAAGGAGAATTAATGTAAGAGACAATAGGACGTAATGGTTCACCAGACTTATGAACCTTTACTAATCCATATATCCGTGGAAAAGAACTATTATACTTCCGCATAAGAGTTGCACGTTCATTTGTTATATTACTTTTAAGTTCTAGTTTACTAATAAATGTATTTGTTTTTCTTTGCAAATATCCAGTTTTGGATATGGCAGCTACAACATCTTTTTTCAACTATGTAGAACAATTATATGGTCTTGAGGCTAAAAAAATAATGAAGGAATTGCTTAACACATCTAACAAATTAGCAGCTCTAAATAACAAGAAAATTTTCCTATTGAATTGTAGAAGTTATCAAATTATACCTTCTTGGTTAAAACACAACTTCAAAAATTAAATAATCAATTTAATAGTACAGCATTTAACAAAATAGTTAATAATTTTCTATTTAAAGTCTTAAATCTAGAAATTAGTATAACTTTACAGAAATTAATTTTAATACTAAAGAAAAAGATCTTTAATTTCAAAACTTGGTAACATTGTTTCAAATGATGTTTTCAATGATTTTAATGATCATATTAACTTTAGTTATGATAAGCTTTTTAATGAAATTAAACTAAAACAGATTGAAAAATTTAATCTTCTTTTGGAAAATAATTTTGAATTTCTACGAACTGAAATTTTAAATATCACTAGTGAGAAGTGGGTTAAAAATCTTTCAACAGCATCTATTCCTTCTAATGTTCTTTTTATTCTTAGTCTAGGTCCAAAATTCAATTTCCATAATAATAAATTAAATTTTTATGATTTAATCACACATTTAGAATCTGCTATTTTCCATTTAGATGATTCTGATAAAATTATTGCTCGCAATAGTTTATGCAATATTATTAGTAATTATAAAATTCACATAAAAAGATTGACTTCAAAACCAAAATTTTACAAAAATATCTCACAGAGACAAATTCTTTTTTCAATGATAATCCTCATTTAATTGTAACCCAAGCTGACAAAGGTAACATAACAGTTGTTATGAATTCATCTGATTATGATAGTAAAATGTCTTCATTTTTAAATGACCCTGATACTTATAAAGTAATTCCGAAAGATAAAACTGGATATTTGCAAAGAAAAACAAATACATTTATTAGTAAACTAGAACTTAAAAGTAATATAACAAATGAACGTGCAACTCTTATGCGGAAGTATAATAGTTCTTTTCCACGGATATATGGATTAGTAAAGGTTCATAAGTCTGGTGAACCATTACGTCCTATTGTCTCTTACATTAATTCTCCTTTATATAATCTTTCAAAATTTTATTCTGATATTTTATCAAGAGTTGTTGGAAAAACCTTTAGTCATGTTAAAAATTCTTATGATTTTATTGATAAATTAAAAGATGTAATTATTCCTACAAATTATTCTTTGATTTCTTTAGATGTTATATCACTTTTCACAAATATTCCAAATCCATTAGTTCTTGAGTGTATAGATAGAAAATGGGATGAAATTGAAATAGTTATTCAAGAGTTTGCTTCTCAAGAATTTATAATTAGTAATATTCGACGACAAAATTTTGATTATATTAGGAAAACTAAAAATAATGTTGAATATAAAACTTTAGAAAAAGACATTTTCATTGAAGGACTCTTATTAGTATTAAACCATTGCTATTTTTCTTATAAAAATATATTTTATCAACAAATTTTTGGTTCACCTATGGGTTCCCCAGCTAGTCCAGTATTAGCTAATTTAGTTATGGAATTTATAGAAATAAAAATTATTGAATCTTTAGATTTTACTCTTCCATTTTATATACGTTATGTTGATGATATTCTTACCTCTGTTCCTAGTATATTAATTGATTCTGTTCTTGCTAAATTTAATGATTTCCATCCTCGTCTTAAATTCACTGTTGAAATTGAAAATGAAAATAAAATTGCATTTCTTGACACTTTAGTTATAAAAAATAGTTTTGGTGTGTTAATTACAGATTGGTATCTAAAACCTACTTGCCCTGGCCGGTATTTGAATTTTAACTCTTCTCTTCCTATTTCTTATAAAAAAAATACTGTATCTATTTTGACAGAAAAAATTTTAAAATTATCAAATCCCATTTTTCATCAAAAAAATTTCAAATTTTTAAAAACTACTCTTTTAGAAAACTACTATCCTGTTAAATTTATTGATTATCACGTTAATCATACCATCAATAAACTTAATAATTTAAATTTTGGCATTTCTACTATTAATAATCAAGATAGCACCTTTAAATTTGTTTCCCTTCCTTATACTAAAGTTTTGTTTGAGAACTTAAATCGCGTTTTGCATGGCTATAATATTAAAGCTGTTGGTAAACCATGCAATACTCTACGAACGCGTATTTTCACACCTCTTAAAGATCCTGTTCCCAAACAATATTTCTCTAATTTAGTTTACAAAGTTAATTGTGCTGAACTTAATTGTGGTCTAACATATATTGGTGAAACTAAACAATATCTTGTTTCTAGACTGAAGGATCATAAGTATCATATTGCTAAGGGTAACAAGTCACACAGTGCTTTGTGTGATCATGCTGTTTCCAGTAATCATAAAATTGATTGGGATAATCCTGAGATTTTAAATTTTGAGTCAAATACTACCAAGCGCAAAATTTCTGAAGCTATTTATATTAAAAAATTCCAAAATAATATGAATATACAATCGGATCACACCTATTTTGACAACGTTTACTTATCTTTCATTTAAATATTTGATTCCTACCTAGCTTTGATTTAAATTTCAGTTTGTATCAGTTTTTGTTTAATTTTTTATAATTTAAAAGATAGAAGTTAAAGTTTCAGTCTGTTTGTTGGTTTTTTTAGAATTTTTTAAAAAATATATGTGAATTTTCATTCTCAGTTTTTCTTTTTTGAAACAGTGTTTTCATTTTTGTAAGTTTTTTTCAAAATATTTTTAAATTATATAATTTTCCATTTTTTGTTATTTTTTGTTATGTTAGTATTTTATTTTGTTGGACCTGAAGATAGCTTTGGAGTAAAGCAGAAACGCATCGTCACAATAAAATAAAAATGAATAATTTATAAGAAATTAAAACATTTTTTTGGACTACAACGAATAAAAACAATTTTATATTATTTCGTCCAATGAATTAATAATCATATATGCAGTGGTTTCACACTAGACGCAATGTCGGTGTCGCGCCGGCGCGTCGACGAGCAATTTCCCCAATCATGACGTCCCAACATTTTAAATAAAATAGAAAAACAAATTTATTTAATTTTTATTTTTAAAAAAATTAGAAAATAAAAAATCTTGTGATGTGTTTGAATTATAAATTATGTGAATATTATTTTTCATTCGTTGTTTGGACATATTTATCCATGAGTAAAATTAAAATAAAACTTAAATCGTTTTGATAATTGTTTTTTGTATTTTTATGAGTCTGTAACAAAAAAATGAAAAAAAAACAAAAGTTAAACAGAAATAAGTGTGCCGTGTCGGTCTCGGATCGTTGCTGTGCCGATGTCGGATCGTTGCTGTGCCGATGTCGTGTAGTGTGAAAACACTTTATAAATGGGTTACAAGCTACGAAACATTAACACGTTGTCGGGAAAATTATAACTGATCATATATAAACATAATAAAAGAAATATAAGAGCAATTTCACACAAGTTCAGTAAATTTTTGGGAAATTTTGACTTGACCTCTTTTAATTTTGATTATTTTTTGTTTATAGATAGTCTTTCATAAATAAAAAATACAAGTTCTCTTAGAATTTTTTTTTTCGACCAGGGGTCTTCACAGGGTGCCCCTCAATTTTTTGTTATTTTGTGATGTGAGTAAAATGCACTCCTCCTAAAATGCACAGCCTCTCTTTTTTTTAAAACTAAATTGAAGCTTATTTTATATCTAACCAGTTGTGAAAGTTTAGGACACGCGTTATGTTTTGTTTTAAAGATAAAATTCGTTGTGCATATGACTGTCGGGAATCAGTTTTTTTTGTTCTGAAGGAAAATTATAAAAATGGCGTTATAAACTAAGAGATTTTTTTTTAATGTTAAATATCAAATATTTTATTATTAAATGAACTTTTTAAAATATTATAAAAATTATATATGTACAATAAAGAAAATATGAGCAATTTCAGCATTAATCCACAAAAGCGCTTATTGCTATGTACATTAAATGAAGCTTATGTGGAGTTGAAAATAAGTTTCCTGGGGCCCTATTATGGTTTTTTCGATAGTGTTTTTTTTCTCGATAGTATCGAACAATCCGATACAGTCGAAAAACACTATTATGGAATTTTCGATTTCGTTTTTTTTCTCGATAACATCAAGAGTTTCGATAGTTTCGAAAATATCGATTATGGAATATTCGATATCGATTACATACAACCCTAATTTTATTGAACTGATAACTGTTAGTGTGTTGTTAGTTTTTTTGCTAAAATTATTAGTCTATGTGTTGTTTGTTATAAATATTATACTAAATAAATAAATATTTATTTTGTGGTAATGATGTTCACAAGTATCGGAGTTTTTGTACGAAGTGATGATGAATCGACGATGGCTTAACTTCGTTAAATATAAGTAGGAAGCGGTTACGTGATAGTTCAAACGTGCTTGACATGTTTTTGTAGTCTCTCGGACTCTTGAATGTCGTTTGTTAGTATTATCATCTGACGTATGTTGAATTCTGGAATGATTGATATTTTGTTCCACTCGCTGTACCTTAACAGCTACATTGGTTGTTGAATTATCGCAAGATGCTGCAGTTTCCACTTCACATCCATATCGAGCTACAGCGATCCCCTCCACTTCTTCTCGAAAGCTAAGTAGCTTGCTTACTCTTTCTTCTAAATTGCTTAGCCTTTTGACCCTACGATTCCATTTATTGAACGTTTATTTGTTCGCATTTTATTTCTTGTATTGTAGTTGTAATCCTTCCAAACCTTAAAAAACCAAGATATGTATTAAATTTTTGTTTCTTAACATGCTTAACAACAAGCTTACCTTTTTCCAGCCATCTACCGTTTTTTCAGGCGGACCTGCAGAATTTAAGTGCTCCATTACTTCATTCCATTTCATATTTGTAGTTTCCTTATATTGCAAAGATTTTACAATATTTTTCGCAATACCCTCATTTTCCACCATAAAGCCCACCAAAATTTCAAACTGCTCCGAATTCGGAGATTAAAAAAAATTAAGAATCAAATAAAACGTTAGTTTAACATTAATATAATAAAAAATTTTATTTCTATTTCATAAAAATATAATAATACATAAATTTAATAAATAATAATAACTCACATTTTATAATTTGTTTGTTCCTCAAGCGTTACCAAGCGTAAACAAAACACTATTCTCGTCACGTCTTAAGCAGTCGTAAAAATTTCGATATTTTCGAAAATACACACTATGGAAAATTACCATAACACTACTTTTCGAAGTTATCGAAAAAAAACACAATCGAAAACTATCATAATAGCTTATTTACGATATTATCGAAAAAAAACACTATCGAAAATTTTCATAATAGCTTATTTTCGATATTATCGAAAAAAAAACACTATCGAAAAAACCATAATAGGGCCCCTGGATGTGAAAATAGGATTTGCTAAATTCACGTCCCATCGACCACAAGAATGTATAAAATTATCCCGAGGAGTTCATAATGTGTGCGTGTGTAGTGTGTACCATACATCAAAATATGAAACTAATGATTCAACACTCTCAGATGTCTTGGAATACGATGCTGCTTTCCAGAATTATAAAACATTAATTGACTTTGTTTCATGTGGTGAACCAACAGAAGATTGTCATACTTTGAAGTGCAATGAATGTTCAAAAAAACTTCAACAACTGGAAGAAAGATTACTAAATGATTTTGACGTTAAAGGAATCCTTCAAGTCAAATATCAACAATTGAATACCACTGATCGATGCAATTTGGATACTTTAATAGAAACTGTAGAAGAATTTATGAAAAAACTTGTTTACCGTTTACAAATTTTGATACCACACAACTTTATAGCAAAAAAGCAATCTACATTCATTGAGGAAAAAAAAATTAGAATCAGGAGAGTGCTTCGTTCAAGGGGATTTTTCTGAAAACTACGGCTTCATAATTCAGGATGCGGTTCAAGGCTATCATTATAATAATTCACGAGCTACTATTCATCCATTTGTCAATTATTTTAAAAGTGCCGCAAGTGAATATATACAGCACCGAAGTTTTATACTCATTTCGGATATAAACGATCACAACAGTACTACAGTCCATCTTTTCATTACAAAACTTATTGAATTCATCAAAACGCATATAAATTCTAATATTACGAAAATAATTTATAACACTGACGGGTGCGCCTTCTCAATACAAAAATAAACATAACCTAATTAACTTATGCCACCATAAAAAAGACTTTAAGGTTGATGCAGAATGGCATTTTCATGCTACCAGCCATGGAAAGGGACCTTGTGATGGGATTGGTGGTACACTGGAGCGTGCTGCACACCGTTATAGTATAGCGGGCAAAGATATTATTGATACACCAAAAAAACTTTTCGGATGGGCTTTAAAATGGGAATCTACCATGAACTTTGGATACGCCGATAAAAATGCATATCAATTAACAAAACAAAATTACAAAATCGATATAAAAATGCAATACTATAAGTGGAACTCAAAAATTTCATTCTTTTGTACCATTAAATACTAAGACAATAAATGCAAAAATGTTTTCCAACTCAAAAGAAACTTTTAAATGTAAAATATGTAAATAATTTTTAATAACTATATTTATTTTCTTTAACCTACATATATAATTTGTATGATACTTTAAAAAGTTTATTCAATAATAAAATATTTGTAATTTAATGTTAAAATACAATCTTTTACTTTATGATTCCATAATCATAATGATCAATGTTGATCTACGGGTCTGACTACCCTGCGTACTCCAGTCCCTGCCATTGACATATGAGTTAGCGTGAGATATCACATACCACTGGCAATGGCAGGAGATGTCATTAGCCAAGATGATATCTTAGGGTGCTGGCGGACGAACTTTAATTAGTCAACGGCAGCACTTCCAGTCTTAGCTGGGCAGCGTTCCGTAGCGGTACCGCTCATTAGCTCTTCCGAGGAATCGAACCAACACGTAGTTATGTGTGGGCTTTGTGCCTTGATTAAGGTGGTGGACGGTGCGTCTGGGGTGCGCTGCATCAGCTGGATTATTGGCATTTAGTTTTGCTTTGTTTTCTGCAAATTTCTCACAATTTGTTTTTCACTTATTATTTTGTTATTATTTCTTCATCTTATCATGAAATATTGGCATATGTCATATTTTGTAGTATGATAGGATTTTTTACTTAGTTATGCATTTTAAAATAAAACACAAAAAAATAAAATAAACATTTTGATATATATATGGCAGTACAACCGAAAAAAAATAAGTCTGCAAGTGGTAAAGCAAATTTGCGCAATCCACCCGCCCATAAAGCGGCATGTCCACGGAATTTGCAGGGACAAAACATATATGAATCAATAAAAAATTTTAAAATACATGTTCAAAACATCTGCGGATTGAACGCTAACCATGACCACGTGCAACATCATCTTGAGCACGACAAACCGAACATTCTATTCCTTACAGAAACACAAGTTTCTGAAAATTTTCTCTTTATAGAATCGCTTAATTCCAAATATAGGCTCGAATCAGCTTTCAAACTCCATCAGGGCGTATGCGCATTCATTCATGAGAGTGTTGCGTACACGCGCTTTCCAAATTTTGAACTACACGGTGACGGCTTCAATACAATGGTTTTAAAGATTTGTCTTCCAGAAATGACTTTTTTTACAATAGCTTTATACCGGTCCCCCAACAAACGTAACCCAAACTTTTTTAATATACTGACAAAAATTATGGACGAGATTAGAGCAAAGTCCCCTAATTGTGATGTTATCGTTACCGGTGACTTCAACGTCCACAACAAATCATGGTTGGAATTCTCCAAATCGACCGACGATGTTGACAATAGTGGAAAACTGGCAGAAATTTTTGCCGCGTCTCAGGGCCTATTCCAAATTGTTAAAAGCCCGACTTTCACTCCCCGTAATGGCGGTGATAATAGTTTTCTACTAGATCTCTATCTTACCACAATGCCAGATATTACGAGTGTCGATTTTGCGAAAGGTAGTATTGGAAATTCTGATCATTATTTAATCTCATCAGTTATCAAAACTGATTTACTTAAAACTACAGCTCCCAAACCCCGTAAAATATTTCACTACTCAAAAATGGATAAGAGTGGTCTTCAAATTTTTTTCCATGGTTTCCCTTTCGACCGTCATTGTTTTTACACTGACAATGTAAATGTTTCTGCTCAAAACTTTACAGAAACCATCCAATTTGCTATCAATAAATTTGTCCCTTTCTCCATAGTAAAACCCAAACAAAAATACTTGTATTCGAAAGCTGCCAAAACGGCACTTCGAAACAAACGTAGATCATTTAATATTTGGATTCATAACAAAACTCCCACTAATCGATCCCAATATCTAAAGGCCAACAAAATATCTAACCAGATTATCTCAAACGAAAAGTCCGAAATTGACAGAGCGAAAGCCTCAAAACTTACGTCTATGTCTGTTTCTGACAAGAGTTTCTACAGTGCCATTAATTCTTTAAATTCTGGTACAAAATTTTCTATTCCCCCTATTATTGATGGTGATTTAATCGTCAATGATCCCGCAAGAAAAGCTAACTTGTTCGCTGAACGCTTTGCTCTGAACTCCACTGTTTTGGAAACTCCTAAAGAAATACCCCAAATCCAGTCTTCAGGAGTTAATATGAATGAACTTCACTTCAAACCCAAAATAGTCGCTAAACTTTTAAAGGGGTTAAACATCAACAAAGCATCAGGAATGGACAATGTTCCACCCATTATTTTAAAAACCTTTTCCAAAGAACTTGCACCAACTTTAACTAAAATATTCTACCAATCCTACAAATCTGGTATATTTCCCTCGTGCTGGAGGCAAATGTCCAGCCCGTCCCCAAAAAGGGACCAAAATCCGATATCTCAAATTATAGGCCAATAGCGTTACTATCGGTCCTATCCAAAGTCTATGAGCATTATATTAATACACATATTTCAAAATTTCTGGAAGAAAATCATTTAATATCCGACAGCCAATACGGTTTTCGAAACAAAAGATCAACTACCGATCTATTAAACTATGTAGCGCATTGTTGGAACAGCATACTTGATAAAGGTGGTGAAACATACGTTATCGCTTTAGACATCTCCAAGGCATTCGATCGAGTCTGGCATGCCAACTTAATCAACAAGCTCGTTGCGTACGGTTTTCATCCCAATGTTGTGAAGCTGATTCAAAATTTTCTATCCGACCGATACATTTCGGTAGCCTTAGACGGATATTCTTCTGAGTCTAAACTAATTAACGCTGGTGTACCCCAAGGCTCAGTATTGTCCCCAACCCTATTTTTGATTTATATCAACGAATTGTTGAAAATCACCAGCAACCCAATAAATAGTTTTGCAGATGATAGTACTCTGCACAAGTCGTTCGAGCCCCTTCCTTCAAAAGGTAAAATGCACGAACGAATTAATCCTGCCCGGAGAGATGCTGCCATAAACGTGAACAAAGACCTGAATAAAGTCGCCGACTGGGGTGACCAAAACCTTGTCAATTTCAACTCCACCAAAACACAGCTGTTGATTGTTTCCAGATTAAAGACCGAGTTCCCCAAAGATATTTTATTTAGTATGTGTGATGAACCAATAGGTGAATGTAAAAACATTCGTTTATTGGGTGTCACAGTTTCAAATGACCTACTCTGGAACGATCATGTAATGGCGATGGCAAAAAGCGCGTCTAAAAAACTGTGCCTCCTAAATAGATGCAAAAAAATTTTCACTCCATACCAATTGCTCCATGTTTATAAGTCCTATATTCGTCCCTGTATGGAGTACTGCTGTCAAGTTTGGGGTGCTGCCTCTGTTTCCATCTTGGCCCTCTTGGACTCTGTTCAAAAGCGAGCTATACGAATTGTAGGTGATCGAACTTTGACATCAAAACTTGATTCCCTACAACATCGTCGCACTGTTGCTGACCTCGTTGTTTTTTACAAATATCGTCATCAGCAGTGCTCAGATGAAATCAGCGGCATCATGCCTCAAACTTATTCTTACCCCCGTTCCACTCGGCAATCGGCTGCCGCAACCACTGAAACGGTAAAGATCCCGCGCTGTCATACTGGCAGATCGCAGAGAGACTTCTTTGTCCGAACTGCGTACAAATGGAATAGTTTGCCGGAACACTTAGTCTCAGGTGGCTTCAACCCACAGATGTTTAAAAAAAAGCGTTAATCTACACCTCAGAACGCCAGGGGGACCCAGGTCTAGACCTAGGTCTTAAAAGGTATTTATGTGTTGTTGTGACACATATTCTAAACCCTATTACACAACACATTTTATTAAAAAAAAAAAAAAAAAAATAATAACATAATACGAACATAATACTTCTCCAGTCAAAAGTTCCTAAATATATTTAGTTATTTATACGGCTTTTTTGTTTGCAGTCGAGACTGTCAAATTATTTTTTATAAGAGTGACAAGTGATTACTAAAAGTGGTAAATAAATATTTCATTTTTTTATGCCATCTAATACAAAGAAAAGAAACAAAAGAAACTTCTGTTTGTAAAATAAGTAAATCATTTTCAGCAATTGTATTTATTTTACTTATTGTACTACATATATAATTTTTATAATATTTTAAAAAGTTCATCTAATAATAAAATATTTGATATTTAACATAAAAAAAATCTCTTAGTTTATAACGCCATTTTTATAATTTTCCTTCAGAACAAAAAAAACTGATTCCCGACAGTCATATGCACAACGAATTTTATCTTTAAAACAAAACATAACGCGTGTCCTAAGCTTTCACAACTGGTTAGATATAAAATAAGCTTCAATTTAGTTTTAAAAAAAAAAAGAGGCTGTGCCATCTGTTCTTCAATTACACCGTTTTTTTCTTATGTTACACCGTTAAAAATTATTTCAAAAAATTAACAGTGTACATTTTTAAAAACTTTGTTCCAATACCAAAACATATTTGATATTTAACATAAAAAAATCTCTTAGTTTATAACGCCATTTTTATAATTTTCCTTCAGAATAAAAAAAACTGATTCCCGACAGTCATATGCTTAACGAATTTTATCTTTAAAACAAAACATAACGCGTGTCCTAATCTTTCACAACTGGTTAGATATAAAATAAGCTTCAATTTAGTTTAAAAAAAAAAAAGAGGCTGTGCCATCTGTTCTTCAATTACACCGTTTTTTTCTTATCTTACACCGTTAAAAATTATTTCAAAAAATTAACCGTGTACATTTTTAAAAACTTTGTTCCAATACCTATTCAACGACATATCATTTATGAAAATCGATTGAGTAGTTTTTCTACAATCGCTCGTCAAAATGCACTCACATCACAAAATAAAAAAAAATTGAGGGGGCACCTTGTGAAGACCCCTGGCCGAAAAAAAAATTCTAAGAGAACTTGTATTTTTTATTTATGAAAGACTATCTATAAACAAAAAATAATCAAAATTAAAAGGGGTCAAGTCAAACCGTTGTTGAATCTTCGTGAAATTGCTCATAAAGAAACGAAGATACACTCAGCACACGTCTCAAAAACATCTTCATTGAACGTTCAACAATATCAACTAAATATCTATATCTATCTTCTAAAAAAAGAAAGAGAAAATTCAACTGCTTCTGTGGCGAAAATTCCCCTGTACCACTGCTGACTTTTCTCACTTTGTTTATGTTTGTTGGGAGCATACACACTTCGTTCATAATCAATTTTGATGACACATTGACAAAAGTTGAAGATTCTAATGACAGCGAACTGATTAGTTTTTGAATCATATTATTGGGATAAAAGGTCCTCCCGAGCACTCGCTTATTTGAAACTTCAATAACATCAGTTACTGATAATGAATTTTGACTAAACTTGGTTGCTTAAGGTATGTTTTGTAACAGTTTTACATCCCAACTTTCGGTTTGTCACTTCCAGCAAATTTTTCTTTAGTTTTTCTATTCGTATAACAGAATTTATATATTTTGGGATACTACAGCTTTCTTTAACGAAATAATTTTGATGAAACTTTAGCATTTATAATTTAGTCGGTGGTGGTGGAGGCCTCCCTAACACCTGTTTATTTGAAACTTCAATAACATCAGTTCCTGACAACTGATTTTGATTAAACTTGGTATACATGCTCAGAGTATAATTTTTAACAGTTCTGCATTCCAATTTTCGGTTTGTCAATTCCGGTTAAAGTTTTTTTTCAGGTGTTTATCCCTACTGGAGCCTACAATTACAGATTGATTTTCATGAAACGTTGATAAAAGATATCAAATAATATGAGAAAGATTTCGTTAGCAGTACATTGGATGAAGAGTTGGAGGATCCACCATACAACAGGTAGTTTTTCACTATGTTTTTAATGTTTGTTAGACAATATTCGTTCGTGAATGAATTTTGATGAAACTTTGGAAAATGATGCAAATATGTATGACAAGGAGCGGATAAGCTTTTGAGCGATATTGAACAAAGTGGTGGGAGGTCTTCCGAGCACCTGTTTTTTTTTTTAAACTTCATAACATCTGTACCTGATGATCAAATTAGATGAAATTTGGAACATAAACATTTAGTACGGTTCGCAACAGTTCTGCATCCCAACTTCCGGTTTGTCACTTTGGGTAAAAACATTTTTTTACTTTTTCTCTTATGCCCGATTTATACCCTCTAACTTTAACTTAACGTTAACTTAACGTAAAGTACAAATGTATGAAAATGCACTAGAGCATTTATAGTCGTTAATGCAAACTTAACGCAAACTTAACGCTAACTTAACGTAAAGTTCATTTCATTCTATCTTAATGCCTGATTTATAGTCGGTAACGTCAACTTAACGTTAACTTTAACTTAACCGTAACTTAAGACACCTAAAAATTTTGATTTATAGTCGGAAAGAAATTACGTATTCATTGATACGTTTGATCTGATATTAATTATAGTTTTGTAATCAATTTTATAAAACAATCAATTCTTTAAAAGTAATAAACTGATTTTAAAATCAAAATTTAAAATAATAAAATTTGAAACATACATTTGATACAAAATTTAAAAATAAAAAAATTTATTTTCATATTAATTTTCTGCTAATATTTGGCTTTAAAGTCGCTCTTTTTATATCCTTTGCATTTTTTAATAAATAAAATTTTATTTTTATAGACACTTGCAATTAAATATTACTTTTCTTCAGTTTTTATACAAAACATCAAAAAATCCTTAACAAAATCTTTAAGATAGAATGAAATGAATTTTACGTTAAGTTTACGTTAACGACTATAAATGCCCTAGTGCATTTTCATACATTTGTACTTTACGATAAGTTAACGTTAAGTTAAAGTTACCGACTATAAATCCGGCATAAAGATTTTGTTAAGGATTTTTTGACGTTTAGTATAAAAACTGAAAAAAACTTCAATTTAATTTTAAGTGTCCATAAAAATAAATTTTTATTTATTAAAAAATGCAAAGGATATAAAAAGAGCGACTTTAAAGCCAAATATCAGCATGAAATTAATATAAAAATGAAATTTTTTATTTTTGTATCGAATGTTTATTTCGAATTTTGTTATTTTAAATTTTGATTTTAAAATCAGTTTGTTACTTTTAAAGAATTAATTGATTTATAAGTTTGATTACATAACCAAAATTAATATCAAATCAAACGTCAAAGAATACGTAATTTCTTACCGACTATAAATCAAAATTTTGTAGTGTCGTAAGTTACGGTTAAGTTAAAGTTAACGTTAAGTTAACGTTACCGTCTACCGACTATAAATCGGCCATTACTTTCTTTAATGTTCATATAATTACAACTAAGCGAAATCTATAACATTGGTTAGCCATTATTTAAAGTGTTTTAAGGATATTAGTTCACTGTATATCCAAAACATTTTGTTTCCAAAGCTATGGTGAAGTTAGCCTATGCCTCAGCGTCGCAATATTTTTTTTTATTCGAATAACTATTTTTTTTATCCGAAAGATTTGCATTCGAAGTTTTTATTTTTATTCGAATAACTATTGTTTATCGGAAAGAGTTTGAAACCGAGAGAATCATTCGTTTTAAAATTAGTAGTTGAATAGACAAGCGAATAAGTGTCGTCATGTTTGATGAAAAAATAAGTAAAGTGATGTTAAAATTAATTGTCTTCAAGATACGGTATGCCACATCCAGTCTTCAATATGATGTTGGACATACTTTTATTAAGTCTTCAAAATATAGTGTGTTACATCCAGTCTTCATTATGATGTATATTAATTGTCTTCAAGATACAGTATGCCACATCCAGTCTTCAATATGATGTTGGACATACTTTTATTAAGTCTTCAAAAATATAGTATGTTACATCCAGTCTTCATTATGATGTATATTAATTGTCTTCAAGATACAGTATGCCACATCCAGTCTTCAATATGATGTTGGACATACTTTTACTAAGTCTTCAAAAATATAGTATGTTACATGCAGTCTTCATTATGATGCCAACATATTCAAATGCAGTCTTCGTTATGATGTTAGATGTTCCATCCTTCAAGTATTATTAAATGTCGCCTTCATTATGATGTCAAATATTTACTACCGTTAAATGCAGTCTTTGTTATGATGTTAGATGTTCCACCCTTCAAGTATTATTAAATGTCGCCTTCATTATGATGTCAAATATTGTTAAATGCAGTCTTCGTTATGATGTTAGATGTTCCACCCTTCAAGTATTATTAATCGCAGCCTTCATTATGATGTCAAATATCTACCAACCGTTAAATGCAGTCTTCGTTATGATGTTAGATGTTCCACCCTTCAAGTATTATTAATCGCAGCCTTCATTATGATGTCAAAACAAGTAAATGCAGTCTTCGTTATGAATCGCAGCCTTTATTATGATGTCAAAACAAGTAAATGCAGTCTTCATTATGATGCCAACATATTCAAATGCAATCTTCGTTATGATGTTAGATGTTCCACCCCTCAAGTATTATTAAATGTCGCCTTCATTGTGATGTCAAATATCTACCAACCGTTAAATGCAGTCTTCGTTATGATGTTAGATGTTCCACCCTTCAAGTATTATTAATCGCAGCCTTCATTATGATGTCAAAACAAGTAAATGCAGTCTTCGTTATGAATCGCAGCCTTTATTATGATGTCAAAACAAGTAAATGCAGTCTTCATTATGATGCCAACATATTCAAATGCAATCTTCGTTATGATGTTAGATGTTCCACCCCTCAAGTATTATTAAATGTCGCCTTCATTATGATGTCAAAATATTTACCAACCGTCAAGTGGTTCCAAATGCAGTTTTTCATCATGATGTTAAAAATATTTCCCTACGTCCAAAAGCTACCAAGCGCAGTCTTCGACATGATGCCATGTTTCTCTTTTCATCCAGATACAGTCCACTGTCAATTTTGTAATAATAAATTATTAAACGAAATTTAATTGAAGTTCTCTTTTATTTCCAAGATTTAGGATTGTTTAAAAAAGGGGTTCGATATTTTCAGTGATATCCATTTTGTGTTTTTGAAAATAATTTAACCATGCAAAGAAATAAAGATATAGTTGAGCAGTGAGCTATAGTTATTTTAACTTGACAAGAAATAATTAAAGAATTATTTTATGTATAGTATTGATAAATGATTTGTTTTAGGCCAATAGAATAACGGAAAAAGATATGGCTTACGTGTTGTTGTTCGTAACAGGTCAGAAATTTTTTTAATCTCTGGGGTAGGGTACTCACATAACGGACATGCCGAGTCCACTCGCCCGGCACTTGGGAACTGGAGTTATGCAACTAAGTGTGCTTGAAATTTTTTTTTGCTTCCTTGTAAGCGATATAACTCGTAAATGGTGCACTTTAGGACACTGGTGCCATGGAACTTTTTTGTTCCTTAAATGTTTTTCTATAACTTAAAATAAAAAAAAAAACGAAAATAATTTGTTTTGTAGCAAATTTTTGCGAAAAAATGCGAAAAAATGTCTAAAAAACGATATTTTTCAATTGAATTTAGTTGTTTGCAAATAATTGTTTATAACATAATTGACCCCTTTATCTTGTAGCAGAAACCTCAACGAAAAAAGTAAGTTTCAGAACGTTTCATTCGGCTTGACAGTTTTTGCACAATTTCATTTTGCACTTAATGCCCCTAAAAAAGTTGTTAACTTTGGGCAAGCCGCAAGGTCTGAGTTTTCATCCGATTGCAATCTGTTTGACGGGGATTGAAAGGGTGTAGTGTCAACTTTAAATAGCATTTGTGTTGCCTATACCCATATTCAATATTAACAACAACTACAGTGGTTTGAAAAACCCGCGAAAACTCCTTAGTTGCAAAATTAAATTTCTCAACGAATTTTCCACTTAACGAGATGCGGTTTTAAAATTTGCAAATTCCTTAGAAAACGAAAGAAGATAAGAAGATTTAAAAAGAAACTTCTCTAAGATGATTTGGACCGAGTTGTGACACGATTGTGACATTGACCACGATTGTGTCATTGATTTTGTATGCCATATATCGATAGGAACCGAGAATTTCCCTCCAAAATGATACTGTTGGGCTCACAAGACGCTGGGTCTGTGCCTACCCAACACGAGATTGGCTACTCTGACTCCTGCTTGTAACGTACTCTATGAAATAATAAAACGTCCTGAATAGTATACGTAAAACGTACGTAGCGACACGATTCTAAGCACTTTGCAAATTTTAAAAACGCATCTCGTTAAGTTGAAAATCCGTTGAGAAATTTAATTTTGCAACTAAGGAATTTTCGCGGTTTTTTGTACCACTGTAATTGTTGTTAATATTAAATATGGGTATAGACAACACAAATGCTATTTAAAGCTGACACTACACCCTTTCAATTCCCGTCAAACAGATTGCGATCGGATGAAAACTCAGATCTTGCGGCCTGCCCAAAGTTAATAACTTTTTTAGGGGCATTAAGTGCAAAATGAAATTGTGCAAAAACTGTCAAGCCGAATGAAACGTTCTGAAACTTAATTTTTTCGTTGAGGTTTCTGCTACAAGATAAAGGGGTCAATTATGTTATAAACAATTATTTGCAAACAACTAAATTCAATTGAAAAAATATGGAGGGGCTGAAATCTCAAGCTCTGAGATATCAAGACTTCGGTCTGGGTTAAGGATTTTGATATAGTTTTCGGCAACAAAACTTTTATGAGGACATGGTTTTTAGTTTTGGGCAGCGATGAATATCAAACATAACTCTTTGTTAAAGTACAAGTATTCAGAGATAGACTCTGTTTAAAAATTTATTACAAAACTAACACGAAACATCAATACGTTGCCGGATAATTGTAATCAAAATTCCAAAAATACTGTTAAATTAAATAAAATCAAACTTTTTCAAAATTCCAAAAATATTCTAAAAATTAGAATGAAATCAAATATTTAAACTTTTTCTAAATTCTGATGATATGCCAAAAATTCTTAAAAATTCGAACTTTTCCAAAATTCTAAAAATATTGCAAAAGTTATTACAAAATCAAAAATTAAAACTTTTTTCAAAATTCCAAAAATTATAATAATATCAAAAATTAAAAATTTTTCAAAATTCTAAAAATATTTCAAAAATTCTTACAAAATCAAAAATTAAAACTTTTGCCGAAATTCTAAAAATATTGCAAAAATTATTACAAAATCAAAAATACAAACTTTTTCAAAATTCCAAAAATATTTCAAAAACTACAACAAATTCAAAAATTTCCATGTCCAATTTCATTTTAAATTACATTTACGTCATAAAAACAGCTACATTTTTTTTCCCAAAATATTGGCTAAAAAATTAAATGAAATCATTTTTTGACACACTTGACATTATTTTTTGACAAACTTATAATGCCATAATTCTCTATAATAATAATAAAATATCATGTCATACGAACTATTAATTTTATTTTTTTCTAAAAAAATTGGGTAAAAAATAAATAAAAACCTTTCTTTTGACACACTTGACAACATTTTTTGACAAACTTATAATGCCATAATTCTCAATAATAATAATAAAATTTCATTTCAAACAAACAATTTATTTTTTTTCCAAAAAATTGGGTAAAAAACTAAATAAAAATCTTTTGACACACTTGACAACATTTTGTTGACAAACTTATAATGCCATAATTCTCAATAATAATAATAAAATTTCATTTTAAACAAACAATTTTATTTCCAAAAAATTGGGAAAAAAAAAATAAAAATCTTTCTTTTGACACACTTGACAACACTTTTTTGACAAACTTATAATGCCATAATTCTCAATAATAATAATAAAACTTCATTTCAAACAAACAATTAATTTTATATTTTTTTTCCAAAAAATTAGGTAAAAAAATAAATAAAAATCTTTCTTTTGACACACTTGACAACTTTTTTTTGACAAACTTATAATGCAATAATCTAGTTTTTGATCTCACATACCAATCCCGACCATCAAGATTTCTCCAAATTCAATGTTCCTACTCGTAATCACTTAAAATGAACGTTTTTTAAGCCAAAAATATGCAAATTTCCTTGTTTTGACACACATAATGATTTTTTTGACACACTTCCGGTACAGTTATCGAACACAGCGTCCTTTCGGACCTGTCCCTTGAGTATACCTATTTTTAGAAAAAAAAATTTTTGAAATCCCTCCAGCGGTTTTCCCTGCAGCGTAGGTAATGACGGCCGGCCGGCCGGCAGACAGACATACATTTTTTTTTTTTTTGCTTTTTTAGAATCAGGAGGTCCTAAAACGTCGAGAAATGTCAAAAAAAGTGGGGGTAAGAATTTCACTTTGAGCTCATGAATGTAATACTTAGGTCTTTCAGACCGAAGTAATATCGTTTTTTAGACATTTTTTCGCAAAAATTTGCTACAAAACAAATTATTTTCGTTTTTTTTTTATTTTAAGTTATAGAAAAACATTTAAGGAACAAAAAAGTTCCATGGCACCAGTATCCTAAAGTGCACCATTTACGAGGTATATCGCTTACAAGGAAGCAAAAAAAAATTTCAAGCACACATTTCAAGTTGCATAACTCCAGTTCCCAAGTGCCGGGCGAGTGGACTCGGCATGTCCATTATGTGAGTACCCTACCCCAGAGATTAAAAAAATTTCTGACCTGTTACCGATAACAACACGTACAATCCGTAATTCTATTGGCCTATTTGGGTATATTTGTGTTTTTATCTCTATAAAAAAAAATGTTGTTGAAAAAAATGGTATTTGACATGAGTAATTATTTGGAAAAATTATATACAGAACAAATTAGGATATTAAGGAATTATAATTTCAGATTATTGTTTATAATCGGATTACATCAGTGAGAAAAATTTTATTAACTGATAGTGTTTTTGATTTATCTTTTTCGTAGTAGTGGAATAGTAATGACTTATGTTAAGTATGCTACAGACCTACAATCACTTTGTCAATCAATTCGAAAACCAAAATAAACGAAATAAAATTTAGTGTAAAAATCTCCTAAATTTTATTTCGTTTATTTTCGTTTTCAATTGATTGACAAATTGATTATAGGTCTGTAGCTTGCTTTAGACTAGATATACATGATAGATTTGTGGAGATATATTTTACACAAAATATAAAAACATTGGATAAAATTGAACATTTGAATACTTGCAAAATTATAAAGATAAAGATAAAATAAAACCATCAAGGCTCAAAGTAAGACATACTATTTAAGATTTACTATTTCTTGTTTGTTTTAAGTTGGGAATTTTTCAAATTATTATAAATTATTAAGGTCTCTGAATATCTAAAGATATTATGCCAGCTGGAGTTACCAATTAGAATTATTGTTCAAGCTTCTTGCAAGAGTTTATAAATGCTGGTTTTAAAATGTTGAGGATTAAATTTATTAGAAAAAACCAAATCGGGCAAAAAATACCAAAGACTGTAAATAATACTGTAAATAAATCACGCTACCGTTCTGAATTTTGATATTTAAATCGTAAAAAACTGGGACGCTATGGATGGTCTAAAGTCTAAATCACTGATATTTCTTCTTTACTTCAAGGAATCAAGTTTATTAGTAAGATTTTTATTGTCGTTCAATTTCCGTTGTGCAGAATAAAAACAATTCAAACTATTTTTGAATATGCTCTAAGATATTTATAAGAAACGATATTAAAATGTTCCCATAGATTCTAAATTTATGAAGTTTTTAAAAATATTAGTATTCAAATTGCCGTTATTACGGTTTAAAAAAACAACTTTTTTTCCTAGTAGAAAGCCTCTAGTTTCTTAACCATTAGTCGAATTTCGCTGATCTATTTTTTATTTAGCGTATGGTTTTTGTTGTGACACATTAAAAACAAAAATAAAACATAAAATAGATAGATTTTCATGTGAAATCTACATAAAACAAAACATGAATACACATTAAATGAGCTTACAATCAATATGATTGCGCGTCTTTTAGTTAAAAATTAAAAAGTAAAATATTAAAATATTTGAACATTGGGCAGTATATTTGAACATTAGATGTTTATATCGAGTAAGTCTATCCATGCTACTACATTGGGAGTTGCCAATTGTATGTCTGAGATGTCGCCCTGCGCCCCCTGCAATGTGTTTTATGGTTTGTTGTGGAGCTCCGCAGTCACATTGAGGGGACTCTGAGATTCCCCACTTGTAGAAAGAGTCAGCACAACGTCCACGATTCGTTCTTATTCGGTTGAGTGTAGTCCAGGTATGACGTGGCAGATCGAAACCAGGTTGGGCAGAAGTCGGGTTAGTAATAGAAACGCCAGGAGTGTTGTAATCATTCCAGGAGGTCTCCCAGGCATCCAAGATATTAAAATTAGTTGCCAGCAGGTTACTGGCAGTTTTATGTGGAGGCTTTCTTGACTTCAATCGACAAGTAGTGTGGTCACCGTAATATTCGTGCAAGGGTAACGTGATGTTGTTGGTTACCTTTTAATGTTCACGCATGAGTGCATGCGAGCGTCTGAGTTCAGGTGGAGCGATATTGCTCAACACAGGGAGCCAAGGTAAAGGAGTGGACCTGATAGTACCACTTATAGTACGCATCGCGGCATGCAGCTGGCAGTCAACTTTTTGAGTATGTGTGCTATTTAGCCAGATTGGTGCGCCGTACTCAGCCACTGAGTAAACCAGACTTAGAGCAGTTGTGCGGAGGGTTGCTGGAGTAGCACCCCATGTCGAGCCTGCCAGTTTATGCAATATATTGTTTCTCGTTTTAAGTTTTTTTGACGTATTCTCTAGGTGGAGCTTAAAAGAAAGAGTTCTATCGAGAGTAATACCCAGGTACTTTGGCTGTTGATTGTATTTAATGACAGTGCCGTTAAATAACACTGATAGTTCGTGTTCTGCCAGTTTGTTGTTTAAGTAGAAACAAGAACTCTCGGTTTTACTTAGATTAGGAAATAAGCTCCACGTTCGAAAATAGTCATTCATTATCGCCAGGTCAGTTGACAGCAAATCTTCCAAGACACCCATGTTTTTATTTTGAGTGGCCAGGGTCCAATCATCCGCGTACCCAAATTTCTTTGATGTTGTGTCAGGCATGTCATGGATGTACAAATTAAAAAGTAATGCCGCCAGGACGGAACCCTGTGGCAAACCATTGTTATGCATTTTGGACCTACTACAGGAATTATTTAGATGAACTTTGAATACACGATTGAATCTCGATTTGATTTTGCTGAGTGCCGGTTGTGCCGGTTGTTTCAAAAGCATTTTGTGTTTTACAAACTTATTTGTTGGAGCCGCTCACCGAGGAACCTCTAATTGGAGAGGTCTATTTTAAAAGAAATTAATAAAAAAAAGATTCCAAAGATTCTAAATTTTTGAAGTTTTTAAAAATAATAGTATCCAAACGGCCGTTATAACGGAATTAAAAAACAGACTTTTTTTTCTAGTATAAAGCCTCTAGTTTCTTAACCATGTGTCGGACTTTACTGATTTACGAACTTGTCCAAGATATTTATAAAACACATTTTTAAAAAAAGTTTTTTGATCTGGCTCCATAAATGCGACCGTGAGAGTGCCGGTTGATTCAAACGCATTTTGTGTTTTACGAGACTTTTTCTTACCTCTCACTCAGAAACCTCTAACTGCAGAGGTCTATGTTTTAGAAGAAGTTGATAAAAAAGGTTTCAAAGATTCTAAATTTATGAAGTTTTTAAAAATATTAGTATCCAAACGGCCGTTATAACGGATCTAAAAAACAAACTTCTAGTATAAAGTCTCTAGTTTCTTAACCATATGTCGATTTTACTGATTTACGAACTTGTCCAAGATAGTAATAAAACACACATTTTTAGAATAGGTTTTTTGATTTGACTCTACAAATGCGACCGTGAGAGTGCCTGTTGTTTCAAAATAAATTTTTTTTTGCAAACTTTTTTGTTGGAGCCGCTCACTCAGGAACCTCTAACTGCAGAGGTCTATTTTTAGAATAAATTGATAAAAAAGATTCCAAAGATTCATTTGTTAATATTTTTTGAATGTTAGCATCCAAACGGCCGTTATAAGTTATAACGGTTTTAAACATTCAACTTTGTTTTAGTAAAAAGCCTCTAGTTTCTTAACCACGTGTCGGATTTTGCTGATTCACGAACTTGTCCAGGATTTTAATAAAACACACATGTACAGAAAATGTTTTTGATCTTGCTCAACAAATGCGACCGTATATCGCTACGTTGGAAGAATACCGACACAACTCGAAAATTATGAATATTGACTTTTCTGCATAAAATGATCGTAATATCGTCAAATTTTTATGTGCTAAAGTGTCACAATTTAACCTCACTCGTAAAAACGGTAGGTGGTACTTATGTCGCTATTCAAAATTTGAAACTTTACATATTCTTGGCTGCACCAACGTAACACTTTCATTTTCTCAAAATTTCTATTTTCCGAGTTGTGCCGCTATTCTTCCAAGGTAGCGATATATGTATAATTTTTTTTTCGATTTTCCGTCTTTTGGCACCAAAATTTTTCCGAAATTCTGAGATGAGGCACATTGCAAAAGGTAGATTTTTATATGAAATCTACCTAAAACCTGTTTTCAAAACTCTTTAATTGATCAAATTAAATTTATTTTCGAATGTGTTTTTATATAGTTTGATGTTGCTGTCAAATTAAGTATGCTAAATCAATAACTAAACAATAAAGTCTATCATATAATAATAGCTATTTATGTATTAAGGGCGTAAAGTTAGTCTTTTTTGTTTGAGAGTGAAATTGTTGCTCAAGGCGTTAGCCGAGGGCAAGAAACACTCGAAAGCAAAATAACTTTATGCCCGAATTACATACAAAATTTTTGTACGAGTAAGATTCTGTATTATTTGCATAAATTAAAATACATATATTTACACAAAATAGTAAAACATTTTTTGAGAAAATTGTTTAATCCAAGTAGTTTTTCTTCTCATATTTATTTTTCTAAATTTCTATAGCAGCCAATTCGAGAACTATGCAGAATTGTATATAAGCAAATTACCTGTTGGCTGTTGTAGTTAGAATTAGTTTTATTTTAAACCTGCGACAGTGAAGATATAATTATAAAAGTGATTTTTAAATTAGTTTTTGTGAATAAAGTTTAAAGTGTTATTAAGTAGAAATAATTTGTGTATTATTTTAAACGTTGTATTACTGGAAATTTCTACAATCAACCGTTGGAGTTTCTGAAGCTGTTGAAAGAATATTCTAGTTAGGAATATTGTTTGCTGTATTGTTTCCTGTTGTTGTGGAACAATCAAGGAGTTGAAGACTTAATAAAACCTGGTGTTTTTACTTACTAATCAGTGATTGAACTCTGAAGAGATTTGGGAATTGCGTTTATCGAATTGAGAGTAAGGCCAATTCGAAGTAAGGTTAGAAAAACGTAACATTGGTGACAGCGGTGGGATTAGTAATCTGTGAATAATGGTTTTCTTAAGCGAATTGAAGGTTCATGAGTTAAAGAAGGAACTAGAACAACGTGGATTGTCAGCAAGCGGAAACAAAACTAAATTAATGCTACGGCTTCGAGAAGGTATGGAAGCCAATGGAATAGACGTGGAAAGTTACCAGTTTGGAATAGTTACAACTAATACTGATTTAATAACAGCTGATGAGAAAAGTTTTGTTGCGGAAACAACAACTTCATTGCCATCTGGATATTTCGATTTTATGCAGTTAATGGCTATGATGCAACAAATGAATCAGCAATTAAATACAGTAAATATGAATATGAATCAAAAACTGGATGTTGTAAACTCTAATATGGTTGCCAATAAAGACGAACTGAATCAAAAATTTGATCAAAAAAGTAGTAACATCAATCAACAAATGGCTGCTACTAAAGAAGAGATCAGCTGCAACAGCTGGAAACAGTCAAAAATAACATGGCTGTTAATTTTTTTTTTTTTCTTTATTTGAAACAATAAAATTATAGAGATTTATACAATTTTAACAATAACAATTTCTTAAATTTTATGTTTTAATCGTTTATAAAAGCATTGAGATGCTTGTCTATAAACCTTTAGTTTAAGTTAAATTAATAAGCAAAACTTCTTTTCAATAGTTAATAATAAACAATATTTCAAATAATAACAAAAAATTATACATATAAACAAATATTTTCTAATTTTAATATCAAAATGTTAATTTAAAACGAGACGAATTTTGATAAATATGATCTTTTAGTTTTGATTTAAACAAAGAAATCTGTTCCTCATTTTTCAAATTTCTTGGAAGATTATTAAACCAAACTAATCCTCTATAAAAGAAAATCTTCTGAGCTTGAGTTGTGCGACAAAATGAAATATAAAAATCACCAGCTTGTCTTGTTGGATAAGTATGAATATTCTCTATGTTGTTGAGAATAAAATTGTTCTTGATAATTCCATATTTAATTTTAAAAACAAGTAAAATTGTTTCATACACAATTTGCAAGTTAATTGGTAGATTATTTTTGTTATATAAAGTAATAGACGGTGTTAAATAATGTTTATTTTTGACACTTTTTAAAGATTTATTCATTAATCTGTATATTTCTTCTATTCTAAAGGATGAACAAGATCCCCAAATTGGTGCCAAGTAACGAATATGACTTAGAATGTGAGCATTATATATCAGGAACTTAATGTGTTGTGGGAGTAAGTTACGAGTTTTGTACAATATAAAAGCTGTTTTTCGAATTTTATCTTTGATACAATTTACATGATATTCCCAATTTAATTTAGAATCAATTACTAAACCCAAAAACTTTGTCAAATAAACTCTTGTAATTGTTTTATTATTTAAAAATATCGTATGGTTGTCAGCTTCATTAATGTTTTTATTCTTAATTTGGAAGAGAAGATAATTAGTTTTTGAATCGTTAAGAGAAAGAGAATTAGTTTGTGCCCAATCATTTATTTTTAGCAGGTCTGATTGTAATTTTATAAAAACATCAGCGATTGTTTTTCCCTATACACGATAACCATATCATCTGCATACATTTGAAGAGAGCCATCAAGAGTTAGATCAAAAACATCATTTATGTATAAATTAAACAAAAGTGGACCAAGTAACGAGCCTTGAGGTACTCCCTGCTTAATAGTCAAATAATTCCTATTAACTTTTTCTAGTTTAACAAACTGCATTCTTTCCTTTAAATAAGATATAAAAAATTGTATGTATTCAATTGATAGTCCTATATGTAGTAATTTTCTGATCAATTTTTTATGACAAATTGAATCAAAAGCTTTTCTGATATCAACAAACAAACAAGCTGTGTAGAGTCCATCATCTGTTCCCTTTCTTATTTGAACTATTAACTGAGCCACTGCAGCAATTGTACTTGAAAACTCACAAAAACCAAATTGATTTTTGTGAATTAGATTGTTGCTTTTACAATAATAAGATAGTCGTTTTAACAATACAGACTCAAAAATTTTTGCAAAAGTTGTTCCCACAGAAACACATCTGTAATTTGATATTTCAATTTTTGAGCCTCCTTTATGTAATGGTATTACTTGAGCAGTTTTAAGGCATTGAGGGTATTGTTTTTCTTTTAAACATTCATTGATGAGTTTAGTGACTTTGTCCGCTAAACAATCTTTTAAAAATAATGAAAATTTTGCTGATATCTTATCATATCCAACAGCAGATTTTTTATTTAGACTATTCATAATTTCGAGGATTTCTTGTTCGTTAGTAAAATCTATATTCTGTATAGTTTGTGAACTTGTATTAAAATCAAAATTATTATAATCCATACTATTGTTAGGAATTATGGATTCTTTAGAATTCACAAAGTACTCATTGAACATATTACAAATTTCTTTTGGATCTTCGATTAAGATGTCGTTTTTGTTTTTTAATGATATTTTAGTTGGTACATTTGTTTTATTCATAACAAATTTATTAACAAACAACCATAGTTTTCAGAAATCATCAGTAATCAATTCATTTTCAAAATATTTTTTCTTTTCTACTTAAATCAATTTTTTTATTAATTGTCTCATATATCGAAATTTCTCATCAAAATATTTAGTGAAAGGATATTTACATTTTAACTTATAAAATTTATCACGGAGTTTAATTTGTTCAATAATCGTTTTTGTAATCCAGGGATAGTTAATATTTTTCTTAATTGTGGGTATTATTGTTTTCTTGTAAGTATCAATAATATTCTTACAAACATCCATAAGTTCTAAAAAACTGTTACAATTTTGAATTTTTATTTTAACATCATCCACATTAATTTTTTCATAATCAATAACATATTTCACTTTTGGCTCTTCAATATTTTGCTTTATTTTTAATGTTTGAAAACTACACAAAATTATTTTATGGTCACTTATACATGACTCCAAAATTGAAAGATGCATCTGTTTTTCAATACTATCAGTGCAAATGTGATCAATTATCGTTGTGGATTGTCTATTTTGATAGTTTTGTATTCTGGTTGCAAAATCAGAGCATTTTTTATTTAAAATTAAAAATCCATTTGAATTAACTATATCTAAATAATTTTGATTTTTTGGGTAGCGAAATCCGAAATTCGACGTCCACGCCGTGCTGCCTGGGTAATGCTGACAGAATTAGGTTGGTGTATTGGAGACAAGCAGATTAGAAACTGCTTAGTCAATGACGCTACATCACGGCGAATTGGCGCTCTACAACCAATGCGACTCAAGCGTCTGTTCTCCATGTCAGGGGCGGCTTGGAGCGGGCGTATGTCTTGAATCAAGCGGCTCGCTATATAAACGTTTTTAAAATGTTGTTTCTGGTGACCTTAATATGCAGAACGGACCCATTCACGACAATTTGGGTTGGGCCTAAGGTGAACACCCTAACCCCGGAAAAAAACTAATATGTTAAATTTGGTTATCAGAAAGAGAAAAACAGACCCGGACACCAAGACAGAATTTTACCTGGACGTGAAAAAGGACCAGACTACCGAATCGGAACGTGGAACGTGCGCAGCCTGAGCGCTCCTGATGCTCTTTTAAGTCTAGAAACAGAGGCTGAGAGGTATAGGATGGATATTATTGCTCTACAAGGAATTAGACAGCCGATTATCGGAAAACAAGATTTGGATAGCCACTCTCTATACTGTAGTGGTCATCCTTCTCGAAGAGAATTTGGAACTGGCTTTCTTGTTGGTGCACGCATACAAGAAGCCGTGAGGAAATTCATCCCGGTCAGTGAGAGGATCTGCTACCTACGTGTACGCGGTACATATAACAATATTTCTCTTATTGCTGTGCATGCACCAACTGAAGCTAAGACCGTCAACGAGAAGGATAATTTCTACATAGCACTGGAAGAGGTTATGAACCAAACACCAACACGCGACTTCATTATGGTTCTTGGTGACTTTAATAGACAGGTTGGAAGAGATATCTCTTATGGAAATGTGGTGGGTCCCAACAGCTTGCATTTGAATTCGAATGATAATGGTGAGAGAATGACTGAGTTTGCATTATCAAATAATTTGAGAATTGCCAGTACGTTCTTTCCGCATCGATCGATTCATAAGCAGACTTGGGTCTCACCGAATGGAAATACTCGAAATCAAATTGATCACGTTCTAGTAACAACACGTTTCTTTTCGAGCGTTCTGGATGTGCGATCCTTTAGAGGTGCATACATCGGAAGTGACCACTTCCTTGTATGTGCAACGATAAGGTTCCACTTCCCAAATCCAGGCATTCCAAAATTCAATCAACGGAAACGTTTTAACATCTCATCATTAAAGAATGCTGAAACAGAAGAGAGATATCAAATCCATATTGCCGAAACATTGGAAAAATCAGAAACCATTAATGGAGACGTCGATAAGTCATGGTATTTGCTCAAAGATGCTGTTTTAAGCGCTGCTGAGGGAATACTTGGACGACCAGAGAACCACTCCCAGAAGCCATGGATGGATCAAGCATACCTTGATGCTATTCAATACAAAAGAGATTGCTATTTGAAGTGTCTACAAGGACGCAACACCAGGTCCACGAAGGAGAATTATAAACTGGCAAGACAAGCCGTTACAAAGCTATGTAGACGAACGAAGAGAGAATGGTGGAAGAGACAGTGTGAGAAGATTGAAACCTTCAATAAGGAACATCAATCGCGTAACTTCTTTCAACAGGTTAAAACCTTAAAGAAGGGCCCTCAACCTAGATCGACTGCTATTCAAAACGAAGATGGGGAGCTACAAGTAGACCTTAAAAATATTTTAGATACTTGGGCCGCTTATTTTGAGAATCTTCTCAACTTAAGTGACCAGCAACAAGTCGGGCGACGAGCAAAGCTTATTCGTGCGTCAAAGGTACATGTAGACGAACCAACCAAAGAGGAATTCGAAGCGGCGCTGTCTAAATTAAAACGCAATAAAGCACCTGGTATCGACGATATAACATCCGAAATGATTGTAAATGGTGGCGAAACTCTATCCTTAAGATTGTTTGAACTTGTTCAAATGATCTGGAGGACTGAAACCATGCCACAGGACTGGAACACAGCTATGCTGATACCAATCCATAAAAAAGGTAATCGCCTACAATGTGCAAACTACAGAGGAATCGCTCTCCTTTGCACAGCATATAAAATCTTTTCTTACATTTTGCTATCCAAAATCAATCCTTTTGCTGAACAACTGTTTGGAGAATATCAGTGTGGTTTCCGGCGGGGCCGAGGTACCACCGATGCACTTTTCTTGATAAGGATGATTTTGGAAAAGTGCCGAGAGTTCAACATACCTGTGCACCAACTTTTCATTGATTTCAGGCAGGCTTACGACTCTCTCGAACGAGAGACTCTATGGTCTGCTCTGGTGTCGATGGGAATTCCTGGTAAACTGATATCACTATGCAAAATGACAGTACAGAACTCTCAATGCTGTGTACGAGTAGAGAACGAAATATCAAAGTTTTTTAAAGTCGACTCCGGTTTAAGACAAGGTGATGTTATCTCTCCTATATTTTTTAATTTAGCCTTGGAATATGTGTGCCGTCAAAAGAAACTACCGACTAATAACAATATCCTGTCAATAAACTCAGTACAGATGATTGCTTACGCTGATGATGTTGTCATCCTCGGCCGAAGTGAAGCTGTTATGAGTGAGACCTTCAAGTCGCTTGAGAGTGGTGCTAGAAAAATTGGTCTGCAAATTAACTACAATAAAACCAAACATATGAATGTTTCAAGGGAGGCTGAGAAGAAAGATTTGATGTGCGGCGATGAACGAATTGAGGGAGTTGAATCTTTTAAATATTTGGGATCAATGCTTGACTCAAACAACAGCATACTTACAGATATAAAAGCTCGAATCGCTGCAGGTAATCGAACTTTCTACTCAATTAAACCTCTCCTTGGATCACCGTATGTTTCAACTAACACCAAGCTCAAGTTATACAAGACATTGATTAGACCGGTTGTGATGTATGGGTCACAAACGTGGACCCTTACACAAAATGACGAATAGCATTTATCTGTATTTGAGCGTAAGATCCTACGCTACATTTTTGGTCCACTTAAGACAGACGATGGAGAGTATAGAACCCGGTATAACTTTGAGATCAGAGACCTTCTTGAGGGTCCTGATATAATAGGTTGTATCCGTTCTAATAGGATTGCTTGGTTTGGGCATGTTCTACGAGCCGATTAACAGTCTGGAATGATTAGAAAAATGTACGTTAGTACCCCAGGGAGTGGGCGACCGCGAGGTAGACCACGACTACAATGGGAGACTGACGTAATAAACGACCTTAAAAAAATCGGCTGCCATGGTAATTATGTCGCTGTTGCGAATGACCGTGGTGAATATTCAAAGCTGATCAACCTGGCAACGCTCCTACATGGAGCATGGACGCCTTAAAAAAAAAAAAAAAAAAAAATAATTTTGAACAGATGCTTTAGATTCTGATAATAAATCCAAATTAAAATCTCCTACAACATATGAATTTTTGTAGCAAGATAAAATTTCATCATATTTTTGTAAAAAATTATTTAAATTGTTATCATTTACTCGATAAACAGCAATGACCTTACATTTTAATGGCCTTATTTCCACTACTAAAAAATTATCAACACCAACAGCTACATCTACCAAAATATCAGAACTTAAACTGTTTAGAACATAGATAGCACAACCCCCACCTCGATTATTATGTCGAACTGAAAAGTATGAAGTATAATTATTAATATCATAACTTTCAATTTCATTCTGATATATCCAGAGTTCTGTAAGTACTATTACATGCACACAAAAATTATATGAATTTAACAAATTTTTAATATCATCCAAAGAATTTCGTAAACTTCGAACATTTATATATATTATATTTAAATAACTAGAATCCTTAACTGTATCGCAAACTTCATTTTTATAATATTTAATTTGAGCCAAATCAGTTAAATTTATATTCTCACAATCCATTTATTGTGTTTATTAAGTTTAAAATAACATAAAAATTTAATTTTTTAAACTGTTGTAATATTATCTAAATCATTGATAGATCTTATATGAATCTTTTTGGATTCTGAATTTTTACAAATAAAAATATTATACCCTTCTATCCACACATATTTAAAATTATGTTGTTTTTTAAAAATGCGTGCTGCGTACATAATTTCTTGATTTTTTTTAGTTAAGTGTGGGTTAAAATAAATTTGGGTACATATTTTCTTTTACTCCAGTAAATAACCTCGCTAATTGTAATGGACCATGCATCTTTTTGGCCTTAACAAAATTTAATTTTACTTCTTTATACTTTACTTTATATAAATTATTGAATACAATTTTAATTTACTATTAAACGATTTATTAAAAACTAATTCAAAAACTATTCATCAGTTATTTTATTTTTATTTATTATATTTTATTATTTTAGTGGAAAAATTGGAAAAAACGTCTTACTTATTCAAACCTACTTTGATAAAGAAGAGATTACTGCAACACTTGCTGCAAATAAAGATGAGATGAACCAGCAAATAAATGAGTTGAATATTAGCATAAATCAACACTTGGACGAGAAACTTCTACAAATGTCAACGGCATTCGATGTTAAAGTAAAGAAAATTCAAACAGAAATGCAAGAATTTGAGCGTGATTTGAATAAGGTCGCAACTATAGTTGACGATTTTGAGAAGAGGTTACAAGATGTTGAAACAGTTGAGGGTTCTTCACATGTGGTACACCAAGTAGCAAATATTAAACTAAAGCCACATGACGGTACCACATCTTTCGGAATATTCAAATTCCAGTTCGAGATAGCAGCAGAGCAAAATGTTTGGAGCAGTGAAAATCGTCTAGCTGCATTAATAATTGCGCTTAAGGGCAAAGCAGCTGAAGTTAGCTGAAGCAGAAGTTATTCAGAGGTGATGAATGCATTGGAACGCAAATACGGTAGCGATCATAAAAGGGAGCTCTACAGAATTGAGCTAAAAGGGTCACTTGCAACGTAATGGTGAATTTCTACAGAATTATTCCTCGGTAGTGGAAAGGCTTGTTCATTTGGCACACTCAAATACTCCACCATATTTTATGGAGAAAATGAAGATCGAGGCCTTCACTGATTGTATCCGAGATCCAGAAACCAGGATCAAAGTAATGACTACACCTAAGGCGACTTTCCATGAAACAGTCGCATGCGCAATGCAATATGAGATGGTACAGAGGATGTGTATGCCATCTGGTGGATGCAGAAAAAGAAATGTAGAGGGGAACATCAAAGGAAAAGTATTGGCACACAGAAGTGGAAACGAAATCAAATGCTGGGTATGTGATAAAGAGGGTCACATGGCACGGGAGTGCAAGAGAAATGGGGAAGCAGAGAATCGCGTCTTCTGTGAAGAACAGAGGAGCCGAAGAAACGGAGCAGGTAGGGTTCAGGAACAGCAGTAGAAAACTCATGTAGGAAATCGGGCCATATCTCACAGGACTGCTGGAACAGGAAGCGTGAAAGATCTTCGTCTCCTATTCAACGGAAGTCCATTGAAGGTGTAACTGTAAAGCAAAGAAGTGAGGAGAATGCAGCCTACATTCCAATTTCAAGAATAGCAGTAAATGGTGAAAGTTTAGGTATCAAAGGACAAATTGAAGGTAAAAGTTGCTTCATGACACTGGATACAGGTTCAGCTCGAACATTTGTTCGCAAATGTTTGATTGACGGCGTTTTGGAACCATCAGATGGATTGAAACTCCAAACAGTAACTGGAGAACGCGCTGAAATAGAAGGTAAAAGAATCGCTAAAATAAAATTGGGAAATAACTGCTATCAACAAGAGGTGCTAGTGGCAGATATTATGGATGAAGTCATTTTGGGGATGGACTTCATGAAGGCGAAGGGATTAGTCTTCGATTTTGGATGTAGGATCCTAAAGGTTAATAATGTTCAGATACCACTACTTGTGAATAAAGCAGAATCAACAGATATTGGCAGCGATGAGAATTTAAGCAGTGCAGATGAAAATCTAGAACCACCATCCAAACAGATGAGGGAAACAAAAGTCAACCGACGCAGACGTGTAAACAAAAGCCGAAAGTTTAAATGGAAACAAGTTCAGGTCCATAACGAAATGAACGTAAATGAAGTGGTTCAAATAGGTTCAAACGGGGTCGAATTGCAGCTGAAAACAAGGCAAATAGGAATAGTTCGGGGATACGCAAGAATGGAGAACTCAAGGAGCAAAGAAAATGAGATCGCCCAAAGTAGTGAGAATTGAAACTCAACAAGGTAGACCGACATAGCAAAAAGTTATGGTCAAGGCCTTACAAAAGGAACAAGAGGACTGGAAGTAATTCTGAACAGTCTGGGAAATAGAAAAAAAAAAAAAAGAAAAAAATGTTTGGATTCAACAATTGGAGGAGAGATCTAGATCATTTTCGGGACGAACAGGCTTAAGGGAGGGTATTGTTACGATTACAGAAACATCGAGATGATTACAGTCACTTTCAGAAAAATAAAATCAACAAAACAGAACAACAAATGAATGAAATGAATAATGTTGTTGTTGTTGTCGTGTTCTTAGAATTAGGGTCATTGTCAATATAAAATAAATGATTTTATGAATCAAATCAACATAACGTAAAATAATCGAATATTCTAATATTTTCTCAAGGTTTCTAAAGAGTGACCTCGAATGATCGAGAACTATGCAGAATTGTATATAAGCAAATTACCTGTTGGCTGTTGTAGTTAGAATTAGTTTTATTTTAAACCTGCGACAGTGAAGATATAATTATAAAAGTGATTTTTAAATTAGTTTATTGCGCAGGCCCTGATACGGAGCCAGTTATTGCGAGTGCCACTGTAGGTGGCTTGAACTTTTATACACAACAATTTTACTACTTCAAGAAAAAATAAAAATATAACTAACCTACGGATTGTAACGATCACCCTCAGACAAATCTGAATTTAGGAATCTCTTAAAATACTTATTCCTAATCTGACATTTCAATAGTTAAACTTCGGAATTAATTAATAATATATATATATAAAAACTAATAAACTTATCTTCTATGTAATCGATGTGATGCCTTCTATCCTTTCCAGATTGCCTTCGTTGTTTTCTTTCCATTCACCAGCAAAAAAATCCATTTGGAAATATAGCTTTTAATTCACTTAACATATGTGCAAAAAAACCAGACTTAATTTTGTTAAATTCCTTCGATATTGAGAATTTTCATCAAACATCTTTTCTTTACCTTCCTTAAATAGTTTTATAGCTTGTTTACCTTTTCTCATTAAATTATTTGTAAATATATTAAAATGTTCATTTGTGTGTAATATATACATTTGATCCTCACATTTAGAATAAATCAAACGTAATCTTTGATATGTATCAATTTATTATTTTATTTTTAATTCCAGACACTTATAATTAAAAACACACTATTCAAACTTTCATAAAACATTTTTGTGTTTAAATATAACATTACAAAAATTTGTTTTTGATATAATTATCAATGAACTTATTTTTTTCTAAACATGATTGCATGAACAAACTTTGACTAGATGTCATCTTTTGAAAAACTAAAACCGGAATGAATTTTTATTTAAATCAAACTTTTAACATCGAAAACTCATTCCATCCAAAAAATGTGATTTTTTGTTTTACATCTTATGATGTCAAAACAAATCGGGTAATATTGAAAATTCAGCAAAGATTAATAACGACAACGACATCTGTTCGTTAGAATTGGAAATAAAATTGAGTACGTTCGTTTGCTTTTTATAGTATATTCAAAATTCAACCAGCAGCCAAGTTTTAGAAAATTTTAAAATTATTATTAATGTAAAAAATGAACGGAAACTAATGAAATACATTTTTATTGAATTGAAAACAAAGAGGAATTTGGTTTTATTATTGTTTTGCGATTATTGCGATCGTTACACCATGAATTCAAGGTAAAAATCAAGATTTCTACTCTTGAAATCACAAAAACGTCGCCATCCCCTCCATGACAGAAAACCACCGAACTACTTCCACCTATTAAACTGTATCTGGGATCGAGATACCCACAGTTACTGGCGTCAAGACCGATGACCGGTTCCAACACTCATGAAGTCCTTAAGAACTTTACTGAGTATTGAGACCGACCATCCATCCGAACGTCAGCACCATGGACACCCCGATACAACCAGTAAGTATGACCTGAAGATGTGAACCTCAGAGACGACAATCAGCCAGAGGAACAACCCTACCTAACGAAAAGACATCATTCCCTGATGTCTTTCGCGTGATGGACTCCAAGATTCTTACCGCTCATATCTGTGCACTCGTAGAGTACATTTCCAATCTTAGTCTTAATCATTGCAGGTAAGAACTTTGGAGCCAATTTTGCCGAGAACTTTTTGTAGCATCACTCAAATGATGTTGCCGTACATACACACGTTGTTGTGGTTGAAAAGTCCGTAGTTTAGATCGCAGGTTATACTGATGTTGCGATTTTTTGAAAGCTGCTTTTAAATTTTGTTGAACCCGGTTCCTGAGCAGAGTCAAATGATCAGAGCGTTCTATTTCCTCCCCAGCATCTTCACCAAGCTTGTGTAGTGATCTCAACAAATGGTAAGTATTTCCATCCGAGATTGGATGTTGACCAAATAATAAATAGTACGGTGAGTACTTGGTAGCAGAATGTACTGCAGCCCGCAGTGCATATGCGATTTCACCAATTTGTGAGTCCCACTTGGTATGTTGACCTTTAATGAATGCTCGAATTGCTGCTAGAACTGACCTATTGACCCGCTCTGACGCGTTACTTTGAGGACTATAAACACCGGTCCTAATGTGTTTAATGCCGAAATCTGACAAAAGATTTTGAAAGTTCCTACTAGTGAACTGTTTGCCATTGTCACTGTGCAGAAACTCTGGTACCCCATATGTAAGAAACACTTCATTCCTTAGAAAAGCATTCACCTTCGGTGAAGTTGCGTTTCTAAGTGGTTTCAGTAGTACAAACTTCGTAGCATGATCCAGAACTATCAATAACACCGTATTCCCAAGTGTAGAACGAGGATACGGTCCCAAAAAATCTATATAGACTCTCTGCCATGGACGTGCTGTTTCGAATTGATATTGCATCGGAGGACGCAATATCTGATTCGTGGCTTTTGTTTGTTTACATGTGTCGCAGGACACAACATAGTTGTGTACCTGTGACGCCATGCCCGGCCAATAATAAAGACGTCGAAGTAATTCTAAAGTCTTTTTAACACCCCCATGAGCAGCAGTACTATCATCATGATGTTTCTGAATCATGTTGGAAGTCATCGGTTTTGGTACCCAGAGTTTCCACACAGGAACATCGTTGGGTATTGCATCAGGTCTTGGCTCAATACGTATGTATAGCTTATCATCCACGACTTTAACAGATGGAAAGTCCTTTGGTGATGATTGAACTTTAGCTATCATATCCGTATATTCGTTGTGCCGATAACCTTCATTGTCGATTTTAATCTCATTAATGTGATGTACTAATGCTTCCGTCAATTCTTCGTGTGTATCGTCATAAAGACGAGATAGAGCATCAGGGACTATATTTTGGGTACCTTTTTGGTGGACAATGGTAAAATCCATATGTTGGAGTTTTAGGCTCCACCTAGCCAGACGGCCACTCAAGTCCTTCTGTGACATAAGCCACTTCAGACTTGAGTGATCAGTCACAATTGTAAATCGGTGACCTTCAACATAGCCCCTGAATTTCTTCACACTCAGAATTGCCGCAAGACATTCCAGCTCAGAAACCGAATAGTTTCGTTGAGCTTTATTAAGTTTTTTCGACATGAAGGCTATTGGACACTCTTGTCCGTCCTCGTCGACCTGATATAATACACTACCTATCCCTGTCAGACTCGCATCGCATCTAATAAAAAAACTCTTTATTATAATCAGGGTTAATTAATACCGGTGCTGTAGTCAGCAATCGTTTTAAATTTTCGAAAGCAGCTTGCGCTTCCAATGTCCACTTCAATTTCCCAGAACTTTTCTTTAATAAATCCGTAATCGGTGATACCACGCTTGCATAATTTGGTATGAAACGTTGGTACCACCCAGCCATTCCCAATAGTCTACGTATTTGTTTTACTGTAGATGGAGCTGGATACTCTGCTACTGCTCTTACCTTGTCAGGGTCTGTTCGAAGACCATCTTCACCAACCAAAAATCCCAAATATTTCACCTCTCTCAGAACAAATTTACTTTTCTTGAGGTTTATTGTTAACCCAGCCGCTCTTAACAATGAAGAGACTTTGGACAGCAATTCCATATGTTCCTGGAACGTGGAAGAGACTACCAATAGATCATCTAAATAAACAAAGACATTTTCGTGATATTGATGTGGTATCACTTTGTGCATTAGCCGACACATTGTCTGGGGAGCATTGCACAATCCAAAGGGCATAACCCGGAATTGATACAATGGACGACCAGGCACTGTGAAGGCTGTCTTGTCTTTAGATGCTTCTGCCAGAGGAATCTGCCAGAAAGCATCTTTGAGATCAATACTAGAAATGTACTTTGTGCTATTTAGACGACCTAGTAAGCCATCAATCAAGGGAAGTGGGTAAGCGTCCTTTTTCGTCAGTGAATTGACACGACGGCTATCAATACATAATCTGTTTTTACCAGATTCTTTTTGTACCAAAACCACTGGCGAGCACCAAGAACTGTTAGACTCTTCGATCACGCCCATTTGAAGCATTCGGTCAAGTTCGGCATAGACCTTTAGTTGAACAGCCGGCGATGTGGGATAGTGCCTCTGTTTAACAGGTGCATTATCACCAACATCGATGACATGTTCAACCAAAGAAGTCTTTCCGAGTCCAGACACTTCAAATGACGGGAAAGAATCCTTGATCATATCCAGTTCATGTTGCTGATCAGTGGTGAGGTTGTGTGTATTTAAAGTTATTGGCTCTGTACGAGTCAGTTCACTAACAAAAGAAGGAACAATACCGAATTTCTCCCAGAAATCTATGCCCAGGTAGAGCTCTTCTCGTAATCCAGGGACTATATGGAACCGCATTGGTTTAGTGGAGCCATTCACAGTTATTGGAATTTCGATGTAACCCAAAATTTTTGTTGCAGTACCATCTGCCGTACGAATACACGAAGTGTACTTACGGTAAGTTGTACCTGCTGATTCCAATAATTCCAAGGAATTTCTTCCAAGTATTGTGATTGACGCTCCACTATCCAATAGACCTGAAATATGTTTGTCCAAAATCTTGATTGTCAATCGCGGCCGAGGATCCTTTGTTTCTGAAAGGATAGATGAAACACAAGCTTTGCGAAATAATTTCCTCATCCTCCAATATCTGATGTTACGTTCCAGACGTCTAAAATACGTTCGATGTAATGATGGGAAATTAAATGTATTCGATGATTTTATTTGGGTTTCGTTGGTGGTTGCCGATCGTCCTGCGTCGCTACATCTCTCGTCGCCTTCTTCGTGCTGTTGTTCGGGCTGTTTTGAATCCATCGTTTCAAAATATCCATCTCGATCTAGTTCCACATCCACCTCATAATCATCCACCTGCTGTAGCTTGCTAATTCTTAAATTTGATGTTCTGGTCGGAACTGGTGTGGACCACAACCGTTCAAACTTCTGACATAAAGTCCGAAGTTCATCAATAGAATGTATTGTTGCAGATAGAGTAGCGTTTTGGAGCTCCACACTCAGTCCCTCCCGAGCAATTTCTAGCATTTCACGGTCAGCAAATGGACGTGCTAAACGACGATTTAACGAACCAATCTCCACCAGATACTCGTATACGCTCTCCTTTGACTTTTGTTTGCGGTTCAGAAGAACTCGCAAGATCGCCTTATCATCAGTGAGCGTACCGAAGGTTTGTAGGAGTCCCTCCCTTAACACTGGATAGGTCACCACCTCATATTCATGAGTTAAGTTCAAATAGTATCTGTCGGCAGCTCCCTTGAGATACCGTGGAACGATAGACCTAAGGTCGTCCCAATTCACACGGTCCCTCCTGGCAGCCGCCTCAACTCTGTGAACAAACTCATGAACATCAGGAGAGTGACCATCTCCTGTGAAGGTTGGAACCCAATTTGAGTCATAACGACTCAAATTGTTCCCATGAACCCCTCGGTACTCCACTGGTGCTAACGCTGGAGCCGCGTCACGCCATACCTGAGGAGGTTGGTTGTATGGTGGTGGTGCTGTAAGTGGAGCTTGTGGATATAATGGTGGTGGTTGTACCTGTGGTACTGATGGATAATTTAATGATAATTGCTGTTGTACTAATGCTGGACTATTGTGTATGTGTTCAGCTTGGAGTGATGGACCCAATTGTGGTATTGCAAAGTCCTCTGCCCAATTGTTCCCCCTGAAGTTCACACCCCGAACCAGACATTCGATCTGTAGTTCGGTGGGTTCCAAACCATAGAACGGATGGTCAACGTCTAGTTGGTTTGACATTTTGATGGTAAAACCCGAAAAATTATGAACTCGCTAACAACAACACTAAAACCAATTCCCAACAAGAAATGTAGTTAGTACGATGGAAAAATGAAAACAATGAAAAACGCAAAACGAAAAAAAACAACGAACGCCCCAAAAAAAAAATTTTGTAAAAACAAACTTGTACAAGAACAAAAAAAAACCGCTGTCGCCGCTAATCTTTACTGAATCTTTTACAAAAGTTCCTAAAATATTGTATGTGTAAAAATATAATTTATTTATTTAGTTTCAGATATACTGAAATATATATATATACCTAAAATTAGTTATTGACGATAGCACCCCTAAGAATATTTATTTATTTTTAAAAGAAAATTGAAAAATAAAAATATTTAGAAGAATGTTTATTTATTGGATGCACCGTCCTAACTTTGAAATATTGATTTATTTTTTTAAAAAATAAAAAATATTTATTTATATCTTGATGTATTGTGTAATTAAAAAAAATTATTTATTTAGTTACCTAAAACTATTTAAATTACGAAAAAATTATTTATTTACCTAAAATTATTTTAAATAACGAAAATTTAATTTATTTAATAAAAATTTTATTTATTTAATTTTTGAAAAATTTGTTTGATTTATTTTATTTTTATTTAATATCATAAGAGATTCCCAAAATCAAGATTCGTCTGGAGACAATTGTAAAAAGTAAGTATGGTACAATATCCATTTCGCTTAAATTTAAAATATCGCGTTCGCGAGCCCACTCCAACAATGCATGTGAGAACTGACTAGAAAAGCCCCTAACGACCAGATTCTACAGAACAGTTTCTCCCCAACCTAATAAAACAATCACAACTGTCACGATTAGACACTAGGTCCATTTCTACTGACCCAGTTGTGCTTGTTTAATCTACAAATAAATTACAACTAAACCTAATGCGAAAGTTAAAGAACGCTCCCGAGCACCAGACTTCAAACCCTAAACTCCATGAAAAATTGTTTTATTGTAAAAGCTAAGTGGAAAAGTGGAAAAGTTTTTGAATTTGTTTGAGGTGAAGCCTCTGATCCTGAAAGCAAAAGTATAATTGGTTCTTCTCTTCATTACACCGAAGAAGCCTCTGAGCAAAGAATGGTACTACTGGTTTGCACCTAAGTACAAACACAGCAACACCACTCCTCGTCCCTGAGAACTCCCTCGCCGAATGAAGAGGGGAAACCAATGTTCTTCGATCGCATAACCCCGATGGCCATAGGCGATCTAAGAACCACATTAATGTTAAGGGGATAAGCCCCATGGATGGCTTGTTAGGCCTACCGCTGAGAAAGGAGAATTTATACATTAACATAAAGTAAATAATACATAACTTATCCATAATCTAAATAATTTCTTATTTAAAAATGCTAAATCGAAACATGAAATATATAATACATGAAATTAATTAAATTTAATCTTCAGACTAGAGAATAAATTGGTAATTTATATTATAAAAAAAATTACGATTATTTTAAATTTAAAACTAAGCTTACTAATTTTTAAGTTATTAATTCTAATATATTTGTTCAGGTCAAATTTTCATCGCTTTATTTATTGTATTCAAAACAAAAATAAATGTTAGCTAAAAATAATTATTTCTATATTTATCTTATTTTTTAAATTAATCGCAATAAAAAATAATTTTAAAAATGGTGGTAACTAAAATGGACTCATACGAGATATGTATACGTACGTCAGCGGATCAATATGATGACAAATGTGGAGATATTGATTTGGATCCGGCTCACTCTATAAAGTTAATGGGAATTAATTATTTTCAATTATACTTCTATAAACACAGACCAATAATACTTTGATAGTAGTGACGAAAGATTTAAACTTATATAAAATTGTCGAAAAACTGTTTGGTCAATGTTAACTTTTATTACGTTAATAACATCCTAAAACTCATAAAAACATGACTTAACCACAAAAAATTCTTTCGCCAAACGAATTGTGTTGCAATAGGAAACCTATCTAGATTTTCAGGTTTGACATAAATTATTTTGTATATATATATGAGATACACAAAATAATTCATGTACAAATCATAAAATCTAATAAGGCGTACCGCAATAGAAGTCGTTTTGGCCAAAAATGAACATTATATTAGCCAAAATAAAAATATTTCAACATTTCCGTATAAGTTCAAAAGTTTATAGAACTGTAATAAGACATGTTCTATTGACATCCACTCTATAGTGTGAATAATACACAAATCAATACCTCGAAATTGTAACTCACATTAAACCAATGACGAATATGGGGATCGCGTATGAGTGCATTGGAAAAAAGCTAGCTAAACATTTACTAAATCTAACCATAATCAAAAAAAACATACAATTAATTTCATAATCCAAAAAATAAGTCAACAAAAAAACCAATACTGGTTTTACCCAAAAATTACAAAAATTTATAATAATATTATATGAATATCTTTGCCAAACCAAACCGGTTTGACAACCAACGCCTAAAACTGCGCCAAAAATATACAAAATCATTAATTATTTACTCATATAATTCAAATATAAAAAAAACCCTTACAAAGCCCCAGGTCTTTGTTTCGGCTGCCAGTTATTGCGCAGGCCCTGATACGGAGCCAGTTATTGCGAGTGCCACTGTAGGTGGCTTGAACTTTTATACACAACAATTTTACTACTTCAAGAAAAAATAAAAATATAACTAACCTACGGATTGTAACGATCACCCTCAGACAAATCTGAATTTAGGAATCTCTTAAAATACTTATTCCTAATCTGACATTTCAATAGTTAAACTTCGGAATTAATTAATAATATATATATATAAAAACAAATAAACTTATCTTCTATGTAATCGATGTGATGCCTTCTATCCTTTCCAGATTGCCTTCGTTGTTTTCTTTCCATTCACCAGCAAAAAATCCATTTGGAAATATAGCTTTTAATTCACTTAACATATGTGCAAAAAAACCAGACTTAATTTTGTTAAATTCCTTCGATATTGAGAATTTTCATCAAACATCTTTTCTTTACCTTCCTTAAATAGTTTTATAGCTTGTTTACCTTTTCTCATTAAATTATTTGTAAATATATTAAAATGTTCATTTGTGTGTAATATATACATTTGATCCTCACATTTAGAATAAATCAAACGTAATCTTTGATATGTATCAATTTATTATTTTATTTTTAATTCCAGACACTTATAATTAAAAACACACTATTCAAACTTTCATAAAACATTTTTGTGTTTAAATATAACATTACAAAAATTTGTTTTTGATATAATTATCAATGAACTTATTTTTTTCTAAACATGATTGCATGAACAAACTTTGACTAGATGTCATCTTTTGAAAAACTAAAACCGGAATGAATTTTTATTTAAATCAAACTTTTAACATCGAAAACTCATTCCATCCAAAAAATGTGATTTTTTGTTTTACATCTTATGATGTCAAAACAAATCGGGTAATATTGAAAATTCAGCAAAGATTAATAACGACAACGACATCTGTTCGTTAGAATTGGAAATAAAATTGAGTACGTTCGTTTGCTTTTTATAGTATATTCAAAATTCAACCAGCAGCCAAGTTTTAGAAAATTTTAAAATTATTATTAATGTAAAAAATGAACGGAAACTAATGAAATACATTTTTATTGAATTGAAAACAAAGAGGAATTTGGTTTTATTATTGTTTTGCGATTATTGCGATCGTTACAAGTTTTTGTGAATAAAGTTTAAAGTGTTATTAAGTAGAAATAATTTGTGTATTATTTTAAACGTTGTAGTACTGGAAATTTCTACAATCAACCGTTGGAGTTTCTGAAACTGTTAAAAGAAATGCTCATGTATAATGGGCTTAAATTATTCAATGAGTTACCAAATGAAATTAAAACTGAAACAAGAATTAATTTGTATAAAAAAAAAATTATTAATTTTATTAGAACTAAATAATATTTTTTCTATATGTTTGTAAAATTATAAAAAAAAATAGTTTTTTTAACTAAATAAATAAATAAATAAAAAAAAAAGAATATTCTAGTTAGGAATATTGTTAACTGTATTGTTTCTTGTTGTTGTGGAACAATCAAGGAGTTGAAGACTTAATAAAACCTGGTGTTTTTACTTACTAATCAGTGACCGAACTCTGAAGAGATTTGGGAATTGCGTTTATCGAATTGAAAGTAAGGCCAATTCGAAGTAAGGTTAGAAAAACGTAACGATATGTATGTTTTTTTTGGAAATAGCCATAATGTATTTGGTTCTTTTGAGTTCGTTTGAGGTTGTCAAAAATATTTGCGCTTTAGGGCGTAAAATACTAATTTTAGGCATTGTTATTTCAATTTTAGGCATTAAAAAAGGCCTGCTTTACGCACAATTTTTGAATCGTAAAAGTGCATTTTACGTTTTACTCGTACAAAAAATATCTTTTTTAAACTTCTTCTTCTTAAGGTTCAGATTTTTCACTCGCATAAACATTACGCTCCAGACAAAAAATTTCTCAAAGCAGAGAAAAGTTTTCCTACCTGCAATTTGTATTGATTCGAATTTTTTTATCTACGGGACAACTACGCGAACTTCAGTCCTGTTATTGAGATATGAGTTACCGCGAGGTATCATATGCCACTAGCAGAAGCAGTGAGATATCACCTCCCCAGTTGAGATCTTAGCGATTCTGAGGAATGAACTCTATTCAGTCAACGGTAGCACCCTCAATTTTAACTATGGCATATTTACTGATAATGCCACGTTATTGCTTACTCGAAGAAACGACCCTTCATATGTATGAATTTTAATCAATGGGTCATTCCACATCAAATCAACACAGGGTCTGAACATCACCATCTCAGATTTTCTTGAAATTTGGCACAGGTATACTATTGGTATAGACTTGGAAATATATAAAATTTTAAAGAGATATGTCAACTCGTTTTTGATTTACAGAGCTGTAAAGTTCTCACAAATAGGCCAGAAAACCGGAAACACCATTTTTTAATATTGCTGTAGAATCTTTCCTAATTGCGCTAGAGACCTGGGATTGGTGACATTTTACAGCATTTTTAATGCCCTTTAATATGATATGAAACACTTTATGGTTAAGATAAAAAAAAATTCTTAAAACTTAATTTAAAATTTAAATTTTAATTTTTTCAAAAAGTACATATTTAAAAATTTTAAAATTAATTCCACGTTTACGAAAAGTTACATTTTCTGGGAACATGAGATAATATGGCAGAAGTTGGTTTTCGTTAAAATCTTTAAGAAATAAACCTATTTAAATTTTCACCAAGATAAATGTGAGAGTTAAATAAAGCTACTTCGTTATTTTTTTCCTAAAACAGAGGAATGATGAAATCTTTCATTCTTTCTCTGTTTAATATTGAAGCAATGATGCTTCTAATGCTGTATATCTACAATATACAATATTTAATTAATTACTACTCACCTCTCTTCCAGACAAACTTTTATGATGATGATGATCTCCTACATTTGCTGTTCTGGAAATATTATTATTAGACGCGGACACAGCCGAAGAATCAAACTTAATACGTGCACTTCTTCGACACTGTGGTGCCGCACTTAATAAATCATTTAAAATATGTATAATCGTTGAAATATCTCGTTTGGGCCTGCCATAACGATCCTGCAATGCCGGATTTAATGTACCAGAGAAGGTTCCAGAATAAATTCCTTTACCATGATGTTTCATTGATTCTATAACCGCTCCAGTTCCCATACGACGTGAATTATCTTCTGAAACATCAATTTTATTTGTAAAAACTTCTTTCGATAGTTTACGAAGAGTTTGTGTTAAATTACGCGACGCTTCAGCTAAAGCTCGAGTATCAATAACCGTTGTTGTTCCTCCATCACTTTCTGTTGCGATTTCGGTTTCAATCGACGATGTTGTAGGTTGTAGTAGCTTTATTTTTCGTGGTGGTGTTGAAAGTGTGCTGGAACTTGGTGGAGTATTTGATATTAGCTCCAAAGGAACTATTTCCGTTTTAACTTGATCTCGTTGATTGTCTAAGGCTTTAATTGCTTTTCGTAAAAGTGTATGACTACTATGCTTTATTTTATTTTTATTCATTGGATTATTTAAGGTTTTGTGTAAATGGGATCGGCCGAAAGAGAGTGTTGACAACGATGAGGAACTTTCTTGATTTTGTTGATGGTGGTGGCACGATGTTTCGCCTTTACTACAATTTGTATCTAAACTTTTACATAAACATGACGTTAATTTAGCAGATATTGGATCAGGTGGTGTTGTTGTTTCGCAAAAAGAAGCGGTAGATGAAGGTGATCCAGAATTTGAAAATATTTGTGCTGTCTTTATAGGACTGGAAACTAAATTTGATAGGGATTTAATTGGTGACTGCTCGATTGTATCAAGATCATCATTTTTATTACTACTACTTCTTACATGCTGCTTTTTTTCTCTTTGTTGTATTTCTGATAACGATTTTACCATATTGTGTAAATTTTCAATTTCACGTTTTATTGTATTCAAATTATCTTTTGTAGTGTTGGTTGGTGATGTTGGAACAGTTGTCGATGGTAACGAGGATGCTGATGATGAACTTTCTTCTTGTGATGGGATTCGACTTGAAGTTTCTAATTCTATTGAATGATGTCGTTTTAAACGATTTGTTAAAAGCTGTATTGGTGTTATTTCAACAATTTGTGAAGATTTTGATTTTGATAATGATGATCGGTTTTTTGATATCCCGTTTTCGTTTGTCGTATGATGAGGTGATGATGTTGTATTTAAATTAGACGAAAATGATGAAGATGATAATGATCCAGAGGGATTTAATGTACTTAATTGTAATTGTATTAACATCATATGATCACCCAATCTCATACTTAAATTCAAAGGAGATTTTCCGCTTAAAAAATCATTCACTTGCGTGTCATTTAATGATTCTAACGCCTGCATTACTGTATGCTCAGGACGTTGTGCCTGAAAATATAAGAAAATAAAATTTGTTTACTATTATACTATTATAGTATATTTCGTTATGCTATTATACTATATTATACTATTATAGTATATTTCATAGAAAAATCTACTAATTGTAATGTGCGTCATCTCGGAATTTCGATTTTTTCGCAAAAATTTAAATAAAACAAAAACAAAGTTGAGTCATTCATTATTCTTTTGAATAAGGGAATATTATCTTTGGAAATTTGGAAAATTTGGAAATGTTTTACAAAAGTTTTCCTAAATTGATAGATATTTGTATTTTTTGAGGTATAAAAGTTGTTTGATAATTTTTGATTATAAATTATGTGTTGTGGTATTGAAAGTGTATCGTAGTTAGAATAGAACGTTAATCCACCAAAGGAATTAATATGTTATTAAGTAGTTTTAACCAAATTAAACAAAACTGTTTCGAAATTGCATTGATAAAGTAGTTTCCGTTAATGTATTTAGTTTGGTTTGATAAATTATTTGGATAATTCTGTTTCTACTTAAATTTTTTATTTAAAGTAATCTGACACATCCAATTCTACTTGTACATAAAACTGTCTGATCCCGAAATCTACCTATTTCTAGCGGATATACCTGCCGCTTGGATTTTTTAAATCTATATTTTATTTGATATCCGCAGGAGGGATCGATTTTGATCGATTATGATCAATGTTGATCTACGGGTCTGACTACCCTGCGTACTGCAGTCCCTGCCATTGACATATGAGTTAGCGTGAGATAGCACATACCACTGGAAATGGCAGGAGATGTCATTAGCCAAGATGATATCTTAGGGTGCTGGCGGACGAAGTTTAATTAGTCAACGGCACAACACTTCCAGTCTTAGCTGGGCAGCGTCCCGTAGCGGTACCGCTCATTAGCTCTTCCGAGGAATCGGACCAAGACTTAGTTATGTGTGGGCTTTGTGCCTCGATTGAGGTGGTGGGCTGTGCGTCTGGGGTGCGCTGCATCAGCTGGACTATTGGCATTTAGTTTTGTTTTGTTTTCTGCAGATTTCTCACAATTTGTTTTTCACTTATTATTTTGTTATTATTTCTTCATCTTATCATGAAATATTGGCATATTGGCATATGTCATATTTTGTTGTATGATAGGATTTTTTACTTAGTTATCCATTTTAAAATAAAACATAAAAAAATAAAATAAAACCCTTTTGATATATATATGGCAGTACAACCGAAAAAAAATAAGTCTGCAAGTGGTAAAGCAAATTTGCGCAATCCACCCGCCCATAAAGCGGCACGTCCACGGAATTTGCAGGGACAAAACATATATGAATCAATAAAAAATTTTAAAATACATGTCCAAAACATCTGCGGATTGAACGCTAACCATGACCAAGTACAACATTATCTTGAGCACGACAAACCGAACATTCTATTCCTTACAGAAACACAAGTTTCTGAAAATTTGCTCTTTATGGAATCGCTTAATTCCAAATATAGGCTCGAATCAGCTTTCAAACTCCATCAGGGCGTATGCGCATTCATTCATGAGAGTGTTGCGTACACGCGCTTTCCAAATTTTGAACTACACGGTGACGACTTCAATACAATGGTTTTAAAGATTTGTCTTCCAGAAATGACTTTTTTTACAATAGCTTTATACCGGTACCCCAACAAACGTAACCCAAACTTTTTTAATATACTGACAAAAATTGTGGACGAAATTAGAGCAAAGTCCCCTAATTGTGAAGTTATCGTTACCGGTGACTTTAACGTCCACAACAAATCATGGTTGGAATTCTCCAAATCGACCGACGATGTTGACAATAGTGGAAAACTGGCAGAAATTTTTGCCGCGCCTCAGGGCCTATTCCAAATTGTTAAAAGCCCGACTTTCACTCCCCGTAATGGCGGTGATAATAGTTTTTTTTTAGATCTTTATCTTACCACAAAGCCAGATATTACGAGTGCCGATGTCGCGAAAGGTAGTATTGGAAATTCTGATCATTATTTAATCTCATCAGTTATCAAAACTGATTTACTTAAAACTACAGCACCCAAACCCCGTAAAATATTTCACTACTCAAAAATGGATAAGAGTGGTCTTCAAAATTTTTTCCATGGTTTCCCTTTCGACCGTCATTGTTTTTACACTGACAATGTAAATGTTTCTGCTCAAAACTTTACAGAAACCATCCAATTTGCTATCAATAAATTTGTCCCTTTCTCCATAGTAAAACCCAAACAAAAATACTTGTATTCGAAAGCTGCCAAAACGGCACTTAGAAACAAACGTAGATCATTTAATATTTGGATTCATAACAAAACTCCCACTAATCGATCCCAATATCTAAAGGCCAACAAAATATCTAACCAGATTATCTCAAACGAAAAGTCTGAAATTGACAGAGCGAAAGCCTCAAAACTTACGTCTATGTCTGTTTCTGACCAGAGTTTCTACAGTGCCATTAATTCTTTAAATTCTGGTACAAAATTTTCTATTCCCCCTATTATTGATGGTGATTTAATCGTCAATGATCCCGCAAGAAAAGCTAACTTGTTCGCTGAACGCATTGCTCGGAACTCCACTGTTTTGGAAACTCCTAAAGAAATACCCCAAATCCAGTTTTCAGGAGTTAATATGAATGAACTTCACTCCAAACCCAAAATAGTCGCTAAACCTTTAAAGAGGTTAAACATCAACAAAGCCTCAGGAATGGACAATATTCCACCCATTATTTTAAAAACCTTTTCCCAAGAACTTGCACCAACTTTAACTAAAATATTCTACCAATCCTACAAATCTGGTATATTTCCTTCGTGCTGGAAGTTGGCAAATGTCCAGCCCGTCCTCAAAAAGGGACCAAAATCCGATATCTCAAATTATAGGCCAATAGCTTTACTATCAGTCCTATCCAAAGTCTACGAGCATTATAATAATACACATATTTCGAAATTTCTGGAAGAAAATCATTTAATATCCGACAGCCAATACGGTTTTCGAAACAAAAGATCAACTACCGATCTATTAAACTATGTAGCGCATTGTTGGAACAGCACACTTGATAAAGGTGGTGAAACATACGTTATCGCTTTAGACATCTTCAAGGCATTCGATCGAGTCTGGCATGCCAACTTAATCAACAAGCTCGTTGCGTACGGTTTTCATCCCAATGTTGTGAAGCTGATTCAAAATTTTCTATCCAACCGATACATTTCGGTAACCTTAGACGGATTTTCTTCTGAGTCTAAACTAATTAACGCCGGTGTACCTCAAGGCTCAGTATTATCCCCAACCCTATTTTTGATTTATATCAACGAATTGTTGAAAATCACCAGCAACCCAATAAATAGTTTTGCAGATGATAGTACTCTGCACAAGTCGTTCGAGCCCCTTCCTTCAAAAGGTAAAATGCACGAACGAATTAATCCTGCCCGGAGAGACGCTGCCATAAACGTGAACAAAGACCTAAATAAAGTCACCGACTGGGGTGACCAAAACCTTGTCAATTTCAACTCTACCAAAACACAGCTGTTGATTGTTTCCAGATTAAAGACCGAGTTCCCCAAAGATATTTTATTCAGTATGTGTGATGAACCAATAGGTGAATGTAAAAACATTCGTTTATTGGGTGTCACAGTTTCAAATGACCTACTCTGGAACGATCATGTAATGACGATGGCAAAAAGCGCGTCTAAGAAACTCGGCCTCCTAAATAGATGCAAAAAAGATTTCACTCCATACCAATTGCTCCATGTTTATAAGTCCTATATTCGTCCCTGTATGGAGTACTGCTGTAAAGTTTGGGGTGCTGCCTCTATTTCCATCTTGGCCCTCTTGGACTCTGTTCAAAAGCGGGCTATACGAATTGTGGGTGATCGAACTTTGACATCAAAACTTGATTCCTTACAACATCGTCGCACTGTTGCTGACCTCGTAATTTTTTCAAATATCGCTATCAGCAGTGCTCAGATGAAATCAGCGGCATCATGCCTCAAACTTATTCTTACCCCGTTCCACTCGGTAATCGGCTGCCGCAACCGGTGAAACGGTAAAGATCCCGCGCTGTCATACTGGCAGGTCGCAGAAAGACTTCTTTGTCCGAACTGCGTACAAATGGAATAGTTTGCCGGAACACTTAGTCTCAGGTGGCTTCAACCCGCAGATGTTTAAAAAAAATCGTTAATCTACACCTTAGAACGCCAGTTGTTGTGGGACCCAGGTCTAGACCTAGGTCTTAAAAGGTATTTATGTGTTGTTACTTGTGACACATATTCTAAACCCTATTACACAACACATTTTATTTAAAAAAAAAATATATACTTTCAGTCACTTGTAGCCTGCTGCATAAATTGTTGTGATCCACAATACATTTCCAAACCTTCAGTGTTTTAATTAAAAAATTCAAAAATGCATACAAAAAAAATAAAATTATCAAAAACACAATCAAAATACAAAATGCACTTATGATTGCTATTAAAAAATATGATCTTCCAATGCATAAACTGGTGTCTTTGGCATCTGATGCTGATGGGGTCCCTTCTACGAAAGGAGCTACACGCGTTGTCGTCGCCAACTAAAAGATTATGTTAAAATCCAACATAATAGATCTTTTCAAGTGAAATTTCAGACAGCTGAATCTTAGACAGAGAAAAGTTAATAGAAAAACAAAAGAAAACGTAATTTGACTAACATTTATTTTAATCCAGAATTTTATGTTGTGTTTTTGCAATGTTTACAAAAACGTAACATGGGAACCGTTTTAATTGAAATTTAGGTAAATTTGCAATATTTGCACAGTTGAAACATGGAAAAGATTCTGAGAATGGATATAATGTCATAATGCAGCAAAAATAAGTGTAACCTTGGGACGTAATAGTAACCTTGGGACGTAATAGTAACCTTGGGACGAAGTAAAGTAAAAATAAATGTTTGACACAAAAGTGGTGTGTCCCATAATATTCTTTCTTTCGTATGAATATCCGCCCAGAATATCCGGGTCCGTTATCTGCTGTTTCTTGATTGACCGCTTTTTCGCTTGGGAAACTCCGAATCAGGGTGATTGTCTTGTAAATTTACTACAACAATTTTGTTTTTTAATTAGGGGTGGGGGTATGGAAATTTGTTTTAGAAAACGAGGGTAACGTTGTCCGAAAAAAATTTGTCTGCTATTGCCGAGTGCGACAACCCAAATATCACAAAATGTCATTTGTCGGACTCGACAATGGTAGAAAAATTATTGTCGAACAAGGTTATCCTCGTTTTCTAACAACAAACAAATTTTCACCCTCATCAATTAAAAACAAAAATTTGGTAGTTAATTTACAAGACCCCGGTAACGGGGTCGGTACGAGCGGTAACGGATTTGTTTTACGAGCGGTAACGGATTCGTCGTTGTCGATCTCGTCAAGGATATGTGCTCCCGAAGTATAAATTATGTGGTAATCATCAAATGCAAGACAGGCTGACTACCGGAATTCGACATTTTGTTATACGCATACTATCCATGTTTGGCAGTACTTATGGCTTATATATGTAAACAGCTTTTTTCACAAATAAAGATGAATAAAACTGGGCAGCAAACCAGATTAACTAAATCAGGTTAAATATTTTTTAAATTTTTCTTCTCATATTGGGTTTTAATTTCAAATGGCGCTATACGTTCACGACTTTTACTGTGCTAAAAACAACCAGGCTTACAATATCGGGGGTTTTGATCGATGTTAAAAATTACATCACGCCAAAAAACAAAGGCCAAATATTTGATGAATGGAAACATAAAATGCATTATTGCATTATCTTCACAAAAACTTTCTCTCTCTCTGGCGTTTACATCCAATAGAGGGATTTTGCCGGCTGTGCCACCAGCTTCCAATCATCTCGTTCCATGACTAGTTGACCCCAGTTTCGACGTCCTATATCACGAAGGTCTTGGACGATGTCATCACGCCAGCGTTGTTTAGGTCTTCCTCTTCGACGAACACCAGCTGGTTGTTGTTGTTGACGCTTTTTTTATCATTCTATCCAATGGAGCCCTTTCTACATGACCAAACCATCTAATCCGGTTGGATTTAATGAATCCGATTACATCGCAGCCTCCAAGAAGCTGTCTGATTTCATGATTCATTCGGATTCTATACTGATTTTCAGCAACTTTACATGGACCATAAATTGTTCGTATGACCTTCCTCTCGAATGTTGATAGAATTCTACAATCGGAGGAAGTCAGTGTCCAGCTTTCACTTCCAAATGTAAGCACAGGTCGGATTAATGCTTTGTAAAGTGTGAGTTTACACGACCGCGAAAGATATGTTTTGATCGCAAAAGTTTTGAGTATGCGTAGAAAACTCTGTATGCGGCTGAGACACGGGCTTTGATATCTGCCTGCATGTCATTTGACGATGTTATTACAGACCCGAGGTATTTGAAGTTTTCCACGCGTTCCACTTCATAGTCGCCAGTATCCAGATTTCCGGGAGGTATGTTCTTAGATGTTGTTAACACTTTAGTTTTGCTGGTGTTGATGCATAATCCAAGCCGTTTAGCATTTCTTTCAAGCTGAGAGAGACTATCCTTAATATCGCTTGTTCTACGTCCGAGAAGCACAATATCATCTGCGTAGCCAAGAACTTGACTAGATTTGTTATATATGCAGTTTTGTGTCTCAATTCGGCTTTTTCTTATCCCGTACTCAAGCGCCAAATTAAATAGTACGGGCGCGAGTGCATCACCTTGTCGAACACCTGATGTTATATCGAAAGGATCAGAAACTGACCCTTCGATTACCATTCTACAATTTGATCCCGATGTTGTGAGTTTGCACAGAGAAACAAGTTTCTCTGGGATACCAAGGCATATGAGTGCGGACCAGAGGTTGTCGCGGATGATACTATCATATGCTTGCCTGATCAACGTAGAGCTGGTGAATGCTGATGTTGTACTCCCAACATTTTTCCAGAATCATCCTTAATGTAAAACATTGATCTGTGGTTGAGCGGTTGGGACGAAAACCACACTGATAGTCACCGATGATAGATTCGGCGAACGGGATGAGTCGAGCAAGTACGACATTATCTAGTATTTTGTATGCAGTATTCAACAGTGCGATGCCACGATAATTCGCACACTTTAGACGGTCACCTTTCTTATGTAGCGGAACAATGAGAGCTGTTTTCCATTCAGCAGGTAGTTCTTCTTGGTCCCAGATTGCAAGAATCAGATCGTATATACGTGAGACCAGAGCTGCTCCTCCATTTTTCAGAAGTTTTGCGGGAATTCTATCGAAACCTGGTGATTTGCCATTTTTCAGTTTTTTAATGGCAGCTTCCACTTCTTCTATTGCTGGGTAAGGGACAAAAATCTCCTCAGTTGATGGAGCAATTGCTCGAATAGGATGAACTTCATTCGTCCTATTCAGTAGGTTGTTGCATCCGCCACTATATCGTGGCTTGGACCTTTATCAATACAAATAAAAATTGACACGGGATAACGTTGGTCCCCACACGAATCCTAAATTTTGGGAATCTCTTATTAAGACTGTTATCTAGCCTGTCATCAATATGACCAAAAACCTAAAAAAATACAAATATAAACAATAATTACAAAAAAAAACTTATCTTAATTTGTTGATTGATGAAATCCGATTTTGGTTCACTAAATTCTTTTCTCATAGTCCACATATATTCGTTGTAATCTTGTTTCACAGCAGTTGATGATGACGCAACTACTCTATAACCCAAAACCTCTAAAGCTGTTAATATAACACAAGGGTGTTGTAAATATACAAATGTCGATTCATCACTGTATCCACCACAAGGAAATCGATTTGATTGCTCTATATCTACAGCTATTAATCCAGAAACAAGTACCCTCCAAGGGTATTTATGGCTATAAGAAGCTAAATTGCCTCTTATTAAAATGTATGGCATTGATAGTCAGGAGTAATCAAAATTTCCTTTATCTAAACTTCTTTTATTATTTATTTTTCTTGTTGTTTTCAGAGTAACAATACACTCGGATAATTAATGAAGTTAATATTTTTTTTTTGAAAATTTAATAAATAACTACATTCACTATATATTTGAGTTTTCAATAAATTAAATTAATGAAATTTTATTTTATTTTTAACAAGATCATTCCGAACTATAAAATCGAAAATATTTTTCAATCACTTTTATCTTGAAATTATATTAATTGCATTATTTCACAAGTGATTATTATAAGAAAAATACAATGATAAAACATACAATCACTTTTATATTGAAAATTATATCAATTGCATTATTTTTATTTTTTCTTTGACTAGATGTGATCTTTTGAAAAATCAAAACCGGAATGCATTTACATCAAATTTTTTCTTAAAAACATCGACTTCATTTTAAAACAAAAAATGTGATTTTTCTTCATTTGACATCTTCTAATGAAAATCAAAATCGTGTAGCACCAAGATTCAGCAAAAGTTAGTAACGACATCTGTTCGTTAGAAATGAAAATAAAATTAGTACATTCGTTTGTTTTTATAGTATATTCGAAATTAAACTAGCCGTTAAGTATTAGAAAATTTAAAAATTATTATTAATGTAAAAATGAACTGAAACTATTGAAATACATTTTTACTGAATTAGAAAAAGAAGATGAATTGGTTTTATTATTGTTTAGGCGAATATAGCGGACGTTATACCATGAATTCAAGGTAAAAACCAAGATATTTACCCTTGAAATCACAAAAACGTCGTCACCCCCTCTACGTCAAAAACCACCGAACTACTTCCCACAACTAATCTGTACCTGGGATCGAGATACCCACAGTCACTGGCGTCAAGACCGATGACCGGTTCCTACACTCATGAGGTCCCTAGGAACTTCACTGAGTACTGAGACCGACCATCCATCAGAACGTCAGCACTATGGACACCCCGATACAACCAAAAAGCATGACACGGGAGATGTGAACCCCAGAGACAACAACCAGACAGAGGAACTCCCTACCTAACGAGAAGACATCATTCCCTGATGTCTTTCACGTGATGGACTCCAAGACTATTACCGCTCATATCTATGCACTCGTAGAGTACATTTCCAATCTTAGTCTTAATCATCGCAGGTAAGAAGTTGGAGCCAATTTTGCCGAGAATTTTTTTGTAGCGTCACTCAAATGATGTTGCCGTACAAACACACGTTGTTGTGGTTGAAAAGTCCGTAGTTTAGATCGCAGGTTGTACTGATGTTGCGATTTTTTGAAAGCTGCTTTTAAATTTTGCTGAATCCGGTTCCTGAGCAGAGTCAAATGATCAGAGCGTTCTAATTCCTCACCAGCATCTTCACCAAGCTGGTGTAGTGATCTCAACAATTGGTAAGTATTTCCATCCGATATTGGATGTTGACCAAATAGTAAATAGTACGGTGAGTACTTGGTAGCTGAATGTACTGCAGCCCGCAGTGCATATGCGATCTCACCAATTTGTGAGTCCCACTTGGTATGTTGACCTTTTATGAACGCTCGAATTGCTGCTAGAACTGACCTATTGACCCGCTCTGACGCGTTGCTTTGAGGACTATAGACACCAGTCCTAATGTGTTTAATGCCGAAATCTGACAAAAGATTTTGAAAGTTCCTACTAGTGAACTGTTTGCCATTGTCACTGTGTAGAAACTCTGGTACCCCATATGTAAGAAACACTTCATTCCTTAGAAAAGCATTCACCTTCGGTGAAGTTGCGTTTCTAAGTGGTTTCAGTAGTACAAACTTCGTAGCATGATCCAGAACTTTCAATAACACCGTATTCCCAAGTGTAGAACGAGGGTACGGTCCCAAAAAATCTATATAGACTCTCTGCCATGGACGTGCTGTTTCGAATTGATATTGCATCGGAGGACGCAATATCTGATTCGTGGCTTTTGTTTGTTTACATGTGTCACAGGACACAACATAGTTGTGTACCTGCGACGCCATGCCCGGCCAATAATAAAGACGTCGGAGTAGTTCTAAAGTTTTTTTAACACCTCCATGAGCAGCAGTACTATCATCATGATGTTTCTGAATCATGTTGGAAGTCATCGGTTTTGGTACCCAGAGTTTCCACACAGGAACATCGTTGGGCATTGCATCAGGTCTTGGCTCAATACGTATGTATAGCTTATCATCCACGACTTTAACTGAAGGAAAGTCCTTAGGAGATGATTGAACTTTAGCTATCATATCCGTATATTCGTTGTGCCGATAACCTTCATTGTCGATTTTAATTTCATTAATGTGATGTACTAATGCTTCCGTCAATTCTTCGTGTGTATCGTCATAAAGACGAGATAGAGCATCAGGGACTATATTTTGGGTACCTTTTTGGTGGACAATGGTAAAATCCATATGTTGGAGTTTTAGGCTCCACCTAGCCTGACGACCACTCAAGTCTTTCTGTGACATAAGCCACTTCAGACTTGAGTGATCAGTCACGATTGTAAATCGGTGACCTTCAACATAGCCCCTGAATTTCTTCACACTCAGAATTGCCGCAAGACATTCCAGCTCAGAAACCGAATAGTTCCTTTGAGCTCTATTTAATTTCTTCGACATGAAGGCTATCGGACACTCTTGTCCGTCAGTAGCAACCTGATACAACACACTACCTACCCCTGTCAGACTTGCATCGCATCTAATAAAGAACTCTTTATTATAGTCAGGGTTAATTAATACTGGTGCTGTAGTCAGCAATCGTTTTAAATTTTCGAAAGCAGCTTGCGCTTCCAATGTCCATTTCAATTTTCCCGAACTCTTTTTTAATAAATCTGTAATCGGTGATACCACGCTTGCATAGTTTGGTATGAAACGTTGGTACCAACCAGCCATTCCCAATAGTCTACGTATTTGGTTTACTGTAGATGGAGCTGGATACTCTGCTACAGCTCTTACCTTGTCAGGGTCTGTTCGAAGTCCATCTTCACCAACCAAAAATCCCAAGTATTTCACCTCTCTCAGAACAAATTTACTTTTCTTGAGGTTTATTGTTAACCCAGCCACTCTTAACAATGAAGAGACTTTGGACAGCAATTCCATATGTTCCTGGAACGTGGAAGAGACTACCAATAGATCATCTAAATAAACAAAGACATTTTCGTGATATTGATGTGGTATCACTTTGTGTATTAGCCGACACATTGTCTGGGGAGCATTGCACAATCCAAAGGGCATAACCCGGAATTGATACAATGGACGACCAGGCACTGTGAAGGCTGTTTTGTCTCTAGATGCTTCTGCCAGAGGAATCTGCCAGAAAGCATCTTTGAGATCAATACTAGAAATGTACTTTGTGCTATTTAGACGACCTAGTAAGCCATCAATCAAGGGAAGTGGGTAAGCGTCCTTTTTAGTTAGTGAATTGACACCACGGCTATCAATACATAATCTGTTTTTACCAGATTCTTTTTGTACCAAAACCACTGGCGAGCACCAAGAACTGTTACTCTCTTCGATCACGCCCATTTGAAGCATTCGGTCGAGTTCGGCATAGACCGTTAGTTGAACAGCCGGCGATGTGGGATTGTGCCACTGTTTAACAGGTGCACTATCACCAACATCGATGACATGTTCAACCAAAGAAGTCTTTCCGAGCCCAGACACTTCAAATGACGGGAAAGAATCCTTGATCATATCCAGTTCATGTTGTTGATCAGTGGTGAGGTTGTGTGTATTTAAAGTTATTGGCTCTGTACGAGTCAGTTCACTAACAAAAGAAGGAACAATACCGAATTTCTCCCAGAAATCTATGCCCAGGTAGAGCTCTTCTCGTAATCCAGGGACTATATGGAACCGCATTGGTTTAGTGGAGCCATTCACAGTTATTGGAACTTCTATGTAACCCAAAATTTTAGTTGCAGTACCATCCGCCGTACGAATACACGAAGTGTATTTACGGTAGGTTGTACCCGATGATTCCAATAATTCCAAGGAATTTCTTCCAAGTATTGTGATCGACGCTCCACTATCCAATAGTCCTGAAATATGTTTGTCCAAAATCCTAATTGTTAGTCGCGGTCGAGGATCCTTTGTTTCTGAAAGGATAGATGAAATACAAGCTTTACGAAATAATTTCCTCATCCTCCAATATCTAATGTTACGTTCAAGACGTCTAAAATACGTTCGATGTAATGATGGGAAATTAAATATATTTGATGATTTTATTCGGGTTTCTTGAGTGGTGGGAGATCGTCCTGCGTTCCTACATCTCTCGTCGATTTCTTCGGGCTCATTGGATGTTGAACCGAGGGCATCATCCCCGAAGCATGTACTCTCGGTCGATAGTTTAACGACGGGTGACAATATGAACAATTTGCATAAATTACATCCGGCTTGTTACATTTCCAACAATATAATTTAATTCTATTCTTAGAGCACTCAGGAGCTCGATGACCGTTTACTCCACATCTGAAACACACTATTGGTTGTCTGGACATTGATGGACCAGGTTGACTGCTGTCAGATGTTATGCCAGGTCGCTGAAATATCCGTCTCGGTGTTGAATCCACCGCTTCAATATATCCATGTTGTTCTGGTTCAACTTCCACCTCATAATCATCCGCTTGCTGTAACTCGCTAATTCTTAAATTTGATGTTCTGGTCGGAACTGGTGTGGACCACAAACGTTCAAACTTCTGACATAAAGTCCGAAGTTCATCAATAGAATGTATTGTTGCTGCTAGAGTAGCATTCTTGAGCTCCACACTCAATCCCTCCCGAGCAATCTCTAGCATTTCACGGTCAGCAAATGGACGTGCTAAACGACGGTTCAACGAACCAATCTCCACCAGGTACTCATACACGCTCTCCTTTGACTTTTGTTTGCGGTTCAGAAGAACTCGCAAGATCGCCTTATCATCAGTGAGCGTACCGAAGGTTTGTTGGAGTCCCTCCCTTAACACTGGATAGGTCACCACCTCATATTCATAAGTTAAATTCAGATAGTATCTGTCGGCAGCTCCCTTGAGATACCGTGGAACGATAGACCTAAGGTCGTCCCAATTCACACGGTCCCTCCTGGCAGCCGCCTCCACTTTATGAATAAACTCATGAACATCAGGAGAGTGACCATCTCCTGTGAAGGTTGGAACCCAATTTGAGTCATAACGACTCAAATTGTTCCCACGAACCCCTCGGTACTCCACTGGTGCTAACGCTGGAGCCGCGTCACGCCATACCTGAGGAGGTTGGTTGTACGGTGGTGGTGCTGTTAGTGGAGCTGGTGGATATATTGGTGGTGGTTGTACCTGTGGTACTGATGAACGATTTAATGATTGTTGTTGTACCAATCCTGGATTGTTGTGTAAGTGTTCAGCTTGGAATGTTGGACCCAATTGTGGTATTGCAAAGTCCTCTGCCCTCAAGCCCGATTGCTGGAAATAAGCCGGTGGCAATTGATCTGACCGTCTCTGTTGTTGCTGGTTTGGACGATTCAGACTATGTATTGTTTCCGATATTGGCCGTACTGGGATCGGTGTGGATCTCTCATCTGGTTGAAAAGCAGGTGAAGCAGATGGAGCAGATGATACTCCTGGTTTACTCTGCATAATTGGACGTGTTGACAACGATCCTATTATATTCCAAGCGCGTGACAATTGTGAGATAGCGTAGGTGCGGGCTTCTTGCAAGTCATTGCGAGGACCCAACCTATTCATCCTACCCGTGTAGTGTAACACTCGATTCGCCAAACCATCTAAGAAGGTCTGATCAATCGGTGGACGGTGACTGAAGTCGTCGTACTTGATTTAAAATAAGTTGTGCTGCCTGCACCACCATTTGAGATTCCTCTATCAAATCTCTCGCATGAGACACTGTTATTGGAACTGCACCATGATCTGCGTGGTTTCGCAGTTCCTCTGCCCAATTGGCCCCCCCGAAGTTCACACCCCGAACCAGACATTCGACCTGCAGTTCGGTGGGTTCCAGACCATAGAACGGATGGTCAACGTCTATTTGGTTTGACATTTCGATGGTAAAACCCGTAAAATTATGAACTCGCAATCAACAACAATATTAAAACCAATTCCCAAAAAAAAATGGAGTTAGTACGATGGAAATGTAAAAAAAATGAAAAACGCAAAAACGAAAAAAACAACGAACGCCCAATTCGAAAACACAAAAATTTTTGTAAAAACTAAATTTCGTAAAAGAACAAAAAGATTACTGTCGTACCCAATTTTGCTTCGCCTTTCACAAAAATTCCTAAAATATTATATTTAAAAAATATAATTTATTTATTTAATTTCAGATATGCACACCTAAATAAAATATTTATTTATTTAAATTCAAAAATAAAAATATTTTAAAAGAAAATGCTTATTTATTGGATGCACCGTCTTACCCTCAAAATATTTATTTATTTTTTAAAAAAAAAACAAAAAATATTTATTTATCTCTTGATGTTATTTGCTTAATTAAGAAAATTTATTTATTTAGCTACCTAAAATTATTTAATTCTAAAAAAATTATTTTATTTAATAAAAAAAATTTTCATTTATTTAATTTTCAAAAGATTTGTTTTATTTATTTTATTTTTATTTAATAAGATAAGAGATTCCCAAAGTCAAGATTCGTCTGGAGACAATTTAAAAAGTAAGTATGGTACAATATCCATTTTGTTTAAATCTGAATTCCCGCGTTCGCGAGCCCACTCCAACAATGCATGTGAGAACTGACTAGAAAAGCCCCTAACGACCAGATTCTACAGAACAGTTTCTCCCCAACCTAATAAAAACAATCACAACTGTCACGATTAGACCTTAGGTCCATGTCTACTGACCCAGTTGTGCTTGTTTAACCTACAAATAAATTACAACTAAACCTAATGCGAAAGTTGAAGAACGCTCCCGAGCACCAGACTTCAAATCCTAAACTCTATGAAAAACTGTCTATTGTAAAGCTAAATGGAAAAATGGAAAAGTTTTTGAATTTGTATGAGGTGAAGCCTCTGATCCTGAAAGCAAAGTATAATTGGTTCTTCTCTTCATTACACCGAAGAAGCCTCTGAGCAAAGAATGGTACTACTGGTTTGCACCTAAGTACAAACACAGCAACACCACTCCTCGTCCCTGAGAACTCCCTCGCTGAATGAAGAGAAGAAACCAATGTTCTTCGATCGCATAACCCCAGTGGTCATAGGCGACCTAGGAACGTCATTATCGTTAAGGGGAGAAGCCCCATGGATGGCTTGTTAGGCCTACCGCTTAGAAAATGATTTATTTACAACCTAATACACGAAAAATAAAAAAAAATATTTACTAACATATGTACCTTATATTACAAAAAATATGTACAATAAAAATATTTACAATTTGTATAATCAGGATATGTACAAGATGCACAATATATACAATAGGTACATGGTATACGCAAAAATATTTACAAAATGTATAAAAAAAATATGTACAATATATACTATATGTACATGGTAGTAGAAAACCCAATCCCTAAAAAAACTACTACCCCCAAAACGGTTTTTTTCAAATTGAAAATAAATATTATTTTTAAAATTCACAAATGACATGTACAATATGTACAAAAAAATATGTACATAAAAAATATGTACAAGAGAATGTACATTGGTAGTATAAAAAAAATTCCAAAAAAAAACTACTTCCCCAAAACGGTTTTTTTTTCTCAAATTAAAAATAATTAGTCTTAACTAATTATACAGGGGGGGACAGGGGCCTCCTGTGGACCAGACCACTCCTCTTCCTGTCGCGTGATCGGTGAGATGGGAACCTCCTCAACCAGCTCCTCTGTTTGAGTACTCTTGGTCGAGGAAGCTCCCAGCTCCACGACCAAGCGACTCTCCTTCTCCCGTCTTCTCCTCTCCTTCCTCTTCAAGTGAGAGCTCCTATTTTTATTTATCCTCCTTCTCTCACGCCAGCCCACATTCACTTCCTCATTCACCACATCCATCTCATCCGCTTCCTCATTCACGCACTCATTCACTATATCAACCACCAGCACATCCAGGAACTCATCATATTGTTCCTCGCAAATATCATCCATAATTTCCAAATAAATTTTATGTTTCACCTCCTCCATAACCACATTTATCATCCATTCCACCACATTCATTGCCTCATCCATTTTCTCCTTTCTCTTCACATGCTCTTCCTCCTCCACCTCATTCATTCACGGCTCAAACCCCCCTGGTCGACACCTCCTTCGCATCCCCTGATGATTGAGTTGTACATTACACAATAACAAAAAATTCAAAAAAAAATAATACGAAATCGAATAACTGGTTTTGTACCCAAAATATCAATTACCAAAAAAAAATCAAAGTTGGTTTACCAGTAAAAATTAGATATGCAATATTTGCATATATTTTGCACATAAAACTAGCCAAAACTGGTTTTATCAAAAACAAAAATACCTTTATTATTAAAATTTCCCAAAACCAGTTTTCAAACAAATAAAGAAAAAAAATGCAAAATCAATTTGGCGCCAAAATTTTATCAAAACTGGTTTCCAAAAATAACTTAATCTCAAAACCGTTATTCCGGTTCTTATAAGGTCCGTTTCAGTTTCGGCCCACGTGTTGCATCCGCCACTATATCGTGGCTTGGACCTTTATCAATACAAATAAAAATTGACACGGGATAACGTTGGTCCCCACACGAATCCTAAATTTTGGGAATCTCTTATTAAGACTGTTATCTAGCCTGTCATCAATATTTTTTTTTTTTTTTTTTTTTAAGAAAATGTGTTGTGTAATAGGGTTTAGAATATGTGTCACAACAACACATAAATACCTTTTAAGACCTAGGTCTAGACCTGGGTCCCACAACAACTGGCGTTCTGAGGTGTAGATTAACGCTTTTTTTAAACATCTGTGGGTTGAAGCCACCTGAGACTAAGTGTTCCGGCAAACTATTCCATTTGTACGCAGTTCGGACAATAAAAGTCTCTCTGCGATCTGCCAGTATGACAGCGCGGGATCTTTACCGTTTCACTGGTTGCGGCAGCCGATTGCCGAGTGGAACGGGGGTAAGAATAAGTTTGAGGCATGATGCCGCTGATTTCATCTGAGCACTGCTGATGACGATATTTGTAAAAAACAACGAGGTCAGCAACAGTGCGACGATGTTGTAGGGAATCAAGTTTTGATGTCAAAGTTCGATCACCTACAATTCGTATAGCTCGCTTTTGAACAGAGTCCAAGAGGGCCAAGATGGAAACAGAGGCAGCACCCCAAACTTGACAGCAGTACTCCATACAGGGACGAATATAGGACTTATAAACATGGAGCAATTGGTATGGAGTGAAAAATTTTTTGCATCTATTTAGGAGGCCGAGTTTTTTAGACGCCAAAAACCTAAAATAATACAAATATAAACAATAATTACAAAAAAAAACTTATCTTAATTTGTTGATTGATGAAATCCGATTCTGGTTCACTAAATTCTTTTCTCATAGTCCACATATATTCGTTGTAATCTTGTTTCACAGCAGTTGATGATGACGCAACTACTCTATAACCCAAAACCTCTAAAGCTGTTAATATAACACAAGGGTGTTGTAAATATACAAATGTCGATTCATCACTGTATCCACCACAAGGAAATCGATTTAATTGCTCTATATCTGCAGCTATTAATCCAGAAACAAGTACCCTCCAAGGGTATTTATGGCTATAAGAAGCTAAATTGCCTCTTATTAAAATGTATGGCATTGATAGTCAGGAGTAATCAAAATTTCCTTTATCTAAACTTCTTTTATTATTTATTTTTCTTGTTGTTTTCAGAGTACAATACACTCGGATAATTAATGAAGTTAATATTTTTTTTTTGAAAATTTAATAAATAACTACATTCACTATATATTTGAGTTTTCAATAAATTAAATTAATGAAATTTTATTTTATTTTTAACAAGATCATTCCGAACTATAAAATCGAAAATATTTTTCAATCACTTTTATCTTGAAATTATATTAATTGCATTATTTCACAAGTGATTATTATAAGAAAAATACAATGATAAAACATACAATCACTTTTATATTGAAAATTATATTAATTGCAATATTTTTTTCTATTTTTACTTTGACTAGATGTGATCTTTTGAAAAATCAAAACCGGAATGCATTTACATCAAATTTTTTCCTAAAAACATCGACTTCATTTTAAAACAAAAAATGTGATTTTTCTTCATTTGACATCTTCTAATGAAAATCAAAATCGTGTAACACCAAGATTCAGCAAAAGTTAGTAACGACATCTGTTCGTTAGAAATGAAAATAAAATTGGTACATTCGTTTGTTTTTATAGTATATTCGAAATTTAACTAGCCGTTAAGTATTAGAAAATTTAAAAATTATTATTAATGTAAAAATGAACTGAAACTATTGAAATACATTTTTACTGAATTAGAAAAAGAAGATGAATTGGTTTTATTATTGTTTAGGCGAATATAGCGGACGTTATAAGGTCTTTAAAGTGGGATCGCCACACTGCCAGCACATCACGTTCACTTGTTGTGAGTTCATTATTCTCATTTTTGATGGCTGTAGATCTTGGGTGGAAATCTTTTGTCAGATTCCGTGCATTGGCAAAGCACTCTTTTGAATTTCCGCTGGCCGCATGTTGGTTGATGTTTTCGATGCAGCTCTTCGTGTGTTCGCGTTTCTTTTTACGTAGAAGTTTTGCTGAGGCTTTTCTGGCGCATAGATAATCAGCTTGGGAGCTTCGGGTGTTCCTTGTTAACCATTTTTCTCGTAGTTTTTGTTTATGTTCAACGGATTGGCGGCAGTCGTCGTCAAACGATTCGTTGTGTGATTTCGGTGGTCGTTTTCCGATTGTAGTTTGTGCTGCGGCTATAATGGTTGATTGAAGCGTTTGCCATTCTTCTTGTATGTTTAATGGCATCTCAGAAGAGATGTCATGCTCTTCTATGTTTTTTGTTATTATTTCCTGATATCTATTCAGCGTTTCTGGATGTTTAAATGCTTCGACATTCCAGCGCACGGTCTTTTTTGCTTGTCTGTTAAATGTAGATGATAATTTGCACTTGTACTTAAAGATGACAAGCATATGATCGGTGTCCATATCAGCACCTCTGTATGATCGAACGTCAGTTATACTTGTAGAGTGTCTCTTAGAGATCATGACGTGATCGATTTGATTTTCCGTTCTTCCGTCATTTGATTTCCAAGTTGCCTTGTGAATTCTCTTGTGGGGGAAGAAAGTGCTGGAAATTACTAGATCATACATCATAGCCAGCTCGGCTGCGCGAAAACCGTTATTGTTGCTGGTATGATTCAAGCTGTTAAGGCCGATATGTGTTTTAAGTTCCCGATTTGAGCATTGAACTCATCTACCACGATTTCTATATCGTGCCGCGGGATGTTATTGATGACTTCTTTGAGTTCTAGGAAGAACAGGTCTTTAATATCATCTGCTTTATCTTCAGTAGGTGCATGAACATTGACGATCGTTACATTGAATTTTTGTGTGCGGATTCTCAGTGTGCATAACCGCATATTAATTGGGCAGAAGTCGATAACATGCTGATTCACGCGACGGTGTACAAGAAAGCCAACTCCAAATTCTCCTCCGTTTTGATGAACGCAATAATATAGAGTGTATCCTTTCGCTGTTTCATGAATTCCACTGCCTGGCCATATTAGTTCTTGTAATGCCACTATATCCAGTGTGTAGCTCTCGACTTGTTGAGTGAGTTTTATTAGATCTCCTGGTCTTCTAAGGCTTAGCACGTTCCAGGTTCCCATTTTTAAATCGTAGTCCGGGTACAGTTTCCGAGGTCGTTCCAATAATGAATCCGAGATATTCCGAGGCCTGTGTACAGAATTCATGACAATAATTTTTTTACAGAAATGGTGTGTTAGCCCTTCGCCCAACCCAAATTTTCGTGAATGGGTTCGTTCTGCATCTTAAGGTCACCAGAAACAACATTTTTACACGTTTATATAGCGAGCCGCTTGATCCAAGACAGACGCCCGCTGAAAACCGCCCCTAACATGGAGAACGGACGCTTTCTACACATTTATATAGCGAGTCGCTTGATCCAAGACAGACGCCCGCTCCAAGCCGCCCCTAACATGGAGAACAGACGCTATTTACTCTGCCCCTCTCAACTACACCAACCTAATTCTTTAAGCGTTACCCAGGTAGCACGGCGTGGACGTAGAATTTCGGATTTTCGCTACTCTCTTCAGAAAAACAGAATTAATAAATATATTTCTAAGAACTAATAAATTTCTATATGAACATTTTTGTATTGTTTTCTGTAACAAATTTAAATTTTTTAATAAAACCAAGAAAATGTGACCCACATAAGGATTTGGAAGAAAATTTGGCCCGTATACCGAAATGAGTTTGACATGCCTGATCTAATACATCTAAAATCAACACCAAATTTTAAATGACCAAAAAAAATTTATTCAAATACGCCATCAAAGTTTATATTTCGATATCTCCTGATGGAATAAATGAAATTTTCTTTTTTTAGTACAGTGAAAATTCTAAGATTGGTTTATATTTTATAGAAATAATTAAAAAAAAATTAAATTTTTGGTCATAAAAATCCCCATTAGCAAGAAACAAATAGGAAATTGGTGGACTTCTGAACGCTGCAGACGATTTTAAATTATTGTGTATTCAACAACATATATTCAAGATGATAATTATGAAAACAAAAAAAAATATTCGCTGTTTTGATTTTTTAATATTTTTAATTGACGGTTTAACTTAGACATATTGGGTCATTCCATGTCAAACCTATACCTGTCATGTCACTCAACCCGACCATTTTAGATTTTTATGAAACCTATAGAAATCATTTTGCATAAATATACAAGTAAAAAACTGTTCTACGTTTTTGTTTAATTAATTTTCAAAATCTTGGGAGACAGTCATTTTGCGACTCACTTGCATGGTTTCAATTTAAAAATATGAAGGGGCTGAGTTCTCAAGGCTCTGAGATATCAAAACTTCGGTCTGTGTTAAGTATTTTTATATAGTTTTTGGCAAAAAGGTTTTATGCGGATATTGTTTTTTAATGGATCGCATGCATAAAACCTAGTAACTAGGTGTTTAAGTGTTCACTTTTTGTTCATGATAAACCTAACAAACACTTAAACAAACCTTGTTACTAGCTTTTATGCATACGGCCCATTATACCTCAAACTCTTGCAAAGGTACAAGTGTTTTATCTCTGCTTAGAAGTTTATTCAGTGTTTAAATTTAAGTTTTTGTTTAAAAGAAAGGAGAGATATAAAAAAAAATTTCTTTCCTTTATTGGGAACGATTGAAAAATAAAAATTCATATTGAATTTTTTGAGATCAATTAAACTCAAGTAAGTAAAGAAGTAATTGGAATATTGTCGATTCAAAGGTATGGTTTGAAGTTTCTCAGAAAAAACTCCACTTCACATTTTTCGTGTTTCGGTTGGGATTCGAACCTACCTCGTCAGTGCCCGGCTCGAATCCTTGGGCAGACACGCTAATTATTACGCCGATGAGGCGATGACAATTTCAAAGTTGAAACTTCTTCATCACTTATTTATTTTTACTTAAGTTGAATTTTTCCACTGTCATTAGACTCCATATTATGGAAATGTTTTACATTATATGGGATTTGTTGCATTAAATTTCTAGACAATACTTTGTGTGAATTCATAGAATGGCGAACATTTCTATTCTAATTAACATCCTAAGTCACGATTGTATAGTCATTATTGATTGTTCAAATATGACATGATCCTCCCACATGCCATGATCAAAATGAATTTTTTTTCAAAATTTCTACTTTAAACCCCCTCTAATGAACATTTGAAAAAATCACAACTAAAAAAAGTTTTAGTTTCGATTTAGCAAAATCTCTACACTCATGAATTTTTAAAATTTTTTTCTTTTTGAATGTTCGCAGTTAAGGAGGGGGGAGGGGGGAGGACAAAAACAACCACTCGTTTTCGGTAATAACTCAAAAACTAAGCAGTCGAAAATTCAACGAAACGTTGTTTTGAAATACTTCCATTTTTTCGATTTTTCTAGACCAAACTCGATTCCTTAAAAAAAACTTTTGTTTTATTATCTCCATATCTATGTCCATAAAATATAGATAAAAACAAATATTTCAAATTTTTTTGTTATCATCAGGTGTGGGACAACACATTTGATAACTATAGAAAATCAAGTTGATAGCACTTATAGTTTGTGAGTAAATTGATTATGTTGACATTCGGACGGACACTGAAGTCTCACCAATAGGGTACCGTTTTTACTTTTTCAAAGTACGGAACCCTAAAAACATAATGCACCTAAACAAACTTCTTGAACATTGACACAATCTTTTCAATCCACATATTAAGAAGATATGTAATCGGATAGAAGCTAAAATCGAAGTGATGGTGGCTACTATTTTTCTGCACTAGTGGTACTGTATCAGACCTAACGAAAAGAACAGATCCCCAACCTCGATTTATTTGACTGTAACAATTTTATAGTTCAACAGTAGTTCAATAGTTCAACAATTTCAAAAATGTTTGTGGTGTGATCAACCTCACAAAGAATATTTGCAACGCAACCATATTAAATAATAATCTATCGAATAGCAAACAGGTATGTTATCGCATAATTTTTCAACCGAACGCCTTTCGCCTGAAGTTGAGTTCCTCTGACTTGTTAAACTTGTTTGATATAATCTGATCTTGTTTGTTCATTTCTATATTTCGTTTGACTCAATATTTTACTATAATACACATTTTCTACAACGCAGCAAAATTTATCCACTTTTACGATTATTTTACGTGAATAGTCCTTCACAAAAACACAATTTTAGAATTTTAATCAAATGAATCAAAAACGGTATTTCGAAAACTTCGAAACATTTTTCACAGTTTTGACCATAACTCAAAAACTGCGCTTTTGAAAATTACAAAAAGAAATTGTTTTAGAAAAAAAATCACCTTTCATATGACTCGCCAAGGTCAAAAATAATTTGTTTTCAAAATGTCCACTCTCAACCCCCTCAAAATAACATTTAAAATGAGGAGCCGACCGCTATAGTTTTTGTTCAATCTTTACAACATTGCCCATAACCATTAATTTTTTCTTGTGTAATGTTCGAAGTTAAGGAGGGGGGACAGGAAAACAAAGGGTCTGTTTTTTAATTCAACCCGGTCGTGTAGAGCTAATAGATTTACACTGATCGGAGCGAAATTATTCCGAACTTATTTTAATTAGAGTGGAACATTTTTACACGACGCATGTGCAGTGTATTTCGTGTTGAAATTTTGCCATTTTGACAAATCGTTATAAAGTTGTATGTAGCTGTATGTAATGAATATTAGAAATAATAAATCATGAATTAAAATTTATTATATATTCGAAAGGGTAGAGTTGTAACACCAAAATTTTACTCACTTATAAACTATAAAATCTCTCATTACCTTTAGATCTTAATATAAATAGCACATCGTAACCACCTCAAATTCAGTTGTTAAAAACCCATGTCGATGGACTTTTGAAGTCCGACACTAGTTGGTATTTAAAAATAAAAATTAAATTTATAAAAAATTCTGTGAAGTTTTTTTTTATAGTTTATAAGTGAGTAAAATTTTGGTGTTACAACTCTACCCATTCGAATATGTAATGTCTTACTCACGTCACTCCGACAACAATATTGAGTATATTAAAATTTATTACAATAAGTTGTTTTTATTATTATAAAATAATTATTATTTTATAATAATAAAAACAACTTAAACTCAACACAAACCCATCTTTATGTGCAATAAAAAACAATTATTTTAAGTTTTCGAAATAAAAACCACCTGATTTGAACTGTCACAATATTTTCAAACAAAGTTAAAATAATTGTTATTGAAAAAGCAATTTCAATAACCATGACTAGGAATTTATCTTTAATAATATTGAAAACTTCATTTTCAACTAATAATTACCGATAAAAACCCTAATATTTTAAAATGCTTAGTTTGATTTATTTTTGTAACTAATATTTAAAAATATAAAATAATTTCTAACAATATAACAAATAAATTAAACATAATAAATAAAACAAATAATTCATATGAAGCCATTTTTTTTGTTTGTGTTATAATTTACACGATTTACTCGAGCATACCATTCAGAGTAAATTCGACAACATCGTGTATTACACCAATCGAATTAAAAATCGAAGAACGTCAGTGTAAGTTTACACAGGTTTTATTTAAAAACGCAGTTCACAGGCTGAATTTACACTACTCCGCAGCGGTTGAATTAAAAAACAGACCCAAACACTCGTTTTTTAAAATATCTAAAAAAAAAAACTAAGCAGTCGAAAAATCAACGTTTTTTTTTTTTGAAATATTTTGATCTTTTTCGATTTTTCTAAACCAAACACGATTCCATACAAAAAAAACTTTTGTTTTACTATCTTCTTATCTATGTCCATAAAATATAGATAAAAACAAATATTTGAAATTTTTTTGTTATCAGGAGGCGTGGGAAAACACATTTACTAACTGTAGAAAATTTTAACTTGATAGCACTTATAGTTTGTGCGTAAATCGAATATGTACAAATTCGGACGGACACCGAAGTCTCACCAATAAGGTACCGTTTTTACTTTTTTAAAGTACGGAACCCTAAAAAAACTGAACAGGAAATTAAGATAAGTTTTTTAGTTCTATATTTTGTTACATTTATGAAATTATTAGGTATTTTTATTTTACATCTATTATTAAATATAAATTGTTTAACGTTAGCAAGTTTTGCTACGGTTACTAGTACTTAGTACTTAGTCACTTCGCTTGCTAGTCACGAATGACCTAGGGGACTCATAGAAGCTAATGCAAAAAAATTTTCTTGATCCATCTTCCTATAAGAAACTTTTTTATTTCACCGCTTAATTGACTGGACTATCTAGGGCATTAGTATTCCCGAACAATCACAAAAAAATGAAAATGATGACGTTTTGAAGAAACTTCCATTGAAACAAGTTAACGTTAAGGATGTCATAAACAGAGATGTTAATATGATTTTAGAGGAATTATTTTCTACAAATACAAAAAAAATTGTTTAAACGATTTAATATATCTATGAAATTTTTAAAAGAGGACCCAAGAACATGGGAGGACTTACAGGATTACAGGGACGGAAAACACATTGTTGAAAACATAAAGATTGTTAACGACTGTGCGGAAGGAGGTATAAAACTTATTCAAGAATACCATCCAAAAATAACAAAAGACGAGGAGTAACTACAACATTTATTTAAAATAATATTGATTTTAGTTAAGTGCTAAAACCAAAATGGTAAAATTTCTTTTCTTTTTTTAGGTTGTTCAACAATATCGGCAGTAATACTCCAAAAATGCAACTCTTAAAGATTTATTTACCGAATTCAATTCATAAATTATATTATCACATATCTTATACTATTAGACCGAGAGCCTGCGACGGCCAGACCTTCGTTATTTTATAAAAGCTGAAAGTTTTTCTGCGCATACCCCCTACTGAGGTAGGAACGATTAGCGACATATCAAGTTTGGATCATGGTGGCTTTGGCAGGGAGCAGGTAACAAAGGGGCCTCCAAAGTTTCGTGAAAATATGAAAGGTAATTTTTTTATATATTCTTCGGGATAGTATTAGAAGTTACGTCACCCATTGCCAGACACTTACTATCGTGGTAACCCCCTGCCAGACACCCTTAAACTTTAACAAATTGATAATGTTTAAGGGTGTCTGGCAGGGGGTTACCACGATAGTGAGTGTCTGGCAATGGTGACGTGACTTCTAATACTACCTCGAAGAATATATACCTTTTTATACTTTCACGAAACTTTGAAGGCCCCTTTGTTACATGCTCCCTGCCAAAGCCACCATGATCCAAACTTCATATGTCGCTAATCGTTCCTACCTCAGTAGGGGGTATGCGCAGAGAAACTTTCAGCTTTTATAAAATAACGAAGGTCTGGCCGTCGCGGGCTCTTGGTCTATATATTTTTTTGTACTTATTGTTAGAAACCATATTTACGTTTTTAAAACAAACTTGTATACAATGAAACAGAGATGACCCAAATTAAGATTAAGGGTTAATCTTTCATTTTCATAAGGGTTAATGTTTAAAAAAATTACCAAAGTGTCGAAAATCATAAATAGATATCACTTAATTGCCATTTCCTTCAGTTTGTATTAAGTAGCCGAAGAAACTTATTAATTACACATAACTTACTTTTCTGAAAATTTAAAATCAGTCTTATGTAGTATCAATTTATGACCGTAGATATGTTTTTTATATTTAATAAAACTCATTGTCCAATTCTAAGAAAAAAAATTAATTAAATTAGGCTTTTTTACACACTTTTTTGTTTGATTATTTAAAAAAATTGTAAATTGGGTCATTTTTGACCCCTGGGCTATAAGAGGGTTAATTATGTTGGAACAAAAATTATCATAATAAGAAAAAAGAAACATAAAAGAACTTAATTACAAATTTTCATTAAATTATTCGGGCAAATATGACTTTAGAGTAATGTTTTGAAAAAAAAAGGTGAAATTTCCCGAAAGTTGACCTTTGACCTCAGTGCGCCGCTGTTTAAAATTGTTCAATTATGCTTGTCATCTTTAAGTAAAAGTGCAAATTATCATCTCCATTTAATAGGCCAGCAAAAAAAGACCGTGCGCTGGATGTCGAAGCATTTAAACACAAAACACAACACAAAAAAAGGAAAATCAACAGGTATCGATGGAATCCCTGCAGAACTACTTAAGAATGGAGGAGCAGCTCTGGTCTCACGTATATATGATCTGATTCTTGCAATCTGGGACCAAGAAGAACTACCTGCTGAATGGAAAACAGCTCTCATTGTTCCGCTACATAAAAAAGGTGACCGCCTAAAGTGTGCGAATTATCGTGGAATCGTGGAATCGCACTGTTGCACATTGCATATAAAATACTAGCATTCTTGTATGTTTAATGGCATCTCAGACGGGATGTCATGCTCTTCTATGCTTTGGGTTACTATTTCCTGATATCTATTCAGTGTTTCCATGTGTTTAAATGCTTCGACATTCCAGCGCACAGTTTTTTTTGCTTGCCTATTAAATTTAGATTATAATTTGCACTTGTAAAGATGACAAGCATATGATCGGTGTCCATATCAGCACCTCTGTATAATCGAACGTCAGTTATACTTGTAGAGTGTCTTAGAAATCATGACATGATCGATTTGATTTTCAGTTCTTCCATCGTTTGATTTCCACGTTGCTTTGTGGATTCTCTTATAAGGAAAGAAAGTGCTAGAAATTACTAGATCATACATCATAGCCAGTTCAGCTGCGCGAAAGCCGTTATTGTTACTAGTATGATGCAAGCTGTTAGGGCCGACATGTGTTTTAAGTTCTGAACTTCTACCAATTTGCGCATTGAAGTCACCTACCACGATTTCTATATCGTGCCGCGGGATGTTATTGATGACTTCTTCGAGTTCTAGGAAGAACATGGTCTTTAATGTCATCTGCTTTGTCTTCAGTAGGTGCATGAACATTGATAATCGTTACATTAAATTTTTGCGTACGGATTCTCATTGTGCATAACCGCATATTAATTGGGCAAAAGTCGATAACATGTTGATTCACGCGACGGTGTATAAGAAAGCCAACTCTAAATTCTCCTCCGTTTTCATGACCGCAATAGTACAGAGTGTATCCCTTGGCTGTTTCGTGGATTCCACTCCCTGGCCATATTAGTTCTTGTAACGCCACTATATCTAGTGTATAGCTATCGATTTGGTTTGTAAGTTTTATTAGATTTCCTGGTCTTCTAAGGCTTAGCACGTTCCAGGTTCCCATTTTTAAATCGTAGTCCGGGTACAGTTTCCGAGGTCGTTCCAATAATAAATCCGAGATAATCCGAGGCGTGTGTACAGAGTTCATGACAAATAATTTTTTACGGAAACGAGGTGTTAGCCCTTCGCCCAACCCAATTTTTCGTGAATGGGTTCATTCTGCATCTTAAGGTCACCAGAAACAATCTTTTTACATGTTTATATAGCGAGCCGCTTGATCCAAGACAGACGCCCGCTACAAACCGCCCCTAACATGGAGAACAGACGCTTTCTACACATTTATATAGCGAGCCACTTGATCCAAGACAGACGCCCGCTCCAAGCCGCCCCTAACATGGAGAACAAACGCTTGAGTTGCATTGGTTTTGTGGCGCCAATGACTTGTCATGGTGCAGAATCATTGAGTATAAGCAGTATTTACTCTGCCCCTCTCAACTACACCAACCTAATTCTGTTAGCGTTACCCAGGTAGCACGGCGTGGACGTAGAATTTCGGATTTCACTACCCAAGCAGATGAGGAGCTCCGGTCTCACGTATATACGATCTGATTCGGGCAAACTGGGACCAAGAACTACCTGTTAAATGGAAAACAGCTCTCATTGTTCCACTACATAAGACAGGCAGGTGACCGTCTAAAGTGTGCGAATTATCGTGGCATCGCACTGTTGAACACTGCATATAAAATACTAGCAAATGTCGTACTCGCGTTTCGCTCGGCTCATCCCGTTTGCCGAATGTATCATCGGCGACTATCAGTGTGGTTTTCGTCCCATCCGTTCAACAACAGATCAATGTTTTACATTAAGGATGATTCTGGAAAAATGTTGGGAGTACAACATCAGCATTCACCAGCTCTACGTTGTTTCAAGCAAGCATATGATAGCATCATCTGCGACAACCTCTGGTCTGCACTCATATGCCTTGGTATTCCAGCGAAACTTGTTTCTCTGCACAAACTTACAACATCGGGATCAAACTGTAGAATAGTAATCGAAGAGTCAGTTTCTGACTCTTTTGATATAACATCAGGTGTTCGACAAGGTTATGCACTCGCGCCCGTACTATTTAATTTGGCGCTTGAGTACGGGATAAGAAAAAGTCGAATTGAGACACAAAACTGCATATTTAACAAATCTAGTCAAATTCTTGGCTATGCAGATGATATTGCGCTTCTCGGACGTAGACCAAGCGATATTAAGGATAGTCTCTCTCAGCTTGAAAGATATGCTAAACGACTTGGATTATGCATTAACACCGGCAAGACTAAACTTTTAACAACATCCAGGAATAGGCCTCCCGGCAATCTGAATACTGACGACTATGAAGTAGAACGCGTGGAAAACTTAAAATACCTCGGGTCTGTAATAACATGTCAAATGACATGTAGGCAGATATTAAAGCCCGTGTCTCAGCCGCATACAGAGTTTTCTACGCATACTCAAAACTTTTGCGATCAAAAGAACTTTCGCAGTCGTGCAAACTCACACTTTACAAAGCATTAATCCGACCTGTGCTTACATTTGGAAGTGAAAGCTGGACACTGACTTCCTCCGATTGTAGAATTCTATCAACATTCGAGAGGAAGGTCATACGAACAATTTATGGTCCATGTAAAGTTGCTGAAAATCAGTATAGAATCCGAATGAATCATGCAATTAGCATGACAGCTTCTTGGAGGCTGCGATGTAATCGGATTCATTAAATCCATCCGGATTAGATGGTTTGGTTATGTAGAAAGGGCACCATTAGATAGAATGATTACAAAAGCGTCCCAACAATAACCAGCTGGTGTTCGTCGAAGAGGAAGACCTAGACAACGCTGGCGTGATGACATCGTCCAAGACCTTCGTGATATAGGATGTCGAAACTGGGGTCAACTGGTCATGGAACGGGATGATTGGAAGCAGATTGCACAGACGGTAAAATCCCTCCATGGGATGTAAATGCCAGAGAGAGAGGCATTTTATACTATTTCAAAATGGAAAAAAAGCAATTAACTTGGGATTAAATTATCTACGAAAGCGTCTATAGAAATGTAACTGTAACTTCACCGGTGACACAGTACAGGTCACTAACGTCAATTTTTTCATGAGTTTCTTGTTTTTTTGTTGTTATTTTATAAATGGCTAAAGCTACAGGAAAAATGTATACAACAAAGCTGTAGTAAATTGAATTTTCTACAAAAAGCTTAGCATAACCTAATCCCTATGATTGGTATATCTCGAGATAATAAGCTTTTACTATTTTATAACGTGCGATTTTCTTGAATGTGCGACTCTAATCTGTAAAAACTCATAAAATATCAAAACATTTTTCATTTTTTTTTACATTTTTGAGTTATTATCTATTTTTGAATAGTTAGGAAGAAAATATATATAGTCAATAGTCATATATAGTCGTTTGGCACCAAAATTTTTCCGAAATTCCGAGATGAAGCACATTGCATTAGGTAGATTTTTGTATAAAATCTACCTAAAGGCAATCATCGTTGTAGCCAGTGTGTCAAGGATCTGTTGCAATTTTGCCACTATGAAGAAACGTGTCGTCCGTTTTCTAGATGTACAGCTAAAAGAATAACAGCTGCACTTTGCGGTCATGTATGGGACATTAAAGAATTTTCCATTGTTGCTTATGTATCTTCTGTCTGATACGTTGTCTGATACCCTGTCTGATAGGGTATATTTACACCCGATAATAACATATTTGATTTCACCTTACGTTTTTATAAACTAGAAATGATTATTAATTCAAAATTGATGACTATCAATTTTGAATTAAACAAAATTGCAACTATAATTTAATTTTTGAAACAGTTTTATATTTTACCAATCTTACCGGTAATACGATAAAATTACCAAAAAAATATTTTGCTGGTAAATTTACATCTGTACCCACAAAGTGAATTTCCGTCCTTGTTTTTTTCTCAAGTCAGACACGTTCGAAAAAGGGATACTTTTGGGTCTAGTAACACAAATTACAATTAAAAAAAAAACAAAGATATAAAGAAACATTTAATGTTTTGAAAAATTTATGAGCTTGTATTATAGGCCAGTAATAATAGGAGAAAAAATTAGAAAAAAAAAAAATAATTCGTTACAGCAAACTGATAGTGGGATATTGTAGAACACGATATTGTAAAAGAGGGAAACATAAATCGAACCAGCAGCTGCTATCCGGGGGAGAATGGGGAGGGTTTTTAGGGGTTGAAAGGGGTTTTTCGTGATTTCTGGCTAAACCGTGCATCCTATCAAAAAGAGTTATATGTAAAAGTTGTAGGGAATAAAAAGATCTACACTTTTTGTACGGACCATTTTTACCCTCACCTCAACATTTTTCGAAAAAAATGTGAAAAACCGATTTTTTTCTTTTTTCTTGTTTTCTTTTACAAAAAAAAATTTTATGAAGTTCAAATTTTGGAAAAAGATACCTCCATTTATTGGAAAAAGGCAGCAATTTTTCGGAGGGAAATATTTAGACGTTGTTGTTAAAATTAATTTTTTTGAAAAAAAAAACCAAATTTTTAACTGCGATTCCTCTTAAAACTACGCCTCCTAAAGAGTTCAGTTTTGACTCATTTACTCGTTCTTACGTCTATTTTTGATAAGTGGTAAAAAAATGGTACACTGTTATGGAAAAAAAGGCGGGAAAATTGAAAAAACCGAGAAAATCGCTTTTTTTTCGTGGTAATTTGCACATTTATCGTTGAATAATCGTTATTAATTAATAAAATCATTTAAATTTTTTATGATAAACGTAAACGACGATCATTTGGAAATAAATTAATGAATAATTATATGCTTTCGTTACTTTTAGTTTATTTAGGTAACAAAAAAGCAAATTTTATTCTTCAAACATGGCGATCTCAAAAAGTACCTTTTAGTTTTCTTTCATGTTTTTTATATTTTACAGATTTGTTATTTACTTAAAACATACTAAACCTATAAGGACAATTGTTATTTTTTGTTTTTGAGAAAAACACATTTGAATATAGGTTGATTTTTTTTGTACTTTGTGCCATACACTAAACCCAAGTTTACTGATTCTATTAAACTTATTTTGGGTTTAGAAGGTACTAAATGAGGTTTAAAGAAGGTACTAAATAAGCTTTTTTTGGGTTTTCTGAAGGTTTAATATTTTACCCAAAACATATTCAAATTACAGACAGACGTTTTGTTCGACAATAAAAACCAATTCGAATATTTGTTAGCAAAAATATGCCAGTTGCAGATTTTGCTGAAATTTATCAAATAGATAGTGAATTTTCCTTTCAATTACAATAAAAAATTCATATTAAATTAAAATATAACATATATTAATTATCATATATTATAAACTAAAATAAGCATTAAATATTTTAGAAAAATGAAAATTCTGCCAATCCCATGTACCTTCGAAATCAAATTGCTCAAGAACGGCTTTACCAATTTTATCAAACTTTTTTTTTTTTTGTAGGTGATTAGTTAATCGTTTGAAAAAAAAAATAATTAATTGTTTTTGCAATTAATTTTTAAATTAAAATATTAAAAAACTTTTTTAAAGTTGGCGCTTGGGTTGAAGATCAATTGAAATTTAATTTATTTTTTTTGTAAGAACAGTTCTATCTTTACTCTAAAATATTACAAATTTACAAAGAGGCTAATATTCGTGTTCTTGAGATATTTAATTTTTAAGATTTTTAGTACGACTGAAATTCTAATTGTTGATTATTTCTTCGAACAATTTTTATCAAGTTCGAAAACGAAAGCATCTAATTATTCATAAATGTATTTCCAAATGATCGTTGTTTACGTAATAATAAAAAAAATAATATGATTTTATTAATTAGTAACAATTATTCAACGATAAATATGCAAATTACCACGAAAAAAGCAATATTTTCGGTTTTTTCAATTTTCCCGCCTTTTTGTCCATAGATTTATACTTTTTTTTACCATTTATCAAAAATAGACGTAAGAACGAGTAAATGAGTCAAAACTGAACTCTTTAGGAGGCGTAGTTTTAAGAGGAATCGCAGTTAAAAATTTGGTTTTTTTTTTCAAAAAAATTAATTTTAACAACAACGTCTAAATATTTCCCTCCGAAAAAATTGCTGCCTTTTTCCAATAAATGGAGGTATCTTTTTCCAAAATTTGAACTTCATAAAATTTTTTTTGTAAAAGAAAACAAGAAAAAAGAAAAAAATCGGTTTTTCACATTTTTTTCGAAAAATGTTGAGGTGAGGGTAAAAATGGTCCATACAAAAAGTGTAGATCTTTTTATTCCCTACAACTTTTACATATAACTCTTTTTGATAGGATGCACGGTTTAGCCAGAAATCACGAAAAACCCCTTTCAACCCCTAAAAACCCTCCCCATTCTCCCCCGGATAGCAGCTGCTGGTTCGATTTATGTTTCCCTCTTTTACAATATCGTGTTCTACAATATCCCACTATCAGTTTGCTGTAACGAATTTTTTTGTTGTTAAAATACTATTTTGCCTGGCCTATTATAGAAATATATGTTTACTTACCAAAAGGCCAGTTTCTACATTTGGGATTAAAATAATTTTTGATCCATCTATTAATCCATTATCTTTCAGGGTGCCCTCAACTAATTCCCTGTAAAAAGAAAAGTTATTTTTTATACTAGTTTTTTTAATAAACGTTTATTGGATATGTTGAGAACACTATAGGTCCAACATTTGCACTTAGCACACTGGTTGCAAAATTTTCTTCGACCGTTCTACTTCTAGGTTTTGTTGAAACAAAATTGATTTGTAAAAATACAAGCCGACAATTCTATAGTGTAGTAAAGACTGGCAATAAATTTATTTTTACTTCAACACAATTGAAAATTGTATGAAGTAATGCAATCTACAATTAATTAAATAAATTAGTTGTGATATACAGGTTTTGCAGTTCATATTCAACATGTTGCAAATCAAATTCAACATTTTGCAGTTCGAATTCAATTTTTATATTTCAAATTCAACTTTGTGCAAATCAAATTCAATATTTTGCAAATCAAATTTTAACTTTTTGCAAATCAAATTCAATTTTTTACAAATCAAATTGAAGAGCAAAAAATTGAATTTAATTTGCAAAAAGTTGAATTTGATTTCCAAAATATTGAATTTGATTTGCAAAAAGTTGAATTTGATTTAAAAAAAATTGAATTTGATTTGCAAAAGTTGAATTTGATTTTCAAAAAGTTGAATTTGATTTGAAAAAAGTTGAATTTGATTTGCAAAAGTTGAATTTGATTTGCAAAAGTTGAATTTGATTTGCAAAAGTTGAATTTGATTTGCAAAATGTTGAAGTTGGACCGCAAAAACTGTATCATCAATCCGATCGAAATTCTCCCATAACGAATAATAAGACTGAATCTAACAAAATATGGTGTGCAATTTATGAAACTACATTCCAACTTCCATAAATCGAACTCCTTCTATTCGAATTTCTCTATAAATCGTATTTATATTTTGCAAAAACAAAAACTTTTACATTCTACTGAGTGAAACTTCCATAATTCGAACCACTATATGCCATCAATTTTTGTTTGATGTAGGGAAATTTCGATATATAGAAACGATTTAAAAAGAAATTCCAAATTTCAGTTCGAAATATAAGCTATATATAATATAGAGAAATTCAAATAATAGAAGTTCGATTTATGGAAGTTTGAATATATGTATTTAGTTTCCTATTATTCGAAATTTCCCTAAATTTATGGCATGTAGTGATTCGAATTATGGAAGTTTTACTGTATTTGCTTTCCACACAGTTGTCGATCGATCTAGTTTCGAACCAAAACGAATTTTTTTAAACTTATGTCGTGTTCTTGGGCTTGATCGAAAAAAGATTGATTTATTTGCTTGCCAACGAACAGCTTAAAATAAATCAATCTACTTTTGTAAATGTAGTAGTAAATTGTTTTGACTTTTTGTTCTATCAGTTGATATGTTTGGTTATGTTTACATTTGAAAATGATAGATTTTACGTTTTATCATTTTATTTGTAATAACTTTATTATTAATTAGTAATTTAAATAATAATAAATTATTTTTAAACAAAATAATAATAATAGTTAAATTGGCGGGTTTTTTTGTTTACATAAATTTGACAATTAAAAATTATATATCAATGTATTTGTAAAATCTACCAAAAAATCTAGATTTTTAAAACTTGATCTAGATCAGAAAATAAATCAATCTTTTTTTGCCAAAGAACACAAACTGACAGCTAATTTGATCTGACAGCTAATTTTTTTGATCTCAGATCAAGTTTTTTTGATCTCAGATCAATTTTTTTTTGCCAAAGAACACGACATTAATAAAGTTTATCATTCTCATCAGTGCTAGGCGACTAGATAAACTACCAAAAACTGTTAACGCTTATAAACCAAAAATTGGTCTACTGTTCAGGCGAAGTATAAAACCAAAAAATTTACATAAACTAAAACATATATTTATTAGATTCAGGGTTAGTAAATTTATTTCTCTAATGATTATTATTGTTATTATACTCCAGCCGTGCTAGTGTTGAATAATAATCTTGTATTGATTGTAATGCAATCTATTGAACAAATTGTATATACGTTACATATATATATTTTTTTCCTTTTTTTTTTAATAAAATGTGTTGTGTAGTAGGAATTACAATAAATGTCACAATTCACAACAACACATAAAAACCTTTTAAGACCAAGGTCCCACAACAACATACGTTCAAAGATGTTGATAGCCGTAAATTTTTTGTTTGTTTTTTTTTTCATATTTTTTGTTAAAGAATGGATAACTAAACAATAAATCGTATCACATACAAAATATGACATAGGCCAATAATAGGATAGAGAAAATAAAAGTTAAATAGCAAATTTTTTAGAAAAATTTGCTGAAATAAAACAAAAATGAGATTGCCAAAAATCCAACGCACGTCTTTCTTAATGATTAAAGCCCACATATAGAGCTATATGAAGGCTCGTTTCTTAGAGCAAACAATTGTGTTACCATCAAGGAATATTCCTCAGCAAAGATTGAGGGTGCTACCGTAGACTATCCGTTATTAGCGTAATGACAGATGCAGAATGGTGGACGTCGTTTCGATCAATTTATCCTAACGAAATTTCGGAGTAAAGTTTAAATGAAATTCATAAATTTACATCAGCAGTATGTTCTACAGCTGGCGTAGAAAGAATATTTTCTATGTTTGATCTAATACATTCCGATTTAAGAAACAAACTTGGAGTAAAAAGAAGCTGCTAAATTGGTTTTTATTAGCCATTGCTTAAATGTACAAACCTAATTTTCTCATTATTAATAAATTAATATTAATATAAGAATATTAAGATATAGCCTATTTTTGAATATTTTGTTATTAACAAATAAAATTAAAACATTTTATTGGGTTTGGAGTTGTGTATTTTTCAACGAAATGTTTGTATTTTTAGTTTATAATTATATTATTTATTTATACATGAAATATACTTTTTAAATGAATCAATGACTAATTTTACTTACGTAAACTACGACTTTTAATGTAACAAAATTGTTAATTTTTTTTAAATACCTTAATTAGCAAGTAAAAGAAAATATTTTATTTAATGCAAAAAATTGATTTAAATCAAAAAATACAAATGTATTGTATTTTTTCAACCCTGGACTGAATACAGTTCATCCGCCACCACCCCTGAGATATCACCTTGACTAGTGATATCTCACTGCTATTGCCAGTGGTATGTGATGCAGGGACTGGAGTACGCATGGTCGTCACACCCGTAGATCAAAAACAAAAAAAATTACAAAACAATAAAAACTGATACCTCCATGCGGAAGTAACGTTTTAATTTTATTTTAATTATATTTAATTTTTTAGTATATAAATATATATAAGGGTCTGGGGTCTGGCTATCCCCATCAGGAATTGATCCGGCTATCCCAATCAGAACCTGATCCGGTTATCTTAATCATGGCCTGATCCGGTTATCCCAATCAGGACCTGATAGGGAAAAAGCTTTACACTTATGATCAGGGCCCAATCAGGCTGCCCTACCAATGCCTGATCCGCACTAAGGCAAAACTGATCAGGACCCTATTTGAGCCCTAACAAATTTCTGCTCGGGTATGAGTTGAAAAGAACAAGAGCAAAACATTGATGTGTAAAATGTTTCTTGTACTTTCAGGTTATTTGACAAATTATTAGAATAATCATTTATCCAATCAATAGATCATTTTTTCAAATTAATTTTATTTTATTTGAATAAAACAATTAAAATTAAAATAGGCTAACAATAATAATTAAACAATTTACCACATCAACAACATATAACAAAGTAAAAGTAAAATATGGAGGGGCTGAAATCTCACAGCACTGAGATATCAAGACTTCGGTCTGGGTTAAGGATTTTGATGCAGTTTTCGGCAAAAAACTTTTATGAGGACATGGTTTTTAGTTTTGAGCAGCGATGTATATCAAACATAACTTTTTGTTGAAGTACATGTATTTTTTAACTCTGTTTAGATATGTATTACAAAACTAACACGAAACATATATACGTTGTTGGAAAATCATAACATATCATATATTAACATAACTTAATGAAAAGATTATACAATCAGCAAACTACTCAAAAACCTCTCCATTTAGCGTTTTGTAAAATAAAAAATTCAAACTTTTTTCAAACAAAATTCTAAAAATATTTCAAAAATTATTACAAAATCATAGATTAAAACTTTTTTCAAAAATTCTAAAAATATTGCAAAAATTATAACAAAATCAAAAATTGTAACTTTTTCCAAAATTATAAAAATTATAATAAAATCAAAAATTTAAAATTTTTCCAAAAATATTCCAAAAATTCTTACAAAATCAAAAATTGAAACTTTTTTCAAAATTCTAAACATATGTATATATAAAATCACAAATTTAAAATTTTTCAAAATTCTAAAAATATTCCAAAAATTAGAATAAAATGAAAAATTTAAACTTTTTCTAAATTCTAATAATATTCCAAAAATTCAAACTTTTTCCAAAACTCTAAAAATATTGCAAAAATAATAACAATATCAAAAATTGAAACTTTTTCCATAATTATAAAAATTATAATAAAATCAAAAATTTAAAATTTTCGAAAATTCCAACAATATTTCAAAAACTATAACAAATTCAAACTAAATTTATTTTTCCAAAAAATTATCTAAAAAAATAAATGATATCATTTTTTTGACACACTTGATATTATTTTTTGACTAACTTATAATTCTCAATAATAATAATAAAATTTCATGTCGTACAAACAATTAATTTTATTTTTCCAAAAAATTGGGTAAGAAAATAAATAAAAATCTTTCTTTTGACACACTTGACAACATTTTTTTGACAAACTTATAATGGTATAATTCTCAATAATAATAATAAAATTTCATTTCAAACAAAATTTTAATTTAATTTTTTTCCAAAAAATTGGGTACAAAATAAATAAAAATTTCTTTTCTTTTGACACACTTAACAACATTTTTTTGACAAACTTATAATACAAAAATCTAGATTTTGGTCTCACATACCAATCGCGACCATCAAAATTTCTCCAAATTCAATGTTCCTACTCGTAATCACTTAAAATGAACGTTTTTTAAGCAAAAAATATGCAAATTTCCTTGTTTTGACACACTTGATGATTTTTTTGATACACTTCCGGTACAGTTATCGAACACATCGTCCTTTCGGCTCTTCCCATTGAGTAAACATATTTTTAGAGAAAAAAAAATTTTCAAATCCGTCCAGCGGTTTTCTAGATTTCGTAGGTTGTGACGGACGGACGGACGGACGGTCTACAGACAGACCTACGTTTTTTGTTTTTGGTTTTTTAGAATCAGTAGGTCCTAAAACGTCGAGAAATGCCAAAAATAGTGGGGGTAAGAATTTCACTTTGAGCTCAGGAATGTAATACTTCGGTCTTTCAGACCGAAGTAACTAACAAAGGATGATAGGAAATTCTAATTAAAACAGAAAAAGTAAAAGAAAAAGAGAAAGAAAAAAAATTAAAAAATTAAATTAAAAATTGTCTGGTTGGTAAAATAATTAAAGTAACTACAATAAAAATTGACTTGGTTTGATTCTTAACTAAATCCATATTAATTACAACGAAATAATTATTGAAGGTGATATATAGATGTCATATTGATCATCACAGGTAAATTGTGCATGACAATCGAATTATTAGAACCTGTATATTATTTCATATGCTGCAATAATTGAGCATATGCCGGGTTGATATTATCAATATCAGATCTTTGATTTACAGCCAACTCTTTGTTTTTATATATATATAAAGACTCAATAGTTAGACGTTTAGGTAAATACTTACCGCTAATATTTTTGTGTTATCAAAATCAAATGCATGGTGCAAATTTTTTGTATGTTGTGCTGCTGCTGTTTGATTTTGTTTATCTAGCTGTTTATGAGCTGTCATTTTTATGCTGTTTTAATCTGTTTTTGAGTTTCCTGGCCAACATAAATACTAGTGCAATCCTTGCAATTTATAGCATATATTACACTAGATTTTTCTATGTTGTCCAAAGGAGAATGTAACGGACGAAGAATTCGGGATACCGTTGAACAAGCTTTAAAGTCAATTTGCAAAGTATTATCATAATTTGTTAGCAGTTTTGTTATATTTTCCGCCATATGTGGAGTGTAGGTTATACAGATCACAAACGGTAGCGGTAGGCCTAAAAAGCCATCCATAGAGCTTCACTCTTTAACATTGATGTCGTTCTTAGATCGCCTATGGCCATCGGGGTTATGCGATCGAAGAACATTGGTTTCTTCTCTTCATTCGGCGAGGAAGTCCTCAGGGACGAGGAGTGGTGTTGCTGTGTTTGTACTTAGGTGCAAACCAGTAGTACCATTCTTTGCCCAGAGGCTTCTTCGGTGTAATAAAGAGAAGAACCAATTGTACTTTTGCTTTCAGGATCAGAGGCTTCACCTCATACAAATTCAAAAACTTACCATTTTTCCATTTAGTTTTTCAATAGACAATTTTTCATAGAGTTTAGGTTTTGAGGTATGGTGCTCGGGAGCGTTCTACAACTTTCGCATTAGGTTTAGTTGTAATTTATTTGTAGGTTAAACAAGCACAACTGGGTCAGTAGAAATGGACCTAGTGTCTAATCGTGACAGTTGTGATTGTTTTATTAGGTTGGGGAGAATCTGTTCTGTAGAATCTGGTCGTTAGGGGCTTTTCCAGTAGGTTCTCACATGCATGGTTGGAGTGGGCTCGCGAACGCGATATTTCAAATTTAAATGAAATGGATATTGTACCATACTTACTTTTTATATTGTCTCCAGACGAATCTTGACTTTGGGAATCTCTTATCTAATTATTAAATAAAAAAAATAAAATAAATCAAACAAATTTTTCAATTAACTAAATAAAATTTTTATTAAATAAATAATTTTTTTTAAAATTTAAGTTAATTTTAGGTAACTAAATAAATAAATTTTCTTAATTAAGCTTTACGTCAAGATATAAATAAATATTCTTTGTTTTTTTTAAAAAAATAAATCAATATTTCAAAGTTAAGACGGTGCATCCGATAAATAAACATTCTTTTGAATATTTTTTATTCTTCAATTTTTTTTAAAAATAAATAAATATTTTTAGGGGTGCTATCGTCAATAAATAATTTTAGGTATATAATTAATTCTGAAATTTCAGCATATCTGAAATTAAAATAAATAAATTATATTTTTACATATACAATATCTTAGGAATTTTTGTACAGATTCAGCAAGGATTAGCTACGACGGTCTTTCCTTTGGTTCCTTTACGAAGTTTGTTTTTTTTTACAAAAATTTTCTGTTTTTTTTGGGGCGTTCGTTGGTTTTTTTTTGTTTTGTGCTTTTTATTGTTTTCACTTTTACAGCATACTAGCTACATTTTTTTTGTTGAGATTGGTTTTATTATTGTATTTGTTATTGTGAATTCTGGATTCTATAAATTTTACCATCAAAATGTCAAGTCAAATAGACATTGACCATCCATTTTATGGATTGGAACCCAGCGAACTGCAAATTGAATGTCTGGTTCGAGGTGTGGATTTCAGAGGGGTCAACTGGGCAGAGGAACTTCGAAACCACGCGGTACAAGGTTCAGTTCCATTAACGGTATCTCACGCGAGAGATTTGGTAGCTGAGTCTCAAATGGTGGTGCAGGCAGCACAACTAATTGTGAATCAGATACGTAGACTTCAGCCACCGATTAATCAGCCATTCTTAGATGGTCTGGCTAATCGTGTGTTGCACTATACAGGGAGGATGAATAGGTTGGGTTCTCGCGATGATTTGCAAGAAGCCCGCACCTACGCTATCTCCCAATTGTCACGCGCTTGGGATATAATAAGATCGTTGTCGACACGTCCAGTTATGCAGAGTAAACCAGGAGGATCATCTGTACCATCCGAATCGCCTGCGTTTCAGCCAGAGGAGAGATCCACTCCAATACCAGTACAGCCAATGACTGATACGATACACAGTTTAAATCGTGGGTATCAACAACAACAAAGACGGGCAGAACAATTACCACCATCGTATTTTCAACAATCAGGTTTAAGAGCGGAGGACTTCGCATTACCACAACTGGGTTCATCGTTCCAAGCTGGACAAAGATACATCAATCCGGCATTGGTACAGCAGCCTCTGAATTATCAACCGATACCACAGGAGCAGTTACAACAATTTCAAACAAATTATCCACAAGCTCCATTAACAGCACCACCACCATACAACCCACTTCCTCAGGTATCTCGTGTCGCGGCTCCAGCATTGTCACCGGGAGCATACCGAGAGGTACGTAGGAACAATTTGAGTCGTTATGACTCAAATTGGGTTCCGAACTTCACAGGGGATGGTCACTCCCCTGATGTTCATGAGTTTATTCATCGAGTGGAGGCGGCTGCAAGGAGGGACCGTGTGTCCTGGGACGACCTGAGGTCGATCGTTCCACGGTACCTCAAGGCAGCTGCCGATAGATATTATTTGAATTTGACTCATGAATATGAGGAAGTGACCTACTCAGTGCTTAGGGAAGGACTCCTACGCACCTTCGGTACGCTCACCGATGATAAAGCGGTATTACGTGTTCTTTTGAACCGTAAACAGAAAGTCAAAGAGAGCGTTTATGAGTATTTAGTTGAAGTGGGTTCGTTAAATCGGAGATTAGTTCGACCATTTGCTGCAGCTGAATTATTAGAAATCGCTAGGGAAGGACTGAGTGTAGAACTGAAAAACGCTACACTTGCAGCAACAATCACAACTATGGACGAGCTTCGGACATTGTGTCAGAAGTTCGAACGTTTGTGGTCTACACCAGTCCCAACCAGAATGTCAAACTTAAGGATTAGCGAACTACAGCAAATGGACGACTATGAATCAGAAATAGATCCGGAACAAGATGGATATATTGAAGCTGTGGATACACAACCTAGAAGAATTCTGCAACGACCTGCGATATCATCTGGTAATACTAATCAACCTGGTCCATCAATGTCCAGACAACCAATTGTCTGTTTTAGATGCGGGGTAAATGGACATCGAGCTCCTGATTGTTCTAAAAACAGAATAAAACTGTATTGCTGGAAGTGCAACAAACCTGACATAATTTATGCAAATTGTTCTTATTGTCACCCGTCGGTAAACTTCCGTCCGAGAGTACATGCTTCGGGGATGGTACCCTCGGTTCAACAGCCAATGAGCCCGAAGAAAGCGACGAGAGATGTAGGAACACAAGACGATCTACCACCGAAGAAACCAGAATAAAATCATCTAGTACATTTAATTTCCCATCATTACATCACACATATTTTAGACGTCTGGAACGTAACATCAGATATTGGAGGATGAGGAAATTATTTCGCAAAGCTTGTATTTCATCTATCCTTTCAGAAACAAAGGATCCTCGGCCGCGATTGACAATTAGGATTTTGGACAAAAATATTTCAGGATTATTGGATAGTGGAGCGTCAATCACAATACTTGGAAGAAATTCCTTGGAATTATTGGAATCAGCAGGTACAACTTACCGTAAGTACACTTCGTGTATTCGTACGGCAGATGGTACTGCAACAAAAATTTTGGGTTACATCGAAATTCCAATAACTGTGAATGGCTCCACTAAACCAATGCGGTTCCATATAGTCCCTGGATTACGAGAAGAGCTCTACCTGGGCATAGATTTCTGGGAGAAATTCGGTATTGTTCCTTCTTTTGTTAGTGAACTGACTCGCACAGAGCTACAAACTTTTAATACACATAACCTCACCACTGATCAGCAACATGAACTGGATATGATCAAGGATTCTTTCCCGTCATTTGAAGTGTCTGGACTCGGAAAGACTTCTTTGGTTGAACATGTCATCGATGTTGGTGATAGTGCACCTGTTAAACAGAGACACTATCCCACATCGCCGGCTGTTCAACTGAAGGTCTATGCCGAACTTGACCGAATGCTTCAAATGGGCGTGATCGAAGAGTCTAACAGTTCTTGGTGCTCGCCAGTGGTTTTGGTACAAAAAGAATCTGGTAAAAACAGATTATGTATTGATAGCCGTCGTGTCAATTCACTAACGAAAAAGGACGCTTACCCACTTCCCTTGATTGATGGCTTACTAGGTCGTCTAAATAGCACAAAGTACATTTCCAGTATTGATCTCAAAGATGCTTTCTGGCAGATTCCTCTGGCAGAAGCATCTAGGGACAAGACAGCCTTCACAGTGCCTGGTCGTCCATTGTATCAATTCCGGGTTATGCCCTTCGGATTGTGCAATGCTCCCCAGACAATGTGTCGGCTAATGCACAAAGTGATACCACATCAATATCACGAAAATGTCTTTGTTTATTTGGATGATCTATTGGTAGTCTCCTCCACGTTCCAGGAACATATGGAATTGCTGTCCAAAGTCTCTTCATTGTTAAGAGCGGCTGGGTTAACCATAAACCTCAAGAAAAGTAAATTTGTTCTGAGAGAGGTGAAATACTTGGGATTTTTGGTTGGTGAAGATGGTCTTCGAACGGACCCTGACAAGGTAAGAGCTGTAGCAGAGTATCCAGCTCCATCTACAGTTAAACAGATACGACGTTTATTGGGAATGGCTGGTTGGTACCAACGTTTCATACCAAATTATGCAAGCGTGGTATCACCAATCACAGATTTATTAAAGAAGAGTTCGGGGAAACTGAAATGGACATTGGAAGCGCAAGCTGCTTTCGAAAATTTAAAACGATTGCTGACTACAGCACCGGTATTAATTAACCCTGATTATAATAAAGAGTTCTTTATTAGATGCGATGCGAGTCTGACAGGAGTAGGTAGTGTACTGTATCAGATCGACGAAGACGGACAAGAGTGTCCGATAGCCTTCATGTCGAAAAAACTTAATAAAGCTCAACGAAACTATTCTGTTTCTGAGCTTGAATGTCTTGCGGCAATTCTGAGTGTGAAGAAATTCAGGGGCTATGTTGAAGGTCACCGATTTACAATTGTGACTGATCACTCAAGTCTGAAGTGGCTTATGTCACAGAAGGACTTGAGTGGCCGTCTGGCCAGGTGGAGCCTAAAACTCCAACATATGGATTTTACCATTGTCCACCAAAAAGGTACCCAAAATATAGTCCCTGATGCTCTATCTCGTCTTTATGACGATACACACGAGGAATTGACGGAAGCATTATCACATCACATTAACGACATTAAAATCGACAATGAAGGTTATCGGCACAAGGAATATACGGATATGATAGCTAAAGTTCAATCATCACCAAAGGACTTTCCATCAGTTAAAGTCGTGGATGATAAGCTATACATACGTATTGAGCCAAGACCTGATGCAGTACCCAACGATGTTCCTGTGTGGAAACTCTGGGTACCAAAACCGATGACTTCCAACATGATTCGGAAACATCATGATGATAGTACTGCTGCTCATGGAGGTGTTAAAAAGACTTTAGAATTACTTCGACGTCTTTATTATTGGCCGGGCAAGGCGTCACAGGTACACAACTATGTTGTGTCCTGCGACACATGTAAACAAACAAAAGCCACGAATCAGATATTGCGTCCTCCGATGCAATATCAATTCGAAACAGCACGTCCATGGCAGAGAGTCTATATAGATTTTTTGGGACCGTACCCTCGTTCTACACTTGGGAATACGGTATTACTGATAGTTCTGGATCATGCTACAAAGTTTGTACTACTGAAGCCACTTAGAAACGCAACTTCACCGAAGGTGAATGCTTTTCTAAGGAATGAAGTGTTTCTTACATATGGGGTACCAGAGTTTCTACACAGTGACAATGGCAAACAGTTCACTAGTAGGAACTTTCAAAGTCTTTTGTCAGATTTCGGCATTAAACACATTAGGACCGGTGTTTATAGTCCTCAAAGTAACGCGTCAGAGCGGGTCAATAGGTCAGTCCTGGCAGCAATTCGAGCGTTCATTAAAGGTCAACATACCAAGTGGGATTCACAAATTGGTGAAATCGCTTATGCACTGCGGGCTGCAGTACATTCTGCTACCAAGTACTCACCGTACTATTTATTATTTGGTCAACATCCAATCTCGGATGGAAATACTTACCATTTGTTGAGATCACTACACAAGCTTGGTGAAGATGCTGGTGAGGAAATAGAACGCACTGATCATTTGACTCTGCTCAGGAACCGGGTTCAACAAAATTTAAAAGCAGCTTTCAAAAAATCGCAACATCAGTATAACCTGCGATCTAAACTACGGACTTTTCAACCACAACAACGTGTGTTTGTACGGCAACATCATTTGAGTGACGCTACCAAAAAATTCTCGGCAAAATTGGCTCCAAAGTTCTTACCTGCAATGATTAAGACTAAGATCGGAAATGTACTCTACGAGTGCACAGATATGAGCGGTAAGAATCTTGGAGTCCATCACGCGAAAGACATCAGGGAATGATGTCTTTTCGTTAGGTAGGGTTGTTCCTCTGGCTGATTGTCGTCTCTGGGGTTCACATCTTCAGGTCATACTTACTGGTTGTATCGGGGTGTCCGTGGTGCTGACGTTCGGATGGATGGTCGGTCTCAATACTCAGTGAAGTTCTTAAGGACTTCATGAGTGTTGGAACCGGTCATCGGTCTTGACGCCAGTGACTGGGGGTATCTCGATCCCAGATACAGTTTAATAGGTGGAAGTAGTTCGGTGGTTTTCTGTCATGGAGGGGATGGCGACGTTTTTGTGATTTCAAGAGTAAAAATCTTGGTTTCTACCTTGAATTCATGGTGTAACGATCGCAATAATCGCAAAACAATAATAAAACCAAATTCATCTTCGTTTTCAATTCAATAAAAATGCATTTCATTAGTTTCCGTTCATTTTTACATTAATAATAATTTTAAAATTTTCTAAAACTTAACTGCTAGTTAAATTTTGAATATACTATAAAAAGCAAACGAACGTACTAAATTTTTATTTCCAATACTAATGAACAGACGTCGTTGTTAATCATTTGCTGAATTTCGAATATTACACGATTGATTAGAAGAGGTCAAAAGCAAAATCACATTTTTGCAATTTTTAATTTGAAATTTTTTTTTCATTCCATTTTCTGCTTTTAAAAGAAGAAAACGTTCAATTTTTATTTGTATTAAACATTAAATAAAACAGAAAAAAAAGAGTCTATATAAAAAAAATATATATCCATGAGTGATGTTGTGATATAATAAATTGTGATTTAAAATTAAATAGATTTTAATAATAATATTTACATAAATTTGCCACAATTTAATAAATGAATGGTTATTAAAGTATCAAAGAATTTTTTTTTTGCTGAGATACAAGAAGAATAGCGCGTCTTTATATTTTTACTTGGTTATGCTGTGTTTTTGTGACTTCAAAACGCCATTTTATTAATATCAAGTAATAAATTTGTTTATTCGATTAATTTATAAAAAATTGTCAATGGAAATATGGAGAATTATGCAATTTAATTGATCCAAATATAGAATATGGAAATATTGTATATAGTGGCAATAATAATCAATCAGGAATTCGTTTAATAAATCCACCGCAGACAAATTTGACAGAACATAATGAAGAAATGATATTGGAAAATCAAACAAATAACTTAAAACAACAGAATATTGATGACATCAATCAACAAAAATAACTTAAGGTATTTATTATAAATATGTATATTAATTTTAATTTAATTATTACTTTTGGAATGTCAAGATAAATTTAGGAAATAGTAAGAGATTCTCAAATTCAGGGTCCGTGTGGAGATAATCTGTATGGAGGGAGTGACCTCCTTTGCTTAACTATAATAAGATGTGTTTGTGATCTGTATAGATTTAATAGTATACTGAACAGAAACATAGTAGTAAAGGTCCAATGATTATAAGGTTAGACCTTTATAATTGGTCTTTGGCAGGGTTGTTAATATACATGTATAAAACGTTTTATACGTTACACGTATAATACGTAACGTATAAAACGTATATAACGTATAAAACGTATAATATGATTTTGTTTTTGAAATTCATTCATAAAAAATTAAAAATTCTTCTTCCTTCAGATATTAATTATGTTTTTAGTAAAAATATATATATTTTAGTAAAAATATAATTACGTAGTTATAAATTATTTATATATTTTATAATTTATAACAAAAACTATTTAAATTCTAGATGTTATTTGAATGTATATTTTTATACTTTATACGAAAGACTATGTTACTGTACATTAAACTGGTTAATAATTTTTAATTCTCTAGATTTGAATATTGAAAATTTTGAATTATATATTAGAGATTTTTTTGAGCACTTAAACTCAAGCAATTAAATTATTTTTGAATTTTTCAACACGTATACTATATGATTTTCTTTCATTTTGATTCCAACATTTACTTAATACTTAATGGGAAGCATTTTGGATGAGAAACATTTGGCTCATGAACTTAATTATTTGGCATCATGAAATGTTATTGAATATATAAAATATGGTTCAATCCAACTTCCCTCCTCCCATCTAATAAGAACAGCTGGAAATATTATGTTGTTTCAGAATAAATGTCGTTTTTTTCATAGCAGTTAGGGAAATTATTAGAGATTATTAGAGAGATGTTTTTAAAAAAATTTTGTTGTGTGAATCCGGGTTGCACCACTTCCAATTAATAGACACAGTTTGAAAATAACAGGTTCTTGCAGATCAAATCTTCTTTTTATACAAAAGTTGTAATAGTTAAAATAATATGTATTTACGTAAAACGAAAAACTTTAGTGAGAAGTTTATTGAGTAAATTCATTTTTGGTCATTGATAAATAATAGGTATGGTTGGAAATGTCAAATTATTGCAGACTAAATTTGTTTTGAAAATAAATAATTATATTTTGAAAAGAAGCATTTACGTTAAATGTGGAAGTTTTCTGAACTAATAGGAATAGTTGGGTAAGAAATTATCATGCCGACGCTATATTTTCTAAAGCAACTGTTCCTATTAGTCCCGAAATCTAGGCTTTATAAATATTAAATATCACGAGTACGATACGAGTTACCGCCCGCGTTAATGTTATATAAATGTATTTTTATTTATTAAGGATTTTACTTTTATACGGTATAAAACGTAAATAATTGTGTGTTTTATACTGTACGTTTTATACGTTTTATACGTACGTATAATACGTGTTTTATACGTTACCGTATTATACGTTACAACCCTGGTCTTTGGTAATGTTGGATCTTTCAGTTTTATTTTCAAATTTGTTGATCAGGTTTAATTAATTTGCTAGTAGGATACAAATTCATCTGCAGGATATGTTTAATCTTTGCTTTGGTTTCAGGAATGTATGACTCAGATGTCAGTGTCATAAATCTAGAAATTAATCCATAAGCGACTGAGTGCTTCTGCTTAATATGATGTGCCGAATTGTAGTTCAGCAATCTATTTTGCGATGTTGGTTTTTTATATATAGAAGTTTGGATAGTGCCATTCTACATTCTGTGTATCATTAAATCTAAATATGGTATGCAATTGTTAATTTCCATTTCCATCGTAAATTTAATTGATCTATTAATATTATTAATGCCACAGAAGAAAGGTTCCAGTTCTTCACGTGGTATGATAATCAAAATATCATCCACATATTTGACTAGCAATTTAGGTTCAAAACCACTTTCATAAACCGCATGATCCAATAAATCAGAAATTACGAAATCTGCTATCAATGCCGATAACGGGCCTCCAATTGTTAAACCATCTATTTGCTTATAATATGAATTGTTCCATAGTACATAGTTGCTGTCATTCAGACAAAATTTCAACATGTCACTCATTATATCCCAAGAGATAGTTGTATTTGCGGAGATTTGATTCCATCTTTTTCAAACCGATTCATATGCTAAAGTTAGAGGTATTTTTTTCGAACATTGCAACTATATCGAAAGACACTAATAACTCATCCGGTTGTATGATAATATTATTGAGCATTTCTTTGAGATTAAAAGAATTTCTTATGTTATATTTACTATAGGTGACAGAATTAGTGAACAATTCATTAAGATACTTAGACATCTTGCTGGATGGACTGTTGATTGAGTTGGTTATTATTCTAAAACCCTCTTGTGTGCTTTAGGTGTGCATCTAGATTTAGGCGGGACAGCTGTGAAAGTGATTAATTGGTTCTTGTTTGTTTTTTTGAAATCATATTGCTTTTATATAGTTTTTTGACCAAATCGTTATTCTTCTGTTGCAATCTATCAGTAGGATTTGATGTTAGTTTCCTGAATTTATTAATGTCAGTGTATGTCTAGTGTAATGTCTTACTTGAGAAAGGTGGTGAAACGTACGTGATCGCATTAGACATCTCAAAAGCATTTGATCGAATTTGGCATGCCAACTTGATCAACAAGCTCGTTGCGTACGGTTTTCATCGCGCAGTCGTGAAGTTGATTCAAAATTTTCTGTCTAACCGATACATCTCGGTATCTATAGATGGTTTTTCTTCTGAGCCCAAATTAATTAACGCTGGTGTACCCCAAGGCTCAGTTTTATCTCCCACTTTATTTTTAATTTATATCAACGAACTGTTGCAAATCACCAGTAACCCAATAAATAGTTTTGCAGATGATAGTACACTGCACAAGTCATTCGTCCCCCTATCTTCAAAGGGTAAAATGCATGAACGAATAAATCCCGTCCGGAGAGACGCTGCCATAAATGTAAACGAGGACCTAAAAAAAGTCGCCGATTGGGGTGACAAAAATTTGGTCAATTTTAATTCCACCAAAACACAGCTATTGATTGTTTCCAGATCAAAGACCGAGTTTCCCAACGATATTACAATTAATATGTGTGACGACCAAATAGACGAATGTGAAAGCATTCGTTTATTGGGAGTCACAATATCCAATGACTTACTCTGGAACGATCATATAATGGCCATGGCAAAGAGCGCGTCAAGAAAACTCGGCCTCCTCAATAGATGTAAAAAATATTTTACCTCGCATCAATTACTCCACATTTATAAGTCCTATATTCGTCCCTGTATGGAGTATTGTTGTCAAGTTTGGGGCGCTGCATCTGTTACTATCCTGGCTCTTTTGGACTCCGTTCAAAAGCGAGCTATACGAATTGTTGGTGATTTAACATTAGGTCTTGATTCCCTGCAACATCGTCGCACTGTTGCTGATCTCGTTGTTTTTTATAAATATCGTCACCAGCAGTGCTCGGATGAAATCAGGTCCATAATGCCTCAGACATATGTTTTTCCCCGTTTTACTCGTCAATCGGTTTGTGCGGGCGGTCGAACTGTCGAGATTACTCACTGTCATAGTAATCGAATGCAAAGAGATTTCTTTGTGCGTACATCGTACACATGGAATGCTTTGCCCGAATCAATAGTCTCGAGTGCCTTCAATCCACAAAGATTTAAAAAAAAAAGCGTCCACCTATACCTCAAGACGCATGTTGTTGTGGGACCTATGTCTTAAAAGGTATCTATGTGTTGTTGTGACACATTTTGTAATTCCTACTACACAACACTTCTTATTAAAAAAAAAAAAAATGTTTCTCCAAATTATTCACATAATCGACTTTATTCATTAAGATTGTAACATTACCTTTGTCTGCCTCAGTTACTACTAGTTGTGGATTATCAATTAAACATTTTTGTGTTTTCTTGTAAGCTTCAAGCAAGTATTTTTGTTTACGATTGATAAAATATTGTAATTTAGGTATGTGATTAGAAATGATAGTTCCAACTTTACCTTTGATGTTGTTAACTTCATGCTGACAATTCACAACTATATGGTCGACATCTGCAATTATATTAGCTAGAGGTATGTCATTATTCATTTGATGTACTGCAAATTTGGGACCCATTGCCATTATCATCTCTACATCTCGAGGGATTTCATCATCCGTCATGTTGTTAAACCATTTGGAGTTGAATCTGATATATAGAATAATAACCAAAGCCTCAAATGCTCAATAATATTATCATACAACCGGATGAGTTATTAGTGTCTTTCGATATAGTTGCAATGTTCGAAAAAAAATACCTCTAACTTTAGCATATGAATCGGTCTGAAAAAGATGGAATCAAATCTCCGCAAATACAACTATCTCTTGGGATATAATGAGTGACATGTTGAAATTTTGTCTGAATGACAGCAACTATGTACTATGGAACAATTCATATTATAAGCAAATAGATGGTTTAACAATTGGAGGTCCGTTATCGGCATTGATAGCAGATTTCGTAATTACTGACTATCCAAACTTCTACATATTAAAAACCAACATCGCAAAATAGATTGCTGAACTACAATTCGGCACATCATATTAAGCAAAAGCACTCAGTCGCTTATGGATTAATTTCTAGATTTATGACACTGACATCTGAGTCATACATTCCTGAAACCAAAGCAAAGATTAAACATATCCTGCAGATGAGTTTGTATCCTACTAGCAAATTAATTAAACCTGATCAACAAATTTGAAAATAAAACTGAAAGATCCAACATTATCACAAAGACCAATTATAAAGGTCTAACCTACACTCCACATATGGCGGAAAATTTTCAAAAATTGTATTAAAATAATACTAGCGGTCTTTACAACCATTGGACTGATTTTTGTAGAAAAGTTACTTATACGCTCAATTAACAATCTGGAGAAAGCTATTGTGGATAGCAGGGAACAATATTTCTCTTTTGGATTAAAGATTCAACCTTTTGTAATAGTCGTTGGTGAAAGTATAAATAAAAAAAGGCGGTCAAGTGCGAATAAAATTCGCTCGCCAAGGGTTCCGTGAATGTAAAAGAACACAATATCAAAAATAAATGACATAAAGTTATGTTGTAAAGACTTTATATCGCCAGACTATGGACGCATAACAGAATAAATGTTTAATCGTAGACGTCAATAGTAAATGTCAAAAAAATTGTTACTTGAGGTTACTTAAACATGACACAAAAATTGTTACTTGAGGTTAAATCTTATCCATAGCTGTTTATGTTAACTAAAGAAAGATTTAGCCAGCTTTTTAATGGTTTAAATTGAGAATATTTTTTCTATAAATCAGAGTCAAAATTTAGGGTGGTGGTGGTATACATATACCTTAAATAAAACTTTTTTAACAATGTTAAAAGTTTTAGATTGTTTTAGATTAATTTATAACCCGTTTAAATGACAAGTATCGTTTCCATGTACAACAATTCGACATTCCTGGTATATCTGATCATAATCTTATAACCATTAGTTATTCTCATAGAGTGCCGAAAACCAACCCACAATTTAAAATTATAGATGATCTAAATAATCTTAATATGCGTACCCTGGTTAATGACTTAAATAATATTAATTGGTCAAACTTATATGAGACTAATGATGTAGACATCAAATTAGGCATATTCACCAGCATTGTTCAGAAGTTAATGAAAACACATATTCCAAAGAAAAGAATCCTGGTGAAGGATATAAATACACCTTGGATGACTGAGAGTTTATTAAACAACATCAATGAACGTGATAAAGCTTACAAAATTTGGAGGGCATCCAAGACGAAATTAGATCAAAGTATCTATCGTAATCTACGTAATTAGGTTGTAACGTTATTGAAAAATGCTAAAGAAACAATATTTTAATTCCCAGCTTGATCCAAAGCTACCATCGGGAAAACTTTGGAACAATATTCATCAACTTCGAATTGTCAGTACTGATGATGTTTTGGATATTAATGATTTTACATTTTTTTATTTTATTCAATTTTAGCGTTGTTTCGAATAAGTAAATTCATTCAACTGTAAATAAATATTTTATACCAAAGTAAATTTTTTCATTAAAATATTATGAAATATTAACATAAATATGCTAAAAAAATGAAAAAAATGAAAAAAATCGGCAAGTTCGAGATTCGAAAAATTTTTTTTTCGGTTTTTCTCAATTTTAAGCTGCTAAATAACAATAAATCATTAAAATGGATATACTATTTGATAGTAGACATCTCGACGAAAAAAATAAGCACTAGTACAACATCAAAATCCAAAAAAAAATCAATAAAGTTGTTCGCCGAAGATAGGGGTGTTTTTTCGGAAAAATGGTAAAATCTCGAAAAATATTTATTTTCCATAATTGAAAAAATTCATGCTTATTATGTGCAAATAATTACGTACTTTCACAAAGTCTCACTAAAATTAAATAATTTTCACGCGAGAAAAAAATAAAAAACAGAAAAATCGGTTTTTCGTCATTTTCTCGCAAACTTTGAGGTTATGTCGAAAAATATATGCAATGAAAGTTTTAGATTTTTTTATTATCTACAACTTTTGTATAAAACACTTTTCTCTAGGAGGCCTCGTTTCGCCACAAATAACGAAAAACGGTTGTTATCCCTTACATAGCACCCCATTTCACTACTTCCCTTCATCTCAAGTTCGAAAGTTTTTTTTTTCGTTGTTTATGACCTCAACTATATATTCCAGCCGGCCGTTGCCTGCTACTAATTTTTTCATCTCAAAAAGGTAACGGCCCCAGCCTATAGTCTTTGTAATACTTAAACTTCATTTTGGTTTTTCTGATCAGGCGGTGCGGCTTATAGCTTCTTACCTTAGTGACAGATTCAATGTAACTAAAAATAAATCTGAGTATTCTTCTCCGCTTCTGGTCACTTCTGGTGTTCCTCAAGGTTCTATTCTGGGACCATTACTATTTTCCATGTTCATCAATGATCTTCCAAACGCCATCAAGTTCTGCTCATACCATCTCTATGCAATCTTCAGCTATACTGTTCTTGCAAGCCTTCCCAGGTTAATGAGATGTGTAGTAAAATGAATATTGATCTTGACTCCATTTCAAGGTGGGCGAATAATAATGGGCTTTTAATAAATTGTAAAAAAAAACAGGCGATCTGTATTTTTAAGCGAATGAATAATTCTGACCTGCCTTCTTTGTTTTTGCAGGGTGAAGTTGTTAATTATTTGAGTAAGGTTAAAAATCTTGGTTTATATGTTAATAAAAATCTTAATTGGAATGATCATGTATCAAGTACCTGTTGTAAGGTATATAGGTCGCTTGCACAACTAAGAGTGGCAAAGTCTCTTCTCTCTAAAGATATTAAACTTAAACTTATTAAAGCTCTGATTGTTCCAATTTTTACGTATGCCGATATTATATTTTATAATTTAGATTACTTATCCAAAATAAAGCTACAAACTGCGTTTAATGCATGTATTAGGTTTGTACATAATCTAAAACTTTATGACCATATCTCTAAATATTTATCATCTGTACTGGGGTGTCCATTGTTCACTTATTACAGTTTGCGATGTTCACCAAAAAATTATTAGTCACCAATACAATTAGCCATGTTCGTAATAGATTTAAATTTAGTAGATCAACCAGGACCAGAAATTTAAATATTCCAACGTTCAATGGTACTACACTTAAAAGAAATTATTTTGTAGATGGTGTCGTGCTCTGGAATCAACTTCCGCACAGTATGAAGCAGCCATGTAGTATTGACGATTTTAAGAAGTGTGTAAGAATTATCTAAATATATCTTAAATGCCAATTTAAATTTAAATGTACAGCGAAGTAATTTTTGTAATTCGAGCTTTAATATCTGTAAGTATGCTGTTGTTTGAGTCAAGCATTGATCCCAAATATTTAAAAGATCCAACTACCTCAATTCGTTCATCGCCGCACATCTTTCTTCTCAGCCTCTCTTGAAACATTCATATGTTTGGTTTTATTGTAGTTAATTTGCAGACCAATTTTCCTAGCACCACGCTCAAGCGACTTAAAAGTCTCACTCATAACAGCTTCACTTCGGCCGAGGATGACAACATCATCAGCATAAGCAATCATCTGTACTGAGTTTATTGACAAGATATTGTTATTAGTCGGTAATTTCTTTTGACGGCACACATATTCCAAGGCTAGATTAAAAAGTATAGGAGAGATAGCATCACCTCGTCTTAAACCGGAGTCGACTTTAAAAATATTTGATTTTTCGTTTTCTACTCGTACACAGCATTGAGAGTTCTGTACTGTCATTTTGCATAGTGATACCAGTTTATCAGGAATTCCCATTGACACCAGAGCAGACCATAGAGTCTCTCGTTCGAGAGAGTCGTAGGCCTGCCTGAAATCAATGAAAAGTTGGTGCACAGGTATGTTGAACTCTCGAAACTTTTCCAAAATCATCCTTATCGAGAAAAGTGCATCGGTGGTACCTCGGCCCCGCCGGAAACCACACTGATATTCTCCAAACAGTTGTTCAGCAAAAGGATTGATTTTGGATAGCAAAATGTAGGAAAAGATCTTATATGCTGTGCAGAGGAGAGCGATTCCTCTGTAGTTTGCACATTGTAGGCGATTACCTTTTTTATGGATTGGTATCAGCATAGCTGTGTTCCATTCCTATGGCATGGTTTCAGTCCTCCAGATCATTTGAACCAGTTCAAACAATCTTAAGTTTCACCACCATAGTTTCACCACCATGTACAATCATTTCGGATGTTATATCGTCGATACCAGGTGCTTTATTGCATTTTAATTTTGACAGCGCCGCATCGAATTCCTCTTTGGTGGGTTCGTCTACATGTACCTTTGACGCACGAATAAGCTTTGCTCGTCGCCCGACTTGTTGCTGGTCACTTAAGTTCAGAAGATTCTCAAAATAAGCGGCCCAAGTATCTAAAATATTTTTAAGGTCTACTTGTAGCTCTCCATCTTCGTTTTGAATAGCAGTCGATCTAGTTTGAGGGCCTTTCTTTAAGGTTTTAACCTGTTGATAGAAGTTAGGCGATTGATGTTCCTTATTGAAGCTTTCAATCTCCTCACACTGTCTCTTCCACCATTCTCTCTTCGTTCGTCTACATAGCTTTGTAACGGCTTGTCTTGCCAGTTTATAGTTCTCCTTCGTGGACCTGGTGTTGCGTCGTTGTAGACACTTCAGATAGCAATCTCTTTTGTATTGAATAGCGTCAAGGCATGCTTGATCCATCCATGGCTTCTGGGAGTGGTTCTGCGGTCGTCCAAGTATTCCCTCAGCAGCGCTTAAAACAGCATCTTTTAGCAAATACCATGACTTATCGACGTCTCCATTAATGGTTTCTGATTTATCCAATGTTTCGGCAATATGGATTTGATATCTCTCTTCTGTTTCAGCATTCTTTAATGATGAGATGTTAAAACGTTTCCGTTGATTGAATTTTGGAATGCCTGGATTTGGGAAGTGGAACCTTATCGCTGCACATACAAGGAAGTGATCACTTCCAATGTATGCACCTCTAAAGGATCGCACATCCCGAACGCTCGAAAAGAAACGTTCTGTTACATGGTGTCCACTATTTGTTCCAAACAAAATTCCCTGACTTTCCATGACTTTCCAGAGCAAAAATATGAAAATTCCAGAACTTCATTTCAAACTAAACCGACTAGAAAAATAATTTCTAAAAATTCTAATTAACTTAAAATTTCTGTTGCAAGATCGTGGGAAAGTCAAATGATGTGGTTTTTATGATGAGGAACCACAAAACACTAACAATAACAAAAATAAATAATGTTCTACATCATAAATGTCTACTTTTATTAAGTTTTACTATTATTTACAATGGAACATACTCTCTCTGTATATATGCATTGGTTTTTGGTAAATATCTAAAAATATTCACCATTGACATGTCTGTAGAAATAGAATCATCGTGCCATTCTTAAATATTTCCTCTTAAGGGAAGTTTCAATCTCATCAAAGTAGATTGTCAATGTTCGTTAATATTCTAAACATGTAATAATATTCTAAACATAATTCTAGATATATTTGCCAAAAATACAGTTTTGCCGATATGTCCAAGTTTTCTTTTATCGTTTCTAACAGCGGGTGGTAAATGCCCTATATATAGCCTTCCCTTATAGCCAAATTTTCTTTCAAATGATTTATTGTATAAAGTTTTTTCATATAGCGTGACACATGATTTTTTTTAGTTTGATGCTATGATAAAATATTTTTTCGGGAAGGTTTTCTGCATTCAAAAAAGTTTCTAGGTAACTTTCTTGTCTCTCCTCTTAAAACGATCTTAAGGGAGAGTCTATGAAGATCTTGACATGGTACGTGACAAGACATGGTCCAATAAATCACCACATCCGGCCTTTCTGCCTCCGACAGATGCACATTCTAAAACTCGGAGGCAGAAACCATGCGACACATTATCTGCAACGGCTCTGAACTTGCATGGTGCAGATACATTAAGTTCGGTCACGGGAGAGTAGCACTCCCTCTGCTACAAAACATTAGTCCAATCCAGCTCACTACGTTAAGAGGCTCGAATTTGACCACATTGCACATTCTACAGTGGCATCGACGTCATCTGCAGTATAACAACAGCAGAGGAGAGCACAATGAAACTTTAGGTCACAGTGCTACTCGAACCAGCTAACTAATTAGTTCAGCTTCGAGACCCCCCAATAAAATGAATGGTGGAATATGCTCGCTATAATTGGTATACATTTACACCTTTTGAAAAAGGGTCTTTTCAAAATTTTTTTTAATAATTTCTCAGCCACTAGGAAATATACCTTCAGTGGTTCGTACATCTTCTATGTTCTCTCTAGTGCTGGCATTAATGTGAATAACATCGATTTTAATTAGATCAGTAGAAACAGAAAGGTTTATATCTTCAGGCATTAATAAAATAATGAAGCACCAACAAAAATTTTTGTTTGTGAAAGTGGCCAAATCAGCTCTTAAAAGTAAACGTAGATTATTCAATACTTTTGATTCAAGAAAAATCTTATAACACGATCCTATAGTATCTAAAAGCCAACAGAATATCATTAAAATAAATGAAAGAGCAGAAATCCTAAGAGCGAAAGCGACAACAATTTCGACTATGTAAATTTCTATTTAAAGTTTTGACAGCGCTATTAATTCTTTAAATTCTGGTACTAATCATAGAATAACCTCTACCATTAACGTGACGGAGATTTAATCGTCACTGACCGCACAAGAAAAGCTACTATATTCGCGGAACTACTATTCGCGTATTCGCGCTACTATTCTCGCTTTGCGAGAAACTCGACTGTTCTGAAAACCCCTAAAGAAATACCAAGGTTGGCAAATATCATGATATTTATATAAATATCAAAATATCCGATATATATCAGATATATATCCGATATATATCAAGTTCTGATATTTATTTTTGAATCAGTTGTTTATCTTAAATATAATACAATATGTGGACCTTTCCACACTCCTTCGTTTCTTACCTCTTCACATATAAACTAAATTCAAATACGGCAACTTCAATTCAGTTTTTATAGGCAATTTATCAAGCCTTTCGTCTATATATTCGATTGCACAAGTCCGAGAATACGCTCGCTCGCTCACGTTGTCTTGTTTATTTTGTCAAGTTGCATTATCAATACCCATACAAGTTTGTAGAACTACTCCATTAATGGTCCATTACCGGCGACCAGTAATGCAACAATGGTCAAGTACTGGCAACCATAACTGGAACATTATCATAATGTTACTGGATAATAACTTCGAACAATAAATGACTGCCGTTCAAGGGCCAGAGAAAAAAGCCAGTAATGGCCCATACAAGGAAATAGAATTGGTCCAGTAATGGTCCATTTCTGGCGACCAAATATTTCACTGGCAACCACGACTCATAGTGCTGGTAACTATAACTCGGCCACTAACATAATTTTATTTGTTGATAATTTCGACTGCCATTTATTTGCCAGAGAAAAAAACAATATTGAGCCATACAAGGTTGTACACTGTACAGCTGACCCAGTAACAGACAAATAATGTTGACAAGTATTGCAACAATGGCCGAGTACTGGCAACCATTATAAAATAACTGGGCCATTATAAAATATCTTATGTTTATAACATAAAAATGTCTTAAGAAAACAATTTAAAACTTATACCAACCTGAACAACTATAGGTGAAATTTTGCAAAATATAAAATATATTTCTAAAATGGATATTACTCTAGTGAATTTTAGCCAAATGACAAAGATCGGCCAATTCATGGTTCAGTACTGGCCCAATTAATGTTAACTATTGGCGTGTTTTACTTGGCAATTTAAAGTAAAATAAACAGGCTATTTTTTATGATTCATGGATCTATAGTTTTGGCTCAATAACAATAGCCAATTACTGTTTACCATTCATGGGTCAGTGCTTGGCCATTCACAGTTAACTAAATACTGGCTATTTTAGTACTGGCATAATAATAAAAGTTGCATACTGTTAACCATTAATGGACCAGTGTTTGCCGGTATTTCAAATTCTGGAAAATCCTGCTTAAGTAGTAATTCCATTCTACCACACCATTGGTGGAGTTTCTAAACTGAGATTAAAATGCATATTTTGAAAATGGTGTAATTTCAGCTAAAAGCGCCATTAAAAACGGAATGAAATCTGAAATAATTATATTTAAGTAAGGAAGTATATGCTTCTTCTCTTTGGTGGTTCTTGGTGGTAGCTATGTGATAAGATGCCTCTAAAGACATGTTTTTTAAAGAAATGTCTGCTTCGATAAAAAAGTTTCTTAACTTCTACAGGTTGCTCTAGTTTAAGATCGACTTCCAGTTTATGCCAAATTTCAACAACAACGGCAATAGTCGTTTTATATTTTGGAGTTCGGTTCAAAGCGACTGCTATGGTCTTTAGATAATAAAGCATATGTTTAGCATGCATTACAATATTTATGTCATAAGTTTAGTTATGTCAGGATCTATGTCAGCTTTATGGTCTTATTCTTTGCATAGCTGAACCAGATTACCACGATTTGGCACGCGTTTTGCGGGCAGTGCTGCAACAGTTTTTCAAATTTTAGGTAGGAATAGTTAATATTTTCTTTTTTATAAATATCATGATACATATCAGGGAATAAATATCGTGATATATATCAATGATATATATCGGATATATATCATTGATATATATCATGCCAACCTTGAGAAATACCCCAAATTCAGGCGTTAATACAATATCAGGATTTTATATAAAAAAGAACTTCATTTCAAACCCAAAGTTTTCGCAAATTGCTTTCAGCTTCCCGCACAAAGTTGCCCGTCTTGACAAATTTTGAGTATCATCCAATTTTTGAGTATCATTAAATATCTAAGTACTAAAAGAGAAATTTTAATGCGGTAGATACGCATAAAAAAACGACTTACATTGTATAGATAGAGATGCGTTCTATAATTTTCGAAAACCGCATAAATCGTATAAACAAATCAAAATTCACACAGAAAAAACCTAGACACGTTGAAAACCGGAGGGAAACATTTTTTTGCGATGACATTAGTTCTTTCAGTTAATTTAATATTTTACAATAAACTTCAATCCTATAAATATTTATCAATAGAGGCAGAAGAGGTGAACATTTATGAAAAATCTACAACAACGGGAGAAGAAAACCACATAACTAATAAATCATATAAAAAAGCCGCAAAAAACTGAATAGAAAACCCGCATAACTTTAAAAATCGCATAAAAAGAGAATCGAGTGTATTCAGATTCAAAGCATAACATTAAGTGATAGATTATATTATGAGTTATATAAAGGAGATATGTATAAGTAAATTATAAAGAACATATGAGAAATATTTTTTATAAAAAGTTTTTGTTAAAATAAAAATTTTCCAGAGAAATAACTGAAATTCCCTGACTTTCCATGACTTTCCCTGACTAAAAAAAAATCCCCTGACTTTCCATGACTTTCCAGAATTCCATACCTGGTGGACACCATGTGTTACTAGAACGTGATCAATTTGATTTCGATTGTTTCCATTCGGTGAGACCCAGTCTGTTTATGAATCGATCGATGCGGAAAGAACGTACTGGCAATTCTCAAATTATTTGATAATGCAAACTCAGTCATTCTCTCACCATTATCATTTGAATTCAAATGCAGGCTGTTGGGACCCACCACATTTCCATAAGAGATATCTCTTCCAACCTGTCCATTAAAGTCACCAAAAACCATAATAAAGTCGCGTGTGGGTGTTTGTTTCATAACCTCTTCCAGTGCTATGTAGAAATTATCCTTCTTGTCGACGGTCTTAGCTTCAATAGGTGCATGTACGGCAATAAGAGAAATATTGTTATATGTACCACGTACACGTAGGTAGCAGATCCTCTCACTGACCGGGATGAATTTCATCACGGCTTCTTGTATGCGTGTACCAACAAGAAAGCCAGTTCCAAATTCTCTTCGAGAAGGATGACCACTACAGTATAGAGAGTGACTATCCAAATCTTGTTTTCCGATTATCGGCTGTCCAGACTTATAAGAGCATCAGGAGCGCTCAGGCTGCGCACGTTCCACGTTCCGATTCGGTAGTCTGGTCCTTTTTCACGTCCAGGTAAAATTCTGTTTTTTTGTCCGGGTCTGTTATTCTTTTTCTGATAACCAAATTTAACATATTAGTTTTTTTCCGGGGTTAGGGTGTTAACCTTAGGCCCAACCCAAATTGTCGTGAATGGGTCCGTTCTGCATATTAAGGTCACCAGAAACCACCTTTTTACACGTTTATATAGCGACCCGCTTGATGCAAGACATGCGCCCGCTCCAAGCCGCCCCTGACATGGAGAACAGACGCTTGAGTCGCATTGGTTGTAAGGCGCCAATTCGCCGTGATGTAGCGTCATTGACTAAGCAGTTTTTACTCTGCTTGTCTCTAATACACCAACCTAATTCTGTCAGCATTACCCAGGCAGCACGGCGTGGACGTCGAATTTCGGATTTCGCTACCCCACAAACCCAACTTCATTTATTTTTTAACACGCCATCTTGTGTGGATAGGTTAGTTTTATAAGCACCTCAAATTTTAAGTTCATCGGATTAATGGTTCACGAGATAATCGAAATAATGTGTACTCTCACCATCCGTATAAAAAACGGAACCCTAATTACCGTCTATTACGTTATATACGACGATATAAAGTATTAAGTATAAAATACAATCTTTTTCAACAGCTTCAGATATAACATTTAAATTATAGCATGCATTGAATTTTGAGTATCCAGCATCCAGTAACTGAAAAGCTCTTATTTAGCTTTACCCTAAAATATTTTCACGAAATAGTTTATTATTCCAATATATTCGTAAATATTATTATTCAAGTATTAAACCAGAAACCTACTATTTAATTTTCTAAAAATTTTTTCTATTTGAATTTGATTGATTTGAATTACTATTTTTGCAATGTATACTTGCTTTATTTGTGGTAAAATTTTTAATATTTCTGATTTTTTTTTTCATTTTAAAACAAAACATTCAAAAAGGTCCTTTGACAAATATTAATAAAATAAGTTAACATAGTTAAACAATAACATAGTTAAACATGTTATCCCTGTGTAGGATGAATGTTTAAACAAAGGTGTTTTAATGTCATTAAGGTTTTTATTTAAACATTTTTTAGAATCTGGTGATGTGCTCCAAAGTACATTACAAAATATGCTAAAATTAAAACGGAAAAATGAAGGGCTTTATTCCAGGGTTGTTCCTTTACGCGTAATCTAAAATAGATTACATTAAATATATTAAATATTAAATATATTATGGATGAACGAGCTTCTGAAGAGATCAAATCGATTTTATCTAAATCAGCAAACCTTTCGCGTCACACCAGAGCAAACGTAGCAGCGCATCCCTTTACAGTTCAAATAATTAGGTGTAGAACTGTAGCTTTCCAGCGTGACTTTTTCAACAGAGTCTCTCATCTTTGGAATGCCTTACCTTCCTGGGTTTTCCCTGATGAATTTAATCCTCAAGGCTTTAAAGTTAACGTTCATAAATTTCTCAGAGAATCCTAATTTGCATTCCATTCTTATCCCTAGTTGGCATGGTATCTTCGGATATTCAGAGACGTTAATTTATAATTTATTATAATTAACACTAAACATGCCTAACTTTGAATAAAAAAAAAAAAAAAAATTACATTACATGTAATCTATGTAATGTAATCTATGTCATCTATGTAAATTTGGCGTAATCTATTAATTTTGATTTAAGAAGAAATATGTGGAAATATTGTACTATCCCTATGAATTTTTTCTTAAAAGACATGATCAATAATATTGTCAAAAACAAGGTCTTGCGATCTTGAAAAAAGTTAATTTATGGCTAAAAAATTTTAGAATTCACATATCAATTAAATAGATTACATTATAGATTACACGAAAATATCTCGCGTAATTTACACGTAATCTATGCGTAATCTATACATGTAAAGTAATCTATTTTGTCTACGGCACAACCCTGCTTTATTCTACTGTAAAATATTAAACTGTAATTCATTTGTAAAGTAATTTGTAATAAATTGTAAAACTATTTTGTTAATAAAAATTTAAAAATGAAATTAACTCTTGGTTTTCACTTATTTTAGTTAAATTTTTTATTTCAGCAGATGATGTATGTTTTGTTGACTTAATTTCAATAACTTCTACATAGTTTTGATAACTAAATTTTTAACTAGTAATTAAAACAATAATTTATGGATTATTGTAATATAAAAGTTATGTATTGGATGGATAAATTATTGTTATTGAAATCAAAAAGGAGGTTATTAGATTAATAATCTAATAAGTTATTGCTGATATAATTTTATTTATAGAAATA
>OY856187.1:262215092-262247592 GCA_963693315.1 Diogma glabrata | reverse complement strand
TGCTCAAAGAAATGAAAGAGAACCCGGAACTAAAAGAGCTCGGGGATTGTGTCACCAAGATTAGGAAGACAGCTAAAGGCGAGCTGCTTCTTGAACTTAAAAAAGGCGAACACAATCAAAAGCTTAAAGAGCACGCAGAGCTAGCACTCAGAGACTCGGCGAGTGTTAGGTCGGTGTGCCAAGAAACTCTTATAGAGTGTCGCGACTTAGACGAGATAACAACGAGAGAAGATATTTGCATTGCAATCCAGGCACAATTTCCTACAATTGGGTCTGTCCAAACAAATGCAATCAAATCATTAAGGACATTACGAGACGGGACTCAGACGGCACTAATCAGCCTCCCTGAACGATCAGCGCATGCGCTCGTTGCGTCTGGACACATCCGAATAGGATGGGTAAGATGCAGACTGCGCGAGCGAATCACTCCAACACGCTGTTTCAGATGCCTTGATTACGGTCATGTAGCAAGGCAATGTAAAAGTGATGTGGATCGAACGGGGATATGTTTTAGATGCGGAGGAACAGGACATAAATCAAAAGGATGCAAAGAGCCCCCAAAATGTGCTCTTTGCCTGCCGGGAACCACAGGGACTAATGGGCATTCTACAGGAGGCAGTAGATGTCCAGCCTACAAAAGAGCGCTAAAGCCGACTTCTGCCCGTCATGGTTAAGTGTATCCAGATAAATCTTAACCACTGCGAGGCGGCACAGGACCTACTGACACAAACCGTTAGAGATCAGAAAGTGGACGTGGCATTGATTTGCGAACAATATCGAACCCCTGTTGGCGATGCGAACTGGGTTGAAGACAGGACGAGCAAAGCTGCTATCTGGACCTGCAATGCTCTCCCTTTTGAACGCAGATCTAGTCGTCAGCATGAGAGTTTTGTCTATGCCAAAATCAAAGGTGTCCACTTCTACAGCTGCTACATTCCTCCTAGCACCCCACTGGACGAATTCGAAGAGACACTTGACCGACTAGTAACAGACGTCAGAGGTAAATCACCCATCGTAATTGCGGGTGATTTTAACGCTTGGGCCGTTGAATGGGGAAGTAAACGTACTAACCCTAGAGGTAGGGCATTACTTGAGGCATTTGCCAGACTTGATCTGGTACTGCTCAACCATGGTACCACAGAGACATATAATAAAGGAGAAGCAAGTTCAATTATCGATATCACTTTTGCAAGTGGGACACTCTCGAGAGGAGCACAATGGAGGGTGTCTGATCTGTATACGCATAGTGATCATCGTGCTATTATATTTGAAACCCAACCCCCACAGCGGTTTGAAAGGCGCCAAGTCAAGCGGAAGGCGCAGCAAAATGGGTGGAAAATCAAAGAGTTGGACACGGAGATGTTGGACTACATGGTTGAATGCATGCCAATACCGGAGAGTGGTGCCAAGATAGGAGCAGAATTTATTGCGAGATATCTTAAAAGCACCTGTGATGCATCTATGCCGCGTAAAAGCAACGGTAATGGACGGTCCCCAGTCTTCTGGTGGACCGAAAACATTGCCCGTCTGAGAAAAGAGTGCCTCAAACTCCGGAGGAAATGTACACGAAGGAGAAATCATGAGCACTATGAGCAGTTCCAAAATGATTTTCGCGAAAAGCGGAAAGAATTGCGGAAAGCAATTGCTAATAGTAAGAGCAGATCATTCCAGTGTCTTATAGATGAAGTTCAGAATAACCCCTGGGGAAGTGCGTACAAAATTGTGCTTACTAAACTCAAGGGTGTTCAATCAGCTGCACCAGTGTGCCCAGATATAATGGCTGAAATTGTGTCCGGCCTTTTTCCACACCACGTTGACTTCTCCCTACCTCGTGAGCTGCAAATTGACGAAAATTCAATTTCGGCTGTCACCACCGAAGAGGTCCTAAACGCGTTGCTCAGATTATCCGTTAATAGCACGCCCGGTCTAGACGGCATCCCAAATATCGTCTTAAAAACAGCGATAAAGAAGAAGCCGAATGTATTCGAAAATATCTACACTGCGTGCCTAAAAGAAGGGATATTTCCTGAGGAATGGAAGCGCCAACGCCTTGTGCTTATACCGAAAGGTGACAAGCCACCAGAAGAACCCTCGTCCTACCGCCCACTGTGCATGCTGGACACAACTGGAAAGATCTTTGAGAGAATTATTGGTACTCGACTTGAGCAACATACTGAAGGCGAGTGGGGCCTTTCTGACCGGCAGTTTGGTTTCAGAAAGAAGCGCTCTACCGTTGATGCAATATCTGCAGTATGTGAGATAGCGCATAAAGCTTTGAGTGGTAAAAGATGGCTAGAAGGTGATAAACAGTATTGTGCTGTTGTCACTCTGGATGTTAAAAACGCCTTTAACTCTGCCAACTGGAACCAAATCATGAGAGCCCTAGACGAACTGCATGTACCTGACTACCTGCTACGTATAATAGCCAGCTACTTCACGGGAAGAACTCTGGTCTATGATACCGAAACAGGTCCTAAGAAGTACAATATAACAGGAGGAGTACCCCAAGGATCGGTCCTTGGACCCCTGCTGTGGAACATCATGTACGATGGTGTTCTCAGAGTACGTGTGCCGGCACAAACAACGATTATCGGCTATGCAGACGACATTGCCATAGTTGTCGTAGCCAAAAACCTTACGGACATTACGAGCAACTGTAACCAGACCATAACCAGCGTTAGAGCATGGCTGAACAGCAAAGGACTAGAGTTGGCCGATCACAAAACGGAAGCCGTACTATGAGTAGCAGAAAAGTGGTGTAAAGTATCGATATCCAGGTTGGTGGACAGATCATAAAATCTGGCCAGCACCTGAAGTATCTTGGAGTCGTTCTAGACCACAGACTCAACTTTAGAGACCACTTGATGTACGCTGGTGACAAAGCCAAACGAGTGGGGGCTGCTCTTGCAAGGCTAATGCCAAACATTGGCGGCCCTAGACAACCGATCAGACAGCTTCTCGGTAGCGTTACCACATCAATATTGATGTATGCGGCACCCATATGGGCCTCAGCGGTGGAAACGCCATCTTATGTTAGACCTATCAAAACGGCCTACAGACTGACATCGTTGCGCATTTGCTGTGCTTTTCGCACGGTGTCTGACGAGGCTGTAAATGTTATTGCGAGTAGGATGCCGATTGATATTGCAGCAAAAGAGGTATCGGCTCTGCGTATAGCAACACGAAATGATAGGGACCGACGAACACGTGAAGATTTCAACATGGACAGTCATATAGAATGGCAAGCGAAATGGGAAGCTTCCACCAACGGACGATGGACCTTTGTGATGATCCCTGACATAAAAACATGGACATCAAGAAAACACGGTGATGTCAACCATCATTTGACGCAAATGATCTCAGGCCATGGATGTTTCCGTGAGTACTTATACAAGTATAAGCACGTAACGGATCCATACTGTCTCTACTGTGAGGGTAAGGCCGAGAACGCTGAGCACGTGCTAATCGAATGCGGAAGGTTTGCACATTCGAGAAGACTTATTGAGCAGCATATGGGAGAGTCAATCACTCCGCATAGCCTCATGCAATTTATGCTGAGCTCAAAAGACAACTGGGACATAGCGAATGAGATCATCACAAGTATGATGAAACGACTGAGACAAGACGAACGAAGAGCAGCCATGCTCCACACTACACAGCGAAACCACGACAACACATAATAATCGAGAGAGTACTACACTCAACCCCTGCCCTGCGAAGGAATGCCTTAATTGGTGGTACCGCAGGGATACAACAGGACTACAAGAGCAAGGGAGATGTTTTTACCCGGTAAGAACCCGCGGTCGCCTGGAAAGTCGGGTTCCAGGTGGATTTTTGAAACGTTTCATCTTCCTACGAAAAACAAAAAAAAAAAAAAACACACACACACACATACACATACACACACACACACACACACACACACACACAAACACACACACACACACACACACACACACACACACACACACACACACACACACACACACACACACACACACACACACACACACACACACACACACACACACACACACACACAAAGAGCACGCAGAGCTAGCACTCAAAAACTCGGCGAGTGTTAGGTCGGTGTGCCAAGAAACTCTTATAGAGTGTCGCGACTTAGACGAGATCACAACGAGAGAAGATATTTGCATTGCAATCCAGGCACAATTTCCTACAATTGGGTCTGTCCAAACAAATGCAATCAAATCGTTAAGGACATTACGAGACGGGACTCAGACGGCACTAATCAGCCTCCCTGAACGATCAGCGCATGCGCTCGTTGCGTCTGGACACATCCGAATAGGATGGGTAAGATGCAGACTGCGCGAAGGAAATCACTCCAACACGCTGTTTCAGATGCCTTGATTACGGTCATGTAGCAAGGCAATGTAAAAGTGATGTGGTTCGAACGGGGATATGTTTTAGATGCGGAGGAACAGGACATAAATCAAAAGGATGCAAAGAGCCCCCAAAATGTGCTCTTTGCCTGCCGGGAACCACAGGGACTAATGGGCATTCTACAGGAGGCAGTAGATGTCCAGCCTACAAAAGAGCGCTAAAGCCGACTTCTGCCCGTCATGGTTAAGTGTATCCAGATAAATCTTAACCACTGCGAGGCGGCACAGGACCTACTGACACAAACCGTTAGAGATCAGCAAGTGGACGTGGCATTGATTTGCGAACAATATCGAACCCCTGTTGGCGATGCGAACTGGGTTGAAGACAGGACGAGCAAAGCTGCTATCTGGACCTGCAATGCTCTCCCTTTTGAACGCAGATCTAGTCGTCAGCATGAGAGTTTTGTCTATGCCAAAATCAAAGGTGTCCACTTCTACAGCTGCTACATTCCTCCTAGCACCCCACTGGACGAATTCGAAGAGACACTTGACCGACTAGTAACAGACGTCAGAGGTAAATCACCCATCGTAATTGCGGGTGATTTTAACGCTTGGGCCGTTGAATGGGGAAGTAAACGTACTAACCCTAGAGGTAGGGCATTACTTGAGGCATTTGCCAGACTTGATCTGGTACTGCTCAACCATGGTACGACAGAGACATATAATAAAGGAGAAGCAAGTTCAATTATCGATATCACTTTTGCAAGTGGGACACTCTCGAGAGGCACACAATGGAGGGTGTCTGATTTGTATACGCATAGTGATCATCGTGCTATTATATTTGAAACCCAACCCCCACAGCGGTTTGAAAGGCGCCAAGTCAAGCGGAAGGCGCAGCAAAATGGGTGGAAAATCAAAGAGTTGGACACGGAGATGTTGGACTACATGGTTGAATGCATGCCAATACCGGAGAGTGGTGCCAAGATAGGAGCAGAATTTATTGCGAGATATCTTAAAAGCACCTGTGATGCATCTATGCCGCGTAAAAACAACGGTAATGGACGGTCCCCAGTCTTCTGGTGGACCGAAAACATTGCCCGTCTGAGAAAAGAGTGCCTCAAACTCCGGAGGAAATGTACACGAAGGAGAAATCATGAGCACTATCCGGAGGAAATGTACACGAAGGAGAAATCATGAGCACTATGAGCAGTTCCAAAATGATTTTCGCGAAAAGCGGAAAGAATTGCGGAAAGCAATTGCTAATAGTAAGAGCAGATCATTCCAGTGTCTTATAGATGAAGTTCAGAATAACCCATGGGGAAGTGCGTACAAAATTGTGCTTACTAAGCTCAAGGGTGTTCAATCAGCTGCACCAGTGTGCCCAGATATAATGGCTGAAATTGTGTCCGGCCTTTTTCCACACCACGTTGACTTCTCCCTACCTCGTGAGCTGCAAATTGACGAAAATTCAATTTCGGCTGTCACCACCGAAGAGGTCCTAAACGCATTGCTCAGATTATCCGTTAATAGCACGCCCGGTCTAGACGGCATCCCAAATATCGTCTTAAAAACAGCGATAAAGAAGAAGCCGAATGTATTCGAAAATATCTACACTGCGTGCCTAAAAGAAGGGATATTTCCTGAGGAATGGAAGCGCCAACGCCTTGTGCTTATACCGAAAGGTGACAAGCCACCAGAAGAACCCTCGTCCTACCGCCCACTGTGCATGCTGGACACAACTGGAAAGATCTTTGAGAGAATTATTGGTACTCGACTTGAGCAACATACTGAAGGCGAGTGGGGCCTTTCTGACCGGCAGTTTGGTTTCAGAAAGAAGCGCTCTACCGTTGATGCAATATCTGCAGTATGTGAGATAGCGCATAAAGCTTTGAGTGGTAAAAGATGGCTAGAAGGTGATAAACAGTATTGTGCTGTTGTCACTCTGGATGTTAAAAACGCCTTTAACTCTGCCAACTGGAACCAAATCATGAGAGCCCTAGACGAACTGCATGTACCTGACTACCTGCTACGTATAATAGCCAGCTACTTCACGGGAAGAACTCTGGTCTATGATACCGAAACAGGTCCTAAGAAGTACAATATAACAGGAGGAGTACCCCAAGGATCGGTCCTTGGACCCCTGCTGTGGAACATCATGTACGATGGTGTTCTCAGAGTACGTGTGCCGGCACAAACAACGATTATCGGCTATGCAGACGACATTGCCATAGTTGTCGTAGCCAAAAACCTTACGGACATTACGAGCAACTGTAACCAGACCATAACCAGCGTTAGAGCATGGCTGAACAGCAAAGGACTAGAGTTGGCCGATCACAAAACGGAAGCCGTACTATGAGTAGCAGAAAAGTGGTGTAAAGTATCGATATCCAGGTTGGTGGACAGATCATAAAATCTGGCCAGCACCTGAAGTATCTTGGAGTCGTTCTAGACCACAGACTCAACTTTAGAGACCACTTGATGTACGCTGGTGACAAAGCCAAACGAGTGGGGGCTGCTCTTGCAAGGCTAATGCCAAACATTGGCGGCCCTAGACAACCGATCAGACAGCTTCTCGGTAGCGTTACCACATCAATATTGATGTATGCGGCACCCATATGGGCCTCAGCGGTGGAAACGCCATCTTATGTTAGACCTATCAAAACGGCCTACAGACTGACATCGTTGCGCATTTGCTGTGCTTTTCGCACGGTGTCTGACGAGGCTGTAAATGTTATTGCGAGTAGGATGCCGATTGATATTGCAGCAAAAGAGGTATCGGCTCTGCGTATAGCAACACGAAATGATAGGGACCGACGAACACGTGAAGATTTCAACATGGACAGTCATATAGAATGGCAAGCGAAATGGGAAGCTTCCACCAACGGACGATGGACCTTTGTGATGATCCCTGACATAAAAACATGGACATCAAGAAAACACGGTGATGTCAACCATCATTTGACGCAAATGATCTCAGGCCATGGATGTTTCCGTGAGTACTTATACAAGTATAAGCACGTAACGGATCCATACTGTCTCTACTGTGAGGGTAAGGCCGAGAACGCTGAGCACGTGCTAATCGAATGCGGAAGGTTTGCACATTCGAGAAGACTTATTGAGCAGCATATGGGAGAGTCAATCACTCCGCATAGCCTCATGCAATTTATGCTGAGCTCAAAAGACAACTGGGACATAGCGAATGAGATCATCACAAGTATGATGAAACGACTGAGACAAGACGAACGAAGAGCAGCCATGCTCCACACTACACAGCGAAACCACGACAACACATAATAATCGAGAGAGTACTACACTCAACCCCTGCCCTGCGAAGGAATGCCTTAATTGGTGGTACCGCAGGGATACAACAGGACTACAAGAGCAAGGGAGATGTTTTTACCCGGTAAGAACCCGCGGTCGCCTGGAAAGTCGGGTTCCAGGTGGATTTTTGAAACGTTTCATCTTCCTACGAAAAACAAAAAAAAAAAAAACACACACACACACATACACATACACATACACACACACAAACACACACACACACACACACACACACACACACACACACACACACACACACACACACACACACACACACACACACACACACACACACACACACACACACACACACACACACACACACACACACACACACACACACACACACACACACACACACACACACACACACACACACACACACACACACACACACACACAAAGAGCACGCAGAGCTAGCACTCAGAGACTCGGCGAGTGTTAGGTCGGTGTGCCAAGAAACTCTTATAGAGTGTCGCGACTTAGACGAGATCACAACGAGAGAAGATATTTGCATTGCAATCCAGGCACAATTTCCTACAATTGGGTCTGTCCAAACAAATGCAATCAAATCGTTAAGGACATTACGAGACGGGACTCAGACGGCACTAATCAGCCTCCCTGAACGATCAGCGCATGCGCTCGTTGCGTCTGGACACATCCGAATAGGATGGGTAAGATGCAGACTGCGCGAAGGAAATCACTCCAACACGCTGTTTCAGATGCCTTGATTACGGTCATGTAGCAAGGCAATGTAAAAGTGATGTGGTTCGAACGGGGATATGTTTTAGATGCGGAGGAACAGGACATAAATCAAAAGGATGCAAAGAGCCCCCAAAATGTGCTCTTTGCCTGCCGGGAACCACAGGGACTAATGGGCATTCTACAGGAGGCAGTAGATGTCCAGCCTACAAAAGAGCGCTAAAGCCGACTTCTGCCCGTCATGGTTAAGTGTATCCAGATAAATCTTAACCACTGCGAGGCGGCACAGGACCTACTGACACAAACCGTTAGAGATCAGCAAGTGGACGTGGCATTGATTTGCGAACAATATCGAACCCCTGTTGGCGATGCGAACTGGGTTGAAGACAGGACGAGCAAAGCTGCTATCTGGACCTGCAATGCTCTCCCTTTTGAACGCAGATCTAGTCGTCAGCATGAGAGTTTTGTCTATGCCAAAATCAAAGGTGTCCACTTCTACAGCTGCTACATTCCTCCTAGCACCCCACTGGACGAATTCGAAGAGACACTTGACCGACTAGTAACAGACGTCAGAGGTAAATCACCCATCGTAATTGCGGGTGATTTTAACGCTTGGGCCGTTGAATGGGGAAGTAAACGTACTAACCCTAGAGGTAGGGCATTACTTGAGGCATTTGCCAGACTTGATCTGGTACTGCTCAACCATGGTACGACAGAGACATATAATAAAGGAGAAGCAAGTTCAATTATCGATATCACTTTTGCAAGTGGGACACTCTCGAGAGGCACACAATGGAGGGTGTCTGATTTGTATACGCATAGTGATCATCGTGCTATTATATTTGAAACCCAACCCCCACAGCGGTTTGAAAGGCGCCAAGTCAAGCGGAAGGCGCAGCAAAATGGGTGGAAAATCAAAGAGTTGGACACGGAGATGTTGGACTACATGGTTGAATGCATGCCAATACCGGAGAGTGGTGCCAAGATAGGAGCAGAATTTATTGCGAGATATCTTAAAAGCACCTGTGATGCATCTATGCCGCGTAAAAACAACGGTAATGGACGGTCCCCAGTCTTCTGGTGGACCGAAAACATTGCCCGTCTGAGAAAAGAGTGCCTCAAACTCCGGAGGAAATGTACACGAAGGAGAAATCATGAGCACTATGAGCAGTTCCAAAATGATTTTCGCGAAAAGCGGAAAGAATTGCGGAAAGCAATTGCTAATAGTAAGAGCAGATCATTCCAGTGTCTTATAGATGAAGTTCAGAATAACCCATGGGGAAGTGCGTACAAAATTGTGCTTACTAAGCTCAAGGGTGTTCAATCAGCTGCACCAGTGTGCCCAGATATAATGGCTGAAATTGTGTCCGGCCTTTTTCCACACCACGTTGACTTCTCCCTACTTCGTGAGCTGCAAATTGACGAAAATTCAATTTCGGCTGTCACCACCGAAGAGGTCCTAAACGCATTGCTCAGATTATCCGTTAATAGCACGCCCGGTCTAGACGGCATCCCAAATATCGTCTTAAAAACAGCGATAAAGAAGAAGCCGAATGTATTCGAAAATATCTACACTGCGTGCCTAAAAGAAGGGATATTTCCTGAGGAATGGAAGCGCCAACGCCTTGTGCTTATACCGAAAGGTGACAAGCCACCAGAAGAACCCTCGTCCTACCGCCCACTGTGCATGCTGGACACAACTGGAAAGATCTTTGAGAGAATTATTGGTACTCGACTTGAGCAACATACTGAAGGCGAGTGGGGCCTTTCTGACCGGCAGTTTGGTTTCAGAAAGAAGCGCTCTACCGTTGATGCAATATCTGCAGTATGTGAGATAGCGCATAAAGCTTTGAGTGGTAAAAGATGGCTAGAAGGTGATAAACAGTATTGTGCTGTTGTCACTCTGGATGTTAAAAACGCCTTTAACTCTGCCAACTGGAACCAAATCATGAGAGCCCTAGACGAACTGCATGTACCTGACTACCTGCTACGTATAATAGCCAGCTACTTCACGGGAAGAACTCTGGTCTATGATACCGAAACAGGTCCTAAGAAGTACAATATAACAGGAGGAGTACCCCAAGGATCGGTCCTTGGACCCCTGCTGTGGAACATCATGTACGATGGTGTTCTCAGAGTACGTGTGCCGGCACAAACAACGATTATCGGTTATGCAGACGACATTGCCATAGTTGTCGTAGCCAAAAACCTTACGGACATTACGAGCAACTGTAACCAGACCATAACCAGCGTTAGAGCATGGCTGAACAGCAAAGGACTAGAGTTGGCCGATCACAAAACGGAAGCCGTACTAATGAGTAGCAGAAAAGTGGTGGAAAGTATCGATATCCAGGTTGGTGGACAGATCATAAAATCTGGCCAGCACCTGAAGTATCTTGGAGTCGTTCTAGACCACAGACTCAACTTTAGAGACCACTTGATGTACGCTGGCGACAAGGCCAAACGAGTGGGGGCTGCTCTTGCAAGGCTAATGCCAAACATTGGCGGCCCTAGACAACCGATCAGACAGCTTCTTGGTAGCGTTACCACATCAATATTGATGTATGCGGCACCCATTTGGGCCTCAGCGGTGGAAACGCCATCTTATGTTAGACCTATCAAAACGGCCTACAGACTGACATCGTTGCGCATTTGCTGTGCTTTTCGCACGGTGTCTGACGAGGCTGTAAATGTTATTGCGAGTAGGATGCCGATTGATATTGCAGCAAAAGAGGTATCGGCTCTGCGTATAGCAACACGAAATGATAGGGACCGACGAACACGTGAAGACTTCAACATGGACAGTCATATAGAATGGCAAGCGAAATGGGAAGCTTCCACCAACGGACGATGGACCTTTGTGATGATCCCTGACATAAAAACATGGACATCAAGAAAACACGGTGATGTCAACCATCATTTGACGCAAATGATCTCAGGCCATGGATGTTTCCGTGAGTACTTATACATGTATAAGCACGTAACGGATCCATACTGTCTCTACTGTGAGGGTAAGGCCGAGAACGCTGAGCACGTGCTAATCGAATGCGGAAGGTTTGCACATTCGAGAAGACTTATTGAGCAGCATATGGGAGAGTCAATCACTCCGCATAGCCTCATGCAATTTATGCTGAGCTCAAAAGACAACTGGGACATAGCGAATGAGATCATCACAAGTATGATGAAACAACTGAGACAAGACGAACGAAGAGCAGCCATGCTCAACACTACACAGCGAAACCACGACAACACATAATAATCGAGAGAGTACTACACTCAACCCCTGCCCTGCGAAGGAATGCTTTAATTGGTGGTACCGCAGGGATACAACAGGACTACAAGAGCAAGGGAGATGTTTTTACCCGGTAAGAACCCGCGGTCGCCTGGAAAGTCGGGTTCCAGGTGGATTTTTGAAACGTTTCATCTTCCTACGAAAAACAAAAAAAAAAAAACACACACACACACACACAGCGATAAAGAAGAAGCCGAATGTATTCGAAAATATCTACACTGCGTGCCTAAAAGAAGGGATATTTCCTGAGGAATGGAAGCGCCAACGCCTTGTGCTTATACCGAAAGGTGACAAGCCACCAGAAGAACCCTCGTCCTACCGCCCACTGTGCATGCTGGACACAACTGGAAAGATCTTTGAGAGAATTATTAGTACTCGACTTGAGCAACATACTGAAGGCGAGTGGGGCCTTTCTGACCGGCAGTTTGGTTTCAGAAAGAAGCGCTCTACCGTTGATGCAATATCTGCAGTATGTGAGATAGCGCATAAAGCTTTGAGTGGTAAAAGATGGCTAGAAGGTGATAAACAGTATTGTGCTGTTGTCACTCTGGATGTTAAAAACGCCTTTAACTCTGCCAACTGGAACCAAATCATGAGAGCCCTAGACGAACTGCATGTACCTGACTACCTGCTACGTATAATAGCCAGCTACTTCACGGGAAGAACTCTGGTCTATGATACCGAAACAGGTCCTAAGAAGTACAATATAACAGGAGGAGTACCCCAAGGATCGGTCCTTGGACCCCTGCTGTGGAACATCATGCACGATGGTGTTCTCAGAGTACGTGTGCCGGCACAAACAACGATTATCGGTTATGCAGACGACATTGCCATAGTTGTCGTAGCCAAAAACCTTACGGACATTACGAGCAACTGTAACCAGACCATAACCAGCGTTAGAGCATGGCTGAACAGCAAAGGACTAGAGTTGGCCGATCACAAAACGGAAGCCGTACTAATGAGTAGCAGAAAAGTGGTGGAAAGTATCGATATCCAGGTTGGTGGACAGATCATAAAATCTGGCCAGTACCTGAAGTATCTTGGAGTCGTTCTAGACCACAGACTCAACTTTAGAGACCACTTGATGTACGCTGGTGACAAAGCCAAACGAGTGGGGGCTGCTCTTGCAAGGCTAATGCCAAACATTGGCGGCCCTAGACAACCGATCAGACAGCTTCTCGGTAGCGTTACCACATCAATATTGATGTATGTGGCACCCATATGGGCCTCAGCGGTTGAAACGCCATCTTATGCTAGACCTATCAAAACGGCCTACAGACTGACATCGTTGCGCATTTGCTGTGCTTTTCGCACGGTGTCTGACGAGGCTGTAAATGTTATTGCGAGTAGGATGCCGATTGATATTGCAGCAAAAGAGGTATCGGCTCTGCGTATAGCAACACGAAATGATAGGGACCGACGAACACGTGAAGATTTCAACATGGACAGTCATATAGAATGGCAAGCGAAATGGGAAGCTTCCACCAACGGACGATGGACCTTTGTGATGATCCCTGACATAAAAACATGGACATCAAGAAAACACGGTGATGTCAACCATCATTTGACGCAAATGATCTCAGGCCATGGATGTTTCCGTGAGTACTTATACAAGTATAAGCACGTAACGGATCCATACTGTCTCTACTGTGAGGGTAAGGCCGAGAACGCTGAGCACGTGCTAATCGAATGCGGAAGGTTTGCACATTCGAGAAGACTTATTGAGCAGCATATGAGAGAGTCAATCACTCCGCATAGCCTCATGCAATTTATGCTGAGCTCAAAAGACAACTGGGACATAGCGAATGAGATCATCACAAGTATGATGAAACGACTGAGACAAGACGAACGAAGAGCTGCCATGCTCAACACTACACAGCGAAACCACGACAACACATAATAATCGAGAGAGTACTACACTCAACCCTGCCCTGCGAAGGAATGCCTTAATTGGTGGTACCGCAGGGATACAACAGGACTACAAGAGCAAGGGAGATGTTTTTACCCGGTAAGAACCCGCGGTCGCCTGGAAAGTCGGGTTCCAGGTGGATTTTTGAAACGTTTCATCTTCCTACGAAAAACAAAAAAAAAAAAAAACACACACACACACACACACACACACACACACACACACACACACACACACACACACACACACACACACACACACGGGACCAATTAGAATCATTAAAATTAAAAAATAATATACTTAGCAACAAATTATTTTTTCTACGATAGTATATGAATAATCACTTTCATGCAAGTTTAACCCCCTGTGGGTTAGTGAAATGTTGTCAGCTTGGAACTTCAGAGAAAGTAAAAACATATTGTTACAATGATAGGCTTTGTAAATTCTGCTCATGTAAATCGAAACTGCGTTTATGTAGTTAAATCTAAAAATTAAGTCCCTGATTTATTTATTTATTTATATATTAACTTTACAGACTTAATTTATACAATTTTCAATGTGTCTGCTCAGAACTAACGAGAACTAATATTTATAATAACACCACATCTAATATTTACAATTAAAAGAATAAAGCCATTGTCTTGAAACAAATTAGTCAAGAAAAATGAAACAAAGGTTAAAAATAATCGAAATCACAAGTTTTCCTTAATAAAAATAAAAGCTTCTTTCTTGAATTAGTTAAGGAACTCAGTTCACGAATGGCGATTGGAAATTTATTCCAAACCTTTGAGATACCATACACAAAAACCGACCCGCTGTACTGTCCAGTTGTTATGTGGTACAAGTAAGTGACCAGTGCGGACAGATCTAGAAACATTCAATTTATTATATAGGTAGTAACTTGGCGTTTTAAAGCTGAATTAACTTAAAAATAAAAACCGCAATTCTAAAGTCAAAAAATTGTTTCAAACTGCAACCAAGGATTGATGTTGAGTAATCAGAGACATGATCAAATCTTCTCAGGCAGTAAATGTATCCTATACAAGAATTAAAAGCAACTTTTAGTTTGGTAAAAGAATCCGAATCTAAATTAAATATTATAACATCACAATAGTTAAAGTAAGGAATAATCAAACTTTTAACCAATCACATGCGAAGGGCAAAAAGTGTTATATCCTGAAGCGATTTGAATCTATATAATGCAAAATTGATTTTTTTGCAAACATCAATAATATGGTTCAGTGGCGTACGCAAGGGGGGGGGGGTTTGCTGGGGGGTTCGAGCCCCCCCCCCATGTTGCATCAAACCGGTTAAAAAAATATTCTAATATACACTTACATGGAATTTAAATTTAAATTTACTATAGTAAAAACCTAATTGTCTGTATCAGATCCCTTATTTCATAATAACAGTAGTTATTTTGTGTGTGTACATTTTATTTAATCTATAATTCAATTTGAATTATAATTCATAACCATATATTTATATTATATTGAAATACCGATTGTGTTAAATGTTAAATACCTGGTGAATTCTTTTCTACCTGTTCGGTACAAGTTCCAACACAGAATTAACGAAATTTGTAAAAAAAAGCAATACAAAAAAAACAAAATTGGATAATTCGGAGTCGGAACTTGTACCGAACAAGTAGAAAAGAATTCACTAACCGATTTTTTATTTTATTTTTTAACCTTTTAAATATAAGAAAAGTTGGTCAAGTGCGAAGAAAATTCGCTTGCCGAGAGTTCTGTGAATCAACAAACTGGCAATAATAATTTAAATAAAGTTGTGTTGTAGACTTTTTATATCGCCTGACCATAGCGCCTATGATAAAATAGTAGTTTATGTAACAAGTACGCAAAACATGGTTTTAGCGGACGAATCGTAATGTTTCCGTAATATGAAGATGAGTCTGCTAAAGCCATTTGCGTACGTGTTGCATACAACGTTTTTTAGTATTAGCTCTTAGGATTTTTTTTTCTAATTTATTGCTTAATTTGTATTCTTGCGTACCTAAAAATTTGATTTTTGAACAACACTTATCAAAGCAATTGTGATTATAATTTGAAAATAATTATAATATAAAATGAAATCAAATTTTGAATCCGCTAAAGTGTTGTCATAACTACTTTTAGTACTAGGCCGCTAAAATACAATTTTGCGGACTCTAAACAGTTCTAAAAGTAATCATTTTTCGGAGCTAATTCTAAAAAATATTTTATGTGATACACTCAAAAAAAAACTAAGTAAATTTTATAAATTTTTTATAAATATACAACTCACAAATTTTTTTGTAAGTTTACCAAAAACATTGTAGAGTACAAAAAAAATTATTTGAAAAACAAAAAATTTATTTGATTTACAAATTATTTTTGGATTTGAAGGAAAAAATTTGTATTTTTGTCAAAAAATTTTGTGTGTTGTATATTTATAAAAATTTTGTAAAAGTGACTTTTATTTTTTTGAGTGTAAAAATGATTTTTTCCTCGTAAATGTCAATAACAATGTCAATTGAAAATTGATCCAAATTATACACAAAATATTAAATCTCGTTAAATATTAGCAATAGTAGTTTAAGGTAACTAAGGAGAAATGCAATTACACCACCTTGTAAATGGTTTAAATTAGAAAATATACATTATTAATTCAAATAACAATTCAATAATAATTGACGATAATTCAAAAACTGTGCACCGCAAAATTATAAAAACTTACAATGTTTCTTAAATTAAGTACTCTTTCCTGTGACACCCCAGTTGTTCGAATCAAAAATGATTTTTTTTACCCTTCCTCAATTTCACCCCCTCAAAATACAGAAAAATAATATGTGACATTTTGCTATAGTTTTAGATCAGGGTTTATCAAATTTCCCATCACTGTCTGTTTTTTTCAAATTTTTGTGTCAATCAACGTCGAAACGTAGGCAGGAGGGGGACCAACTTTCAGTTGCACTGTTTTGACAATGATTCAAAACCTGTGCACCGTAACATTTAAAAAAATATTACAATGTTTCTTAAATTAAGTGCTCTTTCATTCGCTCTTTCCACTTATTAGGGTCAAAAAAGATTTGTTTCACCTTTTTCTATCTCACCCCATCAGAAAAATAATTAAGTGACACTTCGCTATAGTTTTCGTTCAGAGTTTATCAAACTTCCTTTTTCTGTGAATTTTTCAAATTTTTCTGTCAATTAAGCTCGAAACCCAAGGGCCAAGGGTGGGACCAACTTTTTGTTGTACTTGTTTTACAATAATTCAAAAGCTGTGCACTGCAAAATTCTAAAAATAATTACAATGTTTCTTGAATTAAGTGCTCGTTCATATGATATCTCACATGGCTGGGTTTTAAATGGTGTTTTCCCCCTTCTCATTTCCACCCGCTTAATAAATACGATTGAGTATTTTAAACTTCGCTATATTTTTCGTTCAAAAGTTACCACTTTTTCTATATTTGCTAAGACTTTTGAAGTTTTTTTATTAAATAGGTTCGGTACTAAGTGGGGAAAGAAAACATGAAAAAACGCTATTATTCAATTTTATTCAAAAAACTGTACAGTAAAAAATTATAGAATACATTTTTAATGGATACTGAATTCAAGCCCTTTCATATGATACCCTACTTGACTCGGCAAAAAAAAGTATTTTTTTAAAGACCTTACATTGCACCCCGTAAAATTTCCCTTTGTTTTACCATTTTTTTTGTATCTGTCTTCTTCAGGGTCATCAAGTTAGTTTTATACGCATCTTAAATTTCAGGTCCATAGGATTTATAGTTTATGAGATAACCGATTTTAATATTTTAATACAACAGACTACAGAATACACATCATAGTCTCAACAGTAGTGTTCCGTATAAAAACGGAACTCAAATTAAATTTTTTACCTAGACCCCCCCATAGCTCAATCCTGCGTACGCCACTGATATGGTTAGACCAGGTTAAGGTGTTGTTCATATACAAACCGAGATTCTTAACAGATTTGTCGACTGATAGTTGGGTCTCGCCAAGAAAGAGTGGTGGGAGATTAATATCGACGCTTGTTTTGGTAATAAATAGGACCTGCGTTTTAGTAGGATTGAGTAGAAGACCGTTGCTAAGAGACTAATTGTAAATTTGTTTGAGGTCATAATTAATTTTACGAAAAATTTCATCAATTTCGGAGAGTTTACCAGTAATATAAATTTGACAATCGTCAGCATAAAGAAGATAGTATAGGTACAACACAACGAGTGGGAGATCATTTATAAATACCGAGAGTAACATTACCTACGAACAATACCTCGATTAACCGCCAATGAACTTGATAAGACTCCGTTAGCCTTGACTAATTGTTTCCGTTCACTTAGATATGAAAAGATCATTTTGGTAGCAGCAGTAGTAAACCCGTAGAAAACAAAGAGTTTTTGGATTAGAAGAGTCGGATCGATCATTCCAAAGGCATTAGAAAAGTCAGCCAGTATAAGAACAGCAAAAGATTTAGCATCATTCAAACCCCTTCCAATATCATCAGTTAATTTGACTAACGTAGTGGTAGTGCTATGAGCGGCCCTAAACCTGACTGTAGACTATTAAGAACGGACTTATGTTCTAAAAAAAGATACAATTTGTATATTAAGAATCTTCTCAAATGCCTTTGAGAGTGCAGGTAGAACACTAATTGGGCGAAAATCTTTCAAATCAGTAGGAGACCATTTCTTCGGAGTAGGAATAACTACACCAATCTTCAGGAAAAGATGAGGTTGTAATTAAAATGTTAAACATGGTTATGAAAGGAAGAGCTACTGGAAGGATCATTTTCAGAAATTTAATGCTAATACCATCGATACCGATAGCATTGGAGACTATTGAATTTATAGCTAAAATCACCTCGTCCTCCGAAGCACATTCGAAACTGAATTCATTATTATTTCGTAGTTATTGTAAAGAAATTGTATCTGGACACGGTAGGGTAATCGAAACCAGAGAACAGGAGGAAGAATGTGAGTTAATGGAATCTGCCGAAAATTGATCAAGCAAAGTAGTCTCGGACGTATCCGCAAGTAAACCAAGTTCACGTAATCGCCTCCATTTCCTAGTTGAAGATTGATCAATATTCCTGAAGTAGAACTGTTGTTTAGCAAATCTAATTATGTTATTAACTTTGTTTCGTAACGTACGATAAATACTCTCATCTGCAGGATTTTGGGTCCGACGCATTTTCCTATAAGCATCATCTCTTTTCTCAATGTTATTGATAATGGAAACATTCAGCCAAGGTGCTACGTGGTTTCTCTTTAAAACTCTTTTAGTGGGGACAAAATTAGTGTAAAAGTAAAGCTCATGAATATTAAGCTCAATTGTAGCTAACAGAGAATTAATATCGATAGCAGTCGACAAAAATGCCCAATTTTGATTTAAAGCAGCATTAAATAGATTTCCAAGGTTGACATTATTAATATCCTTAATATCAATAAACCCAAGGGGCTGTTTGGGTACTTTGTGATTATATGAAATGATTACTAGATCGTGATCAGAAATCCAAGGTATACAGGCTTGGTTAGCCCTAATAGTTCTATCTTTTTCCGATTCAAAAACAATGAACAAATCAAAAAGACGCATTCTTCTGGTAGCATCAAAGCTAACCGACCATAAACCAGTAGATTCAAGAAGTTCAGCAAGAGGGTTCGCTTCGTCCAAAATATCAATGTTAAAATCACCAGATACTATAACATGTTTATAGAGTGACTGCAGCGGAGTAAGAAGATCACTCAGTGCGGATATATGAGAGGAAATATAAGGCGGTGGTTTTTATAGGACAATCACACAGATCTTACCAGTTGAAAGATGAATTTTAGTCATAATATATTCAAGTTCGCTGCTTTCTCAATAACGCGAGTTTTTAAGTGCGAGCGAAAATAGAATCCAACTCCACCACAGTTTGTATACCACTTGTTTTATACGCACGTTAATTAACTTAACGTGCGTATAAAACAAGTGCTATACAAATATGTTATTCAACGAATTACGCCAAGAGCCTACGGCAAAAAGTGTAAACTATATCCACCACAGTTTTTACCAATACGATCATGCCTGGCAAATTTGTATCCCGGAATACCAACCATCTTAGTAGGAATTTTTTGATTAAAAAATGTTTCAGAAATACAGAAAATATCGAAATTATTTGAGTTAGCCTGCAACAGAATATCATTAAAATGTCCATAAAGGCTTCGCACATTCAATATTCATATGACCACAACACAACGTGAACTTAGAGGAAAATTTCGATTTATCTTTGACCATTGGTTTGCACACCGATTTGTGAATGAGTTTAGAGTCATTCGATGATGAACTGGGAACATGTAATGAAAACTTATGATAAGAGTATAATAGTTGATATTATAGGAGTTTACAAATATACAGCCTAGTTATGCATTTAAAGTCAATGACCGTTGTTGATGCTGATGTAGTGATGATGATCCCTGTTGATTATTATGAAAGGATGATTGTTGTTGAATATGAGTCTGAGTCAGCATATTGGCCGTGATCTTGAGTGAATGAATGCGTATTATTGCTCAGAATTAGAGGTACTCCTCGCCTTTCCGGGCATCCACAGAATTCAATGGGTTTAATTTATACACCTGTAGGTCAGAATGACGGTTTAGAGACAGCCGAGAGATGTTTCTAATCAACACCCACTTTGAAAGAAATGAAAGAAAGTGTTGAAATGTCTTTACCGGGACATACCCACATGTGATTGAGGGTTGCTCTGCATCAAGACTGAGATTATCTTTTATAAAACCACTGACAGCATCATGATGTAGTGATCTGGTGTAGTGATGTAGTTTGCAAATTTGAATAAAATAGTGAGCAACATAGTCGGTATTTTGACCCGTCATCATTTATTATGCATCTTATAATACTCACAGAACTGTTTTAAAAAAGATTTGAACAGTTTGCTATTATTAAGTCATCTTTGTTGTCAAAAAGTCATGTTTTTTATAAATCCATTTACTATATCCAAGAAAATGTAAAAGGATTAGCGACATCAGTTGGAATACTTACTGAAGAAAGAGCACCGAGCACATGCAACTTGAAATTTTGGATTTTAACAATAACCTTGTTTTGAAATTCTATGAGCTGCAAACTTTTAAAACTTGGGTGATTTGTTTGGTATATAATTTTGAGTTTGTTATACATACATAAATCATATTTTTGCTTTTTAACTTTTACAGAAATTTTTAATTAAACTGACTTGAAGTCATCATACAAATGTGATTTTCGATTCGCACGGCAGATCAGAAAAAAATTGATTTTTTTTATCTGACAGCAAATTTGTGTTTCATTGGTACGTCAGATCAAAAAAAAAATTGATTTATTTTTGGGAAAAAGATGGCCGACCGTACTCGATACACGTCGCGTAAATTTATGGCTGCTATAAAAAAATAAAATAATAATCCAAATTAATAATTTATTCAGTACAATTAAGTGCTAACTAATAAATAATATATTCCGGTGAGATTTTAACCATAGTTTGTGAAGTTATATAGTAAAAATAACAACTAAATCGACTGGTGCAACTAGTGTTTGCAATCTTGGTATCCGGGTACCCGGATACCCGGGTATTTAGGAAGATTTTTCGGGTATTTAATATCCGGATATTTTGGTCGGGTACCCGAACAACAAAAGGTCCAGTTTTTTCTCAATAAAATTTACAAAATTCAGTCTAAATACAAATATACAATTCAGCTCATTCTCTTTTTGCAAATTTGAATTATTCTTTATGCTAGTTGTTGACAAATGATTCTATTCTAACCATACAAGTTGCAATATATGCCCATAAACATTAAACCAACCACATCCGTAAACATTAAACTGCCCTCTAGTTAATTATTATTGTTTGGATTACGAAAACAACAGAAGAATGACGAAGAACACATAACAAATTTTATGGAATTTTAGTTCTTATTAAAATTAAAATTAAGTCATAAAAAATTAGGGGTCTTCATTGGTTATTTGTTTGTATTTAGTTTAAAATAGAAACGGTAAATATATTATGAAAAGTTTTTATTTAAGATTTAAGCTAATAATTAAAATAAGTGTCATCGAAAGTTTGGGACCAGTTCAAGAAAATGTCATCAGATAAATCTCCGTGCCACGTAGTTGGATGTGCACGAATAATTTCAACTAAATGGGGAAATACGTCAGCAATGAAAAATCAAATCTGATAATGATGCGTCTAATTATAATATTGAAAATTTACAACTACAAAAATGTATTGCTGTCTACACAAGATCTACTATAGATAACAGGGGTACTACAGTTGATAAAGAGCTGAAAATTTTGTATGTAAATAAAGGAAACCGAAAAAATGATAGAAAATTTAAATCAATCGTTATTGACCGGGAAGATCCACTTTATCGAAGCGGGTTTTTTCTATTGCAGGAATTTAAAAAAGAAAATACGAAATCGGATGAGTACAGCTACCCTAAATGCTTTAATATTTTTGAAATATTATTTTATAATTAAAAAATGATCAATTTTTAGTTTACTACTGTGAGGTTTTTTTATTGTTTTTCATCTTTTAATTTTTTTATAACTACCCGGGTTATCCGGGTAATCCGGGTAATTTGGAAAATACTAATCGAGTAACCGGGTAATTTGAAATCGGGTAATTTGCAATCACTAGGTGCAACTTATTCGGATATGCCGCATGGCGGTGTATCCAATGCTTGTTCAATCACAACGAACAATAATATGGCTAGCAACATTAAACCATCTAACCTCATCACAGAGGCAGATAAGCAAAATATCTACAATAACATAAATAGTCCAGGAAATAACACCGATTTCATTAATTCTTCAAATGTCATAACCTCACTTCAAGATGTGAATGATACATGGGACAGCCACATTGATGCGGTTTTTCATAAATTCAAAGTAGTAAGAAAAAGCGCAAAAAGAAGGTTTATGCAAAGTAACGAATCACCGAATTTCAACTCAGCAAATATTTTCCAAAACATGGAACTATACGATGATAACCATATGGACTCTCAACTTCAAGGCAACGTAAGTGAACAAGATCTTAATTTAAGTAATCCTAATTTAAATTTAAGAAATACCAATCCTAATTTTAACAAAATATCACTAATCACTTTTAATTAAATATCACTAATAATACTGAAAATAATATTAATGATGCTCGTAATGCAATTAACGTAAATTCGAACTCTAAAATCAATTCCAATCAGGGAGTAAACCCTTTAAAACAAAAAATAGGCTGGTGTCCGCTCATTTATATTAATGGAGTTAGTGCCAAATCCGTGATAGGTTTAATTAAACATCTTTATCCTAACGCAAATATCAAAATCCATAACACAAGGTTTGGAAAGGTTAAAGTTTTTGTCGACAATGTGGACACTCACTTAAATATTATCAATTACTTTGAAGAAAGAAAACCAGATGCCTTCACATTCACTCCGAAAGAGCTAAGGAAAGAACTACTTTTACTTAAAGGGATATGCGGAGGCTATACTGAAGAGGAAATTAAGAACGAATTCCTCACGGTATGTTCTAACCTAAAAATAATTAAGATACAGCAGTTCGAAACTCCTTGGGCTAAAATAACTAAAATGCAATTGAGTATGTACACAGTTCACCTCGAACTTGGTCAAAACACCGGGGAGCTATTAAACGTCAAATATCTCTTCCACCAAAGAATTCACTTTGAGAAACTTAGAAAAGCTGATATAATTCAATGTTATAGATGCCAAAGATTTGGTCACATTAGCCAGAATTGCGCCTATGGCATTAGATGCGGGAAATGTGGGGACGAATACGAAAAGGGACTATGCAGTAGGGAGAAAGGGAACCAAAAGAATAAACCGGCAGCGTGCGTCAACTGCGGTAAAGAAGGCCATCCGGCCAGCTATAGGGGCTGCGAAGCATTCCAAAAATTTAAAACCAACAGAGATATTAACAAAGGCAAACTTAGGGAAACTATCAACGCTAGAAAGGAAATTGTAAATAGGACAATCAACAATTTCACGACACCGGGCAGGTCTTATGCAGAAGTCAGTAACCCCAATAAAGAGGAAAACCATCAAAATTTCAATAAAGAGAACCATCTCTTAGACTTCGTTAACGAGTCCAATAACCTTTTTAACATGCCTTTAGGCATGCTTATTGAAAAAATTAATCAGTTTTGGCCAAAATATACTCGCATCGAGGGTGAGGGACACAGAGCGGCGGAATACCTCCAATTCGTCATCTCGTTAACACAAAAATAAGTGGGCAGTACAAACCTTCTTATTATGTATCGCCCATCAGCCTAATCAATCCTATATCATCTACCGAGCCACAGTCGCGCATTAACCTTAACTTAAACTTTTTAGATTACTACCAAACTAAAAGTAATAATAACCATAGAGGTTAATCCCTCCCTACTAGCTTATCAAATAACTCCATTCATGTGCATGAGCGGACGCCAACCTAATATTAATATGTACAAATTGTTTATTTTTGTTACCCCTGTAAATATATACATACTTTAGTTTTTAGTCTAGTTTTAAGTAGCGCTTTAATGCTGAAATGATAGTCTTATAATGCCTTGAGCAAGCATTTTTCTTTTTCTTTCAACTAACATACTGAACTCATATAATTTTTGATTCATAACCTAAAATGTAAATTGAATTACACAATTTTTACTTATCAATAATTGTTCGGGAACGTAATAAATTATGTAAACACAGTTGATTGCATCACACGTCGTTCTAATTTTTGGTGTTTCGTTGAATTGTTTTGTTTGCTTATCGGGCAATATTTTTTATATAAAGTTTCAATTCAATTAAAAATAAAACATCATCTTGTAATTTGATTTACTTTATCACTTCGATTTTGGTTTTTGACTGTGAAGCATTCAACTGGGATTCGGTAAATAATCATTATACAAATATTTCAAATAAATAATTAATTAAAAATAATATATATATAATTAAACTTGTTTGATTCTATAAACAAAATTAAATACTTAAATAAATTGTTAATAAAGTTTTATTGTGAACATTTAAATTAATTGGTGTTTTTTAATTGATAAATATTTAATACTTTTGTTATATATTTTTTTGTAAATGGTGTCGAGGACTGCATCAGCTTACAATAATATTGAAAAATTGTAACACAAGACAGCTGTTTGTCAGTGTATGTTATACAATAAAACAAAACAATGTTTAGTTTTAAGCAACCTCTGTAAAAATAATCAATAACCTGTAAAAAGTTTATAAAGTCTCAATAAAGTTTGAATTGAATTGATTTATTTTTGATCTGAGATTTGTTCTTCAAATCGAGATTTTAGCTAGATTTACCCCTTAGATCAATTCCCCTTCAATGCCAATTAAAGTGAAATTTGACATATGACAATTGTATTTGTGGTGATTTCTCACCAAATTTCACTAAATCTTATTAACTTTATTTTGGCAGTAATTTTTACAAACTTTAGGATACTCACAATTAACAAATCTAAGTATGTTTGAAAAACTTATTTTTTCTAAAAAAACTTAGTTTGTTTTGAAAAACATTATTTTTCCTAAATGAAAAAATAATTTCAATTAAGCTTCTTTCTTCTACTGGTAAAGTTCAAAAAAATTATTGGATATTAGTTAAACCAATTAAAGCTTTTTATCTCATAAATAATGTATAATAAAATTGTTTTATATGAATATATTATTTAATAAAATATATTCAACGAATATTTAAACTTACCATAATTTGTTTAACATTTATTAAACCATTTTAAGAAGTAGTAACTTCAGAATTATTGGTATATTTATGGAAGCTGATTTGTTATCAAAAGATAGTTAACCAGAATTTATAAAAGAAACGACTGAAGATTGGAAAACAACGGAATAACTGGAGATTTAACACCAACGGAATTACTGAAGATTTGAGAATAACGGAATTTGAAGGAGTCGAGTGATAGCGAGAAAATACACAAGCTATAGGTTGTTTTACTTTCATAATCAAGAATTTTCAAGATTTATATTTTGAACATATAAAACAAAAAAAAAATTACTAAATTTATAATTGTGGATACTCAACAAAATTATTAAAGCGAGAAACTATACAAGCTTTTGGAGGATTTTCATACTATTATTTCAAGAAAATTCAAGCTATTTAATTGTGGATTAAACACGCAGCAAATCATATAGCGCGAAACATACTAGCTATATAATTGGTGACCCCGACGTGATCCGGATGAAGATTCTCCATTTTTTGCAAACTGTGAGTATCTTAAAGTTTTCCTTTTTTTAAAAAAAATATTGCCAAAAGAAAATTTTTTTTTGTTTTATTTTAATTATTCAATATTTTGTTTTATTAAACAAATTCCAAATTCAAAGCGTATTACTATTGTAATTTTTTGTTTTCGGTCGGTCGAAACAATTTTTAACGGTCGTTTAACTTAACTTTTTTTTTTTTGTTTGTTTGTGGAAATGGATCCACCAGCATCTTCCCCACCAGTGATTACAGATGGTAGTTCACTTGATCCAAACGAAATTCTCACTTTCACTCGTAATGAATTGAGTGAACTTATTGAATTAAATATGAGACGTTTACAAAATTTGCAATCTCAATCAGTACCATCATCTTCACGAAATATTAGACAACCTGAGCCACCATTAGGAAATTTTTCAAATCCAATGGGCAATGAAGGTATCGTCTCACATGTGGCATTTAAACCACCACAGATTCTCTATAATCAGAATCCTACAGTATGGTTTAGGATTTTAGAAATCCAATTTGAAAATTCAAATGTAAGGTCTGAATTGAGCAAATATTCGCATGCAGTAGGTGCTATTGATTCGAGATTGCACGATAAATTAGCAGCTTTAATTTTTCAAGATTTAGGAGACAGACCTTATACTGTCTTTAAAGCAGAGGTGATCCGAATCTTGGGCGACAGTGAAAAGTCAAAATTGAATAATATTCTGCATAAACTAACTTTGGGTGACAAAAAACCATCTCAACTGCTTGCTGAGTTTAGGTTAAATGCTGGTAATGATGTTAATGAAAATCTAATTAAACAACTGTGGATGTCGCGCCTTCCACAGTCTGTCCAATTAGTATTAACTTCTTTTGAAAACGATGTGACACTTTCAGTGTTGGCAGAGCGCGCTGATAAATTACTGGAAACTATGTCACAGCATCAAATTTATTCAATGGATGTACCTTCTACATCCACCGCACATCAAACATTAAGTTGGAATAATTCAAATCAGGATGTTTTATTTAATTCTCAATTAATGGACGAAAAATTAAATAATTTTAAATCGCAAATGCTTAAGGAAATTTCCTCAATTGTACAAACTGGTAGTAGGTCGCGTTCTAAATCGCGTTTTTCCAGAAGCCCATCTAGATCAAATTCTAGAAATAGAAGTGCTACTACTTCAGATCAATGTTTTTATCATCATCGTTATGGTGATAAAGCATTGAAATGCGTAACGGGTTGTAAATTTTTTATACAATTTACATCTCTTTCAAATAATGGTGCTACAAAAAACGCGTAAATGATCAGCAATATGCATTCAGGAGTATTGCTGATCTGAGCAATCATCGTTTACAAATTTTCGAATCTAGATTAAAAACTAAATTCTTAATTGATACAGGAGCAGACGTTTCAGTAATTCCATTTCGAATTGCTAATATAAAACCAGTAACTACTTCTTTTAAATTATTTGCGGCAAACGGCACTCCCATTTGTGCCTATGGCACCAAAGTTCTTGATTTAAATATTGGTCTTCGAAGAAATTTTTCATGGGAATTCATAGTTGCCGATGTTTCGATCCCTATTATTGGATCAGATTTTCTAAATCATACTGGACTACTGGTTGATATACAGAGACAGAGGCTTATAGACCCGTCAACCTCTCTGTTCTCAATTGGTAGTTTATCAATATGTAATGAGCCTTCACTTTTTCTTGTTGATGAATCAATAGTATCAACAGCAGTAATTAAAGTCTTGGAAAAGTTTCCAGAGATTCTAAATCGGAATCTCATGCCAAGCACTGTGAAACATAATGTTACTCACAAATTGGAAACAATTGGCTTACCTATATCTTGTAAAACTCGACGCTTGGCACCTGATAAGTTAACAATTGCTAAAGCCGAGTTTGAAAAGATGGTACAACTGGGTATTTGTAGACCCAGCAGTAGTCCTTGGTCCAGTCCACTTCATCTGGCCAAGAAGAAAAATGGAGAATGGCGTCCTTGTGGAGACTATCGAGCTCTCAATAGAATTACTGTTCCAGATCGATATTCTATTCCCCACCTCCAAGATTTTTCGCATCAGTTGGAGGGATGCACAATTTTTTCGACCATTGATCTTGTTCAGGCATATCACCAGATTCCAATACATCCGGAAGACATTCCTAAAACCGCAATTTCTACACCTTTCGGTCTTTTTGAATTCTGCAAAATGACCTTTGGTCTTAGGAATGCTGCACAATCATTTCAAAGATTGATGCATTCTGTTTTAACCGGATTTCAATTTTGCTTCGTTTATCTAGATGATGTTTTAGTTGCATCTAAAAATCTAGAGGAGCATCTAATTCATCTACAAATGATTTTTCAGAGATTCTCTGAAAATAGTTTAATCATAAATTCAGATAAATGTGTATTCGCCAAATCTGAAATTAAATTTTTAGGTCATTTGGTGTCTGAACATGGTATTTTACCAGATCATGAACGTGTTCAAGTCATTAAAGACTTTGAACGTCCCTCAAATGTTAAACAGCTTAAACGATTCTTAGGTATGATTAACTTTTATCGAAGATTTTTACCAGCTGCTGCAGCTGATCAAATATTACTCAACAACTTCTTAAAGGGATATAAGAAGAATAGTAAAATTCCAATAACTTGGACAGCTGAGTCCATTCAAGCCTTCGACAATTGTAAAGATAAATTGTGTAATGCCACTCTTTTAGCTCATCCGTCATCTTCAGCTCGACTAGCAATTATGGTCGATGCATCAGATACAGCGATAGGAGCCGTAGTGCAGCAATTTGTTGAAGAAACCTGGCAACCGCTCAGTTTCTTCTCGGTTCGTCTTAATGATGCACAAATTAAATATAGCGCTTATGATAGAGAACTTCTCGCAGCGTATTCAGGCATCAAGCATTTCAGGTATCTCCTAGAAGGTCGTGAATTTACTCTATTCACTGACCACAAACCTTTAATTTTTGCTTTTAAACAAAATTTAGAAAAAGCATCTCCTCGTCAATTTCGCCATTTGGATTTCATTGGGCAATTCACCACTGATATCCGGCATATTTCAGGTATCGACAATGTCGTAGCTGACGCACTATCTCGCATAGATCAAATCCTCATACCAGAGAAAATTGATTATGCTGCAATCGCGGACGCGCCAACCAATGACGAGGAACTTCAAAATATACTTCAAAGTAATACAACTTTGAAGTTTGAACATTTTCCAATTACTTTCAATGAAAGTAAATTAATATATTGTGACACATCAACTGCTATACGTAGGCCATATATTCCTGCACAATTTCGCCAAAGTGTTTTCGATGCATTTCATAGACTTTCGCATCCTGGTGTCAAAGCTTCAACCAAATTATTAACCAAACACGTTATTTGGCCGTCTATTAAAAAAGATGTTAAACTTATGGCGCAACAATGTATAGCGTGTCAAAAGTCAAAGGTATTTAGACATACTAAATCCCCTCTTGGCACTATTAAAACTAATTCACAGCGATTCTCGCAAATTCACCTCGATATCATTAGTCCTCTACCAATATCGGAAAACCAACGATATTGCGTAACGCTAATCGACCGTTATACGCGGTGGCCCGAAGCGATACCAGTTCCAGACATCACTGCTGCAACTGTCGCATTCGCTGTATACAATTCTTGGATTTCGAGATTTGGTGTTCCAGAATCAATTATAACTGATCAAGGAACCCAATTCGAATCCCAACTTTTCTCTGAACTTTCCAACCTACTAGGTTTCAAGAGATTCAGAACCACTTCTTATAATCCAAAATGCAACGGTATGGTAGAAAGATGGCATCGCACAATTAAATCAGCAATTATGTGTCATGACCGTCCAGACTGGACAAAAATTCTACCTTCAGTCCTTCTAGGTTTAAGAACCTCATTCAGCGAAGAACTACAATCTACTTCAGCGGAACTCACTTTTGGAAGCTCGAATAGAATTCCAGGACAATTCTTAGATTCTACTGCAAAATCTTTTTGTCCCCAATCAGAGTTCGTTAAGGAATTGAAAAAACATTTTGATGAAATTAGACCAACACCAGCATCACATCATGTATCATCTTCTTCTTTTGTGAGCAAAGATTTACATACTTGCTCACATGTATTTTTGCGTACAGATGCCTTAAGGAGATCATTGCAAGCTCCTTACACAGGTCCTTTCAAAGTTTTAAGTCGAAACAATAAAACTTTCAATATAGAAATTAATGGCAAAGAAGTCAAAATTTCAATTGATCGACTTAAACCATGTTATCATGCAAATTCAGACGATGAACACCACAGTTCTCTCGTAAATGCAAAATCCATGAATCTATCAGATTCAACTTCAAACATTAATTCGAAAAATTTTTCTGAATTTTCTAATTTAAGCAAGCAGATACAATTTTCAAACAATTTAAATCCAGCTGATCATTCTAATTCTTTAAATTCTCCTTCTAATCTGAATCAATCAGATTCATCTGGTTCAAATAAACCGGATTCTATTTTACTAAATAAAAGTAAAAAGAGAGTAACATTCAATGATCAGCCATCAGTAATTATTATTCCCAATCAAAGAATTTCTAAATCTGGAAGAATAATTAAAACACCTCAAAAATTATTAAATTTTATTGATAATTGTTTTAATGATTTTAAAAAATCTTTGCTTTCCAGTCAAGTTAGTTAAATGTTGTAGACGTTTGATCTTTTCACTGTCGTTAGCAACTGTCTAATGCGATTTTATTAAATTCTTTATTATTCGACATAATTTCTAAATTATTTATTCGTTTGATTCAATAAGCTCACTCATTTCAATATCATCTCATCCATTTCATTTTCATTTGAGATGATTATGAGGTCATTCTTGTTTGAATTTTGATAAAATTTACTATATTTTGGAAACAGCATTATTTTAAAATATTTCAAAATTATTTTTTGGTCATTTTGAAAATTAATTAATTTTAAATTTATCATTCTTTTGAAAATTATTTTTCGTTCTTCTGGCGAATCACTGGTGAGGGAGTGTTTGTGGTGATTTCTCACCAAATTTCACTAAATCTTATTAACTTTATTTTGGCAGTAATTTTTACAAACTTTAGGATACTCACAATTAACAAATCTAAGTATGTTTGAAAAACTTATTTTTTCTAAAAAAACTTAGTTTGTTTTGAAAAACATTATTTTTCCTAAATGAAAAAATAATTTCAATTAAGCTTCTTTCTTCTACTGGTAAAGTTCAAAAAAATTATTGGATATTAGTTAAACCAATTAAAGCTTTTTATCTCATAAATAATGTATAATAAAATTGTTTTATATGAATATATTATTTAATAAAATATATTCAACGAATATTTAAACTTACCATAATTTGTTTAACATTTATTAAACCATTTTAAGAAGTAGTAACTTCAGAATTATTGGTATATTTATGGAAGCTGATTTGTTATCAAAAGATAGTTAACCAGAATTTATAAAAGAAACGACTGAAGATTGGAAAACAACGGAATAACTGGAGATTTAACACCAACGGAATTACTGAAGATTTGAGAATAACGGAATTTGAAGGAGTCGAGTGATAGCGAGAAAATACACAAGCTATAGGTTGTTTTACTTTCATAATCAAGAATTTTCAAGATTTATATTTTGAACATATAAAACAAAAAAAAAATTACTAAATTTATAATTGTGGATACTCAACAAAATTATTAAAGCGAGAAACTATACAAGCTTTTGGAGGATTTTCATACTATTATTTCAAGAAAATTCAAGCTATTTAATTGTGGATTAAACACGCAGCAAATCATATAGCGCGAAACATACTAGCTATATATTCTTTAATATGAGATTTCAAATGAGTTTATTAATACCGCATTCACAGCGACATAGCAAATTAGTAGATAGTATATTATAATTTGCATTTTGGCATATTTAATATGAGTTTAAAACGTAGATTGTAATTTGAATCGTAAGTATTTGAATCGTTTGTAATGGTAGTAAGCCTAGATATCAAATTAGTTGCAAGATTTTAAAATAAAAAGTGTTTACAGCGCAGATTTAAATTACATCTACTAATTTGCTATGTCGCTGTGAATGCGGTATTAATGTAAATTAAATTAAATGAAATAAATAATTCTAATGTCGTGTTCTTTGGCAAAAAAAATTGATCTAAGATCAAATTAGCTGTCAGTTTGTGTTCTTTGGCAAAAAAAGAATTTTTTTTTTGATCTAGATCAAGTTTTAAAAATCTAGATTTTTTGGTAGATTTTACAAACACATTGAAATATTATTTTTAACTGTCAAATTTATGTAAACAAAAAACCCGCCATTTTAATTATTATTATTATTTTGTTTAAAAATAATTTATTATTATTTAAATTACTAATTAATAATAAAGTTATTAGAAATAAAATGATAAAACGTAAAATCTATCATTTTAAAATGTAAACATAACCAAACATATCAACTGATAGAACAAAAAGTCAAAACAATTTACTACTACATATGCAAAAGTAGATTGATTTACTTTATGCTGTTCGTTGGCAAACAAATAAATCAATTTTTTTTCGATCAAGACAAACAACACGACATAAACTAAATAAAAGTGTGTAAAATGCGTGAAGTGTGTAAAAAGTAGTTTACAGCGTTGCCACTTGGATACATTATTTGAAAAAATTGTTAAATGGATACTGGATACAAA
>OY856187.1:262185892-262214892 GCA_963693315.1 Diogma glabrata | reverse complement strand
TGTTGGATCGATTTTACCATCGTCCCATGCCTTCTGAAATTTGTTGAACAGATAAACATCGGGTGCTGTGGTCTTTCCGAATTTGAGATCATAAACAGCCCGTATTTTAACCTCCTGTATGTGATGACGACATAGGAATCGAATCAAGTTGTGGCCAATCTTTTTTCCACCTTTTTCTTCCTTCCAGCGTTACTTGATGTCGTGTCGTAACACATGGCTTCGACTTTATCAGAAGATCCCATTCTTCAAGGCATTCATATATCGCATTCGCAATCGATAAGCCGCTCTGTTCTTTGCATTATGGAACTGTTAATAGCTTTTCAATATTACCAAATGTTACTATGGTGGTCGTTTGCCAATGCCCACTTTACCATGCCCAGTTAATTCTGCTAGCAATGTATCCAAAAATGATTTGATTTTTGATTTGATGATCGATGTTACAAAAAAGTCAGAGGCCTGACAAGCTGGATAGCACAACGATGATAGGTGATCTTGAAATAACACGTGCCTACACAAAAGCACACCTTGAAGAATATGCTGATTATTATATACGTGCCTAGACAAAAGCGCGTTCTTGACGACTATGCAAACTGGAACTAATGTTGGTTCAATATATATACGTGCCTACACAAAAGCACGTTCTCGATGAATATGTAGACTGGAGTAATTATTGATTTAATATATGTACGTGCCTACACAAAAGCACGTTCTCGATGAATATGTAGACTGGAGTAATTATCACTTTAATATATGTACGTGCCTACACAAACGCACGTTCTCGATGAATATGCAGACTAGAGTAATTATTGATTTAATATATGTACGTGCCTACACAAGAGCACGTTCTCGATGAATATGCAGACTGGAATAATTATTGATTTAATATATATACGTGCCTACACAAAAACACGTTCTCGATGAATATGTAGACTGGAGTAATTATCAATTTAATATATGTACGTGCCTACACAAACGCACGTTCTCGATGAATATGCAGACTAGAGTAATTATTGATTTAATATATGTACGTGCCTACACAAGAGCGCGTTCTCGATGAATATGCAGACTGGAATAATTATTGATTTAATATATATACGTGCCTACACAAAGGCACGATCTCGATGAATATGAAGACTAGAGTAATTATTGATTTAATGCATGTACGTGCCTACACAAAAGCACGTTCTCGATGAATATGTAGACTGGAGTAATTATTGATTTAATACATGTACGTGCCTACACAAAAACACGTTCTCGATGAATATGTAGACTGGAGTAATTATCAATTTAATATATGTACGTGCCTACACAACCGCACGTTCTCGATGAATATGCAGACTGGAATAATTATTGATTTAATATATATACGTGCCTACACAAAGGCACGATCTCGATGAATTGAATATATATACGTGCCTACACAAACGCACGTTCTCGATGAATATGTAGACTGGAGTAGCATCGCCGAGAATACTTTGACGAAGGACAGTGCTAAGTATTTATGAATATGACCTTTTCGACTATTATTATTGTTTTTTTTATTTTTAGGCAAATCTGTCCATCGTCAACATATTCCCGCCTTTGAAAAAAAAGGTTTATTTAAATTATATAAGCTATCACTTGGCTAAAACTACTAACCTGATTGGTTATTTATAAATTCAGAAATTTAACAAATTGGACTGATTATCCTAAGAGTGTCACATGAACACTTGTAGTTTTAGTTTCAGAATAACTTTAATTCGGCTAATTATAATAATTTTAATTCAGATAATTGTATGCTAGCTAATTTTAATTCAGAAAATTTTGTTACTAAAAATAGGTTTTATACTTATTCTATTTTTTAAACAATTATTCTTGATAGAAAGATATTAGTTATATGTAATTAAATCTTCTAACAATTATTGATTTAATTAGTTATTATTTTTTATTTAAACACAAAAACATGAGTTTTTTTTGTTTACTAAAATGAATTTTTTGAATAAATATATTAACAACAATTGTTGGAATAACATGTATTTTTTTTCTTTATTTAATAATGAGCATAAAACATCAAAAAGGATGCCAGCTATGACAAGATGTGAAGTTCACCGGTTCGCATTACCGTAAGTATCAGTGGACTTTCCGCCGTTGAGGTTGGTTGAATATTATCCAAGAGTTGACGCTAGACAGTTAAACAGGTACTGACCTTATGGACCCGATATAAAATGACAACGACTCAAGTGGAAATGACGTTGTGAAGTGCTGGTACATGAGTAACGCGAATTGAGTACGGATTGGATCTAACTACCAATAGGCTCTGGTTCCCGAGTGGAACAATAGATGACGTTAATTAAAACGATGAGCATTCAGATCATAAAAACCGGAGACTCGTTTATATTTTCGAAGACGAGTCAAAACGATGGTATTGATGAAAATGAAAAAAAAAAAATTTTTTTTTTTAAATATGAAGAAGACCAAAATGTTTAATGAAAACCAGAAGGTTTAATCATTGAGTATGCATAGCAACCGAAGATAAATGATTAACTCTGGATTATGCAGAGCATTGACGAAGACTAAATGTTTAATGATTGAGTGTGCGTAGCAACCGAAGAAATGAGTAATTAAACCTGGATTATGCAGAGCATTGACGAATATCAAATGTTCAATCATTGAGTGTGCATAGCAACCGAAGACGAAAACAAATAATTGAACATTGATTATGCAAAGCATTGACGAAGACTAAAGGTTTAATCATTGAGTGTGCGTAGCAACCGAAGAGAAAATAAAAATTAAACATTAATTATGCAAAGCATTGAAGACGACTAAACGGATAATCATGCTGATTATGCCGAGCATCAATGAAACTGAAGGTTTGATCACATTTTATAACATGTTGACGAGACTGATACCAAGAACATAATGGAACTATGATGCAATAGTTTGCCCAATTCTACTGATCTAGTTGTAAACCGACGATAATAAGTAACAGCCGATCGAGGTTGTAAATTCTTGATCGCGTTGCACTTTGAATTGTCTTTCGACCTTTAGATTTCTTATGTCAGTTTTAGTGATTTTAAGTTCACAACTCTTTTGCACTGTGAAGACTCGAACCAATATTTTCGTTGGTTAAATTCTCTTCACGAAAACATGACGAAAGTGTTGGTGACGTGAGAATGCTCTTCACAAATAAATGACACTTTCGTTAGTGGTTCCGTGAGAATGCTCTTCACAAATAAATGACACTTTCGTTAGTGGTTCCGTGAGAATGCTCTTCACAAATAAATGACACTTTCGTTAGTGGTTCCGTGAGAATGCTCTTCACAAATAAATGACACTTTCGTTAGTGGTTCCGTGAGAATGCTCTTCACAAATAAATGACACTTTCGTTAGTGGTTCCGTGAGAATGCTCTTCACAAATAAATGACACTTTCGTTAGTGGTTCCGTGAGAATGCTCTTCACAAATGATGAACTATGACGTTAAGAAGTGATGTGAAAATGAAATCTAAGTCTCTGTTTATTATACAGACGAAGATGACAAATGATTAGGCTGGTTAGAATAAATTTGGATGATATTATTAATTAGTATTAGAATTAATTGATCCAACTTCATTGGGTTGAACGATTAATTGGCAAAAGGTCATCTGATAACAATGACCTATGTGTAAATATGTTTTTGTCGTTTGTATTCGATACGTGAAAAGAAATTAGACAATCTTTGTCTAATGCGGTCAACAATTGTAACAACTTGTTCCTAACAACAACTGTAGTTGTTTGCCGAATTGACAAGGTTTGATTAGCTGCAGGATTTAAAACATAAACAACTCATCGCTACTTACTTTGTAAGTGGGGAGAGTTTAAAAATTCTGTTAGTGATATGGTGTATGTGACATCAACAAAATAGAAACAAACTCCTATTGGATGCACATGTAATGACATAGGTTTGGTGGTTCACTTATAACAAAGTATCATCAAGTTAGTAGACGGAGAATACGAATGATTTTAGTCGCGGTTATATTAAACCGTTTTGATGATGGTACATCTGAACGCAAGTTATGTAACGACGAGCATGTTACTTAGTATCGCCTTCGTCGACCTTGTTTTCGTCATGAATTGGTAGAACACTTATACGATTGACAGCTCTTTTTAATTCTGACAGTGCTGTCTTGACTGTAACCACACGAGTGATCCCGTCTTGTCCAGGATGTAACGCTGTTATGCGACCTAAATTCCATTTTAATGGTGGTACATTATCGTCTTGGAGGATAACTAACGACCCTACTTGGAAGTTATGTGAGCCCTGACGCCACTTGTGTCGTCGTTGGAGTTCCGATAAGTATTCTTTGTGCCATCTTTCCCAAAATTGATGTAAATTTTGTTGGATTCGTTGCAAGCGTGACAACCGGTTTCTGGACAAATCAATTAATGATGGTTCTGGGATTGATGTCAAAGGAGCACCGATAATAAAATGACCAGGTGAGAGAGCGGTCAAGTCTAATGGATCACTAGATAAGGGCGTAAGAGGTCGAGAATTAAGACATGCTTCGATTTGTGAAATCAGTGTAAGGAGTTCTTCCACAGTAAGGGCTGCATTGCCAACTGCGCGTTTGAAATGATGCTTAGCACTTTTGATTGCAGCCTCCCATAAACCCCCAAAATGTGGAGACCGTGGAGGAATGGTCTTCCATTCTATTTCGTTTTCGGAGCAGAATTTTAAGCTGGTGTCTTGAAATGACTGAGAAAGAAATAACGTTTTAAGCTCCTTCAGTTCCGAACGTGATCCGACGAAATTGGTGGCATTGTCCGAATAGATGCGAATGCATATCCCGCGTCGAGCAATAAACCTTCGTAAGCAAGCCAAAAAGGATTCAGTTGAGGCGCTCATCACAAGTTCCAAATGCACTGCTTTGGTGGTGAAACAGACAAAGAGACAAATGTAGCATTTAATTCTTGTTCTGGCTTTATTGGTTTGGATATATGAAAATGGCCCACAGAAATCTACTCCGACGATGAGAAATGGACGCTCCACGGATTTCACTCTATCAGATGGCAACTCACCCATTACTTGATTGCGTAATTGCGGTTTTATTCGATGACAACGAACACATTGATGGACGATTGTCCTGCATAAGTTGCGTCCACCAGTTATCCAATATTGCAAGCGAAGGTTATATAAAAGTGATTGAGGCCCAGCGTGTAGCAATTTTTGGTGCTCATGTCGAACGATTAATACACTGAAGGGATGATTACCAGGTAGTAGGATCGGATGTTTCTGATCCTCTGAAATCATTGCGTTATTCAGACGACCGCCGACTCTTAATATACCGTCTTTATCTAAGAATATCGCGAGAGATCGAAGTGAACTGCTAGGTGAACAATACTTGGTCTTTTTAATGCACCGAATGTCGTCACTAAAATTACTTCGTTGAACCATTCGGATCAAACACAGTGTAGCATTTTTAATATCGTTAGGTAATAGAAAAATGGACGCATTATCTTTTCGAATATCTCTATGTCTTGCATTGTCAGTAAAACGAATCATATAGGCAACAACTCGAATTAGCCTTGTGAGAGACGAAAATCGAACAAAAAGAGAGTTATCATCTGTTGTAGAGTGGACTAAACCACGATCGTTGGTTTTACGCACCTCCAAGTGCACAAATTCATCTGGTAGATTGATGTCATGTGAGATTGCCCAGGCTGACGAATGGCTCTTCAAGAACTCGGGTCCTATCCACCAAAGTGATGCCGCAGAGAATGACGAAGGCATAAGTCCTCGAGACGCTAAGTCCGCTGGGTTTGCAGCTGTAGGAACGTAATACCAATCATTAGCTGACGTAAGTTCTTGAATCCTTGAAAGACGATTTGCTACAAATACTGCATATTTTGATGGCTCTGACTTAATTCGATGCAACGTGATTTGTGAATCTGTCCAAAGGTATACCGCACTAAAATTCATTTTCAAGACAGACGTAACCTTCTGAGTTAATTCTGATAAGAGTACTGCTGCGCACAGTTCCAACCGTGGGATCGTCTCCTTCTTCAACGGTGACACTCTTGTTTTCGCACAAATGAGATTTACTTGATATTGGTTTGTTGAGGAGATAGTTCGAGTATACAAGGCACACCCGTATGCTCGCTCGGAGGCGTCGCAAAACCCATGCAGTTCGATCTGATCAGCAACGGGGGACGTAATTAACCGAGGAATGTTGATCCGTTGCAATGCATTTAATTCCTGTTTGAAATTAGACCAGGTTTGCGCGATATGAAGTGGTAAGGGATCATCCCAGCCCAGAGCTTGAAGTTTCCAGATGGCTTGCATTATGAGTTTTCCGGTGACAACAATTGGAGCACAAATACCCATTGGATCAAAAATCTGGCACAATTCCGATAGTAGCGTGCGCTTGGTAAAAAGAGCAGCAGTAGAGGGTAGGTCAAATACCATTTCGAACTGGTCAGATTTCGTATTCCACATGACTCCCAATAAAATGGTAACGGTTGTTGCGTCGTGATCTTGTGATGATAGTTGCTTCATATTAGAGACAAACTTTCGTAGTTCGAAGCCACCACGAGCTAGAAGTTCAATTAACTCTGTCTTCAGTTGGCTGGCCTCTGACATGGTTGATGCTCCTGTTAGTACATCATCCACATAAAAGTCATTATCGAGAATTTTACATGCTTCTGGATATTTGACACGTTCGTCATTGGCAAGCTGGTGTAGCGTCCGAGTGGCCAAAAATGGGGCACTTGCAGTTCCGTATGTGACAGTGGCGAGCCTGAAAATTTGAAGACGTTCGGAAGGGTTCATACGCCAAAATACTCGTTGAAGGTCTTGTTGGTCTTCTCGAACTCTGATCTGCCGATACATCTTAGCGATGTCAGCACTGAATGCAACGATATGTTTCCGGAAGCGAAGCATTATGGACACGAGATCCTGTTGAATTGTGGGGCCTACCATCAGACAATCGTTTAGAGAGACAAGAGACGAAGATTTAGCGGACGCATTGAATACTACGCGCAACTTTGTAGTCTCACTTTGATCCTTTATAACGTAATGATGTGGCAAATAGAAATTGCAGTTACCTTTGTCGTTTAGTGCAGCGGTCATATGTCCCAACAGATGGTATTCCTTCATAAAATCTTGATATTGAGCGTAGATTTCAGGTTTTCCCTGCAAACGAGTTTCTAGGGCATAAAACTGACGACGCGCTGACAGGTCGGATGAACCTAGTTGGTTCAATTTTGGATTTGTAGGAAGTGCGACGGTGTACCGGCCATCTACAGATCTCTCGAAATTTTCCTTGAAATGAGATTCACAAGAAATTTCTTCTTTAGACCACACAGGTTTAGACGATACTGATTCCAATTCCCAAAACCGTTTTAGTTGAGCTTCGAGGGATTGAATGCTGCACAAAGCTATGTGAGACTGAGACTGAGTCTTTGCAGTATGTGAAATGTTCGTCTTGCCACTAACCACGTAACCCAATTCAGATTCGTAAAATGGAGGTAAGTCGCGATGTAGTTGAATTGATGACCCCTTGAAAAGACAATGATAAATCTCAGCACCCAACAGGATGTCGATCCGATTTGGTACATTAAAGTGAGGGTCGGCCAATTTTATATGATCCGGTAAGGTTAGCTTGGGAAGCATAACTCTTGTAGAAGGTATTTCATGGGTAATGGTGGGGAGAACATAACATTTTAACGTCGTAGCAAAGGTCGAGACACACGAAGAGATTTTTAAATAGATTTTGTGTCTGATCAATGTTTGTGATCCAGCAATACCGGTAATAGTTTTAGATGTGACGTGTTTACGTGCCTGTAACAATTTGCATGTTTGTGTAGTAACAAAATTCATCGTTGAGCCGCTATCTAATAGAGCTCTGCATAGGAGTTGGATGCCATCATTAACTGATGCTCGTACTAAAGCAGTGCCGATAAGAATGACCTTGCTGAACTTGGTTGATGTAGTCTCTGATGAGACTTTCAGACTGGTTCCCGCAGCACACGTCGCTTCACTGCAATCATTATTGAGTGACTGAAATTCGGAACAGTTAGCTACAACTGGTTGCAGTTTAACCTCCGGCAATTGACTGCTGCGTTCGAAATGTAATAATGTATGGTGTTTTAGTGCGCACGTTTGACACGGCGGTTGACGACATTCACTAAGAGGATGACGATCTCGTAAACAATTTCCACAAAGACGGCGATTCTTGATAAAATCATATCTGGATCTTGGCGTGAATTTAGTGCTGGAGAATTCTGGACAATGAGCCAACAAATGGTTTCCCAAGCAACAACTACATTTTTCGGATGAACTTGCCGGCGGTGCATGAGTGACATTTAGAGTGACTGGTTTGTATGACTTATTCACTCGAGAATGAGTGTGAGCTGATGTAGATGCTAATGTCTCGAGCACTCTCACTCGGTTACGCAACAGTTGGATTAATTCGTCAAACCGAAGCAAATCATTTGGCTTGGTGTGTTTTACCACATGGACCCTAGATGCCGTGTCCAATCGTTGAATCAGGTGGTGAACTAGAATTAAATCCCATTCAGAAACAGCTACCTTTAGGGATTTTAATGCATTATAATGTTTGAAGATCTTCTCAACAAACATTTGGAGAGCTTTAGCTGAGTGCTCCTGAGGAGTTCGGGCGTCATAGAGTTCCCGGGTATGGTGCCGTTGAATCGAAATTTCGTTATTATATTTGTCGCACAATAATTTCCAAGCTACAGTGTAGTTGGCCGCAGTTACGGGAAGACTCTCGATTAGTGCAAACGCAGACCCTGCTCGAATACTTGAGATTAAATATAAGAACTTAACTGTTTCATCTAAAACCTTCGAGTGGATTAAATCAAGAAAAATGTCGCGAAACGATAACCACTCCGATTCCAAACCACTAAAGAACGGCAGTGTAAGCTCTGGAAGTCTAACTCCGGCAGAGACATTGGTAGTAGGATTTAACTCATGCTGAGACGTATTGTGAAATGAGGTTGACAGAGAACTGTCTTCCGATTTTTTGAGGTCGTGCAATTTGTCTCTCAACACGATCTCTAACTTACTATACTCTTCCTCAAAGACAGAGCGATCAGGAGTAGCAAATTCATCTAATATCTCGATTTTTGACTGGACCCCGTCATACTTGTCGTAAACACGTTGAAGCCGACTAAGAAGAACTTCGACTGCTCCAAATGACTCAGCAGTTGGAACTTGGGTCTTAAAATTGGTCAATTGGCCCTTGAATGCAGCTCGCTGCTTTTTGAGGAGTTCTAATTCAGCCATAATGCTGGTTGGAATATAGCGCTAAGGAGAGTAAATGAGACAGTGAGTAGATTTCGGACTCGGATTTAAACTGGTTTTAAAATACAAATTGACAATGTTTGAAGCACGTACTGTGAACTTGGTTTAACCCCTCACCGACGACAAAAAGACCATTGATACCCACCACTACGCCAAGATGCAAAGGTGTATCGGTTTTTATATCAAAAATGATTGTAATATACAACTTTTGAAAGTAATATTAAAGATTGTTTGAAAAACACTAATTTTGTGGACAATCAATATTAAGAAGTTGTTTTTTTTTTTAAAATAAACCTTTTGTGTAAAATTGTTAAATTTAATAATTGATTAACTTTTTGTGTTTAATTTGAGATAACTAGCAATTATATTCAAGGAGTATGTAAATAATTTAATAACTAAGGCTAAAAACTACTTTTCTTAAAAAATACCTGGTACTACATTCGGTGCTGGACTATAGTTTTGGTTTGTGACCAGATTCCTGACGATGATGTTCCTGTTCTGGCGTAAAATCCGGCTCGAAGGACCAAAATGTTAGCGCCTCTGACTGGCAGTGGACTGTATTAAGTTGATTTTTGATTTGATGATCGATGTTACAAAAAAGTCAGAGGCCTGACAAGCTGGATAGCACAACGATGATAGGTGATCTTGAAATAACACGTGCCTACACAAAAGCACACCTTGAAGAATATGCTGATTATTATATACGTGCCTAGACAAAAGCGCGTTCTTGACGACTATGCAAACTGGAACTAATGTTGGTTCAATATATATACGTGCCTACACAAAAGCACGTTCTCGATGAATATGTAGACTGGAGTAATTATTGATTTAATATATGTACGTGCCTACACAAAAGCACGTTCTCGATGAATATGTAGACTGGAGTAATTATCACTTTAATATATGTACGTGCCTACACAAACGCACGTTCTCGATGAATATGCAGACTAGAGTAATTATTGATTTAATATATGTACGTGCCTACACAAGAGCACGTTCTCGATGAATATGCAGACTGGAATAATTATTGATTTAATATATATACGTGCCTACACAAAAACACGTTCTCGATGAATATGTAGACTGGAGTAATTATCAATTTAATATATGTACGTGCCTACACAAACGCACGTTCTCGATGAATATGCAGACTAGAGTAATTATTGATTTAATATATGTACGTGCCTACACAAGAGCGCGTTCTCGATGAATATGCAGACTGGAATAATTATTGATTTAATATATATACGTGCCTACACAAAGGCACGATCTCGATGAATATGAAGACTAGAGTAATTATTGATTTAATGCATGTACGTGCCTACACAAAAGCACGTTCTCGATGAATATGTAGACTGGAGTAATTATTGATTTAATACATGTACGTGCCTACACAAAAACACGTTCTCGATGAATATGTAGACTGGAGTAATTATCAATTTAATATATGTACGTGCCTACACAACCGCACGTTCTCGATGAATATGCAGACTGGAATAATTATTGATTTAATATATATACGTGCCTACACAAAGGCACGATCTCGATGAATTGAATATATATACGTGCCTACACAAACGCACGTTCTCGATGAATATGTAGACTGGAGTAGCATCGCCGAGAATACTTTGACGAAGGACAGTGCTAAGTATTTATGAATATGACCTTTTCGACTATTATTATTGTTTTTTTTATTTTTAGGCAAATCTGTCCATCGTCAACAGTGGTCGTTTGCCAATGCCCACTTTACCATGCCCAGTTAATTCTGCTAGCAATGTATCCAAAAATAAAAATTTGTGTTACTCAAACAAAGTCTAAATCTAACATAAAAATTTATTTTTTCTGAATTTTCGCAGAAATTTTTTTTTTGGATTTAAGAAGAAGAAATTCGATAAAACGCTTTCCTAAGATCAATTTCTACATACTTAGGCTCGTTGGAATCGTAAAGTAATTAGCTTTTAATAAAAAATCGAAATTATGAGATATATTATATTTTAAGATGATTATATCTGATAAACATAAAAAATCCTATTATTCTGCTAATTTTCTTATCTTCGACGCCACTGCGCGGTGGGTAATTATTTTCCGATTTCAGTAAAACTGCATACACTTCATTTTCGAGTCAAAAGGAACATAATTAGTCGGTGGGAGATATGAAAATAACAACTTCATAAGTTAGGTCATGTCTAATATATATATATATATATATATATATATATATATATATATATATATATATATATATATATATATATATATATATATATATATATATATATATATATATATATATATATATATATATATATATATATATATATATATATATATATATATATATATATATATATATATATATATATATATATATATTCTTGGTTCTTGGTGACTTTAATGTGACTTGGTGACTTTGAACCAGTTGGTGACTAGTTCTTGGTGACTTTAATGGACAGGTTGGAAGAGATATCTCTTATGGAAATGTGGTGGGTCCCAACAGCTTGCATTTGAATTCGAATGATAATGGTGAGAGAATGACTGAGTTTGCATTATCAAATAATTTGAGAATTGCCAGTACGTTCTTTCCGCATCGATCGATTCATAAGCAGACTTGGGTCTCACCGAATGGAAATACTCGAAATCAAATTGATCACGTTCTAGTAACAACACGTTTCTTTTCGAGCGTTCTGGATGTGCGATCCTTTAGAGGTGCATACATTGGAAGTGACCACTTCCTTGTATGTGCAACGATAAGGTTCCACTTCCCAAATCCAGGCATTCCAAAATTCAATCAACGGAAACGTTTTAAAATATCATCATTAAAGAATGCTGAAACAGAAGAGAGATATCAAATCCATATTGCCGAAACATTAGAGAAATCAGAAACCATTAATGGAGACGTCGATAAGTCATGGTATTTGCTCAAAGATGCTGTTTTAAGCGCTGCTGAGGGAATACTTGGGCGACCAGAGAACCACTCCCAGAAGCCATGGATGTCAAGCATGCCTTGATGCTATTCAATACAAAAGAGATTGCTATTTGAAGTGTCTACAAGGACGCAACACCAGGTCCACGAAGGAGAATTATAAACTGGCAAAACAAGCCGTTACAAAGCTATGTAGACGAACGAAGAGAGAATGGTGGAAGATACTATGTGAGGAGATTGAAAGCTTCAATAAGGAACTTCAATCGCGTAACTTCTTTCAACAGGTTAAAACCTTAAAGAAGGGCCCTCAAACTAGATCGACTGCTATTCAAAACGAAGATGGGGAGCTACAAGTAGATCTTAAAAATATTTTAGATACTTCGGCCGCTTATTTAAGATTTACAAATTTACGCAATGGATCTAAAACTATAATGTAATGAATGTAATGAATGAATTAAATGAAAAAGAGCATTGAAAAGCAAAAGATTCATAACAAAGTCTTATCTCAATTCCAAGTCGGGGATCGAACAAGCGCCCTTCTGATCATAGTCAATGATTCACCATTTAACCCAAATAAATAAAATTTAATTTTCTACGATTCGACTTAACTATGATCGTCAGTCATAGTCTAATTAATTAGACTATTTCAAAAAAAGCTAATTTTACTTGAGCTGATGTTTCTTTAAATTCTTCATTGGTAATCACAATTTTAAACCTAAACCAATTTCAAGAGTTTTTAACAAAATGAGCCCCACAATTCGTATTTCTCCAATTAGTTATTCTTAAAATAATTTCTAAGGTATTCCCTCCCGAAAATTCTTGCAGGAAAATTATATAGGATCTTACATGACATGCAAAAGAATTTCTTGTAGAGAATTGGTACAAGAAGTTTACATGGTCATACAAAATCATACAAGACAAATATTTCTGTGATAAAAGTATTTTTCTTGTAAGAACATTGCAAGATCATGCAAGAACACATTTTGTATAAAATCATTGTTAAAATTTGATGAAATCTATGAAATCGAATTCAATTTTGTTTAATAAGTGTAAAAAACTCACATACTCGTGCCATTTGATTTTTACTAATAGAAACACTTTTGTCATTTAAATTACTTTATTTATACTATACCTCTTATTAACAGTTTTTAACTATACCAGAGGTATTTAACTATACCTCTTATTAACAGTTTTGTTTTGTGTGGACAAAACTAAAAACAATTGTATGATAAAAATTATCTTCCAAAAATAATACACAGAAATAAAACCCTTCCCAGGGACTAAAGTTCTGACACCTCTGAGCCCGAGTGGTTTTAAGTATTTTTATACTTAATTCTAAGATTTGAAAATTAAAAACGCACCTTTTTCTCAGCCTGATTATTTTATTTTATTTTTTAATTTTTATTTAATAAAATATTTTAAATTGTTAACACAATATTTCGCCAAATTGTGGCATTATCAAGTGTATTTTAAAAAATATTTCACAATAGGTTTTTTAGACAAAAAAAAATATATATATATATATATATAAACAAACTAACAAAATAGTTTTTCGGCAAACGGCTGTAAAGTTTAACTTTACTGCCGCTAGGGAGTTAGCTAAAGTCTTACTTTTTAGCCTGACAGCAAAAGTAACGTCTAGCGACAGCAAAAGTAACGCCATTTTTATTTTATATTACGGAGGCTGTAAAGTAGCATTTGTTATTTGTTAGTTTGTTATTTTTTCAAACATATTGTATAACCATGACAACAAAAAATAAGTTGATTCTCATATTATGAAATTTTGAAAAGGCTGCTTTGATAAAAAAATTTTATTCATACAAATTTAAATGTTTTTTTCTCTTTTTTGGAAGTAATTATGACGATACAAATTCATATTTATAAAAAGTTTGATGTATTAATTTCATATTTATAAAAAATTTAAACGTTTGCCGAAAAAATAGTGTATTTAATTCGGAGCTAAAGTGACTTTTTGTGTTTCGTCTATAATTGTCGGCCTCCCTGCGGTCGGCCGTCAAACTATAGACTCAACACAAAAAGTATGACTTTAGCTCCTAATTAAATAATGTACTATTAAATTTAAATAAAATTTTTTGAAATGAAAATGAAAAAATTGTTTGTTTAAAAGGATACTACGAAATTGAAAAATTAAATTACTTTTTCTTTTTAAATTTAAAAGTGTTTAAAAGGTGTATGTAAGGTTTCTTTAAATTTTCTGTATCCGTCTTAAAATTTATCGAATTAGGTTTATCCAAATGAATATATGCTGATTCAATCATTTCTCGTTTTTTCGTGTTTTTTTTTCTGAAGAAAGAATAGAAGGATCTTCCATATTCCAAATATGAAGATTGTCTATTGCATGTTGGGCGAGAGCTGTAGTATTATGTTTTAATTCAACATTACTTTTGTGACCATATATTCTCTCTTCTAATCTTTGACTTGTTTGTCCAATATATGTTTTTCCACAACAACAATTAATTTTGTAAACAATATCACATTTTTTCTTTTTGTTAATTTTGTCTTTAAGATTAGTAAAAATAATTTGTTGTGATTTGTTTATTATTTTTGTGGATATCCTCATTAAATTATTTGGTTCATTTAAAATTTTTTTGATACTATCTGTTAAATTTGGAATATATGTTAAAGAACCAAAAATATTATTAGTAGAACTGATTCCACCAGAAAGTTGGTTATTGGTCAATTGTGAAGTTGAAGGATGTTGTGAAAAATTTGATTTTTGGTTTTCTTTTTCAACAGTAAAATTTATATAATGATCAAATGAATGGAAAATATTTAAAGTATGTTGAATTAAATTTTCTGGTAAGATCAAAAGAATATCATCGACATATCTTACAATGAAGGTAGGTTTTATACTTAGTTTTTGAAGGCAAACATTAAATAATTTATCCAAAACTAAATCAGCTAGGCCTGGAGAAATGGATCGACCCATAGCAAGACCATGGGGTTTTCGGGAAAAGAAAGGGACTACCAAAATACACAATTTCAGATAAATTTCAAATTTTTAACCTTGTCAGTATGCGCATGCGCAATTACTTTTTTTTAAATGGCAATACCATTTTTTTTCTACAGATTCGATTAGAGTATTTTTTTTTAAACAGTTTTTGCATACAAAGTTTTTTTATAACTACAAAATTGGCAAAGTTATAGTATGTTGAATTTTTAATTTACGAATAATCTGTTTTTGACAAAATTTGAACTAAATTCAACTTTATGTTACTTGAAAATCGAAATAATATTTCCGATATTGTTAAATGCCTGTTTGTTGTATACGCGGACCCACCTATTAATGTCCAAGATTTAAAAAACAAAATAAGACTGGCTTGTAATAATTTAGGAGAAGAAGAAATAAACGCTAGCACATCAAGGGAATTATTAAAAGGTTTGGAATCATGTTTGGAACATCAAGGTGGAAACTTCGAACAATTTATTAGATAGAACCAGTGTTGCAAAACGAAAAAAAAAATCGTAACGTTATGCTTTTCGTTTTTATAACATTATATTAATTTTTTCGGTACGTTATTTCGTTATGAAACACAAAAATATTATATTTTATTATGTTATAACGTTATAGTTACGTTATTTTAAAATTGAATGAAATGTTTAAAACTAACCTACTTAACTGCACAAAAATTGAAAATATCTAATGAACAGTTATTTCTTGCATGTATAATTATAAAACTATTAATTTTATATATTCATAGTAAAATAAAACTAAAAAATTAAATACATTAACAAAATTTGACCCCTTTCAATTGACCCAATTTTGTAGTTATAAAAAAACTTTGTATGCAAAAACTGTTTAAAAAAAAATACTCTAATCGAATCTGTAGAAAAAAAAATGGTATTGCCATTTAAAAAAAAGTAAGTTGTATTTCGCATGCACGTACCGACAGGGTTAAAAATTTGAAATTTATCTGAAATTGTGTATTTTGGTAGTCCCTTTCTTTCCCCGAAAACCCCATTTCAATACAAGGTCATCCAGCTGAAATATTTCGTAGTACCTCTGAGCGTGAACACACTGTATATATATATATATATATATATATATATATATATATATATATATATATATATATATATATATATATATATATATATATTTATATACATATATATATATATATATATATATATATATATATATATATATATATATATATATATATATATATATATATATATATATATATATATATATATATATATATATATATATATATATATATATATATATATATATATATATATATATATATATGTATATATATATATATATATATATATATATATATATATATATATATATATATATATATATATGTATATATATATATAAATATACATATATATATATATATATATATATATATATATATATATATATATATATATATATATATATAACAGTGTTGCACGAAAAAGAATTCGTAGCGTTATGCGTTTCGTTTTTATACCATTATATTTATTTTTTCGATACGTTATTTCGTTATGAAACAGAAAAATTTTATCTTTCGTTATCTTATAACGTTATAGTTACGTTATTTTAAAATTTAATGTTTTGTTTAAAACTAACCTATATAGTTGTACAAAAATCAAAAATCTCTAATGAACAGTTGTTTTTTGCATGCAAAATTAACAAAATATTAATATAAAATTAATATTTTTCAAATTTTGCATGCAAAAAGTAGTAAATCGTAGTAAACAAAAATTAAATAATTAAATACATTAAAAAAATTGCATTCAGCATAAAAAACGGTCGAGATCTTGCGCTGTCAAACTGGCAGATCGCAGAAAGACTTCTTTGTCCGAACTGCATACAAATTAGTGTTTGCAATCTTGGTATCCGGGTACCCGGATACCCGGGTATTTAGGAAGATTTTTCGGGTATTTAATATCCGGATATTTTGGTCGGGTACCCGAACAACAAAAGGTCCAGTTTTTTCTAAATAAAATTTACAAAATAAAATTCAGCTCATTCTCTTTTTGCAAATTTGAATTATTCTTTATGCTAGTTGTTGACAAATGATTCAATTCTAACCGTACAAATTGCAATATGTCCATAAACATTAAACCAACCACATCCGTAAACATTAAACTGCCCTCTAGTTAATTATTATTGTTTGGATTACGAAAACAACAGAAAAACGACGAAGAACGCATAACAAAATTTATGGAATTTTAGTTCCTATTAAAATTAAGTCATAAAAAATTAAGGATCTTCATTTGTTATTTGTTTATATTTAGTTTAAAATAGAAATGGTAAATATATTATGATAAGTTTTTATTTAAGATTTAAACTAATAATTAAAATAAGTGTCATCGAAAGTTTGGGACCAGTTCAAGAAAATGTCATCATATAAATCTCGGTGCCACGTAGTTGGATGCGCACGAATAATTTCAACTAAATGGGGAAATGCGTCAGTAATGAAAAATAAAATCGGATAATGATGCGACTAATTATAATATTGAAAATTTACAACTACAAAAATGTATTGCTGTCTACACAAGATCTGCCATAGATAACAGTGGTACTACAGTTGATAAAGAGCTGAAAATGTTGTATTTAAATAAAGGAAACCGAAAAAATGATAGAAAATTTTAATCAATCGTTATTGACCGTGAAGCCAACATCCACTTTATCGGAGCGGGTTTTTTCTATTGCAGGAATTTAAAAAAAAATACGAAATTGGATGAGTACAGCTACCCTAAATGCTTTAATATTTTTGAAATATTATTTTACAATTAAAAAATGATCAGTTTTCAGTTTACTACTGTGAGGTTTTTTTTTATTGTTTTTCATCTTTTAATTTTTTTATAACTACCCGGGTAGTGTCGGCCTAAGGATTCGAACCAGGCACTGAGGAGGAAGGTTCGAATTCATCCGAAACACGAAAAATGCGAAGTGGAGTTTTTTTCTGAATAACTTCCAACCATACCTTTGAATTGAAAACATTTAAATTACCTCTTTACTTACTTGAATTAAATTGATCTCAAAAAATCCCCAATATTGTAATATATTTTTTTTAAATACAAGAAAAGTGCATCGTACAAATATAATTAATAAAACAAATTATGTATAGTATTATTTCATTCTTCGGAATATTTCTTTTTTGCGTAAATTTTTTAGGAGGTTACTATTGTTGTTGAAAAGGTCATGAAATGTCATTGTTGCCAGCATGTAATTTTTTATTAATTTTAATTTGCTGAAACTCCTCTCACTCGAAGCCACTGATACGCAAATAGTCATAAATAACTTTAGTGCAACCATAAGATTCGGAAGAGATTTTGTAAAATCCCATTCCACGATCAATTTCAAAATGTCTATAGGCACACCCAGTAAGAAACTGTTACATTGCCGCTTTTAAATGCCTTCTCAACCTTAGTATCTCTATGGCGAGTTCTGTTTCTGATACCTCATCATAAAAACCGGTAAATTTTGATTCAGATAACTCCAACTCTTCACTGTTCGCCAAAAGCCCAGTGTTTGTCAGCACAACCTCGAACAATGAAGCTACATCTTGGACTGACTTTAATCTTGTTCGGAGTTCAACATTGAATCGTCATAGTACTCCGATTTTTTCACAGCAAAATCTATTGCCTCTTCTACAATTTTTATAACTAATTGATCTATATTCAAGCTTGTGCTTGTGCTTTGCAATACAATCCAAGCACAATTTATTCGCTCTAAAACATCATTCCAAAACAATAAGATAGCAAAGAAATGTAAAATCATACACAATCACCACGCATAAGGTTCTGTGCAGCGCCTCTAGTGTCTACATTTTCTTGTTGATCACTTAATTTCTCAATTGCAGCCACAATCCCATTAAAATTTTCATCCAATACTTTAACTGAAGCATAATGAGCATCCCAACACGTTGTTGAGAGTCTTTTAAAAGTTGCTTTGCTGTGTTTAACAAGCACTTCTCAGCAGCTAGTCGAAGCAGAAAAAATGTAAAAATTCCACTGTTCCGAAAAATGTTACAAAAGCTACATTTTGTGCAAATGAGTGTTGGTCACATAAATTAATTGAATGATCTATACACCAACAAATATTGCTTTGTTGTTTTTTGCTTTAATAATAGCTTGTACTCCTTCATGTATACCACTCATAACAGCTGCATTATCATAACCTTGGGAACGACAATTCATAACATCTAAGCCGTCATTTTCAAGATTTTTAAGAATTTCATTGCTTAAAGCAGCGGCTTTTTTTCCATGTAAAGGAGAAATTCCAAAGAATACTTCTTTGATTTCCACTTTTCTATCATCAATTTTCACATAACGAATCACTTCTGACATTTGATCAATATGTGAAATGTCAGGTGTGCTATCAAACATAATTCCAAAATATTTATATTTTTTTTAATATTTAATTCAAGATGTGTTCTTTTAATACTACATCATACTTTGACAGTAGTTTGATTAGTTCTAAGAAATTGCCTTTATTTAAATGCTTTTTCCTTCATCATATCCACGAAATGCTAGGTTTTCTTTAGATAAAAACAAAGTTATATGCAATAATCTGGATAAAAGATGTTTCCACTTCTGTTTTTCATTATCTATTAATAGCAAGACTGCGTCTCCTATCGTTTTATGAACCTCGTTTCCAAAGTTTTCTTCTTTTTAAAATTGGGTTATTCTAAAAATTGCGAAACCGTTTTTCAATAAAATAAAAATACATAAATGTAAAGTTCGTGAAAATTGGCATTATGTAATTTTAACTTACGATTAAAACGAATTGAAAAACCTAAAGTCAGTCTTCATCCTCATTAATGATAATATGCCCAAAAACCTAAAATTCGTTTAGAAATTTCGTTTTTTCTACTAATATACTCTTCTTATAATATAGTCAAGAATGTAAACGAAATATATCTTATAAAACCTTCTATGTAAAATGTTCAAAATGTTACCATTTACAATCAGTAAGACGAATATCGCAGAAAAAATCCAATTACAATTCGGACAAAAATCCAATGATGCCCAGGTTTTGTACAATGTGTACAATCCATCCTTTTAAATTCGTCATATTGGACAGATGTCCAAGATCCGGAATCATATCCATCATATAATTGACTAAATGGAAATTAATCCCAGATTTTGTCCAATTAGTCCCATATCTTCTTATGTATCACAATTAAAAAATGGATTTTATTAACATAAATTCAATTTTTTTTATTTTGCCAAAGCAATACACTTATGTATTTGACAAATGATTTCTTTATTGCAATATTGCAATGTTATTAAATATTTTTTTCTTATTAAATTTTATCATTAATATTATAAAACTGAAAACAAACAGGATGAGTATGCATCTACCTACAAAAATTTGCAAAACTTTAGTAATTGCATAACTACCATTTTATTCCACAGTAATTATTTATGTGTCCATTCGAAAACGATCCATTCCAATTTACGAGTTTCAAGATAAAGGAAAAAAAATTAATTTGAGATTATTTACAAACATGGTGATTTGATTGTTTATTAGTTTCCTTAGGTGTTTGCAATTAATTTGTTTGAAATGTAAAACATATTAGCTAGTAAGTTTAAGCTGATATTTTAGAAATAATTTTGGAATAGAGACATAATTTTGGAATAAAACAGAACTCAAGGGTGCCACCCTATCGACACAGGGTGCCACATTATCGACGGAGACCACTTTTCCTATACATTATTCAGCATATGTGTTTTCAGACCTGGTCGTTAAAGAATCATTCGTGCAAACTAAATAATGTACCGTAAAAGAAAACGGTTAATATGGTATCTATAGGAATATTCAAAGCTATTGAGTAATTGTGGTGATGGTATTCAATGCTCAACATGTTGATTCGATAAAAAAAAAAAGAAATACACACATATTGTTGAAATTTTATTTTACGTAATAACTCAAAAATTTTAAAAAGTAGAATAGATCCTTTTTGAACCAATAGGACACATTTATAGGACACATTACCTGGCTAAAATGGTTTCTAAGTGATTTATCGTTGAAAACGATTGAAACGTTGAAAACCATTGTGATGGTTTGTTTAAGTTTTTTTACATCCGGGCGGACAAATTTCAAAGTTACATAGGATTGGTAAAATTTTCATTTTTGATGCATGATGGGTTGCTTCCTGCAGATGGCTCGTTACATATACGTTATAACCTTTATCCTCGTGAAAACCAGTAATCATTATATGTTTGTTGAATAATATTAGAGTTACCAGTCATACTATTATTAGTACAGTACTGATTTTCTAGCTTCTGTATACTGATAGATATATGCGATACTGATGTTTACTGATTTTGAAAATTATGTACTGAGGTACTGATTTTTAAGAAAATTGTTAAATTTTACTTTAAGCTTCAATTTAAATAAGGAAATAAAACAATACCTGTCATTGTTTGGTATAAACTTGTAATAAAAATTATTTGAAAAATAGTACATTTTGCTACAAGAGATGAAAACGCTGCTTTTCGTGAGTGAAAATTTATTCACGATACGTGTTAGCGTCGAGTGGGGCAATTTCACGAACGTAAAATGTTTCTCGCGTAGGAAATACAATTTTTTCTATAATAGTAAATATGTAATTATTATTAGAAATTATTAAATTAGAAATCGTCAAAATAAAATTCAAAATTATTTAATTAATTATTATTATTCATACTCTATTTTTTCATGGTTGCTGTGTTTTAAAAACTTGTTAAAATTATATGAAAATACCTACAATTTGTTATTTAGCGAAAATGATTTTACGCTAGAGGAAAAAAACAATTTTCACAGGGGATTAAGCCTGCTTGAAAAAAGACTTTTCATTTGAAATCATAGGAAAAATACTTTTATTTTTAAAATGGGGAGTTACCCACGGAAAATAGAACGAAATTCTAACCCAAACAATCGTGGCGGAAAGTTGTATTTCACAAACTACTGGTGTTGGTCTCAACAAAATTTCCTTAAAACTATTTAACAAAATGAAAACAGATTTGTCTACTTCGCTTTACACATTACCTTTCGGCTTAGAAAAGACATAGGTGAGACTAATGAGACTAAGGATGCTACATATTTTAACTCTTAAAATTTTGCACAGATTTTACTTAGAAAAAAATGGTCACCCTAATAATATGCTATTACGCCTAACTATTTTTTAGTTTATCATTAAGGGTGCTTTCCAAACGTAAGTCGTCGTTTGTGGAACGTAACTTATTTTAAACTTATTGAAATAAGTATGCTGGCGAGGTGACTTATTTTGTATCTCTTTTTCCATAAAAATCTAGTCTGATATGTCAAATATACTTTTTATTTAATTTAGGTAATATCTGTCACCAATTTGATCAAACATTTTTATATAAATCAGATTTAAACTGACATAATTAAAGACATTATTGTCTTGAATGATTTTTTTTTTGAGATTTTTAATACGGCGGCAAATGAGTAATAAGTATCAAATAAGTCGTCGTTTGGAAAGCAGCTTAAATCATTAAATCATATGGTAGCACTAAAAGTAAGCAATCAATGTGTATCTTGGAAACACGTAGTTTGTTCAGTTTTATTAAATAATCTTGAAAAACTACTTGACGGAATAAATTTTATAATCTTAAACAATAACGATTAATAAAAACTTTCTTTAACGAAAATAAAAATGAAAGTTCACATTTATTTATTTTTATAATTATTTTCACTAAATTTATGTAACGAAGTATTTACTTTTGCTAAATATTATATGAATTACAACAAAGAATAAAAAAATCAGAAAAGATTAAATATTACAAGAACGATTTATTTGTTTTACTACACATCCGTATTCGAATATAACTAATTGTAAATTAACTGAATTTTCTGAAAAATGGTATTCGATTGTTGTTATTTTTTCAGTTTATTCAGTTATTTTAGTCAGATCGAACGCACCTCTTATAACACTTTTATTTCAGAAAAAACATAATCACTATTGCACAATCAATAACAATAAACAATCTTTAACACTGATCACTGCCAAAGCCTAGCACTTACCATGAAAATCACTAAGCAATTGTCTTGTTGTTTCAGGATCAACAATATTGATTTCATACGGCAGCTCAAATTCACCCTTATTATTGTTAAACGTCATAATGAAAATTATTAGAAAATCACTTTTTCTGTTTTTTCTTTTCAAATTTAAATTGAACGGTTCTAATCGACAGTTGGTTGATGACTGATGAAATCAATTTTTCAGTTGAATTGTGAGAGAAATTCATTACCAACATCCATGTTTGGTGGTAGGAAGGGAGTTGAATTTTTTAAACATTTCTTTCTAATTTCGTTTTGATTTTGTAAATTTATTTATGAATGAATTATACAGTTAAATATTGGAAATAAAATTTACGTTTATGTACTGTATAAATATAAAACAAACAGGTGGTTAACTATATATGTTTATGTTTTTGATAACAATAGTCTTTACTTTATGCTTGTATGTTTGTACAATAGTATTTATTATTTTTTCTACTCCTATCATAGTAAATTACCAATTTTATCACACAACAGGGGGGCGTGGGTTCGGGTTTCTCTTAACAGATAATCTTTCAGTTATTTTTTTTTTAGTTAGAAATTGTTTAGTGTTAACCATAAGAAATTATAGATTAACATTTCTGAGTATCGGAAGATACGATGCTAACTAGGGAACTAAGGTTACTCACTAAGCATGCTTAGTCAGAAGATGTCATTAGCCAAGATGATATCTTAGGGTGCTGGCGGACGAACTTTAATTAGTCAACGGCAGCACTTCCAATGTTAGCTGGGCAGCGTTCCGTAGCGGTACCGCTCATTAGCTCTTCCGAGGAATCGGCCCAACACGTAGTTATGTGTGTGTTTTGTGCCTCGATTGAGGTGGTGGACGGTGCGTCTGGGGTGCGCTGCATCAGCTGGATTATTGGCGTTTAGTTTTGTTTTGTTTTCTGCAAATTTCTCACAATTTGTTTTTCACTTATTATTTTGTTATTATTTCTTCATCTTATCATGAAATATTGGCATATGTCATATTTTGTTGTATGATAGGATTTTTTACTTAGTTATCCATTTTAAAATAAAACATAAAAAAAATAAAATAAAACCCTTTTGATATGGCAGTACAACCGAAAAAAAATAAATCTGCAAGTGGTAAAGCAAATTTGCGCAATCCACCCGCCCATAAAGCGGCATGTCCACGGAATTTGCAGGGACAAAACATATATGAATCAATAAAAAATTTTAAAATACATGTTCAAAACATCTGCGGATTAAACGCTAACCATGACCACGTGCAACATCATCTTGAGCACGACAAACCGAACATTCTATTCCTTACAGAAACACAAGTTTCTGAAAATTTTCTCTTTATAGAATCGTTTAATTCCAAATATAGGCTCGAATCAGCTTTCAAACTCCATCAGGGCGTATGCGCATTCATTCATGAGAGTGTTGCGTACACGCGCTTTCCAAATTTTGAACTACACGGTGACGGCTTCAATACAATGGTTTTAAAGATTTGTCTTCCAGAAATGACTTTTTTTACAATAGCTTTATACCGGTCCCCCAACAAACGTAACCCAAACTTTTTTAATATACTGACAAAAATTGTGGACGAGATTAGAGCAAAGTCCCCTAATTGTGAAGTTATCGTTACCGGTGACTTCAACGTCCACAACAAATCATGGTTGGAATTCTCCAAATCGACCGACGATGTTGACAATAGTGGAAAGCTGGCAGAAATTTTTGCCGCATCTCAGGGCCTATTCTAAATTGTTAAAAGCCCGACTTTCACTCCCGTAATGGCGGTGATAATAGTTTTCTTTTAGATCTCTATCTTACCACAATGCCAGATATTACGAGTGTCGATGTCGCGAAAGGTAGTATTGGAAATTCTGATCATTATTTAATCTCATCAGTTATCAAAACTGATTTACTTAAAACTACAGCACCCAAACCCCGTAAAATATTTCACTACTCAAAAATGGATAAGAGTGGTCTTCAAAATTTTTTCCATGGTTTCCCTTTCGACCGTCATTGTTTTTTACACTGACAATGTAAATGTTTCTGCTCAAAACTTTACAGAAACCATCCAATTTTCTATCAATAAATTTGTCCCCTTCTCCATAGTAAAACCCAAACAAAAAATACTTGTATTCGAAAGCTGCCAAAACGGCACTTAGAAACAAACGTAGATCATTTAATATTTGGATTCATAACAAAACTCCCACTAATCGATCCCAATATCTAAAGGCCAACAAAATATCTAACCAGATTATTTCAAACGAAAAGTCTGAAATTGACAGAGCGAAAGCCTCAAAACTTACGTCTATGTCTGTTTCTGACAAGAGTTTCTACAGTGCTATTCCCCTATTATTGATGGTGATTTAATCGTCAATGATACCGCAAGAAAAGCTAACTTGTTCGCTGAACGCATTGCTCTGAACTTCACTGTTTTGGAAACTCCTAAAGAAATACCCCAAATCCAGTCTTTAGGAGTTAATATGAATGAACTTCACTTCAACCCAAAATAGTCGCTAAACTTTTAAAGGGGTTAAACATCAACAAAGCCTCAGGAATGGACAATATTCCACCCATTATTTTAAAAACCTTTTCCAAAGAACTTGCACCAACTTTAACTAAAATATTCTACCAATCCTACAAATCTGGTATATTTCCCTCGTGCTGGAAGTTGGCAAATGTCCAGCCCGTCCCCAAAAAGGGACCAAAATCCGATATCTCAAATTATAGGCCAATAGCTTTACTATCGGGCCTATCCAAAGTCTACGAGCATTATATTAATACACATATTTCAAAATTTCTGGAAGAAAATCATTTAATATCCGACAGACAATACGGTTTTCGAAACAAAAGATCAACTACCGATCTATTAAACTATGTAGCGCATTGTTGGAACAGCATACTTGATAAAGGTGGTGAAACATACGTTATCGCTTTAGACATCTCCAAGGCATTCGATCGAGTCTGGCATGTCAACTTAATCAACAAGCTCGTTGCGTACGGTTTTCATCCCAATGTTGTGAAGCTGATTCAAAATTTTCTATCCAACCGATACATTTCGGTAACCTTAGACGGATTTTCTTCTGAGTCTAAACTAATTAACGCTGGTGTACCCCAAGGCTCAGTATTGTCCCCAACCCCATTTTTGATTTATATCAACGAATTGTTGAAAATCATCAGCAACCCAATAAATAGTTTTGCAGATGATAGTACTCTGCACAAGTCGTTCGAGCCCCTTCCTTCAAAAGGTAAAATGCACGTACGAATTAATCCTACCCGGAGAGACGCTGCCATAAACGTAAACAAAGACCTGAATAAAGTCGCCGACTGTGGTGACCAAAACCTTGTCAATTTCAACTCTACCAAAACAAAGCTGTTGATTGTTTCCAGATTAAAGACCGAGTTCCCAAAGATATTTTATTTAGTATGTGTGATGAACCAATAGGTGAATGTAAAAACATTCGTTTATTGGGTGTCACAGTTTCAAATGACCTTCTCTGGAACGATCATGTAATGGCGATGGCAAAAAACGCGTCTAAAAAACTCGGCCTCCTAAATAGATGCAAAAAAGATTTCACTCCATACCAATTGCTCCATGTTTATAAGTCCTATATTCGTCCCTGTATGGAGTACTGCTGTCAAGTTTGGGGTGCTGCCTCTGTTTCCATCTTGGCCCTCTTGGACTCTGTTCAAAAGCGAGCTATACGAATTGTAGGTGATCGAACTTTGACATCAAAACTTGATTCCCTACAACATCGTCGCACTGTTGTTGACCTCGTTGTTTTTTACAAATAGCGTCATCAGCAGTGCTCAGATGAAATCAGCGGCATCATGCCTCAAACTTATTCTTACCCCCGTTCCACTCGGCAATCGGCTGCCACAACCGGTGAAACGGTAAAGATCCCGATCTGTCATACTGGCAGATCGAAGAGAGACTTCTTTGTCCGAACTGCGTACAAATGGAATAGTTTATTTATTTATTTATTTATTTATTAACATCCGTGAGATTGAAGGATCTCGTTGTGGATTTTACAATATTAATCGTATGCCGGAACACTTAGTCTCAGGTGGCTTCAACCCACAGATGTTTAAAAAAAGCGTTAATCTACACCTTAGAACGCCAGTTGTTGTGGGACCCAGGTCTAGACCTAGGTCTTAAAAGGTATTTATGTATTTATTAACATCCGTGAGATTGAAGGATCTCGTTGTGGATTTTACAATATTAATCGTATGCCGGAACACTTAGTCTCAGGTGGCTTCAACCCACAGATGTTTAAAAAAAGCGTTAATCTACACCTTAGAAACGCCAGTTGTTGTGGGACCCAGGTCTAGACCTAGGTCTTAAAGGTATTTATTTATGTTGTTGTGACACTTATTCTAAACCCTATTACACAACACATTTCATTAAAAAAAAAAAATACTCCCTATTGATCGATTTTCTTTGAGGTTTTTTGAACCCTAATTTTAAAATTTTGAGGAATGCGATTATCAAGGAAGACCCACGTCAGTAAGGCTTCACTCCAGAGATGAGATTCTAAGAGATTCTGTTACAAAATCTCTTTGAAAAGCGACATCTTGTCACTCGAACCTTAAAAAGATGGGTTGCTATTGATACTCTGGAGTAACGTGCGAATTATACAGGCTCAGGTAAAATAGATTTGATCTTGGCAGACGTACGTTCATGCATAGTGTATTTGTGTACCTTCAAATCAGCAACACACAAGGAATCAAGCTCATTAGTAAGATTTGAATTGCTGAGCAGCAATGAAAGCCCTCACCATGGTTTTCAACCGACTTGTTCCAGATATGTGTTTTCAAAGAAAGTAATTCTGCCGTCGCTCTTCCTTTATATAGAAGCCGTGTTGTCTTTCACTAAGTATTTTTGACGACTTAAGAAGTTCATAATATTAAAATTAATATTCTTCTCAAATATTTTAGCAACAACCACAAAGATTGATATGGGTTTGTAATTTGTTGGACTCGTGTTAGCACCTTTTTTTGGAATTGGCTGTAACTACTAACTAGCCAATTTTTAAATAGCATTTTTTAAAAATTTTATTGCTTCTTCACATTTACTCGAAACCTAAAGATCAGCCTTCAGAACCATCTATCGGAATAAATCTTCGCATACCCGCGTGTATTATTTTTAAAAAATTAGAAGCAGAAATGTTTGAATTAAACATATCTCTAAACCCCTGCCAATCTCAAACCCATATAAGACTAGGATTAGATTCAAACGGTTTTGGAACTTGTAAATTTAAATGTGTGGAATTCAAATTATAGTCTAATCTCCTAAAGATTCTGTTACTATAAATTGTACCAACGAAAGATCATTTATCAAAAACAAATAAAGCAATTCACTACTTTGACCAGGAATCTCAGGAATGTCAGCTCTGGTAGGTTGTTTGGCCATTATATCCGTGTGAAAATAAATATTAAAATAAGAAAGTCCAGCGGCAGGTATATCCGCTAGAAAAAGGATTTCTTGATCAGACAGATATGCATACAAGTAGAATCAATGTATCAAATTAGTTAAAATCAAAAAACTAAGTAGAAACGGAATTATCCAACAAATTTCACAAAAGACATTAAATACATTAACCGAAACTACTTTATGCAATTTCGGAACAGTTTTTTTTTATTGGTTAAAATTAGTTATAACATATTAAATCCACCAAAGACCAAATCAACTACGTCACAACTACAATTATACCATCACACATAATTTATAATCAAATATTATCAAACAATTTTAATTCAAATCATCTTTGTTGTTGTTTTTTGTTCTTATCTT
>OY856187.1:262163394-262185692 GCA_963693315.1 Diogma glabrata | reverse complement strand
TTATTTAATCTTTTCTCGAACGGTACTTAGTGAAAAAAATAAAACAAAAGAGAATTTACTACTTTTCCTATGGTTTAATACCATAGCTTCAGATTTGTCTGCAATAGGTGCATTATATTGCTTATAAAAATGGAACCTTTTGGGTAAGAAAGCTGGAATTTGGTGAGGCTATAGTATAAAAGTATGCTTAAAAGTTAAAATGAATTTAAATAACATAAACTGAAACATGATGAAAGCATTGCCTTTTGCGTTTGTTTTCATTTCAACAGCCCTGGGGCCTCTCTGAACTATTTTTTTTTTAAATTTTGGAAAGATTTATATTGTATCTTTGTGTAAAAAGTTTGCAAATGTGAGCTTGGCTATTTTCAGCTAGATCAAGGCCAAAACAGCTTGGCAAACTTGTAAAACAGCTGATTTTGCAGGAACCTGTAATGCCAAAGTTGTCATTTGGATAAAAATGATAGAAGTGATAGTTCATATATTCAATATTTATAAATTTTATTAAAATATTATGATTCAAACGGAAGTTATAGCGCCCTAGATTATTCGACTTTTTAGGCACTAGTTTCTTAACTTGTAATTGTATCTTTGTGTAAAAAAGTTTGCAAATGTGAGCTTGGCTATTTTCAGCTAGATCAAGGACAAAACAGCTTGACAAATTTTTAAAACCGCTGATTTTGCAGGAAGTTGGAATGCCAAGGTTGTCATTTGGATAAAAATGATAGAAGTGATAGTTCAAATATTCAATATTTATAAATTTTATTAAAATATTATGATTCAAACGGAAGTTATAGCGCCCTAGATTATTCGACTTTTTAGGCTCTAGCCTCTTAACTGGTACCCGGATATGGCCAGTTCACGAAATTGTGCAAGACATTATTTGCCGGAACATACACAAAAGTTATTTTGGTGTAGGTCGAAAAATGCGACCGTTAGAGTGCCGCCAAATTCCGTTATATCTCATATCGTTATATACACACATATATATATATATATATATATATATATATATATATATATATATATATATATATATATATATATATATATATATATATATATATATATATATATATATATATATATATATATATATATATATATATATATATATATATATATATATATATATATATATATATATATATATATATATATATATATATATTGTAATAAACTTCGTCCAGAATGGGTTAACTTTATTTTCTCATTCATGAATTGAAAGTTAACTCCTTTTTCAATCTTTTACTTGTATTGCAAATCGTATTGCATAAATTAATGTAAATTAAATTTGTTATACAAATGTTTACATTAATGAATTAAAAGGAGTTACCTAATACATTTTGCATAAATTAAATTTGAGTTCGCTAATACAAATGCAAGTTTGAATGAAAACAGGTGTGGCCTATTCAAAATGTACAGACTACGTAGTATTGATTTCTAGTGGATTATAGAAGTTTCGATTTATTTATTTTTCGATATAAATAAGCAAACAAAAATATCAGAGAGTCAGTTTTACTTTTGCAATTAAAAGTGTTTATAAATATTCGCAAGTTTAAGGAATAATCGGTGGTATCTGAGCCTGGGTACTAATAGAGAAAGAATCTGAACTTAGTGGAATAGTAAATACAGATTTTACCATTCCGAATATTATTGATTCAAATTGTGGAAAAGCGGTGAAGTTTAGTGTACATAAATTGGAGACCCTGGAATTTATTGTAGGGAAAAACGGAAGCTGCTGTAATTTGATGACAAATAAAGTTTGAGATTCTGTTAACTAAAGATCTGTCTTTTACTGTCGTGTTTGTTCAATAATCTAAAAGAACCAACGAAGAGTCGTTACAGTGGTGTCAGAAGTGGGATTATTGAAACAATGGTCAAGACAGTAAATATTAGTGATCTCAGCCAGACCCAGCTGAAGGATGAGTTGAAGAAAAGGAATGCTCCAATCCACGGAACGAAGGCAGAACTTGCATTTCGGCTGCGTAAAGTTTTAGAAGAAGCAGGCCAAAGCACAGAGGTCATAGAGGTAGAGCCGGAGGAAGCTCCTGTCCAGAATGCCCCAGCAATTGATCCGATGATGATGTTGATGAAAGAAATGATGGCACAGCAACAACAACAATTTGCTGATATGATGGCCAAACAAGGAAACAATCTGATGGCCCGACAAGAGAAACTGGCAGCAGAACAAAAAGTAGAGCAACAACAACAACTTGCTGATATGATGGCTCGACAAGAGAAACAGGCAGCAGAACAAAAAGTTTTGGCAGCAGAACAAAAAGTAGAGCAACAACAACAACTTGCTGATATGATGGCTCGACAAGAGAAACAGGCAGCAGAACAAAAAGTAGAGCAGCGACAACAATTTGCTGATATGATGGCAAAGCAAGAAAGTCTACGTGAAGTAATCGAGTCACGTATATCCAGTGCAGAGGGTAAAATCAACAACATGGAAAGGGAGCTGCGGGAAGTTACCGAAGAACATGAAGAGAAATTACGCAATCTTTCGAGTGAATTCCGTCAAGAAATAGCACAATTGAAGTCAGGTAACATGAGCAATCCATCAATTACTTCAGCCCCAGCTAGAGTGAAAACACCCGCATTTGATGGATCTACATCGTATCAGATATTTAAGATGCAATTTGAGATAGCAACAACTGGGGTTGATCACCAGCAAAAAGCAAACGCGCTTATATTGGCATTGAAGGGACCTGCTGCTGAAATTTTGCAGACACTATCGGCGACAGAGCGTGATTACAACAAGCTAATGGAGGCCTTAGAAGTAAGATATGGGGAAAGTCATATGCAAGCTCTCCATCGCATGCAGCTCAGAACACGAAAACAAGGAGTCAGCGAAACTTTGCAAGAATTAGAGGCTGACATTGTGAGACTGGTTAATCTGTCATATCCGAACTATAACGCTGAACATCGAGATGAGCTGGCAGCTGATACATTTATCAATGCGAATCAGCTTTATCTAAGCGGAAAGAAGCTACCTGCAGAAGTCTTAGCATTGGCCCAGCAAATGGAAGCTGGAAAAAGAGCGTACGGTTCAGATAGAGTACGTCAGATGGAAGTTACTGAAGAACCTCTAAAAGCAGCGCTTGATGAAGTGATCATGCGTGTCAAAAGTCTGGAAGATAAGCCTGAACAAAATCAACGAAGAAGGTCTAGCAGAGTGAGATGCTGGAATTGTGGACAGTTAGGGCACATTAGACGGGAATGCAAAACACTAATAGCTGCAAAAGAAGGAGTAGTTCCAGGCGGGTTGATGAACCTTTCAAACAAGCAAGTGGATGTCAAAAAGGAAGGAGATTGCCGCGTCGAACACTGGAAGAGAAGGATACATTGTAACGCTGAAGATCTTTCAAGAAGACCCTGTGTTGAGGAGCGCAAGTCATATAGCAGGACTGAGAGAAAGGAGGCAAATGTCAAAAAGGAAGAAAATTGCCGCGTTGAACACCGAAAGAGAAGGATACATTGTAACACTGAAGATCTTTCAAGAAGACCCTGTGTTGAAGAGCGCAAGTCATATAGCAGGACTGAAAGAAAAGAGGCAATGACAGTGAAGCAAATTAAGTTCCAAACTCCTGAAGACTGGTGTACCGAAGCAATGAAAAGAGAGCAGCTAGAAGATCCAGCTATGGCTCCGATATTGAAATGGAAAACTGAAGGAAGGCGACCGGAGTGGAAAGAGGTCGCACCTTTAAGTACGGAGGTGAAATGCTACTGGGCGCAATGGGACTCACTATTTATGGACAACGGGATACTTAAAAGAAAATGGGAGTCCGCTGATGGAAAGAAAGTGTTAGAACAACTGGTGTTGCCATCAAGTCGAGTGGAAGAGGTACTGGGAAAGCTGCATGGAAGTATTTCTGGAGGACACCTGGGAGTCAATAAAACCCTAGCCAAAGTAAGGGAGAGGTTTTATTGGGTAAGGTATCGAACAGACGTGGAGCAATGGTGTCGGCGATGCGATACTTGTGCAGCGAGCAAAGGACCAAAAACTAGAACTCGAGGAGAGATGCAACAGTACATTGTGGGCGCCCCAATGGAGAGAATTGCTATAGACATCGCGGGGCCATTTCCGGAAACTACAAAAGGTAACAAATACATCATGGTGGTCATTGATTACTTTACAAAATGGCCGGAAGCATATGCAATACCGAACCAGGAAGCAGTTACGGTCGTGGAAACATTAGTCAATGAATGGGTTTGCAGATATGGAACACCGCTCGAGTTGCATACCGACCAGGGAAGGAATTTCGAATCTCAACTGATGGAAGAGCTGTGCAGAACACTCGGCATTAGAAAAACACGAACTACACCTATGAACCCGCAGTCGGATGGCATGGTAGAACGATTCAACCGAACCATGGAAGAACATTTGTCAAAGGTAGTAGAAGCCAACCAAAGAAATTGGGACAAGGATCTTCCGTTATTCTTGATGGCCTATCGTAGCGCAGTGCACGATACGACAAGTGAAACGCCAGCGAATATCATGTTCGGAACAGAACTACATCTTCCTAGTGACATCGAGTTTGGCATCCCTGGAGGTCTGGTATCCACGAAAATAGATTATGTGGGTCAACTAAGGGAGAAGATGAATAAAATCCATCAGCAGGTTCGAGACCACATTAAGATTGCCAGTGACAAAATGAAAACCAGGTACGACATAAATGCAAATAGTGGCGGTTTTCAAGAAGGAGAATTGGTATGGCTATACAACCCCAGAAGAACTAAGGGAAGATCACCCAAGCTGCAGCCAGATTGGGAAGGCCCATATAAAATAATCAAACGAATTAATGATGTCATCTACCGCATACAAAAGGGACCCCGTACCAAGATGAAAGTGATACATCTGCAAAGGTTGGCACCGTACCAAGGTAACAGCACCAATGCGATCTCTGATATTGTTCGGGACGAACAAAACTAAATGGAGGGCAATGTAATAAACTTCGTCCAGAATGGGTTAACTTTATTTTCTCATTCATGAATTGAAAGTTAACTCCTTTTTCAATCTTTTACTTGTATTGCAAATCGTATTGCATAAATTAATGTAAATTAAATTTGTTATACAAATGTTTACATTAATGAATTAAAAGGAGTTACCTAATACATTTTGCATAAATTAAATTTGAGTTCGCTAATACAAATGCAAGTTTGAATGAAAACAGGTGTGGCCTATTCAAAATGTACAGACTACGTAGTATTGATTTCTAGTGGATTATAGAAGTTTCGATTTATTTATTTTTCGATATAAATAAGCAAACAAAAATATCAGAGAGTCAGTTTTACTTTTGCAATTAAAAGTGTTTATAAATATTCGCAAGTTTAAGGAATAATCGGTGGTATCTGAGCCTGGGTACTAATAGAGAAAGAATCTGAACTTAGTGGAATAGTAAATACAGATTTTACCATTCCGAATATTATTGATTCAAATTGTGGAAAAGCGGTGAAGTTTAGTGTACATAAATTGGAGACCCTGGAATTTATTGTAAGGAAAAACGGAAGCTGCTGTAATTTGATGACAAATAAAGTTTGAGATTCTGTTAACTAAAGATCTGTCTTTTACTGTCGTGTTTGTTCAATAATCTAAAAGAACCAACGAAGAGTCGTTACAATATATATATATATATATATATATATATATATATATATATATATATATATATACTATATATTATATATATAAATATATATACTATATATATATATATATATATATATATATATATATATATATATATATATATATATATAAATATTATATATATATATATATATATATATATATATATATATATATATATATATATATATATATATATATATATATATACTATATATATAGTATATATATATATATATATATATAAATATATATATATATGTATATATATATATAAATATATATATATATATATATATATATATATATATATATATATATATATATATATATATTATATATATATATATATATATATATATATATATATATATATATATATATATATATATATATATATATATATATATATATATATATAGTATATATATATATATATATATATATATATATATATATATATATATATATATATTATAAATATATGTATATATATATATATATATATATATATATATATATATATATATATATATCACTGGCGGGCGATACGAAGAAAGCAGGGTCATACCTGCTTACCCAAGCAAAATTTAAAATAGTCTTAACAAAAAATTTAAATTAGTTAAAGAACATAAAAACATTCTAAATCGATTATTAGTATCAGTTATTTATTAACGATTATTCTAATGTCTAATATTCCAAAAATCTATACTTACATGTCCGCCTTTTTGAATTTTCAACACTCCAAATCTAAAACGCACATTTAAATAATATATAAAAAATTTTGTTTTTTGGCAGATTTTATCTATTCTTTGTTCTTTGGTCATCAGTAAAATTTCTGCTTTCAATCGCTATGTATTAGTTTAACTTCCTTTGAAGTTGTATTGAAAAACAAACAATTAAAGTCCCAATAAAATGTGTGAAAATAAGCAGAAGACAAATTTGCTTTTAAGTTTTTTCTTTCCTTTCCTTTTGTCATTTCACATTTGTGTACATTTTGTTTTTTGGTTTTGTCGTATGAGCGAATGTAAAGAAAATTGTTTGTTAGTTTTTTCCTGATAAGATTGAAATTATTTTTAATCTATTTGTTGTGTTATTAATATTAATAACATTATTAATTTATAGTTTTGATGGGTGTAATATTTCGTTTATTAAAATGGTGCCAGTGGTTTAAAATTTAAATGATAAAATTATTCGATCTTTCATTGAAGGTTTTTTATGTATGTTTCTAGAAAACGGCTCATTAGATTTGGATGATTTAAATTGTATTCTGTTAAGGTAGACTACTAAGTGGTCCATTTTTTTATGACGTGAAAAATATCGTTTTTCTATGATAGCACAGGAAAAGTTTATTTTCAAGCGGGCTTAATCCCCTGTGAAAATGGTTTTTTTTCCTCTAGTGTAAAAAGAATAACAAATTGTAGTTATAATATAATAAATCGTTTAGTAGTAGTAGTAGTATAATAAATAGTAGTATTATAATAAATAGTATAATAAATCGTTTATATATTTACTATCATAGTAAAAATTGTATTTCCTACGCGAGATAAAAACATTTTACGTTCGTGAAATTGTCCCACTAGTCGTTAACGGCTCTCGTGAACAAATTTTCACTCACAAAAAGCAGCGTTTTCATCTCTTGTAGCAAAATGTACTATTTTCAGAAAATTGGAAAAACTATATTTTTTATGTATTTTCGCCGATTTCTCGAAAACAGCTCACTCGATTTGGATGGTTAAATGTATTCTATTAAGATAGATGCCGAAGTGGTCCCATATTTTTTATGTTACGTGGAAAACGGTCGTTGTTCAGGAAATTGAAAAAAACTATATTTTTCATGCATTTTCGCTGATTTCTTTGAAACAGCTTAATCTATTTGGACGGTTTGAGTTGAATTTAATTATTATAGATGCCGAAACGGTCCTAAATTCCGTTTTGCAGAAAATATCCCTTTTTTCAAAAATATGATAAAACCATGTTTGTTAGATTTTCATCGATGAATGCTTGCTGCGATTTTAAGTTATTACTTCAAAAACACTTTCTTAGCCGCCTTTTGATTTTATGACTATACAAAATGAAAAAAAAAATAAGCTTTTTTAAAAAAATAAAACCGGCTTCAGAAAGAGGTACAAAAGAGGCACAAAAAAGTGAAAAATAACTCAATTGTGCCTTTTAGAGACAAAAATACGTATAAATTTTGATTAATTTAATTTAATTATACTTAGTTACATAAAAAAAATTGCGCTTTTAAACAAAGATATCATATTGTAAAAGTTATTTTTTTATAATAGCTTTTATATTATGAAATTAATTTTCAATACAAAATGTTCGAAGTCGGTACCACCACTTACATCTCATGCTTGGCATCGATTTCCAACAGTTTTGTACTACAAATAAATCTTCTAATATAATAACTATTACATCAACTATAATAATTATTATAAAATATAAGTTTTATAATATAACATCTTTGTTTAAAAGTGTAATTTTCTGTAGTTAAGTATAATTAAATTAAATTAATCAAAATTTATATGTATTTCTGTCTCTAAAAGCCGCAATTGAGATATTGTTCACTTTTTTGTGCCACTTTTGTTGTTTCTGAAGTCAGTTTCATTTTTTTTTAAATATTTATTTTATTTTCTAAAGAAAAGGATATTTAAACCTACGATGGTTATCATAATTTGAATAATTTTAATGCTGTTAGTAAACACAATGCCATATTATATTAATCAATCAATTTTTTCAAATTATTCTGTAATGTTATAATGTTGAAAGTGTTATCAATATATGATCAAGAATTCGACGCATTTTTATATGAACCCAAAGTATTTTTAGACATTTTCAATCATATACAAAATGATTTGAGTGAATCAATAGGTGTTTATCTAAAAAACTCAATTTTTTCGAAAACAAAGATTGTTTATTTATTGCCCTACTTCTTGATGAAACATCAGATATTTCTTATAAGTCGCAGTTATCTACAATAGGTCGATTTGTAACTAAAACAGAAGTTTTTGAAAGACTCTTAGCTTTTACAGATATTGGTGTAGACTGATCTGCCAAAGCCTTATCACGTCATGCAATCAATACAATGGAAGAACTATCATGTAGCGATAAATTTAAAAATGGTCTGTTTTTTTTTTATATAATCTGCTTACCGTCTATCGAAACCGACTGCACGCTACTGATATATATATATATATATATATATACATATATATATATATATATACAATATACTATATATATATATACATAGATATATATATATACATATATATATATATATACATATATATATATATATATATATATATATATATATATATATATATATATATATATATATATATATATATATATATATATATATATATATAGTATATATATATATATATATATATATATATATATATATATATATATAATATATATATATATATATATATATATATATATTAGGGTGTTTCATTTTTCCAAAGATATGATTTTCATATGGCTTTGCTTACGCCCCAAGTTTCAGTGATGTAAAAGATATGTATGCCAAATTTCAAGAAGATTGGATAATATTTAGGGGTTGCACACATTGATCACTTTTATCTTAAACTAGTGAAATTTCTAATATTGAAGTACTTTGTATCAGGATCCCAGGGGCTCTCCAGGGGCTCTGCATCAAGCGAGGTGGATGGCAAAGGCAATATATGCACTTAAAATTGTCCTCTTCACTAAACAGTTGAATATTCCTCAACGAGAATTAAAAGGAATGAAACGAGTTGCACATTTTACCAGCCTCATATATGTTCGCTTTTGGCACGAAGCGATTGCAAGTCGATGGGCTCCAAAGAATGATTTGGATATGCTACAGTTCTGAGCACTTACCCAGATGAAGACGTCAAAAAAGTGCTCTCACACTTGCTAAGAGACACCTTTGGTACCTGTCAGAAACAAACGTAGGATTGGTTTTTTTGGACGAACGCGTTACTCAGGCTGATAAGGAAAATATGACTAAATTTTTAGAAACCGAACCTGTAAAGTAAAAGGAAATAAAACGATTAGATGGTAAAAACCTAGCTTTAGAAGGAAAAGACCTGAGCCATTTCGTTACTAATAAGACAAAGACGTTTTTTGAATTGTTTGGGATCCACGACGTGACAGAATACTGCAGTGATTCTCTAAGAAGCCATGTGAACGCTCTCAAGGTGGTCAATGAAACCGCAGAAAAAAGAATTGCTCTGATGAAAAAGTTTAACAAATCGGTCAGGGACGAACAAAAAACAGTTATTGTTGAGGGTAGTCGAGCATCACAGAAAAGTTGTCCCCAAGCGAACAAAAGTAGGGATTGCATCGTTCAAAGGGGATTAATATTACACATGTTTTGCCTATCATACTACCTATTAATCTTATTAATCGAGTCTAGTTTTAATATTATTTTAAGTTTGTGATTTCAAGTTTTCCCAATAAAAATAATTAACATTGAAAAATCGTAATTTTTGCCTACTTTTATATAACTGATCAAAGTGTGCAACCTCTAAATATTATCCAATCTTCTTGAAATTTGGCATATATATCTTTTATATCACTGAGACTCGGGGCATCAGCAAAGTCTGCAAAAATTTTCCATTTTATTTTTTGCCTTAAAAAATGAAACACCCTAATATATATACATATATATATATATATATATATATATATATATATATATATATATATATATATATATATATATATATATATATATATATATATATATATATATATATATATATATATACATATATATATATATATATATATATATATATATATATATATATATATATATATATATATATATATATATATATATATATATATATATATATATATATATATATATATATATATATATATATATATATATATATATATATATATTGTTACGTTTTTCCAACCTTACTTCGAATTGGCCTTACTCACAATTCGATAAACGTAATTCCCAATCTCTTCTGAGTTCGATCACTGATTAGTAAGCACAAACACCAGGTTTTATTAAGTATTCAACAACTTAATTGTTCCACAACAATAGGAAAACAATACAGCAAACAGTATTCCTAACTAGAATATTCTTTCAACAGCTTCAGAACTCCAACGGTTTATTGTAGAAATTTCCAGTTCACAACGTTCAAAATAATACACAAAATATTTCTACTCAATAACACTTATAACTTTATTTACAAAAACTAATTTTAAATATCACTTTTATAATTATAACTTCACTGTCACACGTTTAAAATAAAACTAATTTTACATTTAATTTCACTTTACTGTCGCAGGTCTAAAATAAAACTAATTAAAAACTACAAAAGGTATTTTTCTTATATACCTTCTGCAATACTTCTAGATAATTCGACATCACTTTCCAGAAACCTTGAGAAAACATTAGAATACTCAATTATTTTACGTTATGTTGATTTGATTCATAAAATCGTTTATGTTGACCCTATTTCTAAGAAGAGACAACAACAACAATATTCATTTCATTAACTTGTTTGTTGATTTTATTTTCCTGGAAGTGACCGTAATCGTTTAGATCTTTCTGTAATCGTCTAGATTTTTCTGCACTCGTAACATTACCCTCCACTTAAGCCTGTTCGTCCCGAACAGGATCTAGATCTCTCCTCCAATTGTTGAATCCAAACATTTTTTTTTTCTTTTCCTATTTCCCAGGCTGTTTAGAATTACTTCCGATTCCTTTCTAAGTACTGGGCCATTACCTTGTTTTATGTCAGCCCACCGTGATGAGTAGGGATTCTCATTATTTCTAAATTGCTTCTTATCACTTCCCTTTGGGAGTTTCACAATGGCATGTCTCCGAACCATTCTCATTTTCAGCTGCGATTCATTCCCGTTTGTAGCTATTTGAACCACCTCTTTTACATCGCTCACCTCGTTATGGACTTGGACCTGTTTCCTTTTTAACTTTCGGCGTTTGTTTAAACGTCTGCGTCGGTTGACGTTTCTCTCCCTCATCTGTATGGATGGTGCTGGATTTTCTTTTGCACTGCGTAGTTCCTCATCGCTGCCAATAACTGTTGGCTCTGCCTCATTCACAAGTAGTGGCATCTCAACATTATTTACCTTTAGGATTCCACATCCAAAATCGAAGACTAATCCCTTCGCCTTCATGAAGTCCATCCCCAAAATGACTTCATCTATAATGTCTGCCACTAGCACCTCTTGTTGATAGCAGTTATTTCCCAATTTTATTTCAGCGATTCTTTTACCTTCTATTTCAGCGCATTCTCCAGTTACTGTTTGGAGTTTCATTCCATCTGATGGTTCCAAGACACCGTCAATTAAACCTTTGCGAACGAATGTTCGAGCTGAACCTGTATCCAGTGTCATGAAGCAACCTTTACCTTCAAGTTGTCCGTTGATACCCAAGCTTTCACCATTTACCGCAATTCTTGAAATTGGAATGTAGGCTGCATTCTCCTCACTTTTTGGCTTTACAGTTTCACCTTCAACAGACTTTCGTTGAATAGGAGACGAAGATCTATCACGCTTCCTGTTCCAGCAGTCCTGTGAGATATGGCCCGATTTTCTACATACCCAACACAAGATTTTCCTACTGCTGCTCCTGAACCCTCCGTGCTGCTTGTCTTCGACTCCCATATTCTTCGCAGAAAACGACGATCTATCTGCTTCTTTAGTTTTCCTGCACTCCCGTGCCATGTGACCCTCTTCTTCACATACCCAGCATCTGATGTCGCTTCCACTTCTGTGTGCCAATACTTCTCCTTTGATGTTCCCCTCTACATTCCTTTTTCTGCATCCACCAGATGGCATACATATCCTCTGTACCATCTCATATTGCATTGCGTATGCGACAGTTTCATGGAAAGTCGCCTTAGGTGTAGTCATTAGTTTGATCCTGGTTTCTGATTCTCGGATACCATCAATGAAGGCCTCGATCTTCATTTTCTCCATAAAATACGGTGGAGTATTCGAGTGTGCCAAATGTACAAGCCGTTCTACTGCCGAAGAATAGTCCTGCAAGCTTTCTCCGTTGCGTTGCAAGCGACCTTTTAACTCGATTCTGTATAACTCCTTTTTATGGTCGCTGCCATATTTTCGTTCCAACGCATTCATCACTTCAGCATAACTTTTGCGATCGTTTTCTGGTACTGCCTGTAATGCTTCAGCTGCTTCACCTTTAAGCGCAACTATCAATGCAGCAAGACGATTTTCAGCGTTCCAAACATTTTGATCAGCTGCGGTCTCGAACTGGAACTTGAAGATGCCGAAAGATGTGGTACCGTCATACGATGGTGGCTTTAGTTTAATATTTGCTATTTGTTGTACCACATGTGAAGTGACTTTATTCGTTTCAACATCTTGCAACCGTTTCTCGAAATCATCTACTTTTGCAAGTACCTTTTTGTTTTCATCAAGTACTTTCTGCTCTAGCTCTTTTACCTCTTGATGAACTCTTCCTACTTCCTCCCGTAACGTAGTAGATATTTCGAGAAGTTTCTCGTCCATTATTTGCTTGACGTTCAAACTGATCTCTTCCTTGGTTGTAGCCATGTTATTGTTGACTATTTCCAGCTGTTGATTGATGTTGCTACTGATTTCTTCCTTGGTTGCAGACAAACTTTGATTCATTTCCTCTTTATTGACAGCCATATTAGCATTCATCTGATTCATGCTGGTACTTACGGCATCCAGTTTCTGATTCATATTCAAATTTATTTGTTGCATCATAGCCATTAACTGCGTAAAATTGCAGTTTCCAGATGGTAATGTTGTTGTTGTTTCTGCAACAAAACTTTTCTCCTCATCAGCTGCCACTAGATCATTATTTGTACTAATCACTCCAAACTGGTAACTTTCCACGTCCATTCCATTGGCTTCCATACCTTGTCGAAGCCGTAGCATTAATTCAGTTTTGTTTCCACTTGTTGACAATCCACGTTGTTCTAGTTCTTTCTTTAACTCAAGAACTTTCAAATCACTTAATAAAACCATTATTAACAGCTAACTAATCCCACCGCTGTCACCAATGTTACGTTTTTCCAACCTTACTTCGAATTGGCCTTACTCACAATTCGATAAACGTAATTCCCAATCTCTTCTGAGTTCGATCACTGATTAGTAAGCACAAACACCAGGTTTTATTAAGTATTCAACAACTTAATTGTTCCACAACAATAGGAAAACAATACAGCAAACAGTATTCCTAACTAGAATATTCTTTCAACAGCTTCAGAACTCCAACGGTTTATTGTAGAAATTTCCAGTTCACAACGTTCAAAATAATACACAAAATATTTCTACTCAATAACACTTATAACTTTATTTACAAAAACTAATTTTAAATATCACTTTTATAATTATAACTTCACTGTCACACGTTTAAAATAAAACTAATTTTACATTTAATTTCACTTTACTGTCGCAGGTCTAAAATAAAACTAATTAAAAACTACAAAAGGTATTTTTCTTATATACCTTCTGCAATACTTCTAGATAATTCGACATCACTTTCCAGAAACCTTGAGAAAACATTAGAATACTCAATTATTTTACGTTATGTTGATTTGATTCATAAAATCGTTTATGTTGACCCTATTTCTAAGAAGAGACAACAACAACAATATTCATTTCATTAACTTGTTTGTTGATTTTATTTTCCTGGAAGTGACCGTAATCGTTTAGATCTTTCTGTAATCGTCTAGATTTTTCTGCACTCGTAACAATATATATATATATATATATATATATATATATATATATATATATATATATATATATATATATATATATATATATATATATATATATATATATATATATATATATATATATATATATATATATATATATATATATATATATATATATATATATATATTACACTGGTCGTTAAAAACTAAATTTTCCGAGACGCCCCCTAGAAAAATTCTTTGTGGTCGCAAAATCGTCGAAGTTTATTTTTTAATAAAATTGTTAGTTTTTCATAACATATGCAGATGTAAAAAAAAAATCACATAATCATTTTTGTAGGAAATTTAATTCTCTACAAAAAAGGTCCAAGTTATTTTTATCCTAAAACCTATATTTCTGAAGATATTTTGAAATAAAACTTGAAATTCTTCGAAACTAGTAAAATTAAATGATGAAAATTTCGGCGAAAAAGTACTAATTTTGATTTTTTTTGTCACGATTATTTTTTTATACATTTCATTCTATAGCATAAGAAGAAAATTAGGACTTTTTCGTCATCTTTATTATTATGTTTTTTAAAAAATACGAAAACTTACAAGTTCATTTTCAAAATATCATGACAACTATACGTTTTCGGGAAAAAACGACATGGAGCTTTTTTGTAGAAAATTAAATTTCCTACAAAACGATTTTGTGATTTTTTTTGACATCTGCATATTTTATGAGATATTTGAAAAAATCTACGAATTTTTCAAAAAATCAACTTCGACGATTTTGCGGCACGTGTTCTTTTGATTTAAAAAAAAAATAGTGCCGTTGTGGTCTTTTGACCACAAAGAATTTTTCTAGGGGGCGTCTCGGAAAATTTAGTTTTTAACGACCAGTAATATATATATATATATATATATATATATATATATATATATATATATATATATATATATATATATATATATATATATATATATATATATATATATATATATATATATATATATATATATATATATATATATATATATATATATATATATATATATATATATATATATAACAGCAGCAGCTAATAGAAATATGCGCACACTACACAAATGCGTGAGAAAGGTCACCAACAAATATACAAACACTCCACCAATAAAGGATGAATCTGGTCAAACCCTCACAACACATGAACAACAGCTAAATAGATGGAAAGAATACTTCGAAGACAACTGCCACCAACATGAAGATAATTTGCAGTCTCTGGATGACAACTATAACGAAACTATCAGCACCCATCCACCAACGGAACGGGAAGTTAGAGATGCCATACAGAAACTCAAGAATAACAAATCTGCTGGTACAGATAATATATCAGCAGAATTACTCAAAGCAGATGTAAACACAACAGCAGAAGCTCTAACACCACTATTAGCTGATGTATGGAACGAAGGTAAAATACCGACCAAATGGAAAGAAGGTTTAACCATAACAATCCCAAAGAAAGGTGATCTAAGAGAATGCAAAAATTGGAGAGGTATATCTCTGCTCAACACAATAATGAAAATACTAGCGATGATCATTCTCGAAAGAATATCTCCATCAATTAACATGAAACTAAGAAATGAACAAGCTGGCTTTAGACCAGGAAGAAGCTGTACCGATCATATCAACACAATCCGTATCATCATAGAGCAATCAAACGAATGGAATTCACCATTGTATCTCCTCTTCGTGGATTTCGAACGCGCCTTCGACTCAATTATCAGAAGCGCGATATGGAAGACACTTTGTGAAATGGGCGTCCCGAAAAAAATAGTTGATCTAATCAAAGAAATGTATCGGGATGCTGGAAAAAGAATACAATACAAAGGACAGCAAAGTGATAAATACTACAACCACCGAGGAGTGAAACAAGGCTGTGTACTATCCCCGCTACTATTCCTAATAGTACTTGATAGTATCATGAGAAAGCTCGATGATGCAAGTCCAAATGGAATCCAATGGAACACAACAAACCGGCTCAATGATCTAGACTACGCAGATGACATCTGTCTACTTACACACACACATACGGACATGCAGCAGAAAATACTGAAGCTATCAGCCCTTGCACATGAAGTCGGTCTCAACATTAATATCAGGAAAACAAAGTCTATGAGATTGAACATCAAAACGATAACACCAATTACCATCAACAATACACAAGTGGATGAAGTCGACAAATTTGTGTACCTTGGTTGTACTGTAGCAAAAACAGGCGGGACTGAAGAAGATATCAGTCAGCGTATTAACAAAGCCAGAAATACGTTCAATATGCTTCACAAGATCTGGAACGCATCCGTCCTGTCAGCGATAGCATTTCCTTGTATTCCTGTGTGGCTAGCTGCCCACACAAGTGTTACTTTATTATTGCAGGAGTTTTTAGTAGATTTTGGTAGCATTCCCATACCAGCTTTGATTCAAAGCGCGTAGATTTAGGGCCAAGAGTGCCGCTTAGCTGTCAGAGATAATATATATTTCAATATTTTGGTATTTTCTTTCAGCACATAGCAAAACGCAACTGTTAGTGGCAAAAATTTCGGCTTGAAATATGATTGTTTGCTTTGTTCTAGGACCAAACACTCCTGCTCCCGTGCCCATATTGGTTCGAGAACCATCTGTATACCAGATGCTGGCGTTATGTGGCAGTGACCGGATGTAGTTTTTAATACGATCTCTGGCCAATATCTTGACATCAAAGTGCCTGTCTAAATCTATTGTTTTTGGCATACAATCCGAAATATGGTATGTATGCAGTTCATCTTGTAATTCAGAAAGGATTTTAAGGTGTCCGGTTAGATTACCCGGCTTAAACCCTTCTGTGAGCTGCAGTCTATGTACGCTCAACACCGCTACAGATTTTACATGTAGGTGCAATGGAGAAGGCTTCTGAAGAATTTCCATTGCTGACGTTGGCGTGGTTTTGAAAGCACATGTGGCACTAAGACACACAAGCCTTTGTATTTTTGTAAACATTTTTTGAGCAGTTATTTGGCGCGTTTTAGGCCACCAAACTAAAGCTGCATATGTTAGAATTAGTTTAATAAGACTTTGGTGCAACCAAAGTATCATGTTTGGGCTAAGACCCCATGTTTTCCCAAACAGGTTTCTGCATGTGAAGAAAACTTTGTTTGCTATATCGGAGATATATTTCAGGTGTGAGTTCCAGGTTAGTTGGCTATCCAGGATCACACCCAAATATCTAACCTCTTTTGATGTTTGTATTGGATCGCCGTTTAGAACAGGAGAAATGAAATTAAAGTTTCTCCTGTTTGTGAAAACGACAATGCTTGTTTTTCGTGGGTTGATCGACAGTCCCAATCTGTTGAACCACTTTGATACAATATTAAGAGCTGTCTGGGTTCGACCAGCGACAATGGAGTCATGTTTCCCTCTAACCATGACTGCCAAGTCGTCGGCATAGCCTGCAGTGTTGAAGCCGGAATCATTTAGCTTAGTGAGGAGATCATCAGCCACCATTAGCCAAAGCAGCGGAGAGCCCCCTTGCGGGCATGCTCTAGATGCAGTAACAGTCACTGAATAATCAGCCTAGTGTAGCCGTTATCTTCTGACTCTGTAGCATCTTGATAATCCACGCAATGATAAGTGGGTTTATATTTTTCTTTGTGGCAATTTCAATGACAGCATTGAAGTGGACATTGTCAAAGACTTCTTGTATGTCCATAAATGTACAAACAAGTGCCTCCTTATAGTTTAGGGTGCTCTCAATTTCTTTCACCATTTTCTGCAACGCCGTTTCAGTAGATTTCTCAGTCTAGAGTTGAGAGGGTTTTGTTTGAGACATACATGACGGATGTGATAATCCAACATCTTTTCCATTGTTTTTAATAGACTTATGGGTCTGTATGATTTGGCTTCATTAGGTTTTTTTCCTGGCTTAGGTATAAAAACAACTTTGGTTTCTCGCCATATCTGAGGAATGTAAGCAAGGCGAGAGCTTGCTTTGAACAAACGCATGAGATATGGAAGAATGATTGTTACACCCTTTTGCAGAAATGCCGGAAAAAATTCCACCACCTCCTGGAGATTTATACGGACCGAAGGATTCTATAGCCCATCTCGCTTTGTTGGGGGTGAAAATTGTGTTGGCTAAATGATCTGCAGTACTTTTAGTTGCAGGATCTAGAAGATGTACGTCTTCATTGGCATTATCTTCCGTGCTCCATTCTATTGAGCCCGGAAAGTGGGTTTGAAGTAAAGTATCTAGTGTCTCAATACAGCTGGTAGTATACGTACCACTTGTTTTGCAGATTGAGCCTAGAGGGTTTGTGTGATCAGACGACATCAATTTTTGGAGTCGAGCTGCAGCAGGCAGATTATCTATCGTATTGCAGAGCTCTTTCCAGCTATTTCTTTTTGATTGTCTGAGTTCTTTATTATAGTTGGTTAGAGCTACTCGGTACTCTGTCCAATTATTTGTTGTTTTTGCTCTGTTAGAGAGCTTGCGAACTTTATTCCTTTTTCTCTCCAAGTTACCATTCCACCAAGGTGCATCTCTGCATCTTTTGGATTGAGTTATTGGAGTATTAAGGTTGTATGCTTCAGTGATAATTTCTTGTAAATTATTTGCTGCAGAGTCAAGCTCAAATGTAGAGTTGATACTGCCGCAACTATTTACATTATCATGAAGATATGTTGTGTAAAGTTCCGAGTTGGTTTTTTTGGGTTTCTAAAGTACTGGATGCTCTTTGGGTAGTGTTCTATGTTGAAACATATGTAAGCATGATCAGACATAGAAGCTTCCTTCGAAACATGCCAGTTCTTAATATGGTTAGTAGCGTTTATGTTAGTTAAAGTAAGGTCAAGGACATCGCCTCTGATTGCGTTTCTAAAGGTAGGCTCTAGGGTTTCTCAAACGGGATCCCGTTTTCCCCGGGATCCCGGGGGTAAATTTTCATCCCGTTTTCCCGGGATTTCACCCCGGGATCCCGGGTATCCCGCTAATTTTTATTAACATTTTTTTGTACTTTTTTCAAAGATATTAAAAGTTTTCTCACTCGAAAATCGAGTAGTTTTTAATTCTTTTCCCTCTGTAGTAATAAATTTCGTTCAAAATTAGGAAAATATTTTTTTTGACACATATGGTATCATGGTTTTTTTGTATAGTTTTTTTGACACATATAAACACAACAAATTAAAACCAATCAAACTTGAAATAGGTAGATTTTTCTGAGAAATCTACCTAAAACTTGCGCTTCATTTCTCTTAATTTATGTTTAATGGTTCTCTTGGACGGTTCAATGGATGGTTCAATGGACGTTTTGTCACGAAAAGTCGGACAAAATTGAGTGATAGCACCTAGTTTTATGAAAAATTGTTTAAAAATTAGTATTATGAATTTATTTTTGTTTTGTTTTTATGTATTCTAGTTTATTTAATTTTTGAAGTTTTTCTAATTAAAAATAATGGAAATATAAAAATCAATAGCGCATTTTTTGTGCTGTTCTAATTTTACACATTTTTCTACCACCCAATTAGAAAAATCTAGCTTTTTGCGTTTCCCGGGATTTCCCGGGATCCCGGGAATCGGATATATTTTGTCCCGGCTTCCCGGGATTTGAATTTCTACGGGAAATGAGAAACCCTAGTAGGCTCACTTGCGTTTCTAAAGGTAGACTCAAAATTGAAGCAGACGCTCGCCTTTTGTGTTAATGTTGCTACTTCCCCACACGGTGTGATGAGCGTTAGCATCACACGCTATTATGAGGTTAAAATGGTTATTGTTGCAATACTTGATGAGTTTCTCTACCACTTCTGGTGGTGTCTCGTGCTCATCCCCCGGGAAGTATGCAGAAGCTAAAATGAATTTACGAAATCCACCTTGAGGAAGATGAATTTCTATCTGGACCGTTGTAAGATCTCTACAGATAAATTCATTCAATGGAAATATTTTCAGATGTTTGTTGAAGAGAATCGCGATTCGCGGTCTTTCCACTTCTGAGAAATAAATCAATTTTGTATTTTTGTTTGACGATAGACCTTTTATTCTTTTACTGTCTGCCCACGGCTCTTGTATAAACACAAGATCGTGAGCATCCTGTTCAATTAACCGGTTCAAGTTAACTGAGGCCATTTCTGATCTGTACAGATTAATCTGAACGCAACTTAATTTAGGTACTAGAGATTTTTGTCTATATCGTACAGGTCTTCTGTTTGACTTAGAGTAAGCTGGTGAATCAGACATTACCATAGAGTCAGACATGGTGTGTGTACTATCCGAATTAGAATAAGCTAATAAATCAGGCATGATCCTAGAGTCAGACATGGCATGTGTGCTGTCTGGTTTAGAATAAGCTAATAAATCAGGCATGATCCTAGAGTAGGACATGGTACACAGTTTTGTTGTTAGTTTATGTGATGCGTTTGGAGAAGCATCACTCTCATCTAAAACTTTATAATTTTACATACAATATTTATGGAGAAAGTAGGGAAGTACATTGGTCAACCACAACAGAGCCCTGTACTGTGGTAAGGCTATTGAAACTGGAGGACGCCCGGTATCCAGAGCTCCGTATTAATAATCAAGCACCTCCTTGACCATGCTAAGCTTTCGGCGTACGTGTCTCACCTTAGCTTTGAGTTTTGGACTTGATCTTGGCTTCGATTCTCTCCGAGGACCTAACGGCATGGGTGACCCTACCGTTGTAGCTCCTAAGATCACTGAATCTACTGAGCCCCATCACTGCGTCAAAGTGACAAGTCCATTAGATGGGGTATATATATATATTAGACTGGTCGTTAAAAACTAAATTTTCCGATTTAGCCCCCTAGCAAAATTCTTTGTGGTAAAAAAACCACAACGGCATAATTTTTTTTTTTAAATCAAAACACGTGCCGCAAAATCACCGAAGCTGATTTTTTGATAAAATCGTTAATATCTCACAAAATATGCAGATGTCAAAAAAAATCACATAATCGTTTTTGTAGGAAATTTAATTTTCTACAAAAAAGGTCCAAACCATTTTTTTCCTAAAACCTATATTTCTGATGATATTTTGAAATAAAACTTGAAATTCTTCGAAACTCGTAAAACCAAATGATGAAAATTTCGGCGAAAAAGTACCAATTTTGATTTTTTTTTGTCACCATTATTTTTTTATACATTTCATTCTCGAATCAATATCTTTAATAAAAAAACTTTTACAGCTAAAACCGCAAAATACAAAAATATGACTTTTCAAGTGCTTTATTTTGTGTGAACCGGAAGTGGCGCGTGCAAAAATTAAATCATTGTGGATTTTGATTTTTTGAGCCCTAAAGAACATTTCCACAAAGTTTGAGTAAAATCTAAAACATTGCAGCAACAATTTTTCTTTTTTTCGATGATTTCATATGGAATGACTCTTAAGCCAAAGTTCAACTTCAAGTCGGCACGGGTGAACTTTATTTGATTGACCTAAAATTTCTTGCAGTTTATTTTTACATGTATACACACCGATTTAGGGGGTGAGACCAAAAATATTTCGAAATTGAAAATTAAAGCACACCCTAAATATATATATATATATATATATATATATATATATATATATATATATATATATATATATATATATATATATATATATATATATATATATATATATATATATATATATATATATATATATATATATACATATATATATATATATATATGTATATATATATATATATATATATATATATATATATATATATATATATATATATATATATATATTTATATATATATATATATATATATATATATATATATATATATATATATATATATATATATATATATATATATATATATATATATATATATATATATATATATATATATATATATATATATATATATATATATATATATATATATATATATATATATATATATATATATACATATATATATATATATATATATATATATATATATATATATATA
>OY856187.1:262076245-262163194 GCA_963693315.1 Diogma glabrata | reverse complement strand
TAGGGCATGCGTAGGTTAGTACTGGTTTGATAAATGTTTGGTAACATATTACTTTAACTTTTGAGCATAAGGTTTTTGAAAAGAATAGTTTTTTTAACAATCCTAGTAATTTGTTAGCTTTCGCCAATTGCATTTTGAGATGTTCGTTAAAATATAGATATTGGTCAATATACACGCCTAAATATTTGATTGTTGTTTTTGTTTGTATCATTTCATTATTAATATTAACCTTAAAGTTTTTCCAATTACATTTCAGGTCTCTTCTTGCCATTTTAAGTGGTGGGCGGAATAAGATGCATTCACATTTACTTGTATTTATATTAAGTAGCCATAGGCTTGCGTATTTCGATAGCTCGTTCAACATATGTTGCAACTTATTTTGTATGCTTTGCACTCGTGTACCGTCTGTATATATTATAATGTCGTCGGCATAAGCTATAATATTTTTATTCTTCTGGATGTTAAACCCGAATGACTTTAATAAATCGCTAGTGTATATATTGAACAGAATAGGTGATAAGACCGTACCCTGTTGTAATCCATTATGTATGTGAAAAATCCGATTTGAACGTAGCAAATTTTCCTGATTACTGTTTTTTTTATCGTTATCATACCGGCTTATATTAGTATTATCATTATTGTTATATGTAAATGTATGGAATTTGCGATCTCTTATTGTGTTATATGTCATCAATATTAAATGTTTTGGCATTTTATATCTTATCATTTTGTAAATTAAACCTTTCTGCCAAGTTGTGTCAAACGCATTTCTGAGGTCCACCGTGCAAGTTCCTATATATTTGTTGTTGTTTCTAGACCAGAAAAGGTTGGATGTGAACGTATTTATTGCATGGACTGTAGAATGTTTTGGTTTAAAGCCAAATTGATGGATTGGTATAATATTATTTTTTAGGATTATCTTTTCCATACTCTTTTTGATGATTATTTCAAAAATTTTTGATATATTAGGTAAAAGCGAGATGGGACGATAATTTAAAGGGCTTTCCTTAGGTTTACCAGTTTTATGTATTGGAAGGGTTATGGAATGTTTCCAGCAATTTGGGAAGTGGGAATTGTTGAGGAGGTTATTGAAAATTATTGTATATATCTTTATTACGCTATCTGGAATGTGTTTGAGCACAATGTTTGGTATGCCATCTATACCTGATGATTTTTTATTATTTAGGTTATGGAATATTGCCTTCAATTCATATTGCGTTACAAAATAATCTTTTAAGTAATCCATTTGATCATTATACGTAAGGAAGTCCATACTATTATATTTATTATTTTGATTATGATCATTAGTATTAGCTGATGTGCTCCTTTGTGTAGTAACCGATGTATGGTCACGTGTAGCATCAAAGTATAGGCCATTTATTTGTGTTTCGTCTTCGTTGTAGCCATTTGTATCATCATTGTTATCGTTAACATTATAGGGCGGTATTTTGTTATAACAATTGCTATGGTCCTCGTAGCTCTTACAATCTTCAATTTGATGTGATTTCAAATCGTTTGAGAATCTAACGATATTTTTAATGTTTCCATTGCTCTCCATCATTGAATTGTTGAATTTATTTATTGTGTCAGTGATTATTTTGAAATTTTCTTGTTTTTTGGCTTGTTGTGTTTGTGTATTAATATTTATGTCGGCAATCGTATTTAGTGTTGAGTTCTGTTGAGTAATATTTGGACTGTTTTCATTGTTAAGATTAATATTGGTATCCATAACTTTTTGATTGTATGTTTCTTGAATACAGTGGCCGATGATGTTTAGCTTATCGATATTATTTGTTATGTAGACATTATCATCAACGATTTCTAATTCGTTGTTGTTTAGAAGATTGTTCGGGAGGTTATTATGCATATTTTCAGAGATTAATAATTTTTGTGGTAAAGTGTTTTTATTATTTTTATAGGGTTTGAAGATTTTATTGATTAATGGAAACATGTTGTTATTGTTTGTTTTGATATTTTTTAGTTTTTTTGTCCAAAACTGATTAATTGACAGTTGAAATTTTTCTTTTATTATTATTTTTAAACATTTAATTATCGATTTTATTTGTACTATCTCATGCGATTGATTTGTTAAATCCTGACGTCTATGTAAGTTGAAGAGTTGCGATACTAATTTTTTTTTTGTATATAATAATTTTTCGATAAAAGGGTTGGAATAGCATTTTACAGCATTATCCACCGTTATTGAGTGGTATGGTTTATTTTTTGGTATAGTTTTTTTCATTTCCTTTACTATCAGGTCATTTAAATTATCGAGAATTTCTTCTATTTCACTGTTGGATAAATTATGTGTTGATAATGTTTTTTCGATGTATTCTATTGTAAATTTGTCATTTGTATTTTTATTTAATCGCTTTGAAAATAATTTCCAATTTGCTTTTTTGTAGTTTAAATTTAAGTTGTTGATATTAATATTAGTTTCAACATTACTAACGCTTATGTTTCCGTCAATGGTTACAGATGGATTAATATTTAATCGTTCGTTGTTGGCTTTTTCTTTTATATTACTCCAAAGCAGCAAGTCTAAAGAACATCAAGTGTACATAGTTCTGTTTATGACTGTGTTGTGTTGTAGATGACAAGTGTTGTAGATGACAACAATGTATTTAGAGGCAAATAACACCAAGACCGCTTAGTCAATGTGTCTTTAGGTTTTAACGTCTTTCTTTTAGTTTCTTAAAAAATGTGAACAATTTTACTCGTTTTTTAACGTTAAACTTACATTGTTTAATAATATATTTTGAAGTAAAGTTTATAAAAAAGCCTTTAACATTATTTTTTGAAAAACCTTTTATGTACAATTGTCTTGGACTTGGTGCTGTATGTTTCAAGGGACTTGGGAATACTAAGATCCATCATTGTGAGGTAAAGCACACCAAGTCCTTTTTAAAAAAAACCGTTACATAATATGACGTAATTTAATTAAGGATATCATGGAAATTAAAAAAAAATTACAAAGTAAAAAAAATTTTCGGGGTAAGGGAAGCAGTTAATAGAGATATAGCAGGGTTTGTGATTTTCAAACAGTTTTTTGGCTTTCCTGTAAAATTTTAAAAATGTAACTTGGTGTATATATATATATATATATATATATATATATATATATATATATATATACAGAGCCGGGACGAGACTTAATTACGCCCTAGGCAAGAATAACATTTGACGTCCCTACCCACCTCTCCCCTATACAAAGTTGATTTGGTGAATCAAAAGGAACATCCTAATTCTGAAAAGAAAATTATAGATTCGGTGCGAGATTTGTAAAATTAGGTAACATATTTCATCTCATTTACTTGACATAATATTTTCCATTACATTAATTTTTTAATAAAAGGTGTCAAAAAATTTACAATATGTGTCACAACAACACATAGATACCTTTTAAAACTTAGGTTCTACAACTACATGCGTTCTGAGATGTTGATGAACGCCTTCTTTAAACTTTTGGGGATTTAACGAAACTATTAAGTCCGGCAAAACATTCCGTTTGTACGATGTATGGAAAAAGAAATCCCTCTGCATTCTGTCACTATGACAGTGAGTGATCTCAACAGTTTGACTGTTTGCACAAACCGATTGACGTGTAAAACAGGAAAAAGAATATGATTGAGGAACGATGGATCCGATTTCAAATATTAACATTTTTACTAGATACTTAATATGGACTTGGAAAAAAAAGGCTGAGACCTTTATCAAATTTTAAAACCAGTCGCAAATGCTTGGGAAGCAAATGAATGCAGTCTGAGTCAATAAGTAATTTGGAAACAGTTACGACATGTTTTGGATTTTTTTGGTCATTTTGGTAGCCTTAGCGAATAAGTACAAATTTGGAAACAGTTACAACATGATTTGGATTTATTTGGTGATCAGTGTTAGTAGGTAAGCTATGCGGGTTCCAGCACAGAATCGCGTGTTATTTCTTATGAAGATCTCAAATTGTCAATTTTGACCCCAGATGGGGGTCCAGCACAAAATCGTGTGTTATTTCTTATATGAAGGTCTCAAATTGTAAATTTTGACCCCAGATGATATCATGAGAAAATGTGTAAAAGAAAACAGAAGAGAAGTATCAAATTATCTATTTATTAATGTGAGACGTCATAAGAAAGTGTGTAAAAGAAAATTGGAGAGGAAGGGGGGGAAAGTAATTGTATGTATAATAAATAACTATCTACGTTGTGTTGTATAATTAAATAAAATTTCATTCCTTCAAGCGGCTTTTAGGCCCATTTAACTAGGACAATTCAACTAAAAACAATTCGACTAATACTCAATTCTACTAAGACAATTCAACTAACTACAATTTAACTAAAACTCAATTCGACTAGAGCAATTTAACTAAAGCAATTCAACGTTTGTAGAAGAATCTACTTGGGTAGCGGCAATTCAACGTTTACGGCAAACGTTGAATTGCCGCTACCCAAGTAGATTCTTCTACAAACGTTAAATTTATTTAATTATTTTAACCTATAATCATTGTAAAAAATATAATCAAATAAAATATTATAGGTTTATTAATTATAAAGAACATAAAAAGTAACACGTCAATATGAAAATAACAGAAAAGACATAAATTTTAATTTTACAAAATCAATTTTAATTGTAACTAATTTGTAAATTTGTTTCATATATTCGAAAGGATCCATTTTATCAAAATTAGCTACTAAACGAGATAAATATTCAGATGCGTTTTTATATTTTTTTCTTTGAGGCACCCCGGTTTCTTTTTGGCTTAAAAGTTGTTCCTTTTGGAACTCCATTTCACTCTGTTTTTTCTTAAGCCCTTCTAGTTGCCATATATCTGGATTACTAATTTTTATAATTTTGTTTAGTGCATTATTGAAGGCCACTGAAATATTGTTTGTTCTATGTCCTTTGGTTCGAGCTTCTTCGGAAAAATTCCACAATTCTCTTTCAAATCGTGCATCTTTATGTACCCCATCAGGTCGAAGAGTTCCAAAATAATTTGTTTCAAAATAACTTAAAAATTCTTTTGATCATTTAGTAAATCCGTTTTTATCAAGACGCCATAGTATTTTTCCTGATAATCAATTGGAACAAATGCAAGCGCCTTTAATGTTCTCACTTGTAGTGAAAATTCAACATCAGTATCATATTTTCTTTTGTATCCATAGAGTGCATAAATATCGATAAATAGATTTCTGTAGATGGAAATAGCAACAAACAATCTTCAAATTAAGGAACGTTTTTTTCAAAGCTTTGATCATAGACAACTCAAAGTCTATGTGAATTTTCTTTGGCTTTAATGTTGAAATCTCTTGTAATAATTGAAATATTTTTTCATAGCTTTCAGTCGATTTATTGACCAATAATACGTAGACCAATGCTAACGGAACACCTTCATATAACCCAGGAGTCACATATAATTGACCAAATAATTTTGGACAAGATTTAAATGTACCATATAATACAATGCAATGTATAAAATATTCTTCACAGCGTCCTAGAGTTTTAACATTTTCATTAGTAGCCATCAAAATTCAAAATTATGCGATTTGAAATGCCTGGATTTTCAAAACCTGTATCTTTAAGTACAAATATGTCACCTTTATCTGTATATTTATATTTTTCCGGTATAATTAAATCTTTTAAAACTAAAGGAATAGAAACATTATCAACAATTTCTTTTTGGCGTATTTTTCTGATAGAACGTTGCATGGAACGTTTGAGTGGCATGTAAAAACTGGCAGCACTAGAAACTGTTGAAACAGCATGTGATAATATTTCTTGAGTTGATCCAGCAATTGATATTTGGGATTGATCTCTCAAATTTTCCATTTTTTTATTAGCTTCTACTTTTGCAGCATTAGCTGCATGATTATGTTCAGATGGTTGTTTTAAAATCATTTTTTTATCAACGATAATCCGTGCACAGCACTTAGTTGTGTAATAATTAGAACATCTCCAATATGTTGTTGTATTTGAACCACCTTCATTATTTTTGTAAAAAATGGATCTATTTAACAATATTATATTTGCTTTGTTCTGTCTTTAAATTTTTGTATTCCATTTTCAAATTAATAAAATCTATAGGGGTAAGCGATAAGTTATTGTTATAAAATTTTATTTTTTTATTTAAAATGTTCAGAATAAATGTAATCGCAAATCAGAATAAATGCTAGTGTCAGTTAAATTTTTAACATAAGAAACATGATTTAAAAAATTGTTACAATTTTGAAGTAAAAATTTTAGTGGCAAAAAAGTAAAATTATTAAAAAAGTAAAAAAATACTAAAAATATATTGTAATTTAACAGTCAAATTGCTATCTGGTTGAATTGTTTTTAGTCAAATTGTAGTTAGTTGAATTGTTTCAGTAGAATTGATTTTTAGACGAATTGTTTTTAGTTGAGTTACTTTAGTTAAATGGGCCGGTAACGGTTCAAGCGTGAGGTTATATGAAAATGAAAACAAAAAAGACGAATCGAGGTATTATGCCCGATTTATAGTCGGTAACTTTAACTTAACGTAAAGTACAAATGTATGAAAATGCACTAGAGCATTTATAGTCGGTAACGTAAACTTAACGTTAACTTAACGTAAAGTTCATTTCATTCTATCTTAAAGATTTTGTTAAGGATTTTTTGACGTTTATTATAAATACTAAAGAAAACTTAAATTTAATTGAAAGTGTTCATAAAAATAAAATTTTTTATTCGCCTGCATATTAAAGTGTTACTTTATTACTGTGATTTGCGGCTTTAAAGTATCACTTTTCAACTATTTATTTTGTTGTCATAGCTACGTCCAAAAAAGTAAAAAGCATTTGTATTTGTTTAAATTCTATGAAAAATAAAAATTTTTATCAAAGCAACCCTTAAATTCAAAATTTCATTATCCAATTGAAATAGTTGTTATCATTTGTTGTCATAGCTACACAATAATTTGGAAAAAATAATAAATATTTTGTCAAAGGTTACTTGTTCCACATATTTTTATTTTAAAATTTATGAAAATTTATAATTTTAATTTAGAATAAACAAATTTTCTTAAAATATTTTGCTTGCGGCGAATAAAAAATAGTATATGATGCACGGACGTAAGCTATTTTGGACTTAATGTGGGTGCAAATCTCGGCTAGCGCCTCGATTTGCAAACTCCGTATCCGTCCAAAATCTTTAGCTTTACGTCCTAGCATCATAATGTACTATTATTCATTAAGAAATGTAGAGGATATAAAAAGAGCGACATTAAAGCCAAATTTCGGCATGAAATTAATATGAAAATGAATTTTTTTATTTTCAATTTTGAATTAAATGTTTATTTTGATTTCAGTATTTTAAATTTTGATTTTAAAATCACTTTATTGCTTTAAAGAATTGATATGATTTATAAAATTGATTACAAACCCAAAATTAATATCAAATCAAACGTCAAAGAATACGTAATTTCTTACCGACACTAAATCAAAATTTTGTATTGTCTTAAGTTACGGTTAAGTTAAAGTTAACGTTAAGTTAACGTTACCGACTATAAATCGGGCATTAGGAATTTGTATTCAAGCGTGACGTCAATTTCACATTTCATACAAATTCTGATTATTAGTAAGAATTTAAGATGTCATCAATTTGTTTTTATTTATTAAAGATAAATAAAAAAACTGAAAACACATATAATTTTTTAATTTTTGTTTTGTTTTTGATTCTAACAGTTTTCACATAAAAATGTGTAGCTGATTAATTTTTTTTAACTGATTAAAAACATGATGAAACAGGTTGAGGTGTGAAATGTACGACGTCTTTATAAAAGTAATTGATTTATTTTATTTAAGACGTCAAGCAATTAAAAAATTATACAAAAGACAAAAAAAGATCTTTTGCTAAAAAATTTTGTTATCTGTGTGAATTATAAATTATGTGAATGTTGATGTTATTTGTTGGTTGTGTGTACCCGTTCGGCAAAAAGCTATCATAATGAGCTCTTAAAGGTAACCGTTTTTAGATCTGACATCCATAATATTTATCACAAAGATAACATAAAGATATCAGAAAACCCTCTAATGCGCCACCTGCTGACATCTTTTAGATCTCTTCAAAAAGATATCAGATACATAACATTTTTCTGAGCTCCGAATGATAGCATATTAGAGATATATAAAAGATATTAGATTTCGGAGTTTAAATTTTAGGTTATTTTTAAATAATTGAAATCATTACTTAACATAATACTTAATTTTGTTTTTATTAAATTTAAAAATAAATTAATTCTTATACAATGAAATTACAAATAAAATAAAGTTTTAATATAACTGCAGTGGACTGCCGCTGTTTTTGATTACTACTTCTATGCTGGGATCGTCCGCAGTATTCCATTTTTGCAAGATTAGTATGATGAGTATATAGTGATGAGTAAATCTTTCGTATACATATTCCGGTTAAATTCTAGAAATTAAATAATAAATAAGGTTAAAGTAGTTTTTAACATTAAGAGTAAATAAAAAGTTTACGTTCTAGTTTATGTATTAGGTACTATTAATCATACTCACCCAATAATGATACTTACTCAATACAGATTCATCAATCAACATTCATCACCCGATGATGTGGTACAAGATTTGCGGCTTGCTCGTTTCATTTTGACATATTATGACAGCTGAAGACAACTGATTTGTATTTCAAAAATTGTGTTGTTTTTAGTATAATTAAATAATTATTATTATTGTAGTTAATTTTATTAAGTTTATTAAATTTTATTTAATTAATTTTATTCTAAAAATTTTAGAAATACTATTTTATAACAAAATTGGTAGTTGGTAAAATGTTGACAAGATGATATCATTTTTAGGTCATAGAAATGTTGACAGTAGTTATCATAAAGGTATCCTTTTGGTCAGTGGCGGATTACCATAGAGGCGGAAGAGGCGGTCGCCTCGGGCCCCACATACACAGGGGCCCCCTCGCTACAAATAGTATTGATATTTTATAGGTATTCAAATATCAGATGACTGCGTTCATTCAACCAAAGTTTTTAAACCTAAAGATTTTTTTTTTTTTTATCCCACATGTAAAAGTGTTAGGTTGTCAATTTGTATTACTTTTTTTCATGTATGTATTTATTTTAATAATTCTAATTTGATAGTTTTATAATTTTTTAATGTACAAATTCGTTTTCCAATTTGTATAGTAAAAAAACATTTTGTTTTGAAAAGTTCCACTGTTACGAATGAATATTAATACTAAAACTTTATTTGCAATGGGCTGTTATTATATTAATCGCAAAATTATTGATAAAAACTAAATCCAGATAAGTATTTTTTGGATATTTGAAGTATATTTGATTTTTATGTTTTCATCAATGATTTTGGATTTCTTTTAAGACCTACAATATTTTAGATTAATTTCATATTTAACTAAATAAATGAAAACTTTTTAACGTGTAGAATTGAAATCTATTATTGTATGCTTAAAATCCATGTATTTTTTATACAATACATGCTAAATTCATCATTTGGATTAACGTTTGAAAAGGGTTTCCATATAATATGATTGATATAGTATAGGTGTTTTAGCTTTAGTTGTATATTTCGTTTTATCAATGTTGATTGGAAAAAAGATTGTCTAAAAAATTTGTCTGAAAAATTTGAAAAAAAGATTGTCTGCAGCTGGACGTATTGATACTCAAATAGCTCGTAAAATTGAAGTACAACAAAAATACTGGCGGGAAGTTTTAAAAAGAGTTGCAGCTACAGTAAAGCTATTAGCTACTTTGGGTTTAGCATTTCGTGGTCATCGAGAAGGTATTGATTCGAACAGAAAAGGAAATTTTATGACATGCATTGAGTACCTATCCCAATTTGATGATTTACTTAAAAATCATTTGGAGAGGTACAGCCATCCAGGAAAAGGTAATGTAAGTTATTTATCACATACCACATGCGATGAATTAATAAATTTAATGGGAACTGAAGTAAAAGAGCACCTAATTCAAGAAATTTAGGACTCTTTATATTATTCAATTATTGTTGATTCTACGCCAGACGTGAACCACACTGACCAACTAAGTTTTATATTAAGGTACATTGATAAAGTTGGCGATGCGAGAGAACGATTTTTGGGTTTTACAAATTGAAAATCACAATTCAGAATATCTAGCACAACTTATTTTGAAAACTTTAAACAATTTGTCTTTGGATATTAAAAATTGTCGCGGTCAAACATATATGGCCGGAAAATATAATGGTTTACAAGCCAGAATTAAAACTCTAAGTGAGACCGCCATTTTTATTCCTTGTACAAGTCATACGCTTACTTTAATTGGAAATTATGCTGCAGATGCCTATTCCACTGCGGTGTATTATTTTAACTTTATCCAAAATATATATGTATTCTTTTCTTCATCTACTCACAGATGGAAGTTGCTTATTGATAATTTTTCCGATCCTAATTCCAAACATATTAAAAAATTAAGTGACACAAGTGACAAGATGGCCTGCAAGAGCTGACGCAGTATCCGCCTTGCGGTTTAATTACAAAAATATTAAAAGCGTTCTTATCCAGCGAAAATTAAGACGAAAAACAGATTACTAAAGTTGAGGTTAAAAAATTAGCTAGCTCTTTCGGTGAATATGAATTGCCTTATTAACCGTTCTATGGGATATATTATTGCAAAGAATCAATAGTACTAGAAAATCATTTCAAAATATTCAAACGAACTTATTACAAGGAGTAAAACTGTTTAATTCTTTATCACAATTTATAAGGGATGTTCGGAATGATTTTGAGAGCATAGAAAAGCAAGCAAACTTATTAACAGACAATATTAGCTACAAAGAAGGGCGAAAAAGAAAACGCAAAATTATGTATGATGAATCATCTGCAAATGATACACAGCTAGTAGGACGAGAATTGTTTATTATAAGTACTCACAATATCATCTGTGATAGACTTGCCACTGAAATGTCTACCAGAACGTCCATATATGAAACTGTTTTAAATAATTTTAAATTATTTTTTGATCAAAATATATCCAGTGATGAAGTATGACAAGTGTATTTTAGAATTGTCAAATACATATGCGAGGGATATAGAAGTACAATATTTTAAAGACGAAGTACATCATTTTTTAAAATATATAAAAGAAGAGAACATCACTTGTCCATTTAAGATGTACAAGGTAATTATTGATGGCCTGCAATCTACATTTCCCAATGTGGAAACTATTTTAAAAATATTTCTTACATTGCCGATATGCAACGCAAGTGGTGAAGGATCTTTCTCCGTTCTGAAGCGGATAAAAAATTATTTAAGAAATAGTCTTATTCAAACTCATTTGCAAAATTTTTGGTAAAATCTTAAATTTGGTCCCAAAATTTTGTTCCGCCTCAGGCCCCTTAAAGGCATAATCCGCCACTGCTTTTGGTCTCCATAAACTGATCTCCTCAAAAGGCTGTCAAAAAATAACAAATTTTCTGAGTTCTAAAAGACATATTTTTTAGATAGCATTAAGATATCTTTCCGATATTCATGCCGAGCGGGTATGTATTTCTGAGTAAATCTAAAATAAAATTACTGTAATTAAATGGTTTTGATAATTGTTTCTGTAGTTTTCATTGGTATGTGGGTGATTCTGTTCTAGCTGTTACTTTTTTATTAAAAATTATTCGATTTATATTTGAATTTTTTGTTAATTTTCCATGCATATTATTAATCTATTTTATTGTAAAAACCAAAGTTCGAGAGGATTTTGCTACAACTTTAGGCAATTTTTTTCATACAATTTTGTTAATAATTTAGTATATTTATGCTATTTTTTACATGGTACTGACAGCCACGGTACTGACATTTTAAATTTAATTAGCAACTGTAATTATTTGGGTTATGAATTTGATAATATCCAATTACCATATTATTTAAGTTAGTAGTAAGGACAAAAATCTATTACTTATGATAAAAAAAATCAATAATTAATTAAGTTTACCAATAGCACGGTACTGACAAGAAAATTTATGACATACCTTTTTGAAAATTGATTTTTAAAATGACACAAACTTGTTGCACTATTCCATCAGCATTATGTTTGTAAACATTATACTCAGGTGACTTTCAATATGGCTAACTATTTGTTTCAATAATCTCGAGTTAGATGGCGCACGCGTCATACAAATTCAAAAATTCGCTTAAATCTATGGACAAAGGTTATTAAGCCAGAATTCAATGTTGAATCAATATATTGAAAAAACATTTGACAATTTTTTTAAGTTTGATTACAGACATTAAGATTGGTTCGAATAATTTATTGTGAAAAAGAAAATAATAAATTTATAGGTGAATTCTAGAAATGGACATAACACGGTACTGACATTTAAGTGATATACTGTTAGTTTTCGCTGGACTGGGAATTATATTACACAGAAAAAGTGATGAAATATGTTGGTGAGGATCGTATTAATAGAAAAATTTTATGAATACAATATTTGGTATGACCAGTGAGAGTAAACAGTACAGGACATAAATAATCACTGTTATGTCGTTTTCGATTGAAGAACAAGTTAATAACGAGTTCTTAACGAGTTCGAACATACAAACATTCAGTGTTATTGTATGAGTAAATTGAAGCTACAAAAAACATCAAAAATGTAAATTTTAGTTCGTGAAAAAGGTGCAGTTTAAAGTTTAATAATCAAAACTATCTGTTCAGTACAAAAAGACGTGATATCCTGTGTCAAGTAGAAACGAGTGTAAAACAAAACATTTCCAAATAATTAGGTGTTCTACATGTTTGAAATACTAACTTTGTCACTCGGATTAGAGATTAGGATTAGAAACAACTTCAACTAACTAGGTATTAAAACAAAAGTTTCTAGTAAAAATAAAAGTACAAAATAATATTTATTTATTTATTTATATTCGAATGCAAATGTGGAATGCGATATTTATACGACGACTGAATCGAGAGAAGTGCGGAACCATCACGAAACCTCAGGACTAACAGATTAAAACTTTAATGAAATTCTGTTCAAATAACATATTCTCAATCTACAAATTAGGGTCTGCAATATAAAATACTAACTAATAAATTAGCTTGCATTTCTTTTATAGAATTTTCATTTTGTATATAATATTTCACATTAAATAAAAGTCCTAACTGTCACTGAGGTTTTGTGATGGTTCTGCACTTCTCTCGATTCAGTCGTCGCATAAATATCGCATTCCACATTTGCATTCGAATATAAATAAATAAATAAATATTATTTTGTACTTTTATTTTTACTAGAAACTTTTGTTTTAATACCTAGTTAGTTGAAGTTGTTTCTAATCCTAATCTCTAATCCGAGTGACAAAGTTAGTATTTCAAACATGTAGAACACCTAATTATTTGGAAATGTTTTGTTTTACACTCGTTTCTACTTGACACAGGATATCACGTCTTTTTGTACTGAACAGATAGTTTTGATTATTAAACTTTAAACTGCACCTTTTTCACGAACTAAAATTTACATTTTTGATGTTTTTTGTAGCTATTATATATTGCGATTCTTATGAATCGCGATATATAAATATATATATAATATGTATAGCTAATCGCGCTATATAAATATATATATTATATGTATAGCTATGTATAAGTATATGGAAACAATCAATTTTTGTGTTTAGATTCATTTCAGTTATCATAATATTTGTTCTCTTCACAATTCAATTTATAGCCGATGGAAGTATAAGACGATGATGAAGCAAAACTTACCCTCCACGGATTACAACAGCATTACGTTAAGTTGAAGGAAATTGAGAAAAAGAAAAAATTGTTTGAACTTCTAGACGCACAGTTGTTACTGAACAAAATTTCCTCGCTATTGACATTCATAGAGGAATGGTGCAAGGGGAACGATTATCAAGATATCAACAGTTTAAAGATTTTCAAAAAGTAAGCTACATCTATTAAGTTATAAAAACTAATATAATAATATATTTTTGTTTTTTTCAGCGTATTTTGGTTGCAACAAATTTATTTGGACGAGGAATGGATATTGAACGAGCAAATATTGTATTCAATTATGATATGCCAGAAGATTCCGATACTTACCTACACAGGATTGCAAGAGCTGGGTCGTTTTGGTGCCAAAGGTCTTGCAATTATCTATATATCAGATGAAATTGATGCTAAAATTTTAAACGAAGTTCAAGATAGATTTGATGTTAACATTACTAAATTACCAGATGAAATTGACCTATCTTCATACAGTAAGCTTCCCTTAAACAACTTATCAATTTATTGTATGTATTTTATATATATTTCACGAATATAAATAAAAGAATTTAGTTTTAATGAGGAATATGTTATTTATTGTGATTTTAAGTACTAACTTTTAATAAAATGATACATATTTTTCCTAGAAAGGATTAAATTATAATGTTTTTATTTTTGATTTTAAAAAAAAGTGTCTTAGCTATTTACATTTTAAACTTACAATAGATGGCTTCAAGACAAAGTCAGTTGGAGGAAATCGCTTTGATCTTAATATATTCTTACTTATTATATATATGAAATTTCATTTTTCAATAATCGTTTTCGAAATTTTATATGTTTTAATTAATTTTGTATACGGTTTATTGTACAAAATCTATTTCAAATTAAAATTTAAATGTGATTTTATGTTACAAAACTCGTCATAAGTTCATATATGTTAAACAACATTAGATCAAATCATTTTTTTGAGGTTATGTCTACTAGGTTCAGCGTAAATAAAGCAAAGTGGTAATCGCTATTTTTTTTCACGAACAGCGATCTACCGCATCGCTTTGATTGGTTATTTTATTAATTCTTTTATTTTGGTTTATTTGAAAAGCAATAAAAAAACAATTTATTTTGTAAAAAAAAATTATTTCATAATATGTATTTGAAAAGCAATAAAAAAACAATTTATTTTGTAAAAAAAAATTATTTCATAATATGTATTGTTAAATAACTAAAAATAAAATAAAATTATTAATATGATGCTGCGTTATAATTATAACATTTTGATTTTACGTTTGTAGTGTATACTTTTTGTCATAGTATGAGTAAAACTCAAAAATAACTGAAAATAAAACTAGTTCTTCAAAAGGGGAAAAAATGCACAACTAGTTCAGAGCTAGTTATTTTATTTTGCTTCAATCGAACATGATTTGGAGGGGAAATAATTTTTTTGTATGGAAAAAAAAGAACTAGTTATGAACTGGTTCTCAATCGAAAATGCTATTAGAATAGAATCACCCATGTAACAAAATTTAGTAAAGTAAAATTATTTTTGTAAAATAATTATCCCTTTGTGTTTCGTTCATTCATGCGTGACGTCATACGAAAGTGAATAATTTGTATTTATTTATTAAAGAAAAATAAAATATTTGTAAACTACAGTAAAATCTCGCAAAGCCGGAACTCGATTATGACGGAAACTCGACACGGAAACTCGACACGGAAACACGGAAAAAACGACTAAAAAATATCCCATTGAATTAAATTTCGTATATAATTACATATTTATTACGAAAACTCGCGAAATGCGGACGGAAAATGTTTGGTAGAACAAATTTTAACCAGAGTACTCGACAAAGACGGAATTATGACCAACTTCGTTTCAGTTTTTTTTGGAAAAGTATACTAACTTCATTTGTTATGAAATGAATTTGTATGTTTAAATGTCAAATTATTATTCAAAATCTTACGAATAGTTTGTTTAGTAAATGGATTAACAATTTATGTTTTTATGAAATACATAAAATATATTTACGAAATTGGTTTTTAAGTTTTTTAAAACACAAAGTAAAATTACTTTAATTAATTGGTTTTAGTGTTTTATTAGTCTGTAACAAAAAAATCTGTAAGAAAAACTAAACATGTTGGGATGTGATAGGTATGATGAAGTCTTTATAAAAGGTCTTTTATTCAGTTTTGGTTTATATCGGCATTCATGCAAATTAAAAAATTATACAATTAGGGAAAAAAATGCCTGTTGATCATTAAATCACATTTGCATCGCATTTTTCTAAAAGAGAATGAGATTTGAAACATGCTATTGTAAAAAAGTTGTGGATTAAGGTTCACGTTTTAATGAAATGTTGTGCTAGGTTATGGTTGTTTTTATTTATGATAAATGTAAATTAAAAGAAAAAAATTATTAGCATCAAGCAAAATATTTTAAATCTTGCGTTTTCGTAAAATCAGAAGAGTAATGTTTTGTATTTCATTCATTATTTTAATTATTTTTTAACTTTAGCTTTATTTACAATTATTTAAACATTACTAATTTTAATATGACATGTCTTTTATTTTGAATTTTAAGCCGAATGTGTAAGATTCAAAATCACATACATATTACAAATTGCCAATTGATACAAAGGAAAAATTAAAAAAATAAAAAATTAAAATTTAAAAATTGAAAAAAAAATTAAAAATTAAAAAAACAGTACTGCGATCAAAAAAACCGTTTGTACGTCTTCAACTAACTACTCCTTTCCCAGCTAGCACAGATTTCGATTTGTAACATAAATATGTTACAATTCGGTTGCAATTCAGTTTTTTGAAACAAATTTAGTCACATATGGATTATATTACAGTTTTGACTTAGCAGTTGGCAACAAATCATTCGGCTCCGTTACAATACTGTTTTAATTTTGTTATGGAAAAATACAATTGTTGTTAAAATGTTTCATAAAAGTTACACAAAAAGAAGTTATCTTTAAGTTAAATTTACGTTAATAAAACATTTCCTCTTCTAGGACATTTAAAAAATGTTATTTTATTGTAGTTGCCACAAATCCAGTAACGAGCTAGCAACGTTTTTTTTTTTTTTTTTATTAATTAGTTAGACATGTTTAGCACACTAAATATGAAATATTCATTATTTAGACTCTTTGAATATCCGAAGATACCATGTCAACTATAAAGGAAGGAGATGTGGAAAATGGAAGGAATGGGGATATAGGGATAACTATATTAATTTTTTTAAATGATGATGCACATTTTCTTTAAATGCCTGAGGGGAAAATTCATCAGGAAATACAGAGGAAGGCAATGAGTTCCACAATTTGGCCACTCTATTAAAATAGTCGTTTTGGAAGGACACAGTTCTTCGCGTTAATGTGACTTACATATTTCCCTCAATTTACTGTTACAAAGACGCTGTAGTGAGGTTTTTATTTAGTTGCAATCACAGAAAAAACAAGGTTCGAACATTGTAGTTGAAACAATTTAGTTAGTTACAATGACGCCGCAATGAAGTTGTTATACAGTTGCAGTAACAGAAGAAGAAAACGGATCGAGCACTATAATTTTAGAAAGACAATTAGTTACAAGAACACTGTATTGAGGTTTTTATTCACTTTCAAGAACTTTGGGAGCAACCTGTCTTGAAACTGTATGTTCGCCATATTTTTCTTTGTTCAATGTATTTCCTACAACATGCGGTTTTATTTGAGAAAATTCTAATACGATTTTCTATAGTTTTATTTATTTCTATAACAATTTACGATGCAATATGACACAAAGATTATTTATTTAGTATTTAGATATATATTTATGGGTTTTATGGTGATAATAAAAATTCGAGAATTTTCTAATTTTCCAATTATTTTCCAAATATTAATTTTTTGGTGGCGCGTAAATTTTCCAGAGGTAAAACACCCACACTCGTCGACAAAATGACATCCGTTATAAAGTTTTAGTCTGGAAAACACGAAATTTTTTCAAGTTCAAAGTACGTATTGAGTAATATCTGATTTTTAAAACATAAAAATTATTTCAATAAAAATCATGTAAGGGAATACTTATTAAAAACATTTTTAAAACATTAAAAAATGCAACTGAAATAAACCAAAATATATTCGTTGTGTCATCTTGTTGCGCGTAACTTCAGTTTGTTACAACACCACATTATTAACATAAGTATAACACATTTGACGCCTCACTGCGACCAAATTTGTTACAAAATATACCGTAAATTCTGCTTTTTTTGTCGCAATTGAGCTACAGTTGCGTTACATATCTAATCTTGCGACTCGTTTATTTGTTACATTAGCTCCATTGCTGCCAATTTGTGCTAGCTAGGTGGTGAACTGTACCTCCTCGTTACCTGGTTAGAGCAGTTCTGATGTGTGATGGAATTGGAGGAACAGTAAAAAGAAAAGCAGCTAGAGTGAGTCTTAAGAAAGAATACGACAAAGTTATATCAACACCTCTGGAGTTATATAACTGGGCAGCAGCTCCAGGCAATTTTCAATATAACATGCATTTTTTCTATGTAACGGAGGCAGGTTGCATTGCAAAACGAAATCAACTAGCTGATAGATACGTCAATTTAAAAAGAATTCCTGGAACACGAGGATATCACTCATTTTTTTTTTTTTTTTTTTAAGGCGTTCATGCTCCATGTAGGAGCGTTGCCAGGCTAATCAGCTTTGAATATTCACCACGGTCATTCGCAACAGCGACATAATTACCATGGCAGCCGATTTTTTTAAGGTCGTTTATTACGTCAGTCTCCCATTGTAGTCGTAGTCTTCCTCGCGGTCTACCACTCCCTGGGATACTAACGTACATTTTTCTAATCATTCCAGACTGTGAATCGGCTCGTAGAACATGCCCAAACCAAGCAATCCTATTAGAACGGATACAACCTATTATATCAGGACTAGACCAGGGCCAATCCTGTTAGAGGAAAAAAAATTCTTAGCAGTATACGAATGGTCGGAAAATGTAGCTAAGGGTCTAAGTAATTAAGGAAAAATCGACCGAACTGTGTAAAAGTCCCGGAAAGGGGTGGGGGGTCGTAGTATATACGTTTTTAGGGGTTTGTATTAGTTTTTCGCGATTTGCGACTAAATTATGCATCCCATCGAAAAAAGGGGAATATAAAAGTTGTAGATAATAAAAAAATCTAAATCTTTCTTACTGGATATTATTGACCATAACCACAAAATTATCGAGAAAAATGCAAAAAACTGTTTTTTTTGTTTTTAATTTATAACTATCGCAAAAGTTGTTCGCAAAATGTTCTTTTTTGTCATCAAACAGTCAAACATCAAACAGTCCAAAATTTTTTCAAAGCGAAATATTTAATTTTCGATGTTTTATGAAGAAAATTAAAAAAAAAGACCTAATTTTCAATCGAAAAATTTGGTTAGGAAATTTTCGATTTTTGAGCTTTACCAGTGCTCATTTTTTTTGTTGAAATTCCAACTTTAATATAGAATTAAAATATAATATTGTTTACGTACAAAAATTTCGTTAAAAAAGTGAAAAACCGAAAAAACTACTTTCAAATCATGAATTTCTTTTTCTTTGTTGTAAATAAACGTTTCCATTCATAAATAGCGTTAATTCACATACGATACTATGTTATACAAGTAATTTACATATACTTACACTAATCTTGGCTTTCAAAGTCCCGAAACCATCGTTTAAACTGTGGTGATTATTTTATTTAATCGTTTGCTTTATTTGAAAATCTTTTCTATAAATTCGTTTCAAACTTTTAGCAATAGATTCAAGTTTTGCTAGGAAAGGAAAAAAAAACAATTATAAGATCAATAATCATTAAAAATAACAAAATCATAATTGGCCAATAAACATTTACTTGATCTTGCAGAAATTTTTATGCAATATAAATGCAAACAAACAAACGATTACCGAAAATGGATTACAAATAAGAGCTTCTATTTACAAAAGTAAAATTATAAATACATCTCTACACGATTTAAGATTTGAACTCTACCAAGCGGCTTCTGTAAAATCATCATTTCATTTGGAAAAATTACCTTTAACTGAAGGAGCAGTTAAGCTACATTGTTACAGGGTGTATTTTCATCAATTACAGTCATCAATTTACAGCTACAGATTAGGGATGGAAACATCCCTTTTATGGTATCGTACCTATATTTACAGAACAAGAATTAATTCCCAAAAATTTATTGAAATTTATCTGCGACAGCTGCGAAAAAGGATGCAGTAATAACATATGTGGGTGTCGCAAGCATGGCTTAAAGTGAACAATTTTGTGCATAAATTGTCACGGTCCGGATCTGTGTTCTAATGCCGAAAAGTTCTTATACGAAAAATTTTGTAATCTCGAGGACATCGAAGACGAAGATGGTATCCACTGTCTAATAAATAATAATAATGAAAATAATGATACTGAACTGGAAAATCCAGAACAGCTCCAAGGAATTGAAGATGTAGAAAATGAACATGAAGAAATCGAAAGGTTGATCGATTCTGGCGATGAAGAATTCGATTCTGGCGATGAAGCCCGGGAAGGAAAAAAGATTTCAATGAAATTATTTTACTTTTAATTTTTGTATTTTGTCATCAAAACACTTTGACATGATAATTTGTAGATACTTACGAATCCCAAGAAATAATAAAAAAAAATTCTCAGTCACACACAGCCTTTGTGTTTTTTGAGTTTTTACCTATTTAATTGCAGTTTAAACGATGATTTCGGGACTTTGAAAGCCAAGATTAGTTAAGTATATGTAAATTACTTGTATAACACAGTATCGTATGTGAGTTACCGCTTTTTATGAATGGAAACGTTTATTTACAACAAAGAAAAAGAAATTCATGATTTGAAAGTAGTTTTTTCGGTTTTTCGCTTTTCTAACGAAATTTTTGTACGTAAACAATATTATATTTTAATTCTTTATTAAAGTTGAGATTTCAACAAAAAAAATGAGCACTGGTAAAGTTCGAAAATCGAAAATTTCCTAACCAAATTTTTCGATTGAAAATTAGGTCTTTTTTTTTAATTTTCTTCATAAAACATCGAAAATTAAATATTTCGCTTTGAAAAAATTTTGGACTGTTTGAAACACAAAAAAGAACATTTTCACCGATTTTCATGAAAATATAACAACTTTTGCGATAGTTATAAATTAAAAACAAAAAAAACAGTTTTTTGCATTTTTCTCGATAATTTTGTGGTTATGGTCAATAATATCCAGTAAGAAAGATTTAGATTTTTTTATTATCTACAACTTTTATATTCCACTTTTTTCGATGGGATGCATAGTTTAGTCGCAAATCGCGAAAGACTAATACAAACCCCTAAAAACGTATATACTACGACCCCCCACCCCTTTCCGGGACTTTTACACAGTTCGGTCGATTTTTCCTTAATTACTTAGACCCTTAGCTACATTTTCCGACCATTCGTATACTGTTAAGAATTTTTCGTTTATTTCGATATTTATAACGGTCCCTCAAGAAGGTCTCTGATCTCAAAGTTATACCGGGTTCTATACTCTCCATCGGCTGTCTTAAGTGGACCAAAAATGTAGCGTAGGATCTTACGCTCAAATACCGATAAATGCGATTCTTCATTTCGTCATTTATACCGGATATCACTCATACATTCCTATAAATGATGGATCAATCTTAGCTAGACGTTATTCTAACTCTACGGAATTTAGTAATGTAGAATTAAATAAATGATAAAAATGTGTAAAATATTTATTTTGAGTTAAATAAAATATGTGTAAAATATTTATTTTGAGTTAAAATTAAAAATTTATTATAAAAACATATAAGTTAATCCAAAAAAAAAACTGTTCATTTTTTAACTCCACTTTTTTTTATGATGAAAAATTTTAAGGAGTGTTGCAATAAAATGAATAAAAAAAAAAAAATTTTCCCCTCCTGAATTTTTTATAAAATGTTAGTAACATATGTACCTTTCACATATTAAAAAATAAAAATTTAAAAATTACGCATTTCTAGAAAATCGAATTTGAATTTTTTACCGTTATTTTTCTAAAAGAAAGTGTTCGAGGTCATATAATGTGAATTATTACTTTGATATTATTCTGTTCAATATCTACATTTTGAGCTATATAACATTAAAATCAGTTGAGTAGTTTTGACTGTAGAGCCATTTCAATACACCAGGGTCAAGCAATTTTTTGATTTTTCATCACCCTGTATCTTAAGACAGGGTACAAAAAAAAAACTAAAAACGCAGAAAATTTTTTATTATTGATGTCAATGAATTCCAATACCTAAATATACAAAATTAAAACCTCATTTCCAAAATTGCATGTGTTTTGCTGATTTCACGTGTTTTTCACCATATGATAGTTTTATTTTGAATTTTTATTTTTTTAAGAAGTTGAATCAGTAAGTTAATTTTTTAGTACTACTTTTATATACTTTTCGACACTAAAAAAATGAAAATGTATTTTTATTTGAATGTTGTTTTTCCTTAATTATTTGTGGTTTTCCTTACAAATTTTAAATTCCGGGATTTAAAATTTATGAAGCCCGTAGTCCGGGGATTCATAAAACGCCTTAAATCTAGCCTTAAGTTTAGTTCGAAACACAAACAGAGAAGTGTAGTTTTTCTGTAATGAACTAAAAGGTTTACAAGGTTTAAAGGAGAGAAACCTAAATATACCTTTGAATTGAAAAAATTCAAATTATTTACTTGAGTTTAATTACTCACAAAAATTTCTATTATATATATATATATATTTAAATAATAATCTATAACCAAAACAATCATAAAAAATAATGTAATTATTAATTTATAAAAAATAAATGTAATTGACAATTTTGTTTTACAAAACTTTTTTTTTTGATTTTTCGTACTTTTTCAGAGCACATGCATATTGTCTGTTCGTGATTAATGTTTTCTTTTGTGAAGTTTGTTAACTAAAAAAAAAAGAAAAAAAGTAAACAAAATTATTATTGTCATACACAAACGATTAGACTTTTCCTAATTTGAAAAAAAATTATAAATAGAATCAATTTTCATTATGGAAGTATCTTTTATTCACAATCTTATATGTTGTTACAACCATATTTCTGAATATTTAAAAGTTGCGAAACGAACTATGTCTTATAATAATCAATCATTTTTAATCCAAGAATGGAAAGTTAAAATTCGATTTAGCTTCCTACCCGTTTGGGAAGTACAAATGACGTAGTAATTAGAGTATGATAGTGTGATTATTCTTAAAATTTGATTTAGTCTGCTTTGAAATAAATAGAAATAGAATTTCTATTTAAGCCAACAAGATCAAAATTATTTGGTGTTCAAATTCGAATACAAATATCATATTTCAGTTTTTTTAAATTGTTTTTAAATTATTTTAATTAACTAGTTGTGAATAAAAAAGCATACAAACCTCGGTACAAAGTTTCCTATTCACCTAGCGCTATAAATTTCCTTGGCACTACGCGCCTTGGTTATCTATCTACGCCCTCGGCGACAATAAAAGACTTTCTACCTCGGTATGTAATATACTATTAATTAATAACATCGAATATCAATTTTCAAATTAAAATTAATAAATCTAAATTTAATGCAAAAACAACGTGGTTTTTAATTATTAACAAAGTGAATAAAAATTAGAAAAAAATTAGGAAATATTATATTACAAAATAACAATATTTTATTTTTTTAATTTTTACAATTCATCTCGAAGTAGAGTATAGCGGTTGTTTGATGGCGCTAACTTTCTAAATGTTGAATCTGGAGGGGCTGTTGAACGTTTAACTTCGTTTGATGAAACTGGATCATCTGGACCGTAATGAAATTCCCTAACAAAAATAACATACTTTACTATTATGCATTAAATAATAACTAATTCCTGAGTTACCTATGTAATTTACCGCTATGTAAATCTTTTAAAAATTCTAGTAATTTACCAGGAACATACATCTCTTTAACATCCGAAAATAAGTACATATGACGGAATGAATCAATTGCTATTAAGGGTAAATCGGTTTGCGCCTTACCGAGATGATGCAATGGATGAGCGAAACGTTTACCGTCAGCAGTGAGGAAATTGATGTTTTCTGTTGAAAAAAAAAATATTAAATTTGAAAGATATATAAAAGTGGATACTAGCAACTGGTTTTGGTCAAGAAATATAGTAACAATCTTTCATGTGGTAGTTCGTTTGTATAAGATAGTATTTTGGATAATGAAAAAAAAGTATGGTTTAAACAATACGAAATATTAGTTTTGCATTTGTATAAAATAGTATATTTTCCTACAAGAGATGAAAACATTGTTTTTTTTTTTGTGAGTAAACATTTGTTCACGAGACGCGCTAGCGTCGAGTGAGACATGTTTACGAACGAAAAACGTTTTTATCTCGCGTAGGAAATGCAATTTTTTCTATGATACTAATATATAATCGATATTTAATACAAATTATAAAGTTATAAATCGACAACAAAACATTCAAAATTCTTATTTTACTTTTTCATGGTTACGTTGTTTAAAATACTTTGTTAAATTATATGAAAAACCATAGCAACTATAATTTGTTATTTTTTTACACTAGTGAGTTTACTTTTCGCATAGAAAAAAGTAATTTCTGGTTTTATTTTTTGTGTTGTGAATCGGAGTTATGCGCGGTTGAATTTTTGAGGCTTTTTCACGTAGTTTTGGTAATGGTGTCAATGTTTTGTGAATAGGTGCCACAAATTTCATCCGACTTAAGTATATTTTTGCAAGTAAAAAGGAAAATAATTGAATAATTGAAATAAATAAGTTTAAAATTAATAACTTTTCTCTTTTCCGCTAGGCGGCACGTAAAACCTTGGTTTACTTCAAAGCTCATATCTCAAAAGACCCCCTTTTTTTTGTTTTTCACAAATTTTAAAGTAAACATATGCAGCTATGAAATTGAGAAATAAAAAGTCCGCAATTCAATATGGACTTTTTCTTACTTTTTTTTTAAAGTTTGGTATTTGAAAAATTCACATGTGTTTTTTATTAAGTTAATAATCCTTAATGCCCTGTTCAAGTTAAGGTTATTTTAAGCCCTTAAGTCCTTAACTTACATTGAATGCAGCCATGTGTCGGCAAAGTAGAGCGAAAGACATTAAATTTCTAATGACATTAAAAAAAGACCATAAGACCTTAATTGTCATTTTAATGTTTTTACTTGTATAGCAAATTCATATTTGTTTTAGTTTAAATTTATTTTTGGAGTTTTATTAAATAATTTAATGAGCAATGAGTAACTTTGCAGTTCTTGAAACGCAATTATCTATCTTGTTAGACATTCTTCATCAAATTTCATTAGAAAAATTACAGTTGTTTTTGGGAGAAAATATTCTGTATTTTTTTAATAATTTGGTTTAATATTTTAGCCATTTTTCTTTTTATTTGCCCATTAGAGTTAAACAATTTGAACAATTAATTAAAGTTAAACCAAATTTTTTATTTTTCTAACAATCATTTAATTTTATTATCTTATGAAGGAACATCATGAATCTTATGAAGGAAAATGACATGTCAAAATATAATAAGCTTAAAAAACTACTTTATCGATAAATTTAAATACCGTAAATTGTCCGAAGCCTAAATGTGGATCTAATAAATTAAACATTTCATATTTAAACACCTGCAATAAATTTAAACAATTTTCTGTGCATTAATGGTTAAAAACTTATTAAAAAAATTTAAGTTAAGTGGTAAAATAAAGGAATTTAAATTATTAAAATGGTCTGTAAAATGTTTATTCATTTTAAAAAATGTCTATTCAGCCCCATTTTACTAATCTCATTAGAGACTCATAATTTTAACATTTAAAATTTCTAATGACGCCCACAAACTTTTTTGGAACAAATTATGCTTGCATCCAATCAAAATATATTAAATTGTACCTACCTAATTTTACCTGATTCTACCTATGTCAAAACTATTTAAAGGGTATATATATATTGATGTGATTGCCTTATAGCAAGCATATTCAAAAATATTTAGAAGACATAACGTTTAGAAAAGATAATAATAGAAATGCCTTTCAAATTGTGCTGTAACTTGTACTGTCTCAAAAATCATAAGCGGACATCAAAAAATGTGAAAATGGTCACACCAGCTGTTATTCAAAAAGCTGCGACCCTAAATTTTACTTTGCGTGATGACCAGTTTATATGTGAAACATGTCGCACTTATATCTATAAAAATAAGGTAAATTTAATTATTTTATTAAAGTGAATAAAAATTTATATGCAACTAATATTTTCTACAGCAGCTTTCATATTCGGAAACTATCGATAATGAAATTATTTCTATAAATCAGGATGTTGAAAATGTTCCGTCGAACGAAAATATTCAAATACCTCCAGCATCTTTAGATCCATCACCAGTTTCGGTTGATACTATATCTCCACCAGTTCTTGAACTACTTAATGACACTTTAGAAGATATTAACAATGTTCTTGGAAGGTTAGCCGAATCTCCTATCAAACAAAAACATATTACAACAGGAAGTTATAAAAAAATTGCAAGTGTCACATCGGCAATAAGTCAAAGAATATTTCAAGTTAAAGTGTTATCACCAAACGAGGAATGTGAATATACATCATGGCTTATGAACCTTAAAAAAGAATTTAAAGATGCCAGCTCTAAATCAAAACAAGTGTTTTTGTTGACATCTCTACCACGTAAATTTTAGTCAAATCAACGTATCCAGGATGAATTTAATGCATCAAGACGACTGGTAGAATTCGCCATGGTTCTGTTGGAAACAGTAGGTCCTTACAGTTGGCCTCAAAGCAAACAAGTGCACAGTTTGTCACAAAAGATAGTAAAAAAAATTCAAACATACTTCTTATCAGAGGAAATTAGTAGAACAATGCCTGGCCTTAAAGATGTTGTTACTATTACAGAAGGATCAACAATAATTAAGACATCAAAGCGGTTGGTGTTATGGACCCTCACCGACATCTACGAAATGTTCTTGGAAGAAAACCCAGATGTCAAAATCAGCTTCTCAAAGTTCACTACGTTGCGACCGAAAGAATTTATTTTAGCCGGACCTACCGCAACACACAATGTCTGTATATGCATGATACATGAAAATGTACGTTTAATGTGTAAGCCGCTCTTAAATTTAGTAAAAAATGAAAAAGATCTGCTTAAGAAACTGAGTTGTTCAAATGATACAGTGGATTGTGCAACAAATATATGCAATGATTGTAAAAATACCGTGGAAGCTTACACAGAAACAATTTTGGAATCTCTTGAATTTTACGAAGAAATACATTATGAGAAATGGTTAATGCCAGATAGATATTCGTTAGAACGCATGGAAAAAATAAGGAAGAATTTGTAGAAGATTTAGTAGATACATCGGTAAATAAATTAAAAATTCATGATTTCATCGCAAGGCAGCAATCAAAGTTTCCTAAGGAAACGAAACTTAAACTACGTCACGGCGAATACGTATTTATTATGGATTTTTCAGAAAACTACTCAATGATAACGCAGAATGAGATACAAGCTGCACATTTCAATAAAGTTCAAGCCACAGTCCACCCAATCGTAGTTTACTACAAATCATGTAATGATAAACTAGAGGTCTTATCTTTTGTCATTATTTCTGATCATTTAATGCATAACACAGTTGCAGTTCATAAATACCAGAAAAGGTGTATTGAATTCATTGAAAAACAGCAAGAAATATATCCAAGTATCAAAAAAATTTTATATTTTACTGATGGTTCAGCAGCTCAATATAAAAATAAGAAGAATTTCATAAATCTCTGCAAACATATTGATGATTTTAAAATACCTGCAGAATGGCATTTCTTTGCAACTGCCCACGGAAAGGGTCCATCCGATGGGATTGGAGGAACACTTAAAAGAGAAGCCCGGAGAGCTTCGCTTAGAGGAGAAAAAATATCAACAGCAAGGGAATTATTTGAATGGGCGGAAATTCGGTCGCAAAAAACCAACCACGTTATGAAGTTTTCATATGTATCTTCAGGAGATATCGAACTACAGGAGCAATTTCTTTCGATGCGGTTTTCGGACATTAAAACAATAAGTTGAACTCAAGGATTCCACTGTTTTTTTACCGGATAACACTATACTCGATAAAATAATTGCCAAAATGTTTTCTTATTCTGATAATCAAATATTTCAATTTAAAGGCAAAAAGAATTATATAAATTAATTTTTTAATGTATTTATTTATAATATTGATTAAATTATAATGTTTATAGAAAAAATATTTTTTTAATGTTTTTTTCTAATGTTAGTGTTGGTGGTGTTGAAATTATAACAAAATCTTCGATCATTGGGAGCTCCAATTCTTATTCTGAATAAAAACATGTTTCTCAATCAGAAATACACAGAAAATGGTTTAAATTTATTGCAGGTGTTAAAATATGAAATGTTTAATTTATTAGATCCACATTTAGTACAGGATTATTAGCTTAATAAAAAACACATGTGAACTTTTCATATACCAAACTTTAAAAAATCGTAAGAAAAAATCCATATTGAATTGCGGACTTTTTATTTCTCAATTTCATAGCTGCATATGTTTACTTTAAAATTTGTGAAAAACAAAAAAAGGGGGTTTTTTGAGATATGAGCTTTGAAGTAAACCAAGGTTTTACGCGCCGCCTAGCGGAAAAGAGAAAAGTTATTAATTTTAAACTTACTTATTTCAATTATTCAATTATTTTCCTTTTTACTTGCAAAAATATACTTAAGTCGGATGAAATTTGTGGCACCTATTCACAAAACATTGACACCATTACCAAAACTACGTGAAAAAGCCTCAAAAATTCAACCGCGCATAACTTCGATTCAGAGTACTCAAAAAATAAAAGCAGAAATTACTTTTCTCCTTTCGTCAATATCAACAATATATCAAAATTTCAGATTTTTAAAAAATCAAAAATTTAAAAATCAACAAAAAAATGTACGTTTTCAAAATAATAGCCCAAATATGACATTATCACATCAAATTTTTTATAAATATGTGATAAGTTTTTTCAAAACAACATGTAACTTTACTGACGCCGTAAAAATATGGAAAGGGAATGGCTACTTTACTGCCGCCTTAAAAATGAAAATATTTGAATTTTCGTGCGTTTGCAAACCCTCCGTATTCGACTAGCACATGTTCTGCGTTTTCGGCCTTTCCCTCAGTGTAGAGGCAGGATCCGCTACGTGCAGTCACCTAAAAGAATTTTAATCACGATTTGTTGTGGAGGTTGCAGTCATCGATAACAATAACCTCACAACTAGGAAATTTTGCACAAATTTCATTCACAATATTAGTCAGCAGGTTAAACAAATTGGGTTTATGTTTGTTTGGGGACCAGTATAAAACTAATTTCAGGTAAGAAATTTTTATTATATTACTGTTTTTATTATACTCCTACTTGCAGTCTTCACCATGTAGCCATCGTCACACCCATAGATCAACAATAAAAAAATTTACAAACTAACAAAAACTTATCTCTCCTATATATCATGATAGAATGTAAGAAATAAAAATAAAGATAAAACACAATTTTTAAAATATGTACCTTAAAAGTCACTTAAATCTTTTATCATGTTGTTGTCAGAAGTTTCTTTTTTTTACTTTTCTTTATTTAAGCTTTTAAATACAAATTTTAGATAAATTTCTTTACAAATTATACTTATTTATTTAAAAGCAACATAGGTTGCAAACCATACAAAAAAAACAAAAGTTTTGCGATAGATGAGAGGATGGAGATTGGCCTGTATGACTTTCCTTCTTCTTCAGGTTTACGTTACCGGGTTTCAGAAAAGCGCTTATTTTAGCCGTCTTCCAAACATTCGGTATATGGAGCGTATTTAATGATGTATTTAGTGTGGTAGTGAGGTAGTTCACACCCTTGGGTCCAATGTGTTAAAGCATGATAGCTGATATGCCGTCGGGTCCAATTGCTTTTGATGGTTTGATTTTTCTAATTGCCGTCTCAACTTCAACATTTGTAAAATTGGTATTCTCAGTGCTGTCATCTTTCAGTTTTCGGAAGTGTCTGAGGACAGCGGCCTTACTCTGACATTCGATAGCCTTCGTTTTACACTCAATTTCGATAGCCTTCGTTTATTTGGTACTCTGAAATTCGAAGACGAATAAACGCTATCGGATATTTTATTTGACATATAAAATTTTAGATAGCGCAACAATATTCTTTTCTATAGGAATATCGTTGAAGGAGATTCTTCCAGCCGGGATGTAGCGTGCCTTGGCTTTATTAAAAATATCTCTGAATTTTTTCTCCTCAGAGTGGTAAAATTCAAGTGGTAAAATTAGTTTACTGAATTCATTTTCAGTAAAATTAGTAAAATTTACCCAGTCAGCTTTGTTAAAATTGATGAATGTTTTCTTCTCTGATTTTACTAGGTTGGTGGAGCGGCTTAATGTGATTATGGTCGGCACATGATCTGATCCCAGTGCAGTTTCAGTACTCCATTCTGCTATCGGTATGAGCGACATGCTGGCAAGGGAGACATCTGGGGATGTATAGGAGTCGCTTGTTACTCTAGTCGGTTTTGGTTAATTGAGAACTCCAAAGTTGAAGCCGTCGATTTGATCTGCAATATTTTCGCCTCCCACATCGATGTTCAGGTGAGAGTGCCATAGATTTTGCGCTCACATCTCCGAGAATAAGACAATCATTTAGTAATAATGTAAATGTTCAATGTTAGGTTCATAACCTGAATTGTATCACAGCTGCTCACTGGTGGTATGTAAATGTTGACTAGTGTTATCTCCGTGTTATCAGACTTTCTTATAATACCCACTTGTTCAAGATGTACATCATTTGTTGCTGGTAGGGTGGTTGTACGGTAGAAAACGCTTTTATGTATGATAAAGGCATGGTCACCACCTCTGTCCTTGTCTCTATCCAGTCTTATAATTTTAAAATCACTAACACTATCACTAATTTTAGACTTATTTTTTAATTTGGTCTCTTGGAGTCTTGGTTCTCAAACTTTTTGAAGTCGGGGAACACTAAACACTGATATTTTTTTAGGCGGAACATATATACAATACAGCATAAACTTTAAAACAGGGGGCGCGGGTTGCTAACCTATTTGAAACCAAAAGAGCAATAAGAAACAGAATAATGTTCGCAAAAACACTCCATTATTATAGAGAAAAAAGGAAACGAAATCGTGTCACAGCGTGTGATTAGCAACCCTCTGCTTCCAAGTGCTACTTTTAGAAAATAATATGTATATAAAAAAAATACATACCGATATTGATTGATGCAAATATATTTATTGAAAGCACAATTAAAATTACGATACTTTTAAAAAAATCTCAAACTTAATCCATGAGCTTGAAGATCTTTACAGATCTCAGCGATGTTGGGACGAATAAATGATAACGCCAAACGCATTTTGTTCTTCTAAATTCCCTTGTCTCTCGCGTTTGTTTTTCTTTATATTGAGCATAGTTGAAAATTCTGCTTCCCAAAGTTATGACGTGGAAAATAATAATATGTTCAGGGATTTTTTGCTTATACTCGGGTATCTTTAACAGAGATCCAAAAAAATTCAGGAGTGTTCGGCAAATTTCGGCATTAATTCAATTTTTTTTTGAATTGGTGCCGAGATGAATTTATAAAGTATTTGACTTAGTGCCGAGATAAGACTTTCGGTACTAATTGAAGGGTTGTGAATTCCCACAGATAGGATTTATTTTTAAGGAATATCGGCATGCAATATTTTTTTAATTAGCGCAGATAAATGAACAAATATATTATTTCTGCACGGGAGGGTTGTTGGTTGACTCCAATTGGAATTTGTTAACTTCTTTTCAGCTCGTCCAGAGCTCAGACTCGTTTTCCATCAGAAGAACTAAATCTTCATCTTCCAAAAAACTCTATTTTTGTAATAATAGAAATAAAAATATAAATGAAAAACTAATTACCAAAAATGCTATGGAAAGAATCGCCCGACTTTAATGCATAAAGCTACGGTTCAAATCTGTGCTGACTTCCCCACCAATGATTGGTACCGAATTAGGATCTAATGCCAGGACGATCAAAGCACATGGCTGAACCAGGCTGGATTTACAATCTTGGCAAAGGCCAAACAAGATCTGCCGTCCTTGGCCGAACAAGGCCGTCCCTCTCCTTTATAGAACAATTGAAATTTATCTATGTATCTCATAAATTCACAATAAGTTACACTAATAATTGCATGGTAAGGAGTTTTGTATTTTAGAAGTTCTTTGTTTGATCGTTAGGTTTGACGACATCAATTAAACCTGATTAACTACTCATTGATTTTGCTGAGATAAAAGTTAGATGTAAACATTGAACTTAAATATTAATTTATTACAAAGATTATTATCTACCAGATAGTATATAGTTCGTTCATTGAAGCTTCAAAAAAATTATTATCGCCAGGCTGGTCGTCGGCTAATGGTTAATATATTTTTTAAAATTAAAAAGAAATTTTGTAATGTATTCTAAAATTTGCCGCCCAGGCTGGCACATGCGTAAGTCAGGCGCTGGTCTGAACAATATTCTAGTCGAAATAGCGTATATATTTGTAAAATTCACTCAAAAAAGTGAAAACAAAAATTCTCTGGTTGTGTTTGAAACCAAGACTTATTTTTGGGGACTGTCTTATACACCGCGGCCGCCACATTAAAAAAGTATTTAAAACACATTGAAAATGATTTACCATACATAATTTGGCAGCAAAATCAAAACACCAGTAATTAATTCAATTTAAAAAGTGTATTAAGTTTTCTTAAGCTCCGGTAAGCTAGACCCTTATCACAGCGCCGAAATATCGTGATCCCTAAGGTTAAAACATTTAATAACAATCTTTTAACATCTGCAAGTGTAATTTTTGTTATAATAAAAAGTGTTGTGTAATAGGAATTAGAACATGTATCACAACAATACATAGATATCTTTTGAGATCTAGATCCCACAACATGCGTTCAGATGGGTTTTAAGGGATTTTTTTATGTTTGTGAATTGAAGGTACTCGAGACTATTGATTCTGGCAAATTCTGGCGCCGATTTGTTTGTACGCTGTAAGGACAGTTATAATTTTACTTAATCTTATATCAAGTACGAACCAAAAACACAGGTGTGTTAGTTGCTATTGCTACTGTACTATGAATATAATAATAAAATAATAATCTTTTATAATACTCACGTTTTTCTGATATTAATTGTGTTTCAACTATTGCCTTATAATCTTTAATTATATCTAAGTTATCTGGTGAATAAAATAATATCAAAAATGGTAATCCTTCTTCCGTTAATTCTTCAGCATTTTCAAAAGTAATTTCACGTACAAGTGGTACGCATTTTTCTTGTACCCAAATATTTAACTCATCAAAACTATTTATGTTTCCAGTAAATGTTTCATCATTATCATGAGAGAGAGCAACATCAGGCCGATAGACTATAATTGGATGACCTACAAATATAAAAAAATTTTAACAAAATATTGAAAGAAAATTATTAAGGGATTAAGGAAGGATTGAAAGAAAATTATTTTTAAAGTAAATTTAAGAGAATTTTTAAGCTTACTTTGACTATATCCTTTTGAATTTATGTTAAACATGCAAGTATTACAATTAATATTAAAAATTCGATATTCTAATTAGTATTTAATATTTATAATTACCTGCTGGATGCATAGCTTGGACAGCTTCACCAAATCCAACATGGAATTGGCAATCTTCTTTCAAATTTGTAGCAACACGTCGAAAATTGTTATATTCTACCATATCACGACGGTCAAAGTACCCCACAATAATCCGTTTTTTCGAATCCAAAACTTCTAAATCTTTTAAATTATGAAATTCTTTAATCGGATCTTCCATTTGTTTTCGTATAAATTCGGCAAATGCTTCACTCGAACGTTGTCCGCGATATTCACGTTTTGTTGGTTGACCATTTCTTATTATTTTCAATGTCGGATATTTACTTATATGAAAACGAGATGCTATTGTATTTTCACGATCGCAATCAACCTTACCCATTACCACTCGACCAGAAGTATTAAATTCTTCACGCACTTTATCAGCGGCCTCATCAAAAATTGGTTGTAATATGTTACTGAATCGACACCATTCAGCATAAAAATTTATAAATACTAATTCATTAGAAGCTGGAAGAAAATTGATTTTGATAAATTAAGAAAAGTAGAGTACATATGTTTAATATTGATAATTTAAGATTTACTCATGTAAATGTATGAGTTGTATGTATGTATGTTCATATGCTCCCTCATAACTTCTAAACTACTTATCGCAATTGCATAAAGCGTTTGAAGCATTTTAATTGTTCGCGAGTTATAAGATAGGTGGTGTCATTAAATTAAATATGGCGCACTCAAGTGAGTCATGAGTCATGACCAAACAAAAAAAATATTTTTAATGATGTCGAAAATCAAATGAAAGAGCTCAACTAACACATTTTGAAAAATATATATACATATTATTAGCTGTTTTTCGCGACTTTCATGCGCCATGCACATGACAAATGGGAATAATTTCTAACCTCTCGTCTCGGCTGTGAGCCAAACATATTTTCTTACTAAAGCTTCCAAAATACATACATTATAACCCAAAAATCATTTCCTAAAAAACACGCTCTAGAAAATATGAAACAAGAAAATATTCCCATCTCGAATTGTTATTCACAAACTATTCAATATTTATTGTCTGTTAAATAAACAACATACAATCATACAATCTTAATTACAAGATAAAATAAATAAAATTACATAAATAAATTTAATATATGTTGTATAGATGTTACTGTAGGTACTTGTTGAAACATTTTAATACATAGATTAATTAAACACTAGTTGTTTCAAATTTTGAGAATTTTATTTATTATCTTATATATCTTCTTATATATATATATATATATATATATATATATATATATATATATATATATATATATATATATATATATATATATATATATATATATATATCTTATATATTATCTTATATATATTAATACGTATATATTAATACGCTAGATTAAAACTTTGTGGAGCATTAGGCTTTTTTATTCGAATTTTGATTCATTTGAAATTTTCACTGCTAACTGATATTAGTGTAACCTAGATTTTTGGGATTTTTCGGATCATAAATAAAAAAGTTATTATATACGGAAAACTTTTTCTATACATATGCATTATAAGTTTACATACATGCAAAAACAATTTTCTTTTTGCTTTAAAACCTTAGAGTATATATAAATATAGAGAGAACATAACTTTAAAATTGTATGAAGAGAGACATAAGAAATCGTGTTTGCTAAAATGTCATATTCAATTTCTCATTTCGCCATTTGCATTTCTGTTTATTTACAACAACCAACTATTGTATTAAATTATAAATTAAAAACAATTAAATAATTTAAAACGAAACAAAAAGTACAGTCTATTATTTTTAGTTGTGCTAATTTTTATAAAATGAATGAAAATAATTACGAGAGTATTTTACATTTATTGTGTTATTTCCAGTGATTTTATAATAGTGAACATTTTATTATTTTATAATGCAAATGTGCAAATATTTAAGTTATGTATACATCCTGAAAGTATATTATGAAAACTAGCTGGCGACCAACTTTTCATTATTGTGTAGTTTATTTTTAATAGATAAAAGATTAAAATTTATATATTTGGTTAGAATCAAATCCTAATCTGTCATTTTTCTTATTTCTTTTTATATAGTAGCAGTGAGGGAGAAACTATTATTTTTTTGTGGTAGGTTTTTTTCTTATAGATTTAAAAGAAACTCGCAATAATTGTACAATTTTGAATCAAATGAAAAATTTATGCACGTCTTTGGGAAGACAAACCGGTTTCTCTCTCAGAGAAATAAAGGAAAACAAACAAACAAAAAAACGATTTGACAGAAGATCAATCACCATTAATATTAGTTATGGTGGTCGGTTGTTTAAAACAATGCTTTAAAATTTTTCTTTTTTATATATTAGCTATCGAACCGAACAACGAATAACAAAAACGAAAATTTTTATATTTATTTTATATTCATTTCAGTCGTCGTATTTATTTTATATTTTAGTCGTCTTTTATCTTTCAAGAAGGACGGTTTTCGATATTTTTCGATTATTTCGATGCCAAGACTACGTCGTAAACGTTTGGATGTGAGTGGTACATCGAGTCGTCGGAATAAAAGAGATTATATGCGTAATATGCGTAATAATGTTGATTTTATGAATGATGAAATGAATGGTAATAATGATGGAATGAATGCTGAAGCTGATGTTGTTGTGAAGATTTTCGGTTCTGTCAAAGCACTTATATATACCATTGATTTTCAAAAACGTGGTCTTCCGCATGCCCATATTTTGTTAAATTTATCAGATGAAGATAGAATTGATGGAAATGAAATGATTAATAAATTTGTATGTACTGAAATCCCTGATCCCATTCTTTTTCCTAAATTACATGAATATGTGAAACGTCATATGATGCATGGACCATGTGGTGCTCTAAATCCCAATTCTGTTTGTATGAGAGATGGTAAATGTAGTAAGAATTTTCCAAAACCTTTTTCTGAAAATACTAAAGAATCTGTGAATGGTTATCCTGAGTGTTGATGTACGTGGTGCATCTCTTGATAATAGATATGTTGTTCCATATAATCCTTATCTTCTTGCAAAATTCAATTGTCATATTAACGTTGAAATATGTACGACTGTTAAAAGTGTGAAATATGTTTACAAGTATGTATATAAAGGGTATGATTCTGCCAATGTTGAATTGAGAGTGAATGGAGAGAATGCAGTGAATAATGATGATGCGATTGTGGGAAATGAAATTCAAGATTTTTTGAATGGACGGTATGTTGGTTCGACTGAAGCTGCTTGGCGCATATTTGAATTTCCAATGCATTTTCAATCTCATACAATTATTCGACTTGATTGTCATTTGCCTAATAGACAAAATGTTTATATCAGGAATGGTAATGTGGCTGGTGCAGTCGCAAATGTATCAAGAACAAAATTGTTAGCATTTTTCCATTTGAATTCCATTGATAATTTAGCTAATGAGTTTTTGTATACAGAATTACCATTACATTATGTTTGGCATGATCAAAGTAAATCGTGGAAAAGAAGACAACGTGGGGCTGATAAAGTTGTTGCTCGATTATATATGGTTTCTCCAAAAGATATAGAATTGTTTCATATGCGTTTACTTCTGTTGCATGTTCGTGGTCCAAAATCTTTTTCTGATCTACGTATGTATGAAGGTGTTGAGTACCCTACTTTTGTTGCAGCATGTGAAGCTCGAGGTATTGCAACAAATGATAATGAATGGCGTGAATGTTTACTTGAAGCTTCAGAAATTCAATCACCAAAACAGTTTCGTCAATTATTTGCATTTATCTGTGGTTTGAATGTTCCTCCGAATGCTTTAGCTTTATGGATTGAATTTAGAAATAGTATGATTGAAGACTTTTTACGAAATTACGATGAAGATGTGTCAATTAATCGAGCCTTGATTGAAATTAATGAAATTCTTCTTACACATAATACTTCATGTGGTGATCTTGGTCTTCCGATTCCACAATATAACTTACAGATTGGCGATGTAGGTCATTTTGATATTGAAGAAGAAGCTATAGTTTTCGATAGAATGTATGAAAATGCAAATAATGAGCAACGTAGTGTGATTGATATTGTTTTGCGTGAAGCTCAATTCCATGATACTGGAAGTAATGTTTTTTTCTTGACAGCTCATGCAGGTTGTGGCAAAACTTTTGTTCAAACGGCAATCATTCATAAATTTAATTCATTAAATCTTTCGTGTATTGTAACTGCCTTCAGTGGTATTGCATCAACTCTTTTGATTGGGGGGCGAACTTTGCATAATGTTTTCAAATTACCAATTCCATTATTAGAGAATTCAATGCCAAATATAACTCCAAACAGTGTACATGGCACATATATTAATAATGCATCAATCATTATTATAGATGAAATTTCAATGTGTTCTATTCATGCTTTAAAATTAATTGATCGTTTGTTAAGAGATTTGACTCCAAACGAAGAAAATAAAAATAAACTGTTTGCAGGTAAAACTCTTTTACTGAGCGGTGACTTTCGCCAAATTCTTCCAGTTATACCGCATGGCTCACGTTCTATTTTAATTGAAAACTAGGAGGGCCCGGCGTGCTTCGCTACGCTTATAAATAAAGTTTTTGCGTAGACATTTTGTTGACGTAGAAGCAATGATTTCAAAAAGTGGTAATGAGAAATGCTACCATATAATTTTTAATTTTTCTTTTTAAATATATGAATGAAAAATAATCAGAACTCTAGCTGATCAGTTCGGATATATGAAAAATTAGCCAAGCTTACTTGAAAACTTATTTGATCGCTAATTTTTCATATATCCCAACTGATCAGCTAGAGTTCTGATTATTTTTCATTCATATATTTAAAAAGAAAAATTAAAAATTATATGGTAGCATTTCTCATTACCACTTTTTGAAATCATTGCTTCTACGTCAACAAAATGTCTACGCAAAAACTTTATTTATAAGCGTAGCGAAGCACGCCGGGCCCTCCTAGTCTTCTTATATATTAATACGCTAGATTAAAACTTTGTGGAGCATTAGGCTTTTTTATTCGAATTTTGATTCATTTGAAATTTTCACTGCTAACTGATATTAGTGTAACCTAGATTTTAAAGATTTTTGGGATTTTTCGGATCATAAATAAAAAAGTTATTATATACGGAAAACTTTTTCTATACATATGCATTATAAGTTTACATACATGCAAAAACAATTTTCTTTTTGCTTTAAAACAATGCTTTAAAATTTTTCTTTTTTATATATTAGCTATCGAACCGAACAACGAATAACAAAAACGAAAATTTTTATATTTATTTTATATTCATTTCAGTCGTCGTATTTATTTTATATTTTAGTCGTCTTTTATCTTTCAAGAAGGACGGTTTTCGATATTTTTCGATTATTTCGATGCCAAGACTACATCGTAAACGTTTGGATGTGAGTGGTACATCGAGTCGTCGGAATAAAAGAGATTATATGCGTAATATGCGTAATAATGTTGATTTTATGAATGATGAAATGAATGGTAATAATGATGGAATGAATGCTGAAGCTGATGTTGTTGTGAAGATTTTCGGTTCTGTCAAAGCACTTATATATACCATTGAATTTCAAAAACGTGGTCTTCCGCATGCCCATATTTTGTTAAATTTATCAGATGAAGATAGAATTGATGGAAATGAAATGATTAATAAATTTGTATGTACTGAAATCCCTGATCCCATTCTTTTTCCTAAATTACATGAATATGTGAAACGTCATATGATGCATGGACCATGTGGTGCTCTAAATCCCAATTCTGTTTGTATGAGAGATGGTAAATGTAGTAAGAATTTTCCAAAACCTTTTTCTGAAAATACTAAAGAATCTGTGAATGGTTATCCTTTGTATCGTCGACGTGATAATGGTATGAGTGTTGATGTAAGTGGTGCATCTCTTGATAATAGATATGTTGTTCCATATAATCCTTATCTTCTTGCAAAATTCAATTGTCATATTAACGTTGAAATATGTACGCCTGTTAAAAGTGTGAAATATGTTTACAAGTATGTATATAAAGGGTATGATTCTGCCAATGTTGAATTGAGAGTGAATGGAGAGAATGCAGTGAATAATGATGATGCGATTGTGGGAAATGAAATTCAAGATTTTTTGAATGGACGGTATGTTGGTTCGACTGAAGCTGCTTGGCGCATATTTGAATTTCCAATGCATTTTCAATCTCATACAATTATTCGACTTGATTGTCATTTGCCTAATAGACAAAATGTTTATATCAGGAATGGTAATGTGGCTGGTGCAGTCGCAAATGTATCAAGAACAAAATTGTTAGCATTTTTCCATTTGAATTCCATTGATAATTTAGCTAATGAGTTTTTGTATACAGAATTACCATTACATTATGTTTGGCATGATCAAAGTAAATCGTGGAAAAGAAGACAACGTGGGGCTGATAAAGTTGTTGCTCGATTATATATGGTTTCTCCAAAAGATATAGAATTGTTTCATATGCGTTTACTTCTGTTGCATGTTCGTGGTCCAAAATCTTTTTCTGATCTACGTATGTATGAAGGTGTTGAGTACCCTACTTTTGTTGCAGCATGTGAAGCTCGAGGTATTGCAACAAATGATAATGAATGGCGTGAATGTTTACTTGAAGCTTCAGAAATTCAATCACCAAAACAGTTTCGTCAATTATTTGCATTTATCTGTGGTTTGAATGTTCCTCCGAATGCTTTAGCTTTATGGATTGAATTTAGAAATAGTATGATTGAAGACTTTTTACGAAATTACGATGAAGATGTGTCAATTAATCGAGCCTTGATTGAAATTAATGAAATTCTTCTTACACATAATACTTCATGTGGTGATCTTGGTCTTCCGATTCCACAATATAACTTACAGATTGGCGATGTAGGTCATTTTGATATTGAAGAAGAAGCTATAGTTTTCGATAGAATGTATGAAAATGCAAATAATGAGCAACGTAGTGTGATTGATATTGTTTTGCGTGAAGCTCAATTCCATGATACTGGAAGTAATGTTTTTTTCTTGACAGCTCATGCAGGTTGTGGCAAAACTTTTGTTCAAACGGCAATCATTCATAAATTTAATTCATTAAATCTTTCGTGTATTGTAACTGCCTTCAGTGGTATTGCATCAACTCTTTTGATTGGGGGGCGAACTTTGCATAATGTTTTCAAATTACCAATTCCATTATTAGAGAATTCAATGCCAAATATAACTCCAAACAGTGTACATGGCACATATATTAATAATGCATCAATCATTATTATAGATGAAATTTCAATGTGTTCTATTCATGCTTTAAAATTAATTGATCGTTTGTTAAGAGATTTGACTCCAAACGAAGAAAATAAAAATAAACTGTTTGCAGGTAAAACTCTTTTACTGAGCGGTGACTTTCGCCAAATTCTTCCAGTTATACCGCATGGCTCACGTTCTATTTTAATTGAAAACTAGGAGGGCCCGGCGTGCTTCGCTACGCTTATAAATAAAGTTTTTGCGTAGACATTTTGTTGACGTAGAAGCAATGATTTCAAAAAGTGGTAATGAGAAATGCTACCATATAATTTTTAATTTTTCTTTTTAAATATATGAATGAAAAATAATCAGAACTCTAGCTGATCAGTTCGGATATATGAAAAATTAGCCAAGCTTACTTGAAAACTTATTTGATCGCTAATTTTTCATATATCCCAACTGATCAGCTAGAGTTCTGATTATTTTTCATTCATATATTTAAAAAGAAAAATTAAAAATTATATGGTAGCATTTCTCATTACCACTTTTTGAAATCATTGCTTCTACGTCAACAAAATGTCTACGCAAAAACTTTATTTATAAGCGTAGCGAAGCACGCCGGGCCCTCCTAGTATGTATTACTATTTTACTATTTTATATATAATAAACCGTTCAATCGAGTTCGACTTATTATGTCATCGTCGGGAGCTTACAAAAAACTAAATATAATAGAGAAGGTTAAACTTATTTATGAGCAATTTCAGACAAGTTCAGCAAATTTTTGGGAAATTTTGACTTGACCCCTTTTAATTTTGATTATTTTTTGTTTATAGATAGTCTTTCATAAATAAAAATACAAATTCTCTTAGAATTTTTTTTTGACCAGGGGTCTTCACAGGGTGCCCTTCAATTTTTGTGATTTTGTGATGTGAGTGCATTTTGACGAGCGATTGTAGAAAAACTACTCAAAAATGTACACTGTTAATTTTTTGAAATAATTTTTAACGGTGTAACATAAGAAAGTAACATAAGTAAAGCCATAAAGATGGCGCAGGGTTTCTTTTTTTAAACTAAATTGAAGCTTATTTTATATCTAACTAATTGTGAAAGTTTAGGACACGCGTTATTTTTTGTTTTAAAGATAAAATTCATTGTGCATATGACGGCCGGGAATCAGTTTTTTTTGTTCTGAAGGAAAATTATAAAAATGGCGTTATAAACTAAGAGATTTTTTTTTATGTTAAATATCAAATATTTTATTATTAAATGAACTTTTTAAAATATTATAAAAATTATTATGTGTACAATAAAGAAAATATGAGCAATTTCAGTCAAGTTCAACAAAATTTTGCGACATTTTGACTCGACCCTTTTTAATTTGGTTTATTTTTTGTTTATAGATAGCCTTTGATAAATGAAAAATACGACTTCTCGTAGAATTTGTTTTTCCACCAGGGGCCTTCACTAGGTGCCCTTGAATTTTTGTAAGTTTACCATGTAGAGTTCATTTTGACGAACGACAGAAGCAAAACTGCTTAATTGATTTTCATAAATGATATGTCGTTGAATAGGTGTTAAAAAGAAATTTTTGAAATTGTACATTGTTAGTTTTTCAATCCTATTTAACGGTGTTAGATAAGAAAACAAAATTAAAAGATGGTACTAGCATCTATACCCACTTTTATTTATTTTTTTTTAAATAAAATTGAAGCATGTTTTTATTTAATTAACTGTGAAAGTTTAAGATAGGCGTTATTTTTGGTTTTAAAAATAAAACACTTGGAGTACATATATACATAAAAGTAGGGCAAAACGGTTCTTCTCGGTTGCTAATTTAAAGGTTTTTAAAACAACGTCTTATTTCTTTTCGAAAATCTGATTTGTAAAAAGTATTTGAAAAAAAAAACAGATTTTGTTCTTCAGTACACCGTTAATCCCATTAAAAGGAGGCTGTTTTTTTAGATATGCATGATTGAAAAAGGTGAGTATAGGCGTAAATTAATATGGATTAAAAAGGATTAAAAATAAATAAAAACCATCTTAAGGATTTTAAATTATATATGGCTGTAATTAAGACAAAGATTTTAAAAGGTTCAACAGATGCTCAGTTAAACAAATGTAGAGTAATTATATTTGATCATAAAAAATAGGCGTTCTACGAGAATGTTGTACAACATTTAGAAGTTCTTGTGATTAGTGCAATGGAGTATAAGCGAATATGTTCATCTTGTTATTTTAGTTTAAAAAAACAGTCAACACTACCTTCTGGTTCAGATTTTTCAACATCACTAATAGTGTGTAACGATGCAGTATTCAATGACGCATCTTCAAATGAAACATCAGATGAAACGCAAACCGATCAAGTGATTGGTGCAACCAGCTTTAATCGAGATTATGTTCAAACACCAAACTTGATTAACTTAGAGCGTGATGATTTAATTAATAATTTAAACATACATATTGTGCCGCATATATCGGATCATCTTTCACTAGTGCCAGTCACTAATGCCAGTTGCAGAATGGAGAACTGAAATTGCATTGGGATCAGACCATGTGCCGATCATTATCACCTTAAGCCGTTCCATAAATCAAATAAATTCCGAAAAGACGACATACATTAATTTTAACAAAGCTGACTGGGAAAACTTTACAAATTTAACGGAGATTGAATTCAGTAAGCAATTTTTACCACTTGACGCCCTCTCTGGGGAAAAACAATTCAGAGAAATTTTTAATACGGCTAGAGCTCGCTATATACCAGCTGGCAGAATCCAAAAAATAAAACCAAACTTTCCACATGAAGCGTGTGTGCTTTCTAACCAAAGAGATGACATCCGTAAAGCAGATCCAGCCGACTCCAGGATTCCGGACCTGAACAAGCAAATTAACAAATTGGTCACGGACCATAAAAGAAACAAATGGAGAGAGTTAGTGAGAGAATCAAACCTGGGTACTAGTAAAAGTCTTTGGAAGGTCATTAAGGGCCCAACTCATCCTCGACAACCACAAAATAATTGCATGATCTTCTTCGACGATATCCCCATTGATAACCACAGGAAATGCGCAAACAAATTTAACATTCAGTTTACAGAAAAGCAGCGTAAACACTAGAAAGATTCCAGATCAGTGTTGAGAAACATGCGCAAACTTAACACTGACAACTTGTAGGATATTATATTTTCCGAAGAACAGGTGAAGAATGCAATAAGGAAAATTAAGCCATCAAAAGCTATAGGACCCGACAGCATCTCAGCCATCATGCTCAAACACATCGGACCCAAAGGTTTGAACTTCCTCACTACGACACTTAATACATCTTTAATTACTCTTCAGATACCAAATATCTGGAAAACGGCCAGAATCAGCCCAGAAAAGGGAGTCTAACAGACCAATATCCATCCTTTCATCGGTCGCAAAACTCATCGAAGCACTTCCGCTCCCCCAGCTGACAAGATCCTGCAATTTGGCGCCACACCAACATGGCTTCCGGCGAGCACACAGTACAACCACCGCGCTACACAGAATACAAAACCAGATCAGTGATGGCATGAATCAAAAACAACCATGTGGTAGAACAATTTGAGCTGCACTTGACCTGTCAAAAGCATTCGACACAGTGTCGCACGCTGCTCTATTGGATGATATCTTCAATATTAATCTGCCAGGGTTGATGAAGCGATGGTTGTGCAATTACCTCAGAGGTCGCCAAACATATGTTGAGTTTCGTAACTGCAAGTCCAAAATGAGAGTGCTAAGACAAGGAGTTCCTCAAGGCGGAGTTCTCTCACCGTCATTATTCAATCTCCACCTAAGCAGTTTGCCTACTCCACCAGAAGGAATAACTATCACGTCATTGCAGACGACTGCACAGTGCTTGCATCAGGAAATAACCTGCAACAACTCACAAATATCCTGCCTGAATACCTTAATACTCTGAATGATTGGTTTAAAAGCAGAAAACTAAAACTTTCCACTGAAAAGTCCACTTCTACACTTTACACCACATGGACGAAGAAGGTAAATTCAACACTAAGCATCTGCATAGACAACATACTTATTCCTACAGTAAAAAATCCGAGACTGTTGGGTGTAACATGCGACCCACTGCTTAAATTCAATGCTCATGCACAACAAATAATATCAAGATTGAAAAACAGGAATAACGCATTAAAAGCACTAGCGGGTAGTTCATGGGGCAAAGATAAAAACACGATCATAACAACATACAAAGCAATAGGAAGACCTATTTTATATTATGCTGCACCCATATGGACCCCCAAGTTGCCAACACTCACTGGAATAAGTTACAAACAACACAAAATGCTGCCTTGCGAACCGCAACCGGATGTCCCCTGATGGCCCACCGAGATCACTTGCACGAGGAAAGTAACATATTGCCGGTCCGTGAACATAATGAAATGCTAACCAAACAATATCTATTGGCCTGTCACAAAGAGCAACATCCTTGCAATGACACCTTAACTATTATTATTTATTTATCTGTAATTAAGCTGCAACAGCTTATAATACATAATATGCAGACTAGACAAGAAAACCTTACATTCAACTAAATAAAATTAAAACTAAAAATAACAACTAAAAAAAACAACTATATATAATACAATACAATACACCTATCAGGTAACAAAATTAAAAAAAAAAGCAAAAATAAAAATAAAAATACAATACAAGCTCGAAAACTAAGAAAAATACGGAAAAACAAATTTAGATAAAATTCAGACAACAGTAAGTTCCATCCATATTTACATTAAAATTAATTAAATTTTTAATTCCTTTAAGCTAGTTTGCCAACAGCTAGTTAACAATTATGACCATGTGAACAATCACCATACTCGGTCTGAAAAACGGAAAACCAAAATGTCGCTTATAGGACGCGACAAAACTACTCATAGAGGTACTATCTCTCACATTTAATGGCAACTCATTATATTTTCGTAGCCCCAAAACGAAAAAAGAAGAGCTAAAAATTTTAAACCTGTTATTAGGTAGTCTCAGATGACGCACCCTTCGAGAGCTCACCAGCTCAAGCTTGTCAGAAAGATACGGTGGTCACCCGGTTAACAGGATCCTATGGACATACGAGCAGTTTCTTAACTCGAAATACTTTCCTATACTAAAGCCAAGCAACCTGTTTGCAAACAGCGATATATGATCAAATTTTCGGAGCGAATATATGTAACGGACACATGCATTAAAGGCCATTTTTACTTTGTGCATAAATTGTTTCTGCATACCATACCATACAATGTCACAATAAAGGAAATGCGGGAGAAGGTAAGACATGAACATTTTATGCCTCAGTCCAACACTTGCAAAAGATGTAACGTTCCACAGGGAACGAAGAGTAATATACACCTTACTACATAAGTTATTCACATGATCATTCCACGACAAGGAAGGGTCAATAATAAGTCCTAGATCACGAACAGTGTCAGAATACGCTATGGGTTCATTATTTAGTTTCACACATGGGAAATCTGAGGTAGACAACTTGCTCCTAAAAATGAGAATAGACTGCGACTTTTTAGCATTCAATAGTAATTCATTTTCCACAGACCAACTAGCGATTCTGTCAAGATCCTGGTTTAGTTCATTAACACATACCACTCTATTAGCAAACTCATCACTCACATATAGTTGTAGATCATCCGCATACAAGTGGAACTTAGAGACTTTCAAGCAAGAGGATATATCGTTTATAAACAGGGCAAACAGTAATGGTCCAAGAACAGATCCCTGGGGTACCCCATAAGTAAGTCCCACAATACCGGAACGAACACCCGCAACCTCGACAATTTGGGATCTACTGAACAGATACGAATAAATAAGTTGGCATGCGGATCGCGAAAACTTATAACGCAAAAAAAGTTTCTGGCATAGCTTTACATGATTTATACAATCAAATGCTTTAGAAAAATCGAGCAGTGCCAAGATTGTAAACAAATTAGCATCAGCACTACGCCTGATATCGTCAATAATATGTAATAAGGCCGATGCAGTGCTATGTCCCTGTCTGTAAGCTGATTGGAATTTACATAGAACATTATTCTCGTCAAGAAACTTAATCATCTGATTCTTTAGCGAAATTTCAAATGGCTTAGACAAAGTCGATAGGGTGCTGATAGGTCTAAAGTCCGACATAGACGTGGGGTTATTTACCTTCGGTATAGGCACCACTCTGGCAACTTTCCATTCCGCAGGGAAGTATAACTGTGTAATACTATTATTAAAAATATACAACAGATATGGAGCAATCTCGGGTAAAATCAGCTTGATAAACTTAAGAGGGATACTATCCAGCCCCATGGCCTCAGATTTAATAGAAGAAATAGAGGAATAGAGCTCTTCATAACCAATGTTACAAAATGACAACAGACTATTAGAGGAATTATCATCTCTTACATTAGAAAAAATACAACTAGGTGGTTGGGAAGAGCCATTTTTTGTAGAGCCACAGTAGTAATGATTTAGATCGTCAGGCGTAAACGGAATTTGCACTTGGTTTTCACCTTTTCCCACCCCCAGATTTTTAAAATTTTTCCACCATTCTTTAGAAGATGACTGCTCAAGCCGATCATTCAGAAAATGATTGAGCGAGTTACGTTTCAATGCCACCACACAGTTTCGAAGGCGCTTGGTAGTTACCCACCGGTCTTGAGTTCGAAGCCGCTTCCACCTATTATACGCCTTGTCACGCTCCTTTATGGCACTTTGTATTTCATTTGAAAACTATCTAGGGGTAGATAGTTTAATTTCAATGGTCTTCCAAGGTGTAAAAATATCCATCATATGAATAATCATATCATTGAAGAACTGGAGCTGCATATCAATACCAGTAAGATCATATATACAATGCCATGGCAGAGCGCAGCAATAAGAGATAAGATGCTCATGATTTATACTGGAAAAATCTCTGTATGTAACTGTTTTCCTTAGATTTGGAGGCACTACATCAAATGAGAAAAATATCAAGTCATGGCGCGAGAAACCAGGCAATGATACCTGATTAAAAAATGAAATCTTGTTTGAATTGCACAAAACAAGATCAATCAAAGAACAAGAAGTCGAACTGAAATGAGTAGGTTCTGTATTAATTAAATCAAGTGAAAATCTAACAAGGACATTTTTAAACGCAACGCACTCACTTTTATCAAGCAACATATTATAGTTAAGATCTCCAACAAGAATAATATCGGAATATTCTACCGAATAATCATTTAAAACTGTTTGCAGAAGGGAAATAAAGTCGGAGCATGGGGGATTGTAGGCTGCACAAAGAAGTACTTTTTCATTACCCAATATGAGTTCAAGACATAGTACATTTGCGTTGGGATCCATGGATTCATAAACCATCTTAACCGGAATTGAATCCCTAATAAAAACACAAACACCCCCACCACGCCGACCTATTCGATCGTTACGGAAAACACTATAACCGTCAAGACATAAATAAAGCCTTGTCAGAAATGTAAGGTTTGAGCCACGTTTCTGAAACACATATAACATGCACATTTACTCCAGCGAAGGTAGCACGAAATTCATCCATTTTTTGTAAGATGCTCTGAGCATTAAGATGACATATGTTCAAAGCATTTCTATGGTTTAATGTCGACTTCAAGACAATGTTGGGGACACAGAAATCAGAAGAAGAGTTGGAAGAAAGGGTCACACGATTAACGTTTGTACTACCAGCCATGACGAGCAGCAAAAATGAGAGATACTAATTTCAAAACTAGTACAAACGCGGGTGTAAATTCAAATTTATAACGACTGGACGAGCCAAAACTAAAACTAAAAAGACTAATAATACACAAAACAATAGTACCAGAAAGAAACACCATACAGAGATTACCCAGTAAAAGTCATAAGGTATTGGCATCATAAGCAGTATTTCGTTTAAGAGCTTGGATTTTACCTAAATAGACCGGACAATCAAAACTGTCTGCTCTATGCCCAGTTGAGTTGCTACAACTAAACCTACTATTATATAAATCACAATTATTACACTTAATTATATCCGTATTACAATTTTTTACTACATGGTTACCTGCACATTTAGAACAAACCACATCATGAGTACATTCCTTCGAGCCATGATGATATCGTTGGCATTTGTAGCATCTCAAAGTAAAGAGATCCTCCCTTACAAAATAAGAATTCCAGCCAATATTCACATACCTATCAACAATCTTTCGGAAAGTAGGCGCTGACGTCTCCACTGAGATCATCCACTTTTTGGAGATCCTACTCTGTTTTGAGTACAATACTTTAAATGTATCATCTTCATCTATAAAATGGTTAACCTCACGCAGTTCTATGCACAGCTCATCACCATCATAACCTCTATCTAATCCATTCACGAAAACCCGTGGACGTCTAGCTTTTAAAGTGGTCACCTCATAATCATCACCAAGCTTCCCCACCGCCTCTTTAATAAAACGGTCATTCTCTGGCTCACTATGTCTTTACAATGACTGAACCATCATGCGATATTTTAACGGAAGAAATTCCAACATGTATCCTGCTTGGAATTATCCTCAACCTTACATCCTTTTTTGTACATTCGGAAGTTTGCTGAATCTTTGGTTTAATTTTTATCCCACTAAACCCAGCACGAAAACCAGCATCCGGTCGCACATTCATTACCTTACCATTAAGGACATCTTCATACGATTGCACCATACCCATGCTCAAAGCAGCATGACTATCGATTTTTGAAACAGCATCGTCAACTTTTTTATGCAGTGCACCGATAGCATCCAATAACATAGTATCATTCTTTGTTTTATCAGCAGCATTCCCATCCGCCTTCCATGCATCAAATTCATCCCTGTCTTTTTTACAGAGCCACAAAACAAGCTGATCCAGACTAGACAGCTTACTATATTCTTTGTCAACAAGCCCAATACACTTAATATGAAACCATAAATCGCACCTATCGCACTGGACCGCCTTGCACGTGTTCGTTACTCCCCGATCACAAATTTTACACAGAGCCGCAGGATCACGGCCATCAGCAGTTGTAGAGGCTTTCATCTTATCCCCAGTATACACCACAGCTCCCGCCATGAATATGTCACAACAATGATAGGTTATGTCACAATAATGAAAATGCAGTTTTATAGATATTTTCTTTCTTAAGTTTCCTTTAAATTTTTCTTTTTATTAGTTTTTAGCAAGAATGAAACCAATATATAGTAAACCAATTTGTATATTAAAACTTTTATTTTTAAAACGGTAGAGAAAATCAATTAGCAATTTTAATTTTTAATTTATAATTTATTTGATAAAAATCAACACTCAACTACACTCGATGAAATCCAAAATATCGAACCAACTGCGATCGAACCACGTAGAGACATAAGGAAGACAGCAAGATGCTTTCTGCAAGATGTCAGAGATAGCCAGGTTACTGGTAACATCGACGAATCTACATATAGAACTGGCTTAAAAACACCACACCAGAACGGTTGAAAACGCAATAAGGAACTATATTCCAAATCGTGTTTTAAATAGAAAGCCATCAAAAGTCGCTGCCGAAGAGGTCCAACTACCCCGTAGCATCAGATCCATCCTAGCTAAACTAAGATCCGGTTGGTCACGCATTCTAAACAACTACATGAGCAGAGTTGAACCTGAAATTATTGAAAAGTGTCCCGCATGTGAGAGCACGCCACACGATGTAGACCACCTATTTAATTGTCCTGTAAATATAACTAACTTGACGAAGGATGATTTGTGGTACTACCCAAGGGCAGTAGCAGAGTTCCTGAGCCTGGACATGGAGCCGGAGGATTAGCACCAAACACGCCGCTACAACAACAACAACAACAAAACAAAACCATTAATTAAAATAGATTTGTTTATTAAATGTGCTGTATAGTATGCATTATAATATGTGTCACAACACTAAAAACTTTTAAGAACTAAATAGCTAAATAAAAAATTCTATCATATATAGACATAGGTCAATATTTCATGATAGGATGGAAGACATAAAAATAAAATAATAGATAAAAAAAATTTTTTAAACAATTTGCAAGGATAAAACTAAAATTGGATCACCGATAGTTCAGGTAGTGGCTTATGCCGTGATCACGTGAAGCGCCTTTGTGACTCGTTTCTCAACTAAGCATTACTGTGCCATCATCGAGAAATATTTCATAGCTAAGCAATAGCAGGGGCGGGGCTGGAGTGCAAGGGTTTCACTGTTGAAAATATCGCGTTATCCATAATCGTAGCATATTTTAATTTGTTTGTAGTAAAATTCAATTTAAGTTTTGTAAATGATAGCAGCAAGGTATGTCTATTACATTTTCGATTATGTATAAAATCTTCGAGACCGGGTCTAAACATTTTTTAGGCTATTTCAATTCCTAACCAAAGTTAGTAATAAGTATGCTAGGTCTGTAGACCTAGCATACTTATTACTAACGACAGACCTACTCATAAATAACCAATACATTCTGCATAAATGTTTTCCACATTCATGAATTAAAAAAAAGGAGTTAGCTTATACATTTTGCATAAATTAAATTTGAGTTCGCTAATACAAATGTTTACATTTATGCAAGTATGAGTGAAAATAGGTGTGGCCTATTCAAGATGTACGTACTACGTAATATTGATTTCTAGAAAGTGGATTAGCAGAAGTTTCTACTTATTTATTTTTGGATAAAAATAAGCTAACAAAGTATCAGATAGTCAGTTTTAATTTTGCAATTAAAAGTGTTTATAAATATTCGCAAGTATAAGGAATAATCGGTGGTACTTAAGCCTGGGTACTAATAGTGAAAGAATTTGAACCTAGTGGAATAGTAAATACATTACGATTCCGAATATTATTGATTCAAATTGTGGAAAAGCGGTGAAGTTTATCGTGCAAAAATTGGAGACCTTAGAATTTATTGTAATTAGAATCGGAAGTTGCTGTAATTTGTTGATAAATAAAGTTTGAGATTCTGTTAACCAAAGATCCGTCTTTTTACTGTCGTATTTGCTCAATAATCAAAAAGAACCGACGCAGAGTCGTTACAATATAATTTTTACTACGAAATATTGTGTCAAAAACTGAAGTAATGGACCTTTAATTATTCTCTTCAATTTTTTCTTCGTTTTTTCATTTATTTTCATTCCAAAATCCAAAACAACAAAAAATACATATTGAGAAACAATAAATTCATTCTTCTTTAAAAAAAAAAAGATACGACAATCACCAACAGAAAACCGAAACAAATGAAAAAACTGAAGAAAATAGATGTAGGTGTCGTAAAAATCCCCTAAATGCATTTTAAATTTTACTTCGTAATGACGTCACAACATTTTATTGTGCAGTCGAACTGGAGTGCGTTTCGAAATTAACCACGGTTAACCATGGTAATAATGTCATAGTTAAAATAGTGAGTTAAAATAGTGACGTCACATATTGAATGAAAATACCATAGTAGTCTTCCGCATGGAGGGATCAGTTTTTATTGTTTTGAAATTTTTTTTATTTTTGATTTACGGGTGTGACAGCCCCGCGTACTCCACTCCCTGTTATTGACATACGAGTTAACGTTAGATATCTACCACTGGCAATAGCAGTGAGATATCACTAGCCAAGGTGACATCTTAGGGTTGGTGGCGGATGAACTGTATTCAGTCAACGGTAGCACCCTCAATCTTAGCTGTGAAATAATCCTTGATGATGAGACGCTATTGCTTCCTTGAAGAAACGAGCCTTCATATAACTATGTGTGGGTTTTAATCATTAAGAAAGACAATGCGTCACAGGATCAAGGAATATTCAACCGGCTGAGTTATTGGCAACTACATTTTTGTTTTGTTTCAGCAAATTTTTGTAAAAATTTGCTATTTACTTTTATTTTCTCTATTCTATCATAAAATATTGGCCTATGTCATATTTTGTCAGTGATAGGCTTTTTTGTTTAGTTATCCATTCTTTAACAAAAAATATAAAAAAACAAAAAAAAGAAAGATTTACGTCCATCAACATCTTTGAACGTATGTTGTTGTGGGACCTTGGTCTTAAAAGGTTTTTATGTGTTATTGTGACACATATTGTAGTTCCTACTACACAACACATTTTATTAAAAAAAAAATAATAAAGCTGTCAAAGTTAAATTGTCAAAGAAAAAGAGCGCCAAAAATTCAAAATGAATAAAAACTAATGCTAACTACGATAAATAAAACCAAAATGATGTGTTTGTTTTTTATTTCTATAATTTATTTTTCAGTTTACAGAATCAAATAAAAATAACTAACACATTTCACTGAAAATTAATGTCATTTTAAATGTTTATACGTTTTGACATTAGAACCTTACTTAACAAACACTACTATCTAGTAGAGTAAAGCAAAGTTAAAATAGTGACGTCACACTTTACTATGACAGTTTAACTATATAGTTTTGGAGGCTGTGACTATCTGCACGATCAGCGGTATACTCACGGTATACCGCAACAATAAGGCGGCATGCCGCAATAATATTGCGGTGTACCGCACTATTAATGCGGGCTCTGATATATTGACGCATTGCATCGCTATACTAATACGGTGTACCGCATCGACTATCATATCAAAAAACACCGGCCGCTTGGAATACATTTTGAAGCATGAAATATATTTTTGATTTTGAAGTACATTTTGAAGACAATAGAATTTATTGACAATTTTTATAATAGAAAAAAAATTGAAATTCTATTTAATAATTTATTATTCAATTCGTTGGACTTTTATTGGGTTCTTGATATTTAAGATTTAATATATATAAAATCAGGTTCCCGTTCATCATTGAAGTACATATTAAAAATGCGACATTATCAGTTTGGGAGAGATCACATTCAACTAATTTTTTGCACTAATGTGTTTCCCCCGCGGAATGATTAAATTTTGAATATCGACATTTTTTCCGTTGAGTGCTTATTTTTCGAGATATTTGAAAGTTTCAGGTTAAAAAAATCACCCGGTATACTTTTTCTACGACTTTGTTTTAATGCCCAAACGCGTATAATTACTTGAAAAAATGAACTACTAATTATAAATTAAATGCAAATAGTTAACAAATTGTGGTATGCTTTGCATTATTCTGTGTCAAAATGAATTGAAATATTTAATTTTTAAAAGTCAAATTTTCCTTTAATTAAAAATTTTTCTTTTTATTAAAAGTGTTAGGTAATTCATTAATACAAGGTGTATTTCCAGAACATTGGAAAGAAAGTGTAATTACGCCCGTACGAAAAGTTAGCAAAACAATAAATTGTGATGAAATGAGGCCAATTAATAGTCTGCCACTTTATGAAAAAGTACTAGAAAAAATAGTTCAAATACAGCTTGAGGACTATTTGGAATCTAACAACTTATTAATTGAACAGCAATCAGGTTTCAGAAAAAGATTTTCTTGTGAAACAGCCTTTAACTGGCTGATAACTGAATTGAAAAGGAATATAAATGACAAGAAAAAGATTATTGCTGTATTTTTTGATTTAAAAAGAGCATTTGAGACAATTGATAGAAAAATACTATTACAAAAGTTAGAATTAATGGGAATTCATTCTGTTGAGTTAAACTGGTTTAAGTCATACTTAACTAATAGAACACAAAGGACCAAAATAAATAAAATTAAATCATCTTCATTAAGTATTGATATAGGCTTACCACAAGGGTCAGTTTTAGCTGCGTTATTGTTTTTAATTTATATTAATGATATTAAGGAATGTATTATTAACTCAAATTTATCACTTTTCGCTGATGATACAGCTATTTATGTATGTGAAGACTCGATTGTTGATAGTGTAAATAAAATCCAAGAAGATATAGATAGATTAGATGTATGGTTAAAAATGAACAAGCTAAAAATAAACGTTTCAAAAACAAAATTTATTGTGTTCAATAATAATGATGAATGTCCACCTTTGAAGATTGATAACATCTTTTTAGAAAAAGTCAAAGTAATAAAGTATTTAGGAGTTTTTATTGACAACCAACTGAAATTTACTGAAAATGCGGATTCCACTTGTAAAAAGATAGCAAAAAAAGTTAATTTATTAGGAAGAATTCGTAGTAAACTTACACTTTTTAGTGCTAAAACAATTTATAATACTACCATTTTACCACATTTCGATTATTGTGCAACAATATTGGCATTTAATAATTTAAATTTAAAACATCGTATGCAGAAATTACAAAACAGAGCATTAAGAATATTACTAGGTTGTGATAGAAGAACCAACATTCAGTTCATGCTTAATGCAATGGGTTGGATGAGTGTGAACCAAAGGTTAATGTTCAGATTATTATTGTTCGTATTTAAATTAAAAAACCAACAGTTGCCTTGTTATTTATTAAAATATGTGCAGTATGTGTCAAATGATAGGTATCCGTTAAGAAATGCTGGTGATTTTGTTCCGTTGGCTGGTAGAAGAAATTTGGATTGTAACACTCTTATGGTGCAAGGACTTCAATTATTCAACGGTCTTCCAGTTGAATTAAAAAACTTATTTAATATCCACAGTTTTAAAATGGAACTTTCAAATTACATTAAAAATAATTTTGTTTAATAATTTGTGAATTTTTAGAGAAATTTGACGAATTTATTGAATTTATTAGATAATTTATATAAAATGTGTCATATAATTATAAAGCTTCACGGCTAATAAAACTTTAAATAAATAAATAAATAAAATATATATATGAAAATACATTACGCAACACTTTTTTTTTCATTACGTTACACTTTTTGTAATAGCGCTATTATTTTGAAAATGTACATTTTTTGTCGATTTTTAAATTTTTGATTTTTAAAAAATCTGAAATTTTGATATATTGTTGTTATTGACGAAAGAAAAAAAGCCATTTCTGGTTTTATTTTTGGAGTACTCTGAACTGGAGTTATGCGCGGTAGAATTTTTGAGGCATTTTCCCATAGTTTTGGTAATGGTGTCAATGTTTTGTTAATAGGTGCCACAAATTTTATGTGATTTACGTATATTTTTGCAAATAAAGAGAAAAATAGTTGAATAATCAAAATGTGTAAGTTGGAAATTAATAATTTTTCTCTTTTCCGCTAGGCGGCGCGTTAAACCTTGGTTTACTTCAAAGCTTAAATGTCAAAAATCGTCTTTTGTTTTTGTTGTTCACAAATTTTAAAGTAAACACATGTAGCTATGAATCTAAAAAATAAAAAGTGAGAAATTCCATATGGATTTTTTAATACGATTTTTAAAGTTTAGTATATGAAAAATTCACATGTGTTTTTACATCAAATTAATTATGCATTACTAAATGTGAATCTACTATATTGAAAAATTTATGTTTTAACATCTGTACTAAATACTGAAATATATTCGGTGCATTACTCATCGAAAAAAAAGGTTTTAATTGGGAATAAGAATTGGAGATTCCAACGATCGAAGATGGTGATTTACTTTTAACATCTTAACAATAACATAAGCATGAGACTATTATTAATAAATATTTTTTCTATAAATATCATAATTTATGATCAAACAAATACATTAAAAAATTAATTTATATATTTTTTTGCCTCTGAATTGAAATATTTTTGATTATCGGAAAAGGAATTAACATTTTGGAAATTATTTTATCTCGTGTAGTGCTATCCCGTAAAAAATACTGAGATCCTCGAGGTCCACTAATAGTTTTAATGTCGGAAAACCGCAAAAGAAATTACTCCTGTAGTTCGATATCTCCTGAAGACACATATTTTTCGACCAAACTTCTATCATTTCAAATGATTCCCTTGCTGTTGATATTTTCTCTCCTTTAAACGATGCTCTCCGGGCTTCTCTTTTAAGTGTGCTTCTAATCTCATCCGAAGATTCTTTCCATGTGCAGTTGCAAAGAAATGCCATGCTGCAGGTATTTTAAAACCAACAATATGTTTGCAAATATGTATTTATAAAATTCTTCTTATTTTTATATTGAGTTTCTGAGCCATCCGTAAAATATAAAAGTATTTTAATACTTAGAGAATGGACCAATAATAATGACCAGTATTGCAGCAATAGCCGAGTACTGACAACCACGACTGGACCATTAAAAAACATATAAAATATTATTATATGTAAATTTAGATAAATTAAATACAAAATAATTAAAATAAAATTGAAATGTCTAATGAAAAAAATTTAAAACTCATACCAACATTATCAATAATATCATAGTCAATACCAACAATATATCGTCGCTTTAATAATGAAATAACGTATGCCATATATACGTTGTTATTATATAATGGGTGCGCTGCATTCCCCATAAGGATGTCTATAAAGTGGCATTTTAACATTTTCCAATTTTTTTATAACTAGGGTTGAAAATTAATATATTGTTAATTAACGTACATGCAAATTTGAATTTGGTTAAATATTGAAACAGCGTAAATGCATGTACGATATTTCAATTCCTACAGAATAATAACTTGGGTAAAATCAGTGTCGTATACTTTACATACATTACGATCGCCACACGAAATGGTAAATCTAAAATATTGTATAAGCATCATTCATTACTACATGATATGCCGGTTCATATAAATAAAAAATTGTAAGAATATTATGCGTTAGTTCAATAATAATTAGTTTTAGGCTTAATCGTACACGTAAAATGAAATAACGTATATGAAATATGAAATAACGTATAAGGTACCTGATTAACTTTTCACCTCTTTTTAGGTAGAAAAGCCAGCAGGTACCAATGTGAAATTTTAATATGTTGTGGGGAAATTAGTCAAGATTAATTGGTAGAAATTTTTTTTCCAATATCTTTATTCATTCAATAGTGCTGACGAGTTTACGAAAATCAGAAAATCGAAAAATCTTTAAACCAAATTATCTCGAAACTACACTTTTGCGAATACGTTGTTTCATTATTAAAGCGACGATATCAAAATTTCAGATTTTTTAAAAATAGTCGATTTTTTTTTCGATGTACGTTTTCAAAATAATAGCCCAATAATCAATTTACATGTCATGGATAGTGTGATGTACAGTAAAATCTCTCAAAGGCGGAATCGAAAGGGACCGACGAATTTTCCGTGATTTTTTGTGTTTTAAAAAACTCAAAAACCAATTTCGTAAATATATTTTATGTACAGTGAAACTTTCATAATTCGAACCACCAAAAGCCATCAATTTTAGTTCGATTTAGGGAAATTTCGAAATATAGAAACGATTTATAAACAAAATCAAAATTTTAATTCGAAATATTAATACGATTTATAGAGAAATTCGAATAATAGAAGTTCGATTTATAGAAGTTTGACTGTATTTCATAAAAACATAAATTGTTAATCCATTTACTAGTATACTTTTCCAAAAAAAACTGAAACGAAGTTGGTCATAATTCCGTCCGTCCGCGTTTCGCGAGTTTTCGTAATAAATATATAATTATAGACGAAATTTAATTCAATGGGATATTTTTTAGTCGTTTTTTCGAATCGCGTTCCGGCTTTGCGAGATTTTACTGTGATAGGAGTAGAAAAATAAATTTGTTACAATAAATTTATTCCTTCATAAGGATAAGACATCTGATTGTAGCCAAAATACCTTTCTGTGCATCCCATGATTTTCTACTCCTTAAAAACATCAAAAACCTTATCCAAACAAATCTTTGACTTTCTTAAATGCTAGTAACTTTAATGTCATATCTGAGATTTCACCATTTCGGGCGGACACCAAAACCTCATCGTTATTCTCAATTTACTTATTCAGATTTCAGAGCACGGTACTATAAAATTTGTACAAACAAATCGACTTTACTGTTAGTTTATAAAAATGAAAACACCTAGTTTGGCTCGAAACGAAGAAAAAGAATCTAAGATTGTTACTTAATTTACTTAAGGTAATGGCAGGTTATTTGGACCGTTTTTAAAAAAGCCTTAAAAATAAGGATGCTTTACTTTATTATGTAAAAAAAAACATATTTGGTATTTTATATATATATTAACGCCCTAATTCAATAAAAAAAAATTTATTATATAGTACGTTGACACGAAAAATTCAGTTTATATTTAGACGTCGCGGAGTGATAACGCCTTTGTCCAATTTTCTTATTGTTTTTGGTAAGAATCTTGTGTTGTAAAATAAGGGTTTAAGAAACAAATTAAGTGAAGTTCTTTTAGTTAAGTTATTATTTGTGTTTAAATATGTCAAATAAAAGAATATTAAAGAGTCTTTAGTGTTATTAGTGCACTTTTAACGTACTTAGGATAGGTCCAAATTATAAGCACCGACAAAAACAAAGTGCATATAATTTGGACCGAGCGGTCCAATTTACGATTTGAACAATGATTATAATTTTTATCATAAAATTAAAAAGATATGATTTTAGTAGAAAAAATTGTTGGCAAAACAAAAATAAAGCTATAAATAATTAAAGTAGATTATTTGGATATAGTGAATTGTTAACAAGTTTCTTAAAAATTTAGCATAAAATTCTTGAAATAAATAAGTCTATTAAAGTGCTTTGACGTGCTTATATGTACAAAATTAAGCAAACAAATTGAAATTTCTTAGGTCCAAATTACATTTTAATATATTTTCGACTCTGTTTGTTAGTTTGTGGTTTTAACCCATTTAAAATTAAATTCCATTAATGCACAGAATTTAAAAAAAAATTCATTGGTTTGACGTTAAATAGGACCGTAGGTCCAATTTATATCCAATAAAGTTTTTATTAGGGATATAAATTGGACCACGTAATATGTATTCTACGTATTTACAGAATTCACGATAGGGCCGGTAAATTTAAATAAAAAAATATATAAAAACTACGAAAAATTGCCAGAAGCCGTTGAGGCCATTGAAAATGGAATGTCTGTATATTCATCCTCAAAAAAATTTAAAATACCGAAAACGACGTTACTAAGGAAGATGAAGAGTAAGAAGAACAATATTGCGGATGTTGCTGCAGGTGCAAGTTACGTATTATCAAATGAGCAAGAGCAGCATTTATGCAAATGGATCAAAAAGTCCTCCAGAAGAGGATTTTCTATACCCAAAGCTATGCTTTTTGATTCAGTTGCACTTTTAGTGAAAGACCTAAATTTGCCCAATAAATTTCGCAACGGTCGTCAGGTAAAGAATTTACTTAGAATTAAATTATGCTAACAAATTTGATATTTATTTAGGAAAATTCTGGTATAAAGGATTCCTCTTAAGAAATCCAGATATATCCACTAGATTGCACAAAACATCTTGACCACAAGAGTAGCTGCAACTGAAAAAAAAATAGTGGATTGGTTCCAAGAAATTTCGTCATACTTGACAGAGAAAAATTTGATAGATATAATGGAGGATCCAAGTCGCATCTTCAACTGCGACGAAACAGCATTCTTTTTAGCACCAAAAGATAATCTTGTCCTTGCAGAAAAAGGCCAAAGGTGCGTATACAACTTAAACGCAAATAACGACAAAGAGTGTCTTACTACAATGGTAATGGCAAGCGCCAATGGTAAACTAGGACCAACAATGCTCATGTTTGATTACAAACGTATTCCACAAAACTTAGCCCAAAAGGTACCACTTGGATGGGCTATCGGTAAAAGCGATTCTGGATGGCAAACAGGGAAATCATTTTACGAATACGTTGCCAATATTTTTTATCCATGGATGTTGGAACAAAAGCTACAGCTTCCAGTAATATTATTCGTCGATGGGCACACGTCTCACCTTACTCTTTCGCTGAGTGAATTCTGCCAAAAAAATCAAATAATTTTAGTGGCATTACCTCCTATGCTACTCACATAATTCAACCACTGGATGTAGCAGTTTTTAAACCGCTAAAAAGTGCTTGGAAAAATGCAGTAACGAAGTGGCGGTTCGAAAATAATGGCGCTAAAATCAAACGAGAAGACTTTGCTCCATTATTGAACTCGATTCTTCTCAAGCCAGAAGTAAACCAAAACGTTAAAAGTGGTTTTAAGGCCACAGGACCTTTTCCGTTCAACAAAAATGCAGTTGATTACGGCAAATTTATTTCGAATAATTTAACTTCTGTGAGTACGCCGATTCAAAAAAAGTCTATTACAAAAAATAGCACATTTTTAACGTTATTGGAAAGAGAAATTCCAGAAAAAATTGAAAAATTTAATTCAAATTTAATGTCACGAAAATTGGGAAGGGCCAAAAGAAGATGCCTATTTACTTTATGGAAAAAGCATAAAGATATGAAAGAAGCCATTCCTATTGGTGACAGCACCCTACAAAACAATATCACGATGGATGCTGAAAATTATTTAAATGATTTACTTGGAGAAAATGTTATGGTCGAGTTAAATATTTTGGAAGACGGTTCGACAGAGTTGAACAAGGGTATACAGAATTCATCATTTTTAGGTTTGGTAGAAAATACTCCAAGAAAAGATTTATCAGATGAAAATATTTTAAATGTACCAACACTATTTAAAAAAATATTATTTTGGCCAAATAAAGACCCAAAGGAATCCGTAAAAAAAAGAAAAACTTCCCGCTGTCGCATCCTCAGAACAATGGGTCACATATCATCAAAAACAAGATGCAAAAGAAAAAAAAAACAAAGGAGAGTTTGCAAAAAAAAGAAAAGCGGCAAGCTAAATTAAAAACGCAAGAGATTAAAGTTAAACTCACCAAGAAACCGGAGAGTTCCGAAACAGGAAACTATGCGATAAACAATTATGTAATTGTAAACTACGAAGGAGAAAAGTTTCCTGGGATAATCGTAGATTTAAACGGCAATGAATTCTTCGTCAAGACAATGACAATGTGTGGTCCTAACTGGAAGTGGCCAGAAAGAGATGATACTTGTTGGTATAAGTTGGGCCAAATGGTATCATTAATTGATGAACCCATTTTAATAAATTCAAGAGGGCTGTATAAAGTATATTTTTAAATGATTAGTATTAATTGAAACTGAAGTTCCTTATTTTTTATTTATTATTATTTTATAATTTTTGAAACACAAAAATATTGTTACTTATTTTTATTTAAAAGTTTTTGTATTAATTAAAACCGAAGTACCTTTTTTTATTAATTATTTTATAATTTTTGAAACACAGAAATAATGTTATTTATTTTTTATTTAAAAGTTTTTGAAAAGATAAAATTTTTATTAAAAACTACATTTATTGAGAAATATTGTAGTTCTGCCAAACACGGTCCAATTTATATGCCTTAATGGTCCGAGTTACCTCCCTTAAAAAATTAGAGCGGTCCTATTTACCGTCCTCGTCAATATTGAATTAATTTTAATTTTTACTAAAGTTAATTGACATAAAATATAAAAAGTCATATGTTTTTCTATCAGAAATTGAATATTGTCTTATATGAAAAAAAAATTAGTAAAAATATCCGAATAGTCATATTTATTCGACTTAAAAGTCTTAACTCTTAAATATAGGTCCAAATAACCTGCCATTACCTTATTACGATAGTGTCCCGTTTTGTAAATTTGAAAAGGTGGAGACTCTAGTTCAGATAAATACATATATTTTTTTTAATTAAAGATTATTTTTATTATTAATTTTCTATGACTAACAAACCGACGAAATCAAACTCGGTTTTTCAAAAATTATTTCGGATCTCCCGTTCACTAATTCTCAGCTTTTTCGATCAACTTCCAAATTCGAAGTACACGTCAGTGTAAAAATTTTTGGTTCTGTGAGTTTATTTAATGAATATTAATTTATTTAATGAAGGTAGTTAAGTCTTACGTTAAGTCTCACATTAATTTTTTAAATAGAAACATAATCACTCTACCATGCACACATAATAAACAAAAACAGTATCATTTTGACTTGACACTCATAAATTTTACTGTAACTGGACGTCATCCACCAAAAAATTACAACATACCTAATGTCATATCCAAATTATCACTATTTAATTGTACTGCACCACTATCTGTTGGATTATAGAATACATAGCCGACCTAAAACAATAAATTAACAATTAAGATATAATCAAAGACAAAACTGTTATTTTAATAAGGAAACTAATCTAAAATATCTCTAAATTGACACAAAAATCGAGGTTAATTTATTACTTTCGACTTAAACAAAAATCTTAAACTAATCAACACAATCACCTACCCCTTTTTAATTTATATTAACAATATGAAAATTTTAGATCAATATTATTTCGTGGCAAAATCTCTTATTCAACTTTGTGTGGCAGTCCCAACAAAAAAAAACGTACCATATTTTTGTAAAATAAACTTATTTTTATTCACATACCGGTTTCAATCATTTTTTTATGAAATATAACTTACCATCAATATATTGAATAATGTGTATTTTATGCTATCGAATAAACTCATTTTTAATTTAGTAAAACTATTACAACAAGAAGATTGAACAAATTTAGTTTTCACACTTATCCAAAATAATTATACCACGGACACGGTTGACATTACTATCAAGTAGTTCTTTAATAAATTGATTTACGTGGTTCTAGATGAACAAATAACTTTTATGCGATTATAGAGCTGTTCGCGGCGAATCTGCTACTTATAATTTGGGTTTAATACTAGATGTCGTAAAAATACATTAAGGAGAAATATAAAAACAACTTTGTTTTTTCCACCTAAATTTTTTAAACTATTTCGTCGACCGTTATTATTTTGTCGTGCGGTTAGGTTACTTTATATTATAATTAGTTACTCTTTTAAGATTTTCCATAGATACTGTAGATATTAGAAATTGAAAGTTTGACTGTCTATAACTTTTGACCACTGAGTTTCCGCTAATTTTTATTCAGAGAGAACCCATGTATCTATATTTACATATACCTATAAAAATCGTTATTTTGAAAATCGGGTTAAATAGGAATGTTAATGTCGCTATTCCGATGTCGTTACTATTACAATAAATAATATTATTTTTTTTAATAAAAACTTATAGTATGTTCTGAGTTAACATACTATATAATTTGCGGCGTGTTTTATTGATGTAATGAGATTCCTGCTTAAACTATCCTATTGAAAAACAAAGTTTAATGGGTAAATTGCATAGGGAATGTCCTATAAAATCCTATTAAACAGTTTTTTTTACTTTTGAAATCGATTGAATACTATTCAATTGTCTTATAGAAATACATTAAATCCTTTTAATAGAAATGAAAAAAATTTTATAGGATTAGTAATTCTTCAATGGGATTGCCTACATTTTAATTGAATATTCTGCGACCGTCAAATTTTCTATTAAATAAAAAGAAACCTACTCGACTTTATAATAGGACTAAACACATTTTAAAAGGGGTTTTGTAGCCTTAGCATTTCATATGGAATAGAAGGGATCCTTTTCGATTCTTCAATGGGATTGAGTATGTTTTAATGGGAATTTCTATGGCATTCAAATTTTCTATTAAATAATAATCAATTATATAATAGAAAACAACAATGGGAAAAATTAAAATATTAAACTATAAAAAATCCTACTAAAACTACTGCAGTGGAATTAATATTTTAAAGTTGTATTTTATTTTAGAAGAATAGGAAGTGTCCTATTGAAACCATCTCAATGTCTTCCCATAAAAAAATATTGAATCCTATTGAAAAATACTGTCGTGAAATTATAATTTTAAAGTCGTATGTTCCTGTAGAAATTATACACTTCCCATTGAAACTATCTCAATATCTTCATATAAAACTATTAATTCTATTGGGAAATCTTGTCGTAAGAAAACAATTTTCTAAGTTTCTTTTTCCTTTAGAAATTATTCATTTCCCGTTGAAACTGTTTCAATGTCTTCCTTTAAAACTATAAAGAATCCTATTAAGGAATCTTGTCGTAAGAAAAAAAATGGTCTAAGTTTTATTTTCCTTTTAAATTACGTTCATTACTATAAAAATGATCCAATAGGAACAGTCTGATATTTAAAGGATTATGAGCTTAATTCCATTTTTCAATTGAATGTGAGTAAAGAATTTCTCCGCTGATCCCATTAAAATCGTCCTTTTCATCAATATTCTATAGCTGATTGTACCTTTTATAATGGAAGAGTTTAAGCAGGGATATAAAATGTTGTATCCAATTTAGCGTCGTGTTGCTCTTCGTAGTTCTTCAGAAATACAATTCAATTGTGTATAAATATATGTTTTTAGAACAATTCCAGAACAGTTACAGTACCCCCCCCCCCCCCCCCGTATGGTTTTAAAATTATTTTTTTTGCATTTGTTTTTATATTTTTTTCTGAATGAACAATATGTCGAGAATATTGTGTACAAATTTAAAGTCAATCCGAGTAAAACTAACGGAGTTACAGCGTTTCAAACGACCGGCCATGATACCTGATTTTACCGAAAACGTCATTTTTGAAGTTCGTGAACATTAGAACTCAAAATCTACTGAACCGATCCTTTTGAAAATTTGAACATTACTTCTTCACATAAATCAACAGGTAATCAGGAAGAGTTTTTTTTTTCATTTTTTCTATTTTTTAATAACAAATTAACCGCGATTTTTTGAGCTAAAATCGCGTTTTTCACTTCCAAGTGCTGCAAAAAATAGAAAAAAAAACTCTTCCTGATTACCTCGAGAAATACATCACCTTTAAAATGTATATCAATTTTGTTGATTCAGATGATCCGGTAACGAGTTATAATGTTCACCGTAAAACCACTTTTTTTTCAAGGCGCCTCTGGAGATTCATCGTCACCGGCTTATTTATCAATATTTCGACGGCTACAGTTCATTTACGTGTAACTACATTTTATAAAAATTGAACAGAAGCTCAGAAAATGATTTATTGTGATTCTAAACAAGCTTGAAAATAAAAAATTTTTATCAATAACTCAAAAAACTATTTTGTTTTTATTTATTGATCGTAATTTTTTTTTTAAAAGCTTGTTTAGAATCGCAATAAATCGTTTTGTGAGCTTCTGTTCAATTTTTATAAAATGTAGTTACACGTAAATGAACTGTAGCCGTCGAAATATTGATACTGTAGCCGTCGTTCATTAAAAAATTTTTCTGACATACCTCAAAAGTTGTACAATAATATGTAATTAAATTTAATAAAATTATATTACTCATGTCGCCGCAAAAAAATCACAAAAATATGCTCGTTTTTCGTCTTTAAAACCCTACCCCCCTCTTAAAGAACAATCCCAAACATTTATACTTAAATTTATTCTAATACATAAATTCATAAGTTTTAATCTCACATTAAATTACACAATAGTTTCACAATACATTTTAAGTACATAAGTAATGCGTCTAGGGTTACCAACTGAGTATTTTTCACCCGGAGGACTCAGGGTTTGTCGGCAAATCTCCGGGCTCAGGGTTTGGAAGACAAATCTCGGGCGAAATAATAATAACATAAAAAAATATAAAATTTCTTGCAATTCAAATCATCAGAATCCGTTTGAAAACAAAAAAAACGAAACTCTGTGTATTAGAAACGACCGAGTTTAGTTTTTTGGTCATTTATGTTGGTTCATTGGATATTTTGTTTTTCCATATTCCGTATAAGCTCATAAATGTTTTATGTCTATATTGGGTTATTGTTAATAATAGTTTTTTGTAGTTGATTTTGAATGGGTTTGACATTTGAATTTAATTAGTTGGCCATATAAGACTGCGCGTATGTTAATTTTAGTATTAAATACTTTACAATTATAAATAATGCAAAATTAATATCAGTCAAATGAAAATAATCCCAAATAAAACAAAGACAATAAAAGAAAATGTTATGTCTCGTTCAATAACGAATGGTTGAAAAATGAAATCAAAATTATAAAGATTGGCTCGAAAAAGTTAACGAGTTTACAGGAAAACTGCAGATTTATGCTGTATTAATTCCTGCTTAAATATCCTATTGAAAACAAAGTTTAATGGGAAAATCGCATCGAAATTGCATCGGAAATTTCCTATTAAATCGTATTAAACAATTTTTTTTCTTTTGAAATCGATTGAATCCTATTCAATGGTCCTATAGAAATACAATGAATCCTTTTAATAGAAAATGAAACATTTTTATATGATTATAAATTTTTCAATGGGATTGCCTACATTTTAATTGAATTTTCTGCGACCGTCAAAGTTTTTATTAAATAATAAAGAATCCTCCTTCACATTATAATAGGACTTAACACATTTGAAAGGAAAGGAAGATTTTTAGTCTTAGAATTTCATATGAAATCCTTTTCGATTCTTAATGGGATTGACTATGTTTTAATGAGAAGTTCTCAAACGTTCAAATTTCCTATTAAATAATAATCAACTAAAATAAACATATACAACCTTAACTATTATAGTCTTTCAGCCGAGAAGCGATAATCAAAACACATAAAACGATTTTAACTATATATTTCTAAAATGGATAATACTAAAGTATTGAGTATTGAATAGTATTGAATTTTAACCAGACAAAAGAAAAATTTCAGCCGTATTTTCCTGTAAGAATTATCCATTTCGTATTGAAACTTTATCAATGTCTTCCCATAAAACTGTATAGAATCCTATTGAAAAATATTATCGTGAAATTATAAATTTTATATACCTTTCCTATTGAAACTATCTAAATATCTTCCTCTAAAACTTTACAGAATCCTATCGAAGAATAATGTAGTGGAATAAAAATTTCAGTCGTATTTTCCTTTAGAAATTAAACACTTCCTATTGACACTATCTCAATGTCCATAAACATATGTAGAATCCTATTGAAAAATACTGTCGTGAAATTATAATTTTAAAGTCGTATGTTGCAGTAGAAATTACACACTTCCTATTGAAACTATCTCAATGTGTTCCTGTAAAACTATTAATCCTATTGGGAAATGTTGTTGTAACAAAACAATTTTCTAAGTTTTATTTTCCTTTGCAAATTATATATTTCTCGTTGAAACCCCTTGTAAAAAAAAAGATAGAAAACGATAGAAACCGATAGACCGTTTTCTATCGTTTCCTATGCGGTTTTTGAATGAGAATTAATGGGTTGGAATCGTTTTTTGCCATAGAAACGCATGCAGACTCTTACGTTTTGCCTTTTGTGGCGGATGCAATTTCTATCTGACGCGAACGAAACAAAACGAGCTGAATACGTACAATCCTTGAACAAGTACATACAGCAAGGGAAACAAGTTGTTTGGATGGATGAAACAAATTGTAATTTGTTTTTTCGTCGAACGAGAGGCCGTGCAAGAGTTGGAAAATGAAGAGTACTACACCTTCCAGCATCAAAAGGTCATAACATTCATTTAATTGGAGCAATTTCAACTACAGGAACCGTATACATGGAACGCAGAAAGGGATCATTTGCTGCCCAGTTAGCAAACGATTGGGTAGTTGTTTTAATGCAAAAGTGGCAAGATGTGGGAAATCAACTGGAAGATTTTGTGATTGTTGTGGACAACGCACCTTGTCATTCAAAAGAGTGATCGATGGTACGCCAGCTTCTCTTTTGCGGTTAGAACCATATTCTCCGATGCTAAATCCCATTGAGAATATTTGGTCTAAAGGAAAATCGTATGCCAAAAGCAACATCAGTGTTCCAAACATTGCAGGTCCTGGTGTAATGTAACAAATATTGATCTACTACTTGGGAGATATTATACATAGATCATGCAACGAACACCATAACCGGGGGTGATCGCGCTCGTGCTATGCAACACTGTACAGTTCCCCAAGCTAGCGCCTTGTAAATGAATGACATGGTGGTCGGTCGATAATTTATTTAAAAAAATACTAAGACATACTATGTATATACTTGGAACTTCATCTCAATTTTTCGCTATACTAAAATAAAATATAAAGTTAGTAAAATGTGTTTTATTTCTGAATTACATTTAACGTTTTCTGAATTACAATTGACTAACCTGAATTACAATTGACCCTTTCTGAATTACAATTGGCGTTTTCTGAATTAAAATTGACGCTTTTTGAATTACAATTGACAAATCTGAATTACAATTGACTAATCTGAATAACAATTGACACTTTCTGAATTTTAATTGTGATTTTCTCAATTAAAATTGACGCTTTCTGAATAACAATTGACTAATCTGAATTACAATTGACTAATCTGAACTACAATTGACGCTTTCTGAATTACAATTGGAAAAGGTGTAGAATAATTAGCGATGAATCTTCGGTACCAACCGGTACAATCTAAGAATCGTCGAATTTGTCTCACAGTTTTTGGTGTAGGAAATTCAGCGATTGCTTAAACTTTATATCGTTATTAACACGTAAACATCCGTTGCCAACAATATAGCCTAGATACTCTATTTCCTTTAAACAAAATCGACTCTTTTCCACATTAATGGTCAGTCCGGCTGATCTTAGTCGCCGCGGAACCTCAGACAAGAGTTCTATTTGTTCATAAGTGGATGATGTGATGAGCAAGTCATCAAGATATACGAATACACGATCGTGCAACTGATGGGGAATTACTTTATGCATTAATCGACAGAGTGTTTGAGGTGCGTTACACAGACCAAACGGTATTACAGTGAATTGGTAGAAAGGGCGGCCGGGAATAGTGAAGGCGGTCTTATCTCTAGATTCTTGATCTAATAGAATCTGCCAGAATGCGTCTTTTAAATCTAAGCTAGAAATATACGCTCACCTAGGCGACTCAGTAGACCATCTATAATTGGAGGAGAATACGCATCCTTTCGTGTGATATCATTTACACGTCGGGCATCCAAGCATAACCTGCTCTTTCCATTTTCTTGCGCACAACGGCCATAGGTGAGCTCCAACCGCTAGAACTTTCTTCTATGACACCTAGGGAGAGCATGCGGTCAAGCTCAGAATACACCTCTTCTTGAACCGCTGGAGAACCTGCATAGTAGCGTTGCGTGATAGGCGTAGCATTATTGACGTCAATTGAATGCTCAACTAAGTGAGTTTGACCTAACCGTAGCTTATGAGATGCTGGCAACGATTCTATAATCTCAGCAAGCTGAGATTGCTCTTCACTGGATAAGTGGTGACTCTTATCATCCATTGGTGTATCACTGATGAACATTACCATTGCTTTCTTAAAACAGTGGGATTTGTTTTCTTCACTGTCACCTATTGTTGGTTTTATGCCGAATTCATTCCAAAAATTAATCCATAGATACACTGTTTGCTGCAGAGGATTTATGCTGGTAGCGAACAGGTGTTGATATGTAGCCGATAACTCTTTGCTTCTGCCCGCTGGCAGTACAAATGCTTGTAGTGAGAGAATGGAATGCTACGTGGGGATTAGTTATAAATTTGTCTGAGTCCGCTCCTAAAACACTTATTGATGTACCGCTATCTAGGAGCCCGCGATGGTTCTCGTTACCGATGGTGATGTTCGCGTAAGGTCGTAAATCATAAGGATCTGGAGTGATATCTAATATAGTTTCGCTTATGACTTTTTTAAGTATTCAACGATGCTTAAAATATGCCAGACAACGATGGAATCTGGATGAGGTTGGTTTTGTGGTAGATGGTGAATCTTGTTTAGGTTGTAGACAATTATGGGGGTTTGGATTTACGTTTTCATTGATTATCTGGGAGGAAAAGAAGGTTTGTTTGGGTATTGATGATTGTAGATAATTTTCCCCAATTCCGGATCGGCATTCGACGCCGCTTCGACTGACTCTCTGGGATTCAAGGACCGTCGGAGGTATGGAGTCCTAGTGGTCCCTACCTCCATCAGTTGGTTTCCGGCGTATTCCGGGGAACACATTGGACACTGTGTTTTTACTTTACTTCACTGTGAATCTCGATCAGCAGCAGCATTGGTACAAAAACTATTAGCAGCCTGCGATTCGATATTAGATATGTTGCTGATCTTACGTGCAAACCCCACCTCTAATGACAGCTGGCAACACATACGCTCAATATCCAACTACCCGAAAAACGAAATGATGTCTTAAATCAAGGTCCACTCAATCAAAAACCTGAAGGTGAGCCAGGTAGTTCTAAAATGAATCAAGTTATTGTCACCTCCCATAAAAAGACGCAAGATGAGTTTCCTGAGCTTCTAGAATGGTTAACCGCACATTTCGGTAGCCTAAACACTCCAAATGCGAACTTATTCTTCATGGAATTCCATCCCAATCAGTTATTCAAACTATTAATAACCCATTGGCCATTGCTACCCTCTTACCAAAACGCACCAGCTATTCGACGGGATTACAGCCTTTATCGGTGGAATATTTTCTTTAACGGATCTCCTTCTGATGTCCCAATAGAGAGATTTATTTTCCGTTTAGAGAGCCCAGCGTCGTCATATAGAATGCCAAGGGAACAACTCGCCACAGACATCCACGCTGTTCAGGGGACCGCGAGCGAATTTTATTGGGTGTATTTATAGCGCATGGGACAATACACATGGAGGCAACTGCGAACTGCACTACTCGAACGCTTTCAAGACAGACGCACGGATATGGATGTACGTCATGCCTTGGAAAATCGCAAACAAAAAGTTCGAGAATCGTTCATAGATTTTTTTCACGATGTGCAAAAATTAACCCTTTGTCTTCGAACGCCACTTACGGACATAGAGTTGATCAGTATAGTGTCACGAAACATGCGACAAGGTCTCCAAATTGCACTGGCTAATGAGGTTTTTAATTCCTTGTCTGAATTGGTACGAAAATGAATTACAAACGAAGATACTTGAGAGAGGCTTGGTTACATCCCCGAGTTGACTATGTATCAGAGAAAAAATATCAGCGAAGTGTATGAGCAACCGAGCGCATACCTACCACCCTGAGCAAAAGTCGTGGAACGACTGCCTGTGGCTACACTAAAACGCATCCCGATATTCGTTATATTTCCGGTGGGTTATTTCTAGATGTTCAGTTGGGTGAAACAACGTAGCTGAAGACGTTTTCAATGTCCCATTTAACTTCAATTTCATGGACAATCTCTTGTCTTCCGATGTTTGGAGGCTATGTCAATCACCCAACATCTTTAACCCACCCTGCCGGTTATAAATTCTAAAAATATTGCAAAAATGATTACAAAATCAAAAATTCAAACTTTTTTCAAAATTCCAAAAATTATAATAAAATCAAAAATTTAAAATTTTTAAAAATTCTAAAAATATTCCAAAAATTATTACAAAATCAAAAATTGAAACTTTTTTCAAAATTCTAAATATATATATAAAATTGAAAAATTCTATTATTTTTCAAAATTCTAAAAATATTGCAAAAATTATTACAAAATCAAAAATTAAAACTTTTTCCAAAATTCTAAGAATAATGCAAAAATTATTACAAAATCAAAAATACAAACTTTTTCCAAAAATATTTCAAAAACTATATCAAATTCAAAAATTTCCATGTCCAATTTCGTGTTCAATTACATTTACGTCATAAAAACAACTAAATTTTATGTTCCAAAAAATTGGCTAAAAAAATCAATGAAATCATTTTTTGACACACTTGACATTATTTTTTTGACAAACTTATAATGTCATAATTCTCTATAATAATAATAAAATTTCATGTCATACAAATATATTTCATGTCATACAAATAAGTAATTTTATTTTTTTCCAAAAAATGGTAAAAAAATAAATAAAAATCTTTCTTTTGACACACTTGACAACATTTTTTTGACAAACTTATAATAGCATAATTCTCCATTAATAATAAAATTGCATGTCATACAAATATTTAATTTCATTTTTTTCCAAAAAATTGGGTAAAAAAATAAATAAAAATCTTTCTTTTGACACACTTGACAACATTTTTTTGACAAACTTCTAATGCAATAATCTAGTTTTTGACCTCACATACCAATCCCTACCATCAAGATTTCACCAAATTCAATGTTCCTACTCGTAATCACTTAAAATGAACGTTTTTTAAGCAAAAAATAAGCAAATTTCCTTGTTTTGATACACTTGACGATTTTTTGAGACACTTCCGGTACAGTTATTGAACATATCGTCCTTTCGGCTCTTTCCATTGAGTAAACCTATTTTTAGAAAAAAATTTTTGAAATCCGTTTAGCGGTTTTCTAGATTTCGTCGGTTGTGACGGCCGGCCGGCAGAAAGACACATTTTTTTTTGCTTTTTTAGAATCAGTAGGTCCTAAAACGTCGAGAAATGTCAAAAAAGTGGGGGTAAGAATTCCCTTTTGGCTCGAGAATGTAATACTTAGGTCTTTCAGACTGAAGTAATTCATTCACAAAATTCAAGTTTTAATGTTTTAAATAAAATTTCTTAAAATGTCATTTCAAAATAGTAAGCTTTGCGTTTTATCATAATTCTATAGGTTTTTTTGTTGCAAAACTTAATTTCATCGAATATTCTTTCAAAATAAATTGCTTTTAAATCTTTTAATTGCAATATTTTTAAAAGAATATTATTTAAATTTGAAGCTAGTAAATAGACGTACACAATTATTCAACTAAAAATCGTTTTTGTTCCCACCTTGAGGTCTCCCTTACCGGTAAGTAATTACTTACCGCATGCATGATCGGTAAGTAATTACTTACCGACCTGTGATTTGTAAACGAAACTTACTATGTTTATTTTTCTACTCCTATCACAGTAAATTATAAATTACATCACACTATTCATGACATGTAAATTGATTATTTCAAATAACGTGCGGTAAGTAAAAATAGCGTGCGGTAATGGATTTTCATATATATATTACCGCACGCTTTTAATAAAAAGAAAAATTTTTATTTAAAGAAAAATTTGATTTTTAAAAATTAAATATTTCAATTCATTTTGACACAGAATAATGCAAAGCCTACCACAATTTGTAAACTATTTGCATTTAATTTATAATTAGTAGTTCATTTTTTCAAGTAATTATATGCGTTTGGACATTAAAACAAAGTCGTAGAAAAAGTATATAACAAATCTCGAGTTGTAAAGCATTTTCGATGCTCGTGAAGATATTGCACTCGACGCTACGCGTCTCGTGCGCAAAATTTTCCCTCGCATGTAAAATGCTATTTACAACTCTAGATATGTAATATACTAATTACGAATCAGCAAACATTCAAAATCGCCTGATCGTAATAATTCTTATAAAAATATCGCCTGATCGTAATAATATTCTTATAAAAATATTGCAATTAATAGTACATTATGATGCTACCTAGGACGTAAAGCTAAAGATTTTGAACGGGTGTGGGGTTTGCAAATCGAGGCGTTAGCCGAGTCCAAAATAGCTTACGTCCGTGCATCATATACTATTTTTTATTCGCCACAAACAAAATATTTTAAAAAATTTGTTTATTCTAATTTAAAATTATAAATTTTAAAATAGAAATATGTGGAAGAAGTAAAATTTGACAAAATACTTGTTATTTTTCTTATTGTATAACCATGACAACAAATGATAACAACTATTTTAATTGGATAATGAAATTTTGAATTTAAGGGTTGCTTTGATAAAAAATTCTATTTTTCATAGAACTTAAACAAATACAAATGCTTTTTACATTTTTGGACGTAACTACGACAACAAAATAAATAGTTAAAAATTGACACTTTAAGGCCGCAAATCACAGTAATAAAGTAACACTTTAATATGTAGGCGAATAAAAAAGATTTAAAAGCAAATTTATTTTGAAAAAATATTGATAAACTGAGTTTTGCAACAAAAAAACTTATAGTATCATGATGAAAAGCAGAGCCTACTATATTTTGAAATAAAGTTTTAAGAAATTTTCTTTAAAACATTAAAACTTAAAAATGAATTTTATTATTCAAAAAAATTAAAGCCATTGGACTTTACATAAAAATAAATAGAAACATACGGTATCTATTTATCCAAGGGTTATTAATTTTAAACGATATATGAATGAACAGAACGGACTATGCGCGGACTCTAACACAAGAAATATCTCTATTGAGAAATATTTTGTCATCTTATTTTGACTTCTAGAACAAACCCAAATTTACTATATCTAACATGCAACATAAAACTAACTGTGAGAGACAATAGATTAAAAATAATGTTGATTGCAGTCGGTCACCAATTACATTTAAAAAAAAATCACTTCTCCCAAAAAAATTAGAGCGTCATCCATATAGACGCTTCGCAGAATGCAATATACAATATTAATCACCCCACTGTACTAAAAAATATACTTATCTGTTGATTGATGTTTGAAGAAAGCAAACTTTCGTCCTTGTATGTCGCTTGAATTACATTCCTTGCAAACCCCAGCATTTTTCCCAAAAATTCTTCAACATACTTGTTTCAGTAGTAGGAAATCGTTGACCTTCATAAATAATAAATAATTTAATAACAATGTATAAAAAGGAATGCGAAAGCAAATGTTAATTCAATTCAATTATAAAACACTTTTAATAAAATTTTTCTTTTTATAACAACATATATATTTTTTTCTAGGTGGTGCGGCCTCCAAGTAATTTTAGTGGACTGTATTTTGCTTGAAGAGTATGTTGGGCTACCGACTATGAATAATCAGGTTGGAATAATATTCAATATAATAAGCTGGGCCTAAACAGGCATTTCAGCATAACACGATGATAAATTTAGTACGCCTAAACAGGCTATGATGACATACGATGCAATACTCTGCGCCTAAACTGGCTATAATCATAGTCAATACAATAAACTGGGGCTAAACAGGCATTTCAGCATAACATGATGATGAATTTAGTATGCCTAAACAAGCTATGATGACATTCAATACAATACACTGCGCCTAAACAGGCTATAATCATAGTCAATACAATAAACTGGGCCTAAACAGGCATTTCAACATAACACGATGATGAATTTAGTACGCTTGAACAGGCTATGATGACATACAATACAATAAAATGCGCCTAAAACAGGCTATAATAATATTCAATGTAGAAAACTGGGCCTAAAACAGGCATTTCAGCATGACACAATAATTTTAATACGCCTAAACAGGCTATAACCACACCCAATATGGTATACTGCAACTAAAACCTGGCTGTACTAATATGACACGTATCACCCAGCATATATGTATTAAAAAAAAAACAAAGAAAAACTTTAACTCAATATAATGGACGTACAATTACAAATACCTTTAGTTTTAGTTATTTCCTACACATGTGGACAGAGTCCATATTTTATATTAATTTATGTAACTTTTATCTCCAAAACTAATTATTCGAGTAATTATTCGACTTCATCTTGTGAAGTCTAAAGAACTAAGAGACCTACCTAGGGGTCGCGTTCTTTTTCTTAATATTTTCTAATATTGTTAAAATGTCATAAAATTGTGTTGAAACGTCATGTTAAGTTTTGTCGACAATGTTGATTTATAATTTAAGAACGATAAAATATTAAAGTTTTGATCTGTCAAAAATAAATTTGTTCTATTTGAGCACATAAATTAAATATATTAAAATTATTTAATTTATATATAATAAAACTCAATTGCGAAACACAAAAACAAGAAATTGTATTTACGAATCTCTTAATTATAAACATTTTGACAGATAAATAGATCACAACAGACCATTTGACATAACAACATTCTATAATTCATGCCTAGGAGGTGAGTTGGAAATTGTTACAGTGTTAACTTTTGACAGTTTATCATTGAATTTAGGAACGACATCATGACGTCATCTTGTTACACAATGTTAAAATTATTGAATTAAAGAACGACGAAAGTTAACAATTGTTAACAATAGTCAACATTGTCGAGAAAAAGAACGCGACAAGGTTCTACAATAATACAATTATATACATGTTTTCATCGAACCTTTTAATTACACACTCAAAAAAATTTGTCCGTAAAGTTTTACTAAAAAGTGGTAGTTTAAAGCTTTACGAATACATTTTAGTTAGCTTTTGTCACTTTTAGTAGAGTTTACGGACATTTTTAGTTAATTTGATTACGGAGAGGTGTCCGTTTTTAGTTAAATGCTTTTAGTTGAAAGAAAAAAATTATTATTTTACTAACAAGTTGAATAAATTTCAAATTTTTGTTAGTAAAACGGAGTTTATTGTTAGTAAAAAAATTATTTTACTAACAAATTTTTCGTAATACGAATGATAATTTTTAATATGTTTGTAAAACGGGTATTATGTTGGTAGCATAAACAAATTTTTACTAACAGTCTGTAAAATAATTTGAACTAGTAAGTAAAACGAATCCCTAACGAAAAATTTTGTTAGTAAAATAATTTAAGATATAATATTTTACTAACAAATTTTTTATAATACGAATGACAATTCAACTCACTAAATAAAGTTTCGATAAGGTCCAATAAAAACGCTTCATTTACTATTTTTTAACAAATCAAAACGAATTGTTTCGATTATTTTTCTCTGGTGGGAAGGAACAGCGAATATTTTCGAATATTTTCCGCCTACTTAATATATTAATTTAAAACAAAAATTCACATACAAAATTATGTGAAAATGCAATTTGCAAATATTAAAAATGTCCGTTTTCATTCATAAATGATTGCATGTTAATGCTTATTTGTCAAAAATAAATTACAAATTTACAACATTTATGCGCCGACTAAGATGAAATAATATTTTATTATGTATGATTATGTTGTATGAAATAATGTTACTATTTCTGTTCGTTAAATTGCCTGCTAAATACAACTCGTCACCAAATTATTAGTCGATTATTTTTCAACATTACCACTCATGCCATTTGAGGTTAAAAATTTACTAACTTTACTAAATCTAATAAAAAAACTAAACTTTTTCCTAGTAATAGTAACAAATTTTATCAATTAACAGTAAAAAATTGAAAATGTAAGTAAATCAGTAACACGGATCCGGTAAAGTAAATATATTTAAAATAGACAAATACTAAACGATACTAACTTTTTTAATTATATGCTTTTACATTACTTTTAATTACAGTACTTTTTAACGGAAACCTGGGACATCAAAGGAAACCTGAGAATTTGCTTACTAGATATAAAAATATAATTATAAGCAAATATTACTTCGGTCTGAAAGACCTAAATATTACATTCATGAGCTCAAAGTGAAATTCGTACCCCCACTTTTTTTGGCAGCTCTCGACGTTTTAGGACCTACTGATTCTAAAAAAGCAAAAAAAAATGTATGTCTGTCTGCCGGCCGGTCGTCCGGCCTGCCGTCATTACCTACGCTGCAGGGAAAACCACTGGAGGGATTTCAAAAATTTTCTAAAAATAGGTATACTCAAGAGACAGGTCTGAAAGGACGCTGTGTTCGATAACTGTACCGGAAGTGTGTCAAAAAAATCGTCAAGTGTGTCAAAACAAGGAAACTTGCATATTTTTTGCTTAAAAAACGTTCATTTTAAGTGATTACGAGTAGGAACATTAAATTTGGAGAAATCTTGATGGTCGGGATTGGTATGTGAGACCAAAATCTAGATTATTGCATTATAAGTTTGTCAACAACATGTTGTCAAGTGTGTCAAAAGAAAGATTTTTATTTATTTTTTTTACCCAATTTTTCGGAAAAAAAAAAAATTAAATTAAAATTTTGTTTGAAATGAAATTTTATTATTATTATTGAGAACTATGGCATCATAAGTTTGTCAAAAAAATGTTGTCAAGTGTGTCAAAAGAAAAATTTTTATATATTTTTTTACCCAATTTTTTGGAAAAAAATAAAATAAATAATTTGTATGACGTGAAAATATATTTTTATTATAGAGAATTATGGCATTATAAGTTTGTCAAAAAAATAATGTCAAGCGTGTCAAAAAATGATTTCATTGATTTTTTTAGCCAAATTTTTGGGAAAAAAATGTAGCTGTTTTTATGACGTAAATGTAATTGAAATTGAAATTGGACATGGAAATTTTTGAATTTGTTATAGCTTTTGAAATATTTTTGGAATTTTGAAAAAAGTATGTATTTTTGATTTTGTAATAATTGTTGCAATATTTTTAGAATTTTGGAAAAAGTTTTAATTTTTGATTTTGTAAGAATTTTTGGGATATTTTTGGAATTTTGAAAAATTTTAAATTTATGATTTTTATAATTTTTGGAATTTTGAAAAAAGATACCATTTTTGATTTTGTAATAATTTTTGAAACATTTTTATCATAATTTTTACAATATTTTTGGAATTTTGAAAGAAATATGAATTTGTGATTTTGTAATATTTTCTCGAATCGCTAAATTGAAGGTTTTTGAATAGCTTGCTGAAAATGAAAATGAAATTGGACATGGACGTTTTTGAATTTGTTATAGTTTTTGAATATTTTTGGAATTTTGAAAAAGTTTCAATTTTTGATTTTGTAAGAATTTTCGGAATATTTTTAGTATTTTAAAAAATTTTAAAAATTTTGATTTTATTATAATTTTTGTAATTTTGGAAAAAGTTTCAATTTTTGATATTGTTATAATTTTTGCAATATTTTTAGTTTTGGAAAAAGTTTGAATTTTTGAATTTTTAAGAAATGTTGGAATATTATTAGAATTTAGAAAAAGTTTAAATATTTGATTTTATTCCAATTTTTGGAATGTTTTTAGAATTAAAAAAAAATTTTTTTAATTTTATATATCTTTAGAATTTTGAAAAAAGTTTCAATTTTTGAATTTTTAAGAATTTTTGGAACATTATTAGAGTTTAGAAAAAGCTTAAATATTTGATTTTATTTTAATTTTTGGAATATTTGGAATTTTGAAAAAAGATTCAATTTTTGATTTTGTATAATTTTTGCAATATTTTTAGAATTTTTGAAAAAAGTTTAATACTAATATTTGATTTTGTAATAATTTTTGAAATATTTTTAGGATTTTGGAAAAGTTTGATTTTATTTATTTTTTACAATATTTTTGAAATTTTGAAAGAAATATGAATTTGTGATTATGTAATATTTTCTCGAAACACTAAATGGAGAGGTTTTTGAGTAGTTTGCTGAGTGTAACTAAAAACCATGTCCGCATAAAAGTTTTTTGCCGAAAACTATATCAAAATCCTTAACCCAGACCGAAGTCTTGATATCTCAGAGCTGTGAGATTTCAGCCCCGCCATATTTTTTTTTAATTTTTAAAATTTTATTATAAATTATAATAATTATATATTGGTTTTAGGAACTTGATTTTTGTAACTTACATGAGGCTTATTATGCAAAATCTAAAGGCATTAGACCAACAGGAAAATTATACTTCAAGCACTACAATAAAAGAAAAGAAAAATCTAAAAGTGTCGATTGTAAAAAAAAAAGATACCGCAGAAACTATCATAGAAAATAGTCATGAAAATATTGAAGATAACACCATGGAGGAAGTTAAAGACAAAAGAATAAAACTAAACAAAATATTTCAAATTTTAGCTTATCCGTTTTTCTCATTAAATAAAAACATTGAATTAAATGCAAAATAAAATTTATTTTATTTAATAATGCACATATTAGTTGATATTTTTAGGGTTCCGTTTTTATACGGAACACTATTGGTGAGAGTAAAACGAGTTTTTCACATTATATCGATTATCTCGTAAACTATAAATGCTATGGACTTGAAATTTGAGAGGCATATAAAACTAATTTGTCCACATGAAATGACGGATACAAATAAAACTAAAGTGGTTTTCGTTTGGTTTACAGGGGCACGATGTGAGACCTTTGAGAAAATACATTTTTTCATAGATTCAAGTAGGGTATCATATGAAAGGGCTTCATTTCAGTATTCCTTAAAAATTTATTTTGGAATTTTACACCTCACCATTTCTTATATAATTTTGAATAATGACGTTTTTTTCGTGTTTTCTTACCTCGTTAGCTCCGAATTTAGGTTGATCAAAAATTTTCAAATGTATTTGGAATGATAGAAAAATTAGTACGTTTTTAATAAAAAATATATAAAAGTGTCATATTCTCATAATTAGAATTATTAAGGGGGTGGAAATGAGGAGGGGTAAAAACACTATTTAAAATGTGGTCAAGTGGGGTGTCATTTGAAAGAGCACTTCATTTAGAAAACATATCAATTTTTTTTAGAATTTTGCGATGCACAGTTTTTGAGTTATTTTCAAAAAAGAATTTTGGAAAAGTTTAAATTTTTAAGAATTTTTGGAATATTATCGGAATTTAGAAAAAATTTATATATTTGATTTCATTCTAATTTTTGGAATATTTTTGGAATTTTGAAAAAGTTTGATTTTATTTAATTTAACAATATTTTTGGAATTTTGATTATAATTTTCCGGCAACGTATTGATGTTCCGTGTTAGTTTTGTAATAAATTTTTAAACAGAGATAAAAAATACTTGTACTTTAACAAAGAGATATGTTTGATATACATCGCTGCCCAAAACTAAAAACCATGCCCTCATAAAAGTTTTTTGCTGAAAACTATATCAAAATCCTTAACCCAGACCAAAGTCTTGATATCTCAGAGCTGTGAGATTTCAGCTCCTCCATATTTTCAGAGGTAAAAGTGGTCTTCAAGTTTTTTTCTCTCAGAAAATCTGCAATAACTCACCACATCCTACCCCTATCTGCAAGTAAGCCTCAATCAATAAAACTGAATGATTCGATGAAATTTTAATGGTTAGGAAATTTGTAGATAGCACCAAAGAAGTTTTGTATAGAATTTAATTAACAAGCTACATGCGAGTTCATGAAAAATCAAAACCTTTTTTAAGAATACAAAAAAATCTACACATATCGGCTAATTATTCGATCCTTGATCAGTTAAAGGTTGTTGATATTAAATAGTTATGTTAGATATATTTTTAGTCCTGCTATCTTGAGTTATCTGTAAACTCAAATCTCTAGATCTCCTGCTAGAGATGAGGTTCCCGAGCTACTTTAACACGCATGAAGCATGACAACATATCGACAACCTAATAAATTCGTTGCAATTTTTTTTTATACTTTTGCGATGCACAGTTTTTGAGTTATGGACAAAAAAGTGCAACTTTCAGACCGCCCCCCCCCTACGTTTCTACACTGATTGACAGAAAAAATTGAAAAATTCACAGAACTAGGAAATTTGGTAAATTTTGTATGAAAATTATAGCGAGGGCTCAAATAATTATATTTCTGTGTGTTTAGGGAACCGGTAAAGAGGGTAAAAAAAAACCTTTTTTGACCCAAGCGAGTGGGATGTCATTTGAAAGAGCACCTAATTTAGAAATCATTGCAATTTTTTTAGAACTTTGCGGTGCACAGTTTTTGAGTTATTGTCAAAAAAGTGCAAAATTCAGATCGTTTCGCTCCCTACGTTTCGACGATGATTGACAGAAAAATTTGAAAAAATTCACAGAGGCAGGAGAATTTGTAATTTTGAATGAAAATCATAGCGAAGTCTCAAATAACTATATTTCTGTGTGTTTAGGGGATGAGTGTGCAGAGAGTAAAAAAAAACATTTCTGACCCAAGCGAGTGGGGTGTCATATGAAGGAGCACTTAATTTAAGAAACATTACAATTTTTTTTAGAACTTTCCGGTGCATAGTTTTTGTGTTATTGAAAAAAAATATTTTTAGTATGTAGCCTCTCCACCCCCCCTAAATTTCAACATTTGATTGACCGAAAAAATAATCAAATTTAAACCATTTACAAGCTGGTGTAATTGAATCTAGTTACCATAAACATCTATGGATGAGATTTAACCTAAAGTAACATTTTTGATCAATGTAGATTTGATTGTAATTTGCTATTGACATTTACGATTAAACATTTATTTTGTTATGCGTCTATGGTCTGGAAATATAAAGACATTACAACACAACTTTTTGTCAATAATTTTTGCTATTGTGTTCTTTTACATTCACGGAACCCTTGACGAGCGAATTTTATTCGCACTTGTCTGACTTTTTTTGTATTATTATTAATATTTTGTGATTATTATCTCTTTGTATTTCTTTATTTGATTTGGTTTAATAATAAAAAATATACGTATGTATTACAAAATTTAGATTTAAGTAGAAGAGTATTTTTTCTGAAAGTTATGATAATAAATTAAACAAATAAAATGAGAATATGTTGTATAACAACTTCAACTTTAAAAAATAATGCTATACATTTTTTAATTATTAATATTGAATATTTATATAGTATATTTTTTAATTATTAGCATATAATTTTTTCAAAATAGTTTTCTAAAAAAGCAATAATAAACCATATTATTAATTTTTTACATAAACTATTACTTCGGTCTGAAAGACCTAAGTATTACATTCATGAGCCAAAAGTGAAATTCTTACCCCCACTTTTTTTGGCATTTCTCGACGTTTTAGGACCTACTGATTCTAAAAAAGCAAAAAAAAAAAAAATGTATGTCTGTCTGCCGTCCGTCATTACCTACGCTGCAGGGAAAACCGCTGGAGGGATTTCAAAAATTTTTTTTTCTAAAAATAGGTATACTCAAGGGACAGGTCCGAAAGGACGCTGTGCTCGATAACTGTACCGAAAGTGTGTCAAAAAAATCATTATGTGTGTCAAAAATAGCAAATTTTCATATTTTTGGCTTAAAAAACGTTCATTTTAAGTGATTACGATTAATTTCATTAAATTTGGAGAAATCTTGGTGGTAGGGATTGGTATGTGAGATCAAAAACTAGATTATTGCATTATAAGTTTGTCAAAAAAATGTTGTCAAGTGTGTCAAAAGAAAGATTTATATTTATTTTTTTTACCCAATTTTTTGGAAAAAAATAAAATTAATTATATGTTTGATATGAATTTTATTATTACTATTGAGAATTATGCCATTATAAGTTTGTCAAAAAAATGTTGTCAAGTGGGCCAATATTCTGGAAAAAAATAAAATTAATTATATGTTTGAAATAAATTTTTTATTATTATTATTGAGAATTATGGCATTATAAGTTTGTCAAAAAAATAATGTCAAGTGTGTCAAAAAATGATTTCATTTATTTTTTAGCTAATTTTTTGGGACAAAGAAATGTAGATGTTTTTATGACGTATATGTAATTGCAAATGAAATTGGATTTGGAAATTTTTGAATTTGTTATAGTTTTTGAAATATTTTTGAAATTTTGAAAAAAGTTTGTATTATTGATTTTGTAATAATTTTTGCAATATTTTTAGAATTTTGGAAAAAGTTTTAATTTTTGATTTTGTAAGAATGTTTGGAATATTTTTAGGATTTTGGAAAAATTTTAAATTTTTGATTTTATTATAATTTTTTTAATTTTTGATTTTGTAAGAATTTTTGGAATATTTTTAGAATTTTGAAAAATTTTAAATTTTTGATTTTATTATAATTTTTGGAATTTTGAAAAAAATTTCTATTTTTGATTTTGTAATAATTTTTGCAATATTTTTAGAATTTTGGAAAAAGTTTGAATTTTTAAGAATTTTTGGAATATTGGAATTTAGAAAAAGTTTTAATATTTGATTTTTTTCTAATTTTTGGAATATTTTTGGAATTTTGAAAAAGTTTCAATTTTTGATTTTGTTATAATTTTTGCAATACTTTTAGAATTTTTGAAAGAGGTTTTAATCTTTGATTTTGTAATAATTTTTGAAATATTTTTGGAATATTAAAAAATTTGGAATTTTTGATTTTATTAAATTTTTCAATATTTTTTTATTTTGTAATAATTTTTGCAATATTTTGAGAATTTTGGAAAAATTTTGAATTTTAGATTTTGTCATAATTTTTGCAATATTTTTAGAATTTTGGAAAAAACAGTATGTTTGAATTTTATATATTTTTCAGAATTTTGAAAATATGTAAAAATTTTTGAAATTTTTTTTAGAATTTTGAAAAATTTTAAATTTTTGATTTTATTATAATTTTTGGAATTTTGAAAAAACTTTCAATTACTTCGGTCTGAAAGACCTAAGTATTACATTCATGAGCTCGAAGTGAAATTCTTACCCCCACTTTTTTTGACATTTCTCGACGTTTTAGGACCTCCTGATTCTAAAAAAGCAAAAAAAAAAATGTATGTCTGTCTGCCGGCCGTCCGTCCTTCCGTCATTACCTACACTGCAGGGAAAACCGCTGGACGGATTTCAAAAATTTTTTTCTAAAAATAGGTATACTCAAGGGACAGGTCCGAAAGGACGCTGTGTTCGATAACTGTACCGGAAGTGTGTCAAAAAAATCATTATGTGTGTCGAAAATAGCAAATTTTCATATTTTTGGCTTAAAAAACGTTCATTTTAAGTGATTACGAGTAGGAACATTAAATTTGGAGAAATCTTGATGGTCGGGATTGGTATGTGAGATCAAAAACTAGATTATTACCTTATAAGTTTGTCAAAAAAAAGTTGTCAAGTTTGTCAAAAGAAAGATTTTTATTTATTTTTTTACCTAATTTTTTGGAAAAAAAATAAAATTAATTGTTTGTTTGAAATGAAGTTTTATTATTATTATTGAGAATTATGGCATTATAAGTTTGTCAAAAAAATGTTGTCAAGTGTGTCAAAAGAAATTTATTTATTTTTTTACCTAATTTTTTGGAAAAAAAAATAAAATTAATTGTTTGTTTGAAATGAAGTTTTATTATTATTATAGAGAATTATGGCATTATAAGTTTGTCAAAAAAATGTTGTCAAGTGCGTCAAAAGAAAGATTTTTATTTATTTTTTTACCCAATTTTTTGGAAAAAAATAAAATTGTTTCTTTGAAATGAAATTGTATTATTATTATCGAGAATTATAGCATTATAAGTTTGTCAAAAAAATGTTGTCAAGTGTGTCAAAAGATTTTTATTTAGTTTTTTACCGAATTTTTTTGAAAAAACTCAAATGCTTCTTTGAAATGAAATTTTATTATTATTATTGAGAATTATGGCATTATAAGTTTGTCAAAAAATGTTGTCAAGTGTGTCAGAAGAAAGGTTTTTATTTATTTTTTACCCTATTTTTTCAGAAAAAAATAAAATTAATAGTTTGTATTACATGATATTTTATTATTATTATAGAGAATTATGGCATTATAAGTTTGTCAAAAAATAATGTCAAGTGTGTCAAAAAACGATTTTATTTATTTTTAGCCAATTTTTTGGAAAAAAAATGTAGTTGTTTTTATGACATAAATGTAATTTACAAATGAAATTGGACATGGAAATTTTTGAATTTGTTCTAGTTTTTAAAATATTTTTGGAATTTTGAAAAAGTTTGTATTATTGATTTTGTAATAATTTTTGCAATATTTTTAGATTTTCGGCCAAAGTTTTAATTGTTGATTTTGTAAGAATTTTTGGAATATTTTTAGAATTTTAATAAAATTTTTAATTTTTGATTTTATTATAATTTTTGGAATTTTGAAAAAATTTTCAATTTTTGATTTTGTAATAATTTTTGCAATATTTTTAGAATTTTGGAAAAAGTTTGAATTTTTAAGAATTTTTGAAATATTATTGAAATTTAGAAAAAATTTAAATATTTGATTTTATTCTAATTTTTGGAATATTTTTGGAATTTTGAAAAAGTTTGATTTTATTTCATTTAACAATATTTTTGGAATTTTGATTATAATTTTCCGGCAACGTATTGATGTTTCGTGTTAGTTTTGTAATAAACTTTTAAACAGATATAAAAAATACTAGTTCTTTAACAAAGAGTTATGTTTGATATACATCGCTGCCCAAAACTAAAAACCATGTCCTCATAAAAGTTTTTTGCCGAAAACTATATCAAAATCCTTAACCCAGACCGAAGTCTTGATATCTCACAGCTGTGAGATTTCAGCCCCTCCATATTTTCTGTTTATTATTCAAGAAAATGTAAAAGCAATCCATTCATGGCTAACGCAGAATAAGTTTGATCCATTTGAGTTAATTCTTCAGAAATGGAAAGATAGCGTCATGTACCGGCAACAATCCTTTCAAAATTATGAAAATGATATCAATGTTATTACTCCAAGAATGGCCTAATTATACTGGACCTGAAGGATATTTGTTGATAAGGATAATTGATTAAAATTATGTCAAAAAATAATATTATTTATAAATAATGTTATTTATTAATATTGATGTAGATTTCGAAATATATTTCAACAAACAGTTCGAGTTTCGAATAATTCGAATAATTGGGATAAAGTCATGCCAAAAATTGATGAAATTTTAAGACTAGAAACTATATCGACCAAAAATATAAAACTAAAGCTTGTATTTTAATGCTGTTGCATGCATTGCTTCCACCTACAAAGTGTGTTTGACGAGCAAAAAGTTTTAATAAATCTAGTATCATGGATTTACCAAACAGAATGATTGTAATAATTAGTGTCTAGTGATCCTTTGCAACTAGATAAATTTGTATCCAGTATCTCACCTATTCAGCCTTTTTTAATTTTTGTTGGAGAAGATATATATTCTGTAAAATCATACTACGTCCATTTTGATAATATTAAATATAAATTGGACAATCCATTGAGAGCACTGGATGTTTGCTTCATTTTTTTGTTTTCAATTTAAAGTATCCAGCAGCATCGGAAA
>OY856187.1:262039205-262076045 GCA_963693315.1 Diogma glabrata | reverse complement strand
TATGGTTCTCTCTTTCATTGTTTCATATCCCGTTTGGTACTACGCGTGGAAATTTGCTCTTAGACCTAGCCATGAATCCTGTAAGTGAATCCTGTTTGGTCAGCCACATACTTTTTTCTGACCCTGACGTGATCGTTTTTAGTCTGAAATGCCGCAGACTGCCAACAAATAACAAGTACACCACAATTAATGATTTTTCATCGTTTAACACTAATGAGTTTTTTTATGAGTCGTTGTTGCTTCCATGGAACCAGATTTGGGCCCATCCGAATGTCAACGATCAGCTAAGTGTAGTTAATTCACTAATATTGTTAATTTTAAAATGATTGTAGAAGTACTATCTTTAAAAATTTATATGATTAATTAAAAATAATTAAAACGGTGGCTTCCAAATGCGCCAACTCATCAAATTTGCCTGTTTATTAACAAAAGCTGGTTATTTTTATCATTCTGCAGCTTGAAAGCTATGTTTTAGGTTTCTAAATAATTCAAAATGGCCGGAACAAAATACTAACTACTATACTTGTGATTTTTATTAAAATCACAGTTATATTAGCAAACCTAAACTGTTTTAGAAGATTAAAACGAACTTCAGAAAAAAATATTGCGACGCTGTTGCATAAGGCTAACTTCACCACAGCTTTGGAAACAAAATGTTCTTGTGTGACCTAAAATCCATAAAATACTTTAATTAATGACTAGCCAATGTTATAGATTTCGCATAGTTCTAATTATATAAACATTAAAGAAAGCTGTAGTATCACACAAAAATAAATTCTGTTGTACGAGAAAAAGAAAAAAATTTTACTGGAATTGAAAAATCGGATGTTGGGATGCAGAACTGTTGTGAACCGCACTAAATGCTTATGTAAAAAGTTTCATCTAATTCGATTATCTGGTACATATGCTATTGAACTTTCAAAAAAATTGGGCTTGGGGATCCCCCACCACTCTGGTCAATATCGCTCAAAAACTAATCAGCTCCCTTGCCATACATATCAAAATTCATACACAAACGAATGTTGTATGCTCCCAACTAGAGCTTCCAGTTTTCAAAAGTTGTTCGGCGGGAAAATATGTAGAAAAATATTAAGCACCCACACATAAATGGAAAAGTCGACGGAAAAGAGACATGTTATTTAAATTTTACTTTTCTAATAATTATAATAAACTATCCCATAAAAGCAGGGTTAAACAAAATATAGATATATTGAATGTGTTTTTTGACATGGAAAAACAATTTAAAAATCAAAACACATTTTAAGTGTATTTGAAACATTTTGTTTTGGTCAGAAAGTAACTTTTTACAGGCTCAAAATTTTTAATTAGTCTTTTTATAGCAGGATACAGACTAGACTAAGCCATCTTGTTGACACATGACGAAGTAGTTCTGACCATTCAGTACCGATCCATTCAAAAGTTCTGTGGTGCATTTAGTGGAAGAACTGAATTCATTAACTAAAATTTATTAACAATTACATTAATTTTTAACATCAACATCAAATTTCTTAAAAGATGAAATACCCTTTTTTACGGTATTAGAAAGTATGTGGCAGTTCGCAACCAATTCGAATAATATTTTTATTATAGATGAAAAACGTGATCTACGCAGGTGAAAAAGTCGAAATTTGAACTTGTAAATAAAGTTGAAAGATCTCTTGGTCCTAATTTGGAAATTTTTGTGTAGTATTTTTTAAAACGATCTTGATATATCTGGACCTTCAATTTCTAGTTATATTTTTAACATTCTTTTTAAACCTTTTTTATGTTATGAAAAACTTGGTACAATTTTCCAATTGAAATTTGATGGATAACATAATTGATATTAGTGGAAAAATTTTTTATATTTTGATTTTTAATATATTGCCGACGTTTCGGAGCTTTTGGTTGGCTCCTTTTTCAAGGCGTTTTGTCTTGTGTTTGACGATGTATGGTAAGAAATGGACGGTCGACCACGGTCCACCGTCCATTTCTTACCATACATCATCAAACACAAGACAAAACGCCTTGAAAAAGGAGCCAACCAAAAGCTCCGAAACGTCGGCAATATATTAAAAATCAAAATATAAAAAATTTTTCCACTAATATCAATTATGTTATCCATCAAATTTCAATTGGAAAATTGTACCAAGTTTTTCATAACATAAAAAAGGTTTAAAAAGAATGTTAAAAATATAACTAGAAATTGAAGGTCCAGATATATCAAGATCGTTTTAAAAAATACTACACAGAAATTTGAACTTGACCATTTTTGATTTTCCTGAAACTTGGCGTATAAGTAGTATGGACAAAATAAAAAATACCACTTATTTTAAAATTTTTTAAAGTGCATAGTTTGAGCACAGGGGGCACCCCAACATGCATGAAAAATGAAAATTCTGCCAATCCGATGTAACTTTGAAATTAAATTGCTCAAGAACGGCTATACCGATTTCATCAAACTTTTTTTTTTTGATAGATGATTAGTTAGTCGTTTGAAAAAAAATTAATTTATTGTTTTTATAATTAATTTTAAATAAAAATATTCAAAAAACTTTTTTAAAGATGGCGCTAGGGTCAAAGATCAATTGGAATTTAATTAATTTTTTTTTTGAAAATAGTTCTATCCTTATTATAAAATATATAAAATTTACAAAGAGGCTAAAATTCTTGTTCTTGAGATATTTAATTTTAAAGATCTTTAGTACGACTGAAATTCGAATTTTTCTTCATTTTTTAAAACAACTTACATTAACAAAAAATTTTAAAATCAATTAAATTTTAACATTTTTTATTTTTTAAATATAGTTCTAACCTTCCTTTAAAATAAATATATCAAAATTACAAAGAGGTGTTTATTCGTGTTCTTGAGATATTTAATTTTAAAGATTTTTAGTCAGTCTAAAATTCTAATTGTTCATTATTTTTTCGAACAATTTTTATCATCAAAAAATTTTAACCACTGAAGTTCGAGAAAATAATGAACAATTAGAATTTTAATCGGACTAAAAATCTTTAAAATTAAATATCTCAAGAACACGAATTAACACGAATTTTTTATCTCTGTTTAGAAATTTATTAAAAAACTAACACATCAATACGTTACCGCAAAATTATAACAGATCATAAGTTAACATAATTTAGTGAAAAGATGATGCAATCAGCAAACTATAGCAGAATTTTTTTGCTAGCGAACACAAAATTTGTTTGTTATCCGCATATTGTTTGCACATGCGCATACAGTGTCTCGATTAAAATATTAAAAAAACTATTGGGGTCCTATCGAAATGGACAAAAAAAACTCATAAAAATTAATATATTACTATTGAAATTCAACCAATTATAATAGAAAACCAAAAACTAGTAAAAATATTAATGATTTTGTAGGCAATGTAACAAAATTTTGATAATTAAAAATAATTGTAATAAAAATAACGACGCCTATGGAAACAAATATCACAACAAACAAATGGTACGAACTAGAAGTAGAAATTTAACTAATATAATTGTTTTAAAAACAAATTTATCCCAAAATAAATAATACATCTCTGTTTTACTTTTTGTCTCATCTTTTATCTCTTGGCAAAAAAATTCTACTATACTTAAAAAGCTCTCCATTTAGCGTTTCCAGAAAATATACAAAGTCAAAAATTCATCAAAAACTGAAGCTTTTTTCAAAATTCCAAAAATTATAATAAAATCAAAAATTTAAAATTTTTCAAAATTCTAAAAATATTATAAAAATTCTTACAAAATCAAAAATAGAAACTTTTTTCAAGATTTTAAAAATATATATAAAATTCAAATTTCACAAATTCCAAAATTCTATTTGTTTTTCAAAATTATAAAATTATAACAAAATCAAAAATTAAACTTTTTCAAAAATTCTAAAAATATAGTAAAAATTATTACAAAATCAAAAATACAAACATTTTTCAAAATTCCAAAAATATTCCAAAAACTGTAACAAATTCAAAAATGTCAGTAGTTAAGCTATGTATGTTCTGGTCCAAAATCGCGTGTTATTTCTTATGAAGGTCTCAAATTGCAAATTTTGGATTCCTTGATGACGTCATGAGAAAATGTTTAAAAGAAAATAGAAGAGAAGTTTCAAATTATGATTATAAAAAATGTTTTTGTGTTTGTATGTTTGTGAGTAAAAGAAAATTGGAGAGGGGGGGATAAGTTATTGCATGTATAATAGATAACTATCTTCGTTGTGTTTTATAAATAAAATGAAAATAAAAAGACGAATCGAGGTAGAAGTTTGTTTTTGTTATATTATATTTTCGCATCTATTTTGGTATTCATTTTGACCACCTTTGAGGTTATAATCCCATTATATTTTTAATTTATTTAGTGACGTCATAATCTCATTATATTTTTAATTTATCAATACTTGTTCGCATCCAAACCTGAACATGATTAAACTTGTTGCAGTTTCACCAGCCTCTGATATTACGATGATCTTATTTTACCTCTCATACAAATTCTGATTAGCAGTACGAATTTAAGATATAGTGAAAATGTCCAGTGGTCGATCGTTGTTTTATCAAACTGATTACGTAAAAAACATAAACAAACATGTTGGGAACTAGGATATGTAAGGTCACGCCTTTGTAAAAATTGTTTGTTCTAGTTTTAATTTGTAACGACATGCATAATAAGAAAAAAGGACTAGTAGTGTTTTGGGTATATAATTCAAATTGAGTACTAAATCTATGATTTTAACCCAAAAGAAAAAAATTTAAAAAAATAATTTGAAAAATCTAATTGATTGGTTACGTTTTGCTATTTGTGAGGGGTTTTTATGAGCTTTGGGTGGGTGTCTCGAGTAAATAATCCAAATATTATTGGACTTTCTCGTTTGCAAAATAAGAAAAAATATACATGAGGTGCTAATTGATTTGTTTTTTCAGATGTAAATATATGACTAATGTATGATTATTTTGCAAATAATCTCTGTGGGGGGTCGTTTAACTTTTACGAATAAAATGAATTTAATGAATAAAAAAAGCAACAACAAAACGTATTTCTTTATTTTTTGCCTCGTATCTTTTTATGAAAAAATTCCAATTACTTCTTTACTTACTTGAGTTTAATTGATCTCAAAAATCTAAAAAAAAATGTTTGTTTATGTTTTTTACGTTATCAGTTTAATAAAACAACGATCGACCACCGGACATTTTCACTATATCTTAAATTCGTACTGCTAATCAGAATTTGTATGAGAGGTAAAATAAGATCATCGTAATATCAGAGGCTGGTGAAACTGCAACAAGTTTAATCATGTTCAGGTTTGGATACGAACAAGTATTGATAAATTAAAAATATAATGAGATTATGACGTCACTAAATAAATTAAAAATATAATGGGATTATAACCTCAAAATGAATACCAAAATAGATGCGAAAATATAATATAACAAAAACAAACTTCTACCTCTATTCGTCTTTTTGTTTTCATTTTATTTATAAAACACAACGAAGATAGTTATCTATTATACATGCAATAACTTATCCCCCCTCTCCAATTTTCTTTTACTCACTTTCTTATGACGTCACACATTAATAAATATAGAACACAAGTTACAAACATACAAACACAAAAACATTTTTTATAATCATAATTTGAAACTTCTCTTCTATTTTCTTTTAAACATTTTCTCATGACGTCATCAAGGAATCCAAAATTTGCAATTTGAGGCCTTCATAAGAAATAACACGCGATTTTGGGCCAGAACATACATAGCTTAACTACTAATGTCTATGTCCAATTTCATGTTCATTACATATCATGTCATACAAATAATTAAATTTTTTTCCCAAAAAATAGGCTTAAAAAATAAATGAAAATCTTTTTTTGACACACTTGACAATATTTGTTTGACAAACATATAATATACCTCATACCTCAGGGATCACTGGTCTGATTAGACCGTGATACGGGACTTGGCGAACTCGAGGTACCTGAGCTATAGTGGGCTCTAGCCTGCTATTGCAAACCGTAAACCTGTTGTCATGTCTAGCGGGAACGGGAACCTTGGCTTAGCCGCCCGTGTCGCGGGAAGGTGCTCCCTTATTAGCACCCCCTGGTGGGTACACACTAGAGAGGACTCTTGCAGGGTCAAACCACAAAAGTACCATCCTCTGGGCACCTGTTGCTCCCAGTTGTATATAGTCTTCTAACAGGTATAGACGAAGGCCTGTTGGTGACCTTTATTGCGACTAAACTCGTGGGAACAATATGGATAAATATTTTAGTAACCTTTCAAATTTTTTAAAAACTTTGTTTTCACCTGTTTATTATTTCTTACATCCTATCATGAAATATTGGCCTATGTCATATTTTATTATATGATAGGATTTATTGTTTAGTTACCCATTTTAAAACAAATTATATTTTGATCAAATGACTATCACATTTGATAAAAAACTTTTTAAAATACACATCCAAAATATTTGTGGATTGAATGCCAACTGGGACGCCGTGCAACATCATCTGGAGCACGACCAACCGCATATTCTTTTTCTTACAGAAACACAAGTTTCTGAAAACTATCCCTATGACGTAAGACTAAATCCCAAATATAGGCTTGAATCAGCTTTTAAACTCCATCAAGGTGTATGTGCATACATTCATGAGAGTGTTGCATATAAACGCTTTCCAAATTATGAAGTACATGGTGATGGCTACAGTACAGTAGTATCAAAGGTTTGTCTACCTGAAATTTCTTTTTTCACAATAGCTCTATACCGGTCCCCAAACAAACATAATCCCAATTTTTTTAATGACTTGACTAATGTTGTCGACGAAATTAGAGCACAATTTCAAAGTTGTGAGGTTATCGTTACCGGTGACTTCAACGTCCACAACAAATCGTGGTTGGAATTTTCCAAAATGACCGACGACAACAATGGAAGGCAGGCAGAAATATTTGCTGCATCGCACGACCTGACGCAGATTGTAAAAAGCCCAACTTTCACTCCTCGTAATGGCGGTGATAAAAGTTTTCTCTTAGATCTTTATCTCACATCTATGCCAGATATTACGAGTGTCGATGTCGATAAAGGTAGGAAATTCTGGAAATTCTGACCATTATCTAATCACATCAATTACCAAAACTGATTTGCTACAAACTAGTTCCCAAATCCCGTAAAATATTTCACTTTTCAAAAATGGACACCAATGGTCTCCGAAGTTTTTTTCAAGGTTCCCCTTTTGATCGTCATTGTTTTTATACTGACGATGTAAATGTTTCTGCTCAAAACTTTACTGAAACCATTCAATTCGGTATTAACAAATTCGTTCCCTTTTCAATAATGAAACCCCAACAAAAATATTTGTTTTCGAAAGCTGCCAAATTGGCTCTTAGAAACAAACGTAGATTATTTAATATTTGGATTCATAAAAAGAACTCTGTTAATCGATCTCAATATTTAAATGCTAATAAAATATCAAACCAGATAATCGAAAACGAAAAAGCAGAAATTGACAGAGCAAAAGCGGCAAAACTTTCGAGTATGTCAATTTCTGACAAAAGTTTTTACAGTGCCATTAATTCTTTAAATTGTGGTACTAAATATTCTATCCCTCCTATCATTGATGGTGACTCAATCATTACTGACCCTGCAAGGAAAGCTACATTGTTCGCGGAACGCTTTGCTTCAAATTCAACAGTTTTAGAAACTCCTAAAGAAATACCCCAAATCCAGTCTTCAGGAGTTAATATGAAACAATTACATTTCAAACCCAAAATTGTCGAAAAACTTTTAAGGGGGTTAAACAACAACATCTTGCGAGTAGCTATATAATAGCTTGGACTTTTATACCAATGGTATCAAAACAAAATAAAACAAAGGAGATTACTCCCGGGATACGGATTGTCCCTGCACGAATCTTAAATTTGGGAATCTCTTATTATTTTGTTAGCTTTATCCTAACATTACAAAGGAAAAAATAATTAAACAAAAATTAATATATCTTGAATCTAAAATACCTTAAATTAACTGTTGATTGGTGGACCCCATTCACTTCCAGTATAGTTTCATCACCATCCCACGTTGTTACATTCCGTGTTATTGTGAACTTCAATTTTGTATTGTTCTGATGTGTAGTTATGTTGATGGACATACATAATCCGACTCCGTGATAATATTTAATATGTCTACTGGACTGCTCATAAATTAGTTTTATTTTTAGTTTACTTCTACGTCATATGATATTAATGGTTCTTTTATTTTTATTATTTTCAGGTAAGAACATTGTGGAGGTTAACCAATACTCGGTTAAATCAACTTTATCTGGTTAGCACATGTATTTTCAATCCCGGACCAAATTCTGGTACGCTCTCTTACAACCCTGTACACTTTCACAAATATATTTTTGACAAAAAAATAAAATATTACAATTATAAACTGATACTGTTTTAATTTATTTTTTTTTATTTGAAATCCACAAATCAAGGTTTTATAATTATTTTTATAAAATCAAGGAAAAATTCCTTCGTCAAATCACTTTTATATTGAATTTATATTAATTGCAATATTTTTACTAGTTTTACTTTGAGTAGATGTGATCTTTTGAAAAACTAAAACCGGAATGAATCTTTATTTAAATCAAACTTTTAACATCGAAAAACTCATTCAAACCAAAAAAAATGTGATTTTTGTTTTACATCTTCTCATGTAATCAAAATCGTGTAACACCAAGATTCAGCAAAAGTTGAGTAACGACATCTGTTCGTTAGAAATGAAAATAAAATTGGTACATTCGTTTGTTTTTATAGTATATTCGAAATTTAACTAGCCGTTAAGTATTAGAAAATTTTAAAATTATTATTAATGTAAAAATGAACTGAAACTATTGAAATACATTTTTATTGAATTAGAAAAAGAAGATGAATTGGTTTTACTATTGTTTAGGCGAATATAGCGGACGTTACACCATGAATTCAAGGTTTTTACCAAACCAAGATTTTTACCCTTGAAATCACAAAAACGTCGTCACCCCCACTACGTCAGAAACCACCACTATTAAACTTAAACTAATAATAAAAATTCTAATATATTTGTTCAGGTCAAATTTTTATCGCTTTATTTATTGTATTCAAAACAAAAATAAATGTTAGCTAAAAATAATTATTTCTATATTTATCTTATTTTTTAAATTAATCGCAATAAAAAATAATTTTAAAAATGGTGGTAACTAAAATGGACTCATACGAGATATGTATACGTACGTCAGCGGATCAATATGATGACAAATGTGGAGATATTGATTTGGATCCGGCTCACTCTATAAAATTAATGGGAATTAATTATTTTCAATTATACATCTATAAACACAGACCAATAATACTTTGATAGTAGTGACGAAAGATTTAAACTTATACAAAATCGTTGAAAAACTGTTTGGTCAATGTTAACTTTTATTACGTTAATAACATCCTAAAACTCATAAAAACATGACTTAACCACAAAAAATTCTTTCGCCAAACGAATTGTGCTGCAATAGGAAACCTACCTAGATTTCCAGGTTTGACATAAATTATCTTGTAGATATATATGAGATACACAAAATAATTCATGTACAAATCATAAAATCTAATAAGGCGTACTGCAATAGAAGTCGCTTTGGCCAAAAATGAACATTATATTAGCCAAATAAAAATATTTCAACACTTTTGTATAAGTTCAAAAGTTTATAGAACTGTAATGAGACATGTTCTATTGACATCCACTCTATAGTGTGAATAATACATAAATCAATACCTCGAAACTGTAACTCACATCAAACCAATGACGAATATGGGGATCGCGTATGAGTGCATTACTAATAAAAAAAAATTATAATAACTATAGTAATATTAAATATAAAAACTAATTAAATTCTAAAAACCCACAATTAAATTTATAACTATAATAACTAATAACTAAGAATAGATGTTTAATTTATGAAAACTAATAATTCTAACAACTAAATTTAATTTTATAAAAAAACTATTATTAAAAATTGTATTGAAAAAAACTTAGGCTTGGTATATAGAAAACAGACGCTAGAGATTTCGATGGTAAAACCCGTAAAATTATGAACTCGCAATCACCAACAATAGTAAAACCCAACAAAAACATTCCCAACAAAAAAAAATGTAGTTAGTACGCTGTAAATGTAAAAATAATGAAAAACGCAAAAACGAAAAAAACAACGAACGCCCAATTCGAAAAGACAAAAATTTTTGTAAAAACCAAATTCCGTAAAAGAACAAAAAGATTCCTGTCGTACCCAATCTTTGCTTCACCTTTCACAAAAATTCCTAAAATATTGTATATAAAAATATAATTTATTTATTTATTTAATTTCAGATATACTGAAATATATATCTATCACTATTTACTGACGACACACTCCTATGGAAAAAATATTTATTTATTTTAAAATTTGAAAAAATATTTAAAGATGTTTATTTATTGGGTGGTCCTCTTAGCTCAAAATATTTATTTAATTTTTTAAAAAAATAATAGATATTTATTTATATCTTGATGTTTTGCTTAATTAAGAAAATTTATTTATTTAGCTACCTAAAATTATTTAATTCTAAAAAAAATTATTTTATTTAATAAAAATTATTTATTTAATTTTGTGAAAAATTTGTTTTATTTATTTTATTTTTATTTAATAGGATAAGAGATTCCCAAAGTCAAGATTCGTCTGGAGACAATTTAAAAAGTAAGTATGGTACAATATCAATTTTGTTTAAATCTGAATTCCCGCGTTCGCGAGCCCACTCCAACAATGCATGTGAGAACTGACTAGAAAAGCCCCTAACGACCAGATTCTACAGAACAGTTTCTCCACAACCTAATAAAAACAATCACAACTGTCACGATTAGACCCTAGGTCCATTTCTACTGACCCAGTTGTGCTTGTTTAACCTAAAAATAAATTACAACTAAACCTAATGCGAAAGTTGAAGAACGCTCCCGAGCACCAGACTTCAAATCCTAAACTCTATGAACACTGTCTATTGCAAAGTTAAATGGAACAAATGGTAAGTTTTTGAATTTGTATGAGGTGAAGCCTCTGATCCTGAAAACAAAGTATAATTGGTTCTTCTCTTCATTACACCGAAGAAGCCTCTGAGCAAAGAATGGTACTACTGGTTTGCACCTAAGTACAAACACAGCAACACCACTCCTCGTCCCTGAGAACTCCCTCGCTGAATGAAGAGAAGAAACCAATGTTCTTCGATCGCATAACCCCGATGGCCATAGGCGACCTAAGAACGTCATCATCGTTAAGGGGAGAAGCCCCATGGATGGCTTGTTAGGCCTACCGCTAAGAAAGAAATTTATATTTAACCTAGTACACACCGAAAAAATTTCGACAACACCTATTTAAAAAGAATATTTTCAATCGTATACAAAAAAAAAGGAATTATTTCCAATAATGTACAATGTGTACAATAAAAATATATCCAATCTATTTACAAAAATATGTCAAATGACATGCCAAAAAAAAAATATGTACAAAAGAATATTTATAATATGTACGTTATGTACATCTCATTCAAAAAAAATACAACACCTATCTACATTGGAAGCATAAAAAAATTCTTAAAAAACTGCTCCCCCAAAACGGTTTTTTTCAAATTAAAAATAAATATTATTTTTTTTTAAATTCACAAATGACATGTACAATATGTACAACAAATATGTACATAAAAAATATGTACAAGAGAATGTACATTGGTACACTGAAAAAAAAGAATTTTTGAAAAATATTTGCGGCAAACTTTCTTATGTTTGGTAGAAACAAAAATTTTTTGTAGTAAACATTTATTGTTGATTACAAACCAAAATTTTTTGCTACAAACAATACGTTCAAAATTCTGTTTGAACGAAAAAAGAATATTTTTTGATTATCTGATACAAACATTTTAGTGTTCAGTTCAAACATTTCAGGTGTTTGTCTCTACTAAACTCAAGACTCAAAACAAATAATTTCTCCCAAACAATGAAATCATTCGCTACAAACACTTTGATTCTTGGGGTTAAATTATATGGCAAAGAAGTGTTTATCGTAAACAACAAATGTCTGTAGTAAAAAATCGGTGTTTGGGTAAATTTTTTAGTTTTCGAAATTGCATTTATGTCTTTGTCATTTGTATTGTTAAAGTGATGAAGTAAAGAAGATTGGTTTTAAAATTTAATATATTATAATAAAATTTAAATTAATTGATGTTTCAAAAAATGTTTTGGTGAAAATTGAAATAACGTATGAGAAAAAAGTGTTTCTAAAAACTATGTGATTATTTTAACCTATTTAATTTATTAAAATAATTATTCCTGTAAACATTTTACAAGCTGCAGATAGCAAAATAAAAGTGTGTAAAAGGTGAGGTGAGTTCATATTTTTATAGAAACTTTTATTGTGTTTATGTGTGAATTTATTATTAAAATATTTTATTAATTAAATGTAGGCTTTACAACCGCAAATTTTGCCAAAGTTAAATGAATGGATAGTGTTTTATATAACATCTACATGTTTACTATAAACGCATGAAGAAGGAATATTTTGCATTCCCTCATATTTAGAGCATTGCCAGCAATTTAAATGGATTGAACTACAATATAAAATAAAAACATGTAGTGCTCGTAACTCATCAGTAAAATGATATGCCAGTATTGAAAATTAAAAATGAATGACTTGAATTTGTCTGTTGTCTGTAATCCACACTTACAAGTATTTTTTACTATACATACTTTTAATTTTCTATCTTTTCCATTTGAGAAATTCTAAAATTAAAAACTCATAATTTATTATATAAAAAATCATTAAAATATTAAAATAATTAAAACCATTGTAAATAGTAATAATGTAATAGAAATAATAAACAAAAGCCCGTTATAATAAAAATATAAAATGTTTTAAAAATTTGAGTTGTTTTTTCTTTTACACCCTATAAATTCAGCTGATTCAAAAATATCAAGGTCTCTTGAGATAACCACTTATTATATGGTATCGTTCGTAGTAAAAACAAATTATTGTTTGGACTAAATATTATAGTATTTTTTGCAAACACTTTTTATGTTATAAATGTTTGCCACAAAAGATTTATATCACTGATGACAAACATTTCTTGTGTATAGAAAACAACAATTTTGTTTGTTCTGAACATTTCTTATTTGCTCCAAAATATAAGAACATTTCAGCGAAAAGTAATAGTATTTTCCTTGAACAATAAAATTAGTTGGAACAAACAATACTCCCAAACACTTTTCTCGTTTCCTGCAAAAAGTGTTTGAGGCGAACATATCGTTTTTTGAGTGTAGTATAAAAAAAATTCCAAAAAAAAACTACTTCCCCAAAACGGTTTTTTTTCCAAATTAAAAATAATTATTCTTAACTAATTATACAGGAGGGACAGGGGCCTCCTGTGGACCAGACCACTCCTCTTCCTGTCGCGTGATTGGTGAGATGGGAACCTCCTCAACCAGCTCCTCTGTTTGAGTACTCTTGGTCGAGGAAGCTCCCAGCTCCACGACCAAGCGACTCTCCTTCTCCCTTCTTCTCCTCTCCTTCCTCTTCAAGTGAGAGCTCCTATTTTTCGCATCCCCTGACCCCTCATGTACATATTCTTAAAAAAATTAAAATTTAAAAAAAAATTCTAAACACAAAACAACCAATATCTGGTTTATCAAAAAAAATTAATTTCACCAATTATTATGACAAAATATTTTCTTATTAATTATTATTTAATTCAAACCAAACCGGTTTGACAACGCCCTATCCAAAAAAAATAATAATTTTTTCAAAATTGCAACCTCCACACAAAGCAGGTTTGCCAAAAATTTGCAAAATTACCGTATCGTACGATAATAAAATATATATAAAAAAAAATATATCCAAAAACCTACCGAAATAACCGCCAAAATAACCAGTTGGTTACGCCCTAGTATATTTTTATATATAAAAAAACCCACGGTCTTTGTTTCGAACGCCACGTTATTACACTGGCCCTGATACGGAGCCACGTTATTACGAGCAGCTATATAATAGCTTGGACTTTTATACCAATAGTATCAAAACAAAATAAAACAAAGGAGATTACTCCCGGGATACGGATTGTCCCTGCACGAATCTTAAATTTGGGAATCTCTTATTATTTTGTTAGCTTTATCCTAACATTCCAAAGGAAAAAATAATTAAACAAAAATTAATATATCTTGAATCTAAAATACCTTAAATTAACTGTTGATTGGTGGACCCCATTCACTTCCAGTATAGTTTCATCACCATCCCACGTTGTTACATTCCGTGTTATTGTGAACTTCAATTTTGTATTGTTCTGATGTGTAGTTATGTTGATGGACATACATAATCCGACTCCGGGATAATATTTAATATGTCTACTGGACTGCTCATAAATTAGTTTTATTTTTAGTTTACTTCTACTTCATATGATATTGGCCGTGGCCCATTTCTCAAAAATGCCGATGAAATTGAAATTTTGACGTTTCTCGCTAAAATATTTTATTTTGTTTTGCTTTATTTTCTTCTACCAAAATTTAATAACGAAAAAATAATTATTGAAAAACATATATTATTTGAAATTCAACCCAATCTGTCAAAATTTACCCAAGTTCGATAGCAGAGTAAATTGAAATTTTTTAGTCGATTTGCAGATTCAATTTCAATTTCAATTTCATCGAGAAATGGGCCACGGCCATTAATGGTTCTTTTATTTTTATTATTTTCAGGTAAGAACATTGTGGAGGTTAACCAATACTCGGTTAAATCAACTTTATCTGGTTAGCACATGTATTTTCAATCCCGGACCAAATTCTGGTACGCTCTTTTACAACCCTGTACACTTTCACAAATATATTTTTGACAAATAAATAAAATATTACAATTATAAACTGATACTGTTTTAATTTATTTTTTTTTTATTTGAAATCCACAAATCAAGGTTTTATAATTATTTTTATAAAATCAAGGAAAAATTCCTTCGTCAAATCACTTTTATATTGAATTTATATTAATTGCAATATTTTTACTAGTTTTACTTTGAGTAGATGTGATCTTTTGAAAAACTAAAACCGGAATGAATCTTTATTTAAATCAAACTTTTAACATCGAAAAACTCATTCAAACCAAAAAAATGTGATTTTTGTTTTACATCTTCTCATGTAATCAAAATCATGTAACACCAAGATTCATCAAAAAGTTGAGTAACGACATCTGTTCGTTAGAAATGAAAATAAAATTGGTACATTCGTTTGTTTTTATAGTATATTCGAAATTTAACTAGCCGTTAAGTATTAGAAAATTTTAAAATTATTATTAATGTAAAAATGAACTGAAACTATTGAAATACATTTTTATTGAATTAGAAAAAGAAGATGAATTGGTTTTACTATTGTTTAGGCGAATATAGCGGACGTTACAAACAAAGCTTCTGGTCTGGACAACATTCCTCCTGTTATTCTAAAAACATTTTCAAAAGAACTTGCACCAACCCTCACCAAAATATTTTATAAATCCTATAAATCTGGTATTTATCCATCCTGCTGGAAGTTGGCCAATGTCCAGCCTGTCCCAAAAAAAGGAACGAAATGTGATATTTCAAATTATAGACCAATAGCCTTACTCCCAGTCATGTCTAAAATATGCGAGCACTATATTAATTCACACATATCCAAATTTTTGGAAGACAACCATTTGATATCTGACAGCCAATACGGTTTTAGAAACAAAAGATCAACAACCGATCTATTGAACTATGTGGCACATATTTGGAATAGCATACTTGAGAAAGGTGGTGAAACGTACTCAAAATCATTTGATCGAATTTGGCATGCCAACTTGATCAACAAGCTCGTTGCGTACGGTTTTCATCACGCAGTCGTGAAGTTGATTCAAAATTTTCTGTCCAACCGATACATCTCGGTATCTATAGATGGCTTTTCTTCTGAGTCCAAATTAATTAACGCTGGTGTACCCAAGGCTCAGTTTTATCTCCCACTTTATTTTTAATTTATATCAACGAACTGTTGCAAATCACCAGTAACCCAATAAATAGTTTTGCAGATGATAGTAAACTGTACAAGTCATTCGTCCCCCTATCTTCAAAGGGTAACATGCATGAACGAATAAATCCCGTCCGGAGAGACGCTGCCATAAATGTAAACGAGGACCTAAAAAAAGTCTCCGATTGGGGTGACAAAAATTTGGTCAATTTTAATTCTACCAAAACACAGCTATTGATTGTTTCCAGATCAAAGACCGAGTTTCCCAACGATATTTTAATTAATATGTATGACGACCAAATAGACGAATGTGAAAGCATTCGTTTATTGGGAGTCACAATATCCAATGACTTACTCTGGAACGATCATATAATGGCCATGGCAAAGAGCGCGTCAAGAAAACTCGGCCTCCTCAATAGATGTAAAAAATATTTTACTTCGCATCAATTACTCCACATTTATAAGTCCTATATTCGTCCCTGTATGGAGTATTGTTGTCAAGTTTGGGGCGCTGCATCTGTTACTATCCTGGCTCTTTTGGACTCTGTTCAAAAGCGAGCTATACGAATTGTTGGTGATCGAGATTTAACATTAGGTCTTGATTCCCTGCAACATCGTCGCACTGTTGCTGATCTCGTTGTTTTTTATAAATATTGTCACCAGCAGTGCTCGGATGAAATCAGGTCCATAATGCCTCAGACATATGTTTTTACTCGTCAATCGGTGTGTGCGGGCGGTCGAACTGTCGAGATTACTCACTGTCATAGTAATAGAATGCAATGAGATTTCTTTGTGCGTACATCGTACACATGGAATGCTTTGCCCGAATCAATAGTCTCGAGTGCTTTCAATCCACAAAGATTTAAAAAAAGCGTCCACCTATACCTCAAGACGCATGTTGTTGTGGGACCTACGTCTTAAAAGGTATCTATGTGTTGTTGTGACACATTTTGTAATTCCTACTACACAACACTTCTTATTAAAAAAAAAAAAAAAAAATAAAATTCTCATATATAATATCACGAGTCGTCAAATAATAGTCGATTATTTTTCATAATCATTACTACGAATATCATTTGAGGCTACGCGCACTCGGGACCTCAAATGGCATGAGTGGTTATTTTTAACCTAGCCATTTTTAACCTCAAATGGCATGAGTGGTAATGTTGAAAATAATCGACTAATAATTTGGTGACGAGTTGTATTTAGCAGACAATTTAACGAGCAGAAATAGTAACATTATTTCATACAACATAATCCTTTGTTGTCATTTTTTCTTCTAACAAAATTAAATATTGGGGTCTATTCAGTAAAAATCTTCTATCGAAAATTTCTGCTATTGTTTTATTTTTTGTATGAAATTTTATAAACATAAAAATAGAAGAAAAGAATAGAAGAATTGGCATTCAATCGCAATATTTTTCTTCTCAAAGTCTCCTTTACCTAGAAGATTTAGATATTTTATAGAAGTAAGTAAAAAGTTGCTTTTATGGTTAGAAGAAATATGTTTTTAGGATACTCTTTTGAAATATACAATTATTTGTCGATTTGTTTTGATTTTTATTTCAGCAGACACATTTTGGTCGGACAAGCTTACTCTCGTGTTCTAAAACAAATTTACAATCACCACAGTTAAAAATAAATGTGGTTTCAAATTTACAAGATCGCGGGCAATCGGAATTTTTCGGAGCTTGCCGAACGAAAAAACGGCCGATTTGAGGAAAATCGCAGAACAAAAGTTTTCGGGCTCGTCAAGGACAGGCGCCTCACGAAGTATAAAATATGTGGTAATCATCACATCACATCACATTATATCGGCATGGGCCCAGGGACTAATAAAATTATATTAAAATTTTTACACTTTTCATTCAAAAATTAAAAACATTGGTTACAAGTTACATAAATTTTAAACTACAATTTTGCCAAGAAATTTAAAAACATAAAACTTTCCGTTTCTTACATTTTGTAGTTCCTGCTCAATTTTCTATTAATTTGATATTGAAAACGTTTAAAAAAAAATACTGATGTCAGAACCTGTAAATTATTGTTTTCTTTAAAACAAAATTTAATATTAAAAACATATAAATACTTTAATTTGCACACGCAATATAATATATTTACTAACATGTTTTGTAATTTATCAACTTAATTTTTAATTTAAAAATAACTAAAATTAAATATGTAAAACTAATTTAATTTCCAACAAAACTTACTGTCAAAACTGAGGTTAAAATAGAAGATTTTGTGTTCGAAAACATAAATTGATAATAAAATAGCAGAAACTTTCCCCTCCGCAAATTGAATACCAATTTCGAACAGTCTTCTATTTTTCAATTCGGCTATTTATTTTTGGGTTGAAGAATAGAAGATAGAAGATTTTTATTGAATAGGGCCCATTATTTTATATAAGTAGGCGCATAAATGTTATAAATTTGTAATTTATTTTTGACAAATAAACATAAACATGCAATCATATATGAATGAAAACGGACATTTTTATTATTTGCAAATTGCATTTTTACATAATTTAAAATAAAAACAAAATTATAAGTAAAAAAAAATTATCTCATTAAGAAAAAAAAATTATTTCAATATCTCTACCTAGTTTTAAATTAATATATTAAGCAGGTCGAAAATAGTCACTATAATTCGCTGTTCCTTCCCACCAGAGAAAAATAATCGATATAATTCGTTTTGATTTGTTAAAAAATAGTAAATGAAGCGTTTTTATTGGACCTTATCGAAACTTTATTTAGTGAGTTGAATGGTCGATAGTATAAATTTCATGTACAATTACATTTAACATTTCATTCAAATAATTAATTTTCTTTTTTTCCAAAAAAAAAATAAATGAAAATCATTCTTTTGACACACTTGACAACATTTTTTTGACAAACATATAATGCAATAATCTAGATTTTGGTCTCACATACCAATTTCGACCATCCAAATTTCTCCAAAATCAATATGTTCCTACTCGTAATCACCTAAAATGAACGTTTTTTAAGCAAAATTTATGCAAATGTCTAGAGTATTCAATGTCGATTATCGAGTACCCGGGTACCCGGGTATTTTAGGCTTTTTCAACATACTCGACTACCCGGGTATTTCGATTAACAACCCGGGTAATTTGATCGACTATACAATTTTAATTTTCAACAAGCAGTTAAAAGATCCCTAAGCTTGAATTTATATTATTTGGGATGTAGAACCTAGGACCTTTTAAGACTTAGTAGAACCTAGGTCTTAAGAAAGCTCTACGTGTTGTGGTGACTTATATTGTAAGTCCTATTACACATGCTATTCATGCCGAGTGAACAGCGTTTGGAAAATAAACTAAATTTTATTCTTTTCAACCAAAATCTTTTACCTATGTGTCTGATATTGTAAAGCAATACATAATCTGTTGTTTAGGATATTGAACGGAATGATAAAAGTGATCATGGAGAAAATGCTGATAGACAAAGCTGTGTGAAGTTATCGTTAATAAGAATTCTTTCCGAGACACCTGCTAACGGTAGCTCAGATTTGTATGAAAAATAGAATAGTAAAATTACTTTAATGATGAAATTTCTTTAATTTACCGATATTCCATATTTTCGAGTGCCTTCAATCCAAACATTTAAAAAAAAGCGTCCACCATCTCCTCAGAACGCATGTTGCTGTGGGACCTAGGTTTTAAAAGGTATCTTTGTGTTGTTGTGACACATTTTGTAATTCCTACCACACAACACTTTTTATTAAAGTAAAGAAATTGAAATTATTGCTATTGAGATTGGCCATTGGTGAACATTTTTAATAGTTTTTTTACATGGAAAAAACATATTTTAAAAAGAAGATATGACATTTTCTTTTGGTTGCGTTATAAAAGTGAGAATATTCGAAGCCATTTTGTTGCTAGTGCAACAAACATTGGTATTGAATGCTCTAGTCTCTGTCATAGCTGACATTCAGTTATTTATAAAACACATTTCCCAAACTAATTTTTGCGTTGAACAAGCTTTAATATAATTAAAAAAGACTTCGTAAGAGCTAATTAACAAACGAGACCTAAATATATCAACCCTAAACGTATGCACCCACATCATAACCTAACTTTCCTAGATATATTTTTATTATTATTTCAAATACCCGGGTACCCGGGTAACCCGGGTATTTCGGAAATTAAATACTCGACTACCCGGGTACTTGCAAAGTCGAGTAATTTGGATACCCTACAAATGTCCTTGTTTTGACACACTTGACGACTTTTTAGACACACTTTCGGGACAGCTATCGAACACATCGTCCTGTCGGCTCTTAAATTTGAGTATGCCTATTTTTAAAAACAAAAGTTTTTGAAATCCCTCTAGCCGTTTTCTAGATTTCGTCGATTGTGACGGCCGGCGGCTTTTGCTTTTTCAGAATCAGTAGGTCCTAAAACGTCGAAAAATGCCAAAAAAGTGGGGGTAAGAATTTAACTTTTGGCTCATGAATAGTAGTACTTAGGTTTTTTTAAAAACCGAAATAAAATAACTCGGTGTTGGAACTGTACTGAAATTTGTTCGGTACAGTTGAAAAGAATTCAAATAAGTTTTTTCTGATTCCGTCATTACACTTTGATTTTTACCAAAAATTAACATTAGCATATTCTGCGCAGATTGTTACTTTATCAATAAAAAGATTATTAAAATAATCGCTTAAGCGATTCAGTTATATTAACTGATTTTTGGTTGTCCAAACTATAAAATGCCAACAACCCGCTTGTTGTACCAATATTTTTATCGAAAAGCGTAATAATGATGGGAGCATACCCTTTTGGCTTCAATCGTTTCTTCAATAATATTCGTGATCCTGTGCACTTGTTCAATGGTAGAGTGGTTTTCTCTGAAACCAAACTGATGCGAAGGTATGAGGTTTCTATTTTCTAATATTGGCATAAGCCTTTTAAGAAAAAGTTTTTCAAAAAGCTTCGATATCGTTGGGAGTAATGATATCGGTCTATACGAGTTTTTGTCATTTGGTGACTTATTCGGTTTTAGGATCATAATCACTTCTGCTACTTTCCATTGCATAGGTACATACCTTAATCGGAATGCAGCATTAATGATATGAAGTATTTTGCGCATACCTTTATCGGGTAGCATTTTAACAACTTCACTGGTGATTAAATCGTAGCCTGGGGCCTTTTTTTGGAACCAAACTGGTACGTATTTCTTCTTTAAGTTCATGTAATGTTACATATGAAATTTCCTGTGAATCGGTTTTGCTCGCTTTCGTTATGTTTTCGTCTTCTGTTAGTCGACCAAATGGCTTGAAGGTATTCTCTAGTAATTCTGCAAATAGATCAGCTTTTTCTTGAGCACTTCTGGCCCATGTTTCATCATCTTTTTTAATCGGAGGGATCTGCACTATTGGTCTTTTGAATCCCTTTGTTGCTTTCCAGAGTGAATACTCATTGCTTTTATCACCAGAAAGACTTGAGAGATATCTGTTAATAGATTCATTTTTTGCTTCTTTAATGGCTGTCTTTACTTGTATGCACAGATTATTTAAAATAGTTTTGTGTTCTGGAGATCGAGTTGTCTGCCAGATTTTACGTGCCTTGCGCTTTGATTTTATCAATTCTCTTAATTCCATGGGAAAGTTTGCGGTAAGAATACGATTAGAATGTGGTGCTGGACTACTTGTCGTTGCTGCAAAGTGTACAGCTTCAATCAGCCTTTCTAGCTCTGTTTCTAGCTGTTCTGGGTTTCTAATTGGTACTTGTAGATCTATTTACTCTTCTATACACTCACGAAAAACATTCCAATTAGTGTTTTTACCTGTTAGCTTAGGTGCATATGTCCGCTTGATTACGTTTTCACTAACTGTCATTATAACAGGAGAGTGATCTGATGACAACCCTTCGTTATTTTCGATATCTATGTAGTTTTTTGACATATTCCTTGTAATAAAGAAGTCTATTAAATCAGGTACCTTACCAAGGTCGGTTGGCCAGTAGGTAGAGAACCACCGGAGTGAAAATCACACTTTTTTATCTGTCCTGCTTCGTACAGTTCTTTACCTTTTGTTGTGGTGATTCTTGATCCCCAATATGTGTTTTTTGAGTTAAAATCTCCACCAATGATAAATTTACTGCCTAGTTCATTGAAGAGTTTGGAGTAATCATTTTTTTTTCAAATTATGTTTTGGTGGACAGTATATAGCGGCTACAACAAGGTTTTTATTTTTAGTAATAACTGTTATCGACGTGACCTGCATTACTTCTTCTTCGATTTTAATACCTTCATGGTGCTTTATGTTATCCCTGATTAGTATTGCTGATCCTCCCCTCGCTTTTTCTGCTGGATGAATTGCATGATGAAGTATCTTACTCTACACGCGTATCTTGAAAATGATTTTTTAAAATTTTGTCCTACATAATAGGGTTCTTTATATGAAGCTTTAATCCAAATTTTCACGCTCTTAAACCTTAATAAACTAAAAGCCAAAGACAAACATCTTGAAAAAGATAAAAACGAACTATTAAAATACTTTTTTTTTAATGAAAAAAATAAAATTAATTAATTAATTAAACCACTTAATTTAAACACTAGAATACTTATTTGCATATTTTTTTTTTAATTTTTTAAATTTTAAATTACAATTTAAACCCAACACCAAAATATAATAGTATAAATATAATGATAAAAAAGGAAGAAAAATATTAGAACTTAAAAAACAAATCTTATTTATATTAAACTAACTGTTTTTGAATCAACTGAATAAGAAAATCTTTTGACAGTCATTTTATATTCATTAAATGCCACAAATGAATGAAAGGATTGTGTGCCTACAATCGTTTTCACATTATTATATTTGTTTTGTAATTTTCTCTCCATCATATCGTGTTCATCTTGAGAGCAAAATATGGTGTTAATGTTAGACTCTTTCTTTTGTATCCGAATTCGAACAAGTCTGTTGCTGTTAATATATGGTCCGCATACACACGTTGCAAACTAGCTCTAGTAGCCATACGTTTCAGAGTCCCTCCAATTGCATCGCATGGACCCTTTCCGTGGTAGGTAGCAAAAAAATGCCACTCAAAATCAATTTTTTCCGTTTGCTTCATTTCGCATAAATTTTTACTTTTGTCATCGGAAAAAAAGAAAATTTTCTTAATAGTGCTTCCAAATTTAAACAAATACAAATGCTTTTTACTTTTTTGGACGTAACTATGACAATAAAATAAATAGTTAAAAAGTGACACTTTAAGGTCGTAAATCACAGTAATAAAGTAACACTTTAGTATATAGGCGAATAAAAAAGCATTTTAATATTTTGTTTTATCTTTTTCAGATGTATGTCTTTGGTTTTTAGTTTATTAAGGCTTGGTCCAAAAAGGCTTGGACCTAATGGTCCAAAAAATTTTGAGCTTATCAGATCTACAATTTCACAATAAAAATTTTAAATTACTTTTCGAAACTCTTGAAAAAAACAATTACCCAAAAAATTTTGTACGGAAAATACTAAATCAGCAAATTTATGGAAAAGAAAAAATAACTGTGGGTGAAACATCTTTTAATAACAACAACAAAATTTACATTACTTTACCATACGTTAAAAGTCTTTTTGAACAACTAAGACAATTTTTTAAAAATTTTAATTTTGAAGTCGTAGGAACAGCCAATAAAACATTATATGACACCATCTTTTCAAAATTGAAAGACAAAACACCAATAAATCTTCAATCAAATTTAGTTTATCAAGCTGATTGTGGATGTGGTAAGACATATATCGGTCAAACAACACAATATCTAGGAAAACGTGTGAAACAACATCTCAACGACGCAAAAAAACTAAATAATGATAATATGAGTGCATTATCTAATCATACGAAAAGTTGTAATGTAAATCTACCCCTGCAAAATTTTAAAATTTTAGATAGAGAAAAAAAATTTAAATAAACGAAGGATTTTTGAAATGATCCGTATTAAACAACATAAAAATTGTATAAACATACAAACAGATACAGACTTTCTTCATAATACTTATGATTTTGTTCTAAGTTGATTTTTAACAAAAATTAAAGAAATGAAGGTTTTACTACTTAACACCTTGTATTTTCTAATTTTTTCATTGTATTATTGTTTTGCATTTTCTTTAATCATATAATTTTTTTTATATAGTTAGCTTTTTCTTTTTTGATTGTTAGTTTTTCATATTTATGTCAATTTATTGTTGTTATATTATTTTTGTATAAGAATTTTTACCAAAATATTATCCTTGAAGATGGTTTATCATTAAAAACCGAAACAATTGTCGATAAAAAATTATAATTATTGTTTTATTTATTGGCTTCATCCAAAGATTTTATTATTTAAATAATATATACAAGCCAAATATCAAATCTTATATTATACTCCCATTTGGTGAAACATGGGCAAGAGAAGAAAAACTGTAAACAAGAATTTTTTTAAATTTTTAAAAAGAAAAATAGACAATTCTACAATGAAAATAGTAACTCAATTTTTTAGTGAGAAATTGAAGCTAGCAAAAATTTTAAACAAGAAATACTTACTTCTACGTTATAGAAAGCAAAGAGTTTTACCTAAAAACAGACGTCTAAAGAATACGTCGAAAATAGACAACAAGTTTTTTGAAAATGCGGAACAACGTTTTCTGTTCTCAATACTCAGTCGAGAGATTACTGAAACTTTTTCCGAAATAAAAAATATTGAAAAACTAATTGAACATTTAAGAAGTTTTATTATGATAAATCTACCACCTCATCTTTCATCTGTAATCTTTGATCGAGCAGAAACACAATTTAACAATGTTTTTGAAGAAATTAAAACGAAACATCGTCGTAAAATAGATAATCTCTTAAGACCAACCCATATAAACTTAGTTAGTAAAAGAGAAAACATCGTTGATGAAATGGATGGTGAAATATCGACTGTAGTAGATAGTCAAGCTACTGGTTTATCAGATGGTAATTGGTTGGTCAACCTTTCCCAAACTACAATACCAGAAAATATTGAAAGCGTTTTGAAACTTGGAGAAAAATTTGCAATTCCTGTTAATTCAAAAATGATACCTTTTGACAAGATAGTGTGTGGTGTAGAAAGTGTTCTGCTTAATAAAGACAATCATTTTGACGATATAATGAGATCAGATTTACGCAATCGTTTTGTTAACATCCTAACTAATTTTAAACACAAACATAACCACAAGAAATTACTTTCCAATGAAGAACTTAATTTATTACACAATTTAAAAGATACAAAGAATTTCCTGAAGAATAATAATGATTTAATTATACTAAAAGCTGATAAAGGAAATATCACAGTGGTCATGGAAAAAACTGATTATGATATTAAAATTCAAAATTTATTACAAGACGATACAACTTATTCGAAAATTTCTAGAGTACCAACTTCCAGTATTCAATTAAAACTTAATAAAATGGTTATGTCTTGGGAAAATGAAGAACGTATAACTCAACAACAAGGAAAATGGTTGAGGTCTTACTATGGCGTCCCTGCTGCTTTATATGGTTTACCTAAAGTCCATAAGGTTGGTACACCTCTTCGTCCAATTGTGAGTTCTATTGGAACACCTCTTTACAATTTGTCGTCGTTTTTATCTAATATCTTAAATAAATTTGTTGGAAGAACAGATTCGTTTATAAAAAATGCGAAAGATTTAAAAGATAAATTAGCAGAATACCAGCTGTCAGAGGAGTACATATTAATATCATTGGATGTTGTTTCATTATTTACCAATATCGATAGTAATCTTGTTATTCAACTTGTGAACAATAATTGGAGCGAAATTAAAAAACTAAACAAGCTTAAATTAACAAAATTACAATTTGTGGAAGCGATGGAGTTGGTTTTAAACAACTGTGAATTCACCTATAACCAGCAAGCTTATAGACAAATTTTTGGAAGTCCTATGGGTTCTCCTGTTAGCCCATCTTGTGCAAACTTAATCATGGAGTATATTGAAGAAACCGTTTTAAAAGAAATGGAGATCAAACCACCATTTTTCTTTAGATATGTTGATGACATTTTTACTGCTTTTCCAAAAAACAAAATTCAAGACTTTCTTAATAAATTTAATAGTTTTAATAATAAGATACAGTTTACTTTTGAAACAGAAATGGATAACTGTTTACCTTTTTTGGATCTAGTCGTACACCGTTTAAGTAATGGCAAATTAGTAACTGATTGGTTCCATAAAAAAACATGGTCTGGTAGATATTTAAATTATAATTCATGGCTACCCCAATCTTATAAAAGAAATACAGTTACTTTAATGGTCCAAAAAATTTTGAGCTTATCAGATCTACAATTTCACAATAAAAATTTTAAATTACTTTTCGAAACTCTTGAAAAAAACAATTACCCAAAAAATTTTGTACGGAAAATACTAAATCAGCAAATTTATGGAAAAGAAAAAATAACTGTGGGTGAAACATCTTTTAATAACAACAACAAAATTTACATTACTTTACCATACGTTAAAAGTCTTTTTGAACAACTAAGACAATTTTTTAAAAATTTTAATTTTGAAGTCGTAGGAACAGCCAATAAAACATTATATGACACCATCTTTTCAAAATTGAAAGACAAAACACCAATAAATCTTCAATCAAATTTAGTTTATCAAGCTGATTGTGGATGTGGTAAGACATATATCGGTCAAACAACACAATATCTAGGAAAACGTGTGAAACAACATCTCAACGACGCAAAAAAAACTAAATAATGATAATATGAGTGCATTATCTAATCATACGAAAAGTTGTAATGTAAATCTACCCCTGCAAAATTTTAAAATTTTAGATAGAGAAAAAAATTTAAATAAACGAAGGATTTTTGAAATGATCCGTATTAAACAACATAAAAATTGTATAAACATACAAACAGATACAGACTTTCTTCATAATACTTATGATTTTGTTCTAAGTTGATTTTTAACAAAAATTAAAGAAATGAAGGTTTTACTACTTAACACCTTGTATTTTCTAATTTTTTCATTGTATTATTGTTTTGCATTTTCTTTAATCATATAATTTTTTTTATATAGTTAGCTTTTTCTTTTTTGATTGTTAGTTTTTCATATTTATGTCAATTTATTGTTGTTATATTATTTTTGTATAAGAATTTTTACCAAAATATTATCCTTGAAGATGGTTTATCATTAAAAACCGAAACAATTGTCGATAAAAAATTATAATTATTGTTTTATTTATTGGCTTCATCCAAAGATTTTATTATTTAAATAATATATATATATATATATATATATATTAAGGTGACCAACCGTCCTCCTTTAGGGAGGACAGTCCTCCTTTTGTAGGTTATGTCCTTCCTCGAAAAGTGTCCTCCTTTTCGATATTTTAAATCTTATCTGTTCAGATGTTTTTATTAGTACGCAGATATGAATTCAATTTATTGTATTTTTACTGTTTTCTTCATCTTTGATGATCCGTATAAAATTATTGAACAGGGTTGGGAAGTTTTGATGTTCGGAACTATTGTCATCTGACTACCATTTATTTCGGCCTCTGCAAAATACCTATGATGAAAAAAGTTGTCGACAGAAGACCCACCGAAAGTCACTTGACCAAGTTTTGTGCTTCATAGAAGTACAACACCGATGGAATCAGGCAACTATTTTTATAAAATGGTAAAAGGTTGTAAATATAATAATTAGTGGCACATATATGTCGTTGATTAAAATTGATTTGAATAAAATAAAATTCGGTTTAATATAATTAATAATAATTTTTCAATTATATGATTTTCGGTGATCTGATGTTTCGATGGAATAACTTTTAGACGAAATGAATTTTCGGTGATATGATAATTCGATCTAATGATTTTTCAATTTTAAAACCATTCGATGATATAAAATTCGGTGGTTTAAACTTTTGGTCTATTGATTTTCGGTTCTATAACTCGATTTGATGGTTTGATATTGTGATGCGGACCCAATTTTTCGGGTCCACATCACAGCATCACATTTAAAGTTGAACAAAAACTGCGGATGCTTTTTATATAACCTAATGTTTACATTATAAACTCTTTTCTTAAATTTTTTTGTCCTCCTTTTGATTGGAAAAAAATTGGTCACCTTAATATATATATATATATATATATATATATATATATATATATATATATATATATATATATATATATATATATATATATATATATATATATATATATATATATATATATATATATATATATATATATATATATATATATATATATATATATATATATATATATATATATGTGTATATATATATAAATAATTCTAAGATTTGAAAATTAAAAAATGCATCTTTTTCTCAGCCTGTTTATTTTATTTTATTTTTTAATTTTTATTTAATAAAATATTTTAAAAATGTTTACACAATATTTCGCCAAATTGTGGCATTATCAAGTGTATGTATTAAAAATATTTCACAATTGGTTTTTTAGACAAAAATATATATATACAAACAAACTGACATAATTATTTAAATTTAAATAAAATTTTTTGAAATGAAAATGAAAAATTGTTTGTTTAAAAGGTTACTACGAAATTGAAAAATTGAATTATTTTTTCTTTTTGAATTTAAAAGTGTTTAAAAGGTGTATGTAAGGTTTTTTTTAAATTTTCTGTATCTGTCTTAAAATTTATTGAATTAGGGTTATCCAAATGAATATAAGCTGATTCGATCATTTCTCGTTTTTTTCTGAATGTCTGTTTTTTTCTCTATTCCAATTATGAAGATTGTCTATTGCATGTTGGGCGAGAGCTGTAGTATTATGTTTTAATTTAACATTACTTTTATGACCATACATTCTCTCTTCTAATCTTTGACTTGTTTGTCCAATATATGTTTTTCCACAACAACAATTCATTTTGTATATGTGTTATTATGGTTTTCCATATTGTTCACTTTAATTATATATTATTATTACAAATTAGTAATAATAATATATATAATATAATATTAATATTATTACAAATTTATTACAAACTCTTATTAATTAATCTCTTATCAATTATTACAAACTCTTATTAATTATAATTGAATATTTATATCTTGAATCTCCTGCATTTTCATTTCTTGCGGTAAAATTAAAAACATTTTTTGTTTTTCAGCATAATCCCCATTGACGAAATGTATCCTTAGGTTTCTAATAATTTCTTCATAACGTTGCCTTATTTTTGCATTTTCATACAACTCTAATAGTTACTACAACAGACTTAGTTATTTGTACGGCTTTTTGTTTTCTGTAGTCGAGAATGCCACACAAATTTATTTTAAGAGATGAAAGATGATCCGATATATGCGGCACAATATGTTCGTTTAAATTATTAATTAGCACATCACGCTCTAAGTTAATCAAGTTTGGTGTTCTTTTTAACACCTATTCTACGACATATCATTTATATTATTATTATAATTATATTACTATATTTAAAAATGTAATAATTTATATTATTATATTTAAAAAAAATTCTACGAGAAGTCGTATTTTTCATTTATCAAAGGCTATCTAAAACTAAAAATAAACCAAATTAAAAAGGGTCGAGTCAAAATGTCGCAAAATTTTGCTGAACTTTACTGAAATTGCTTTTTAAGAAGTTCATTTAATAATAAAATATTTGATATTTAACATAAAAAAAATCTGAATCTAAAAATCGCCATTTTTATAATTTTCCTTCAGAACAAAAAAACTTATTCCCGACAGTTATATGCACAACGAATTTTATCTTTAAAACAAAAAATAACGCGTGTCCTAAACATTCACAAGCAGTGGCGTAGCTAGCATGGGTGGCACCCGGGGCGGATATTGTGGTGTCACCCCAAAAATAAAAACTGTCAATAATAATAAAAAGCCGATAAACGTAATTTATAGTTTTTTTTAATTAATACAAATGAGCATTATTATTATAAGCCCGCAAGTAATTTTTAACTAATTTTAATTTGCTGAAACTCCTCTCACACGAAGCCACTAATACGCAAATAGTCATAAATAACTTTAGTGCGACCGTAAGATTCGGAAGAAATTCTAAAAAATCCCATTCTACGATGAATTTCAAAAAGTCTAGGTACACCCAGTTAGAAACTGTAACATTGGCCGCTTTTAAATGCTTCCTCACCCTTTGTATCTCTATGAGGAGTTCTGTTGCCAATACCGCATCTTAAAAACCAGCAAATTTTGATACCGATAATTGTAACTCTTCACTGTTCGCCAAAAGCTAAGTGTTTGTCTGCACAACCTCGAACAATGAAGCTAAATCTAATCTTGAACTGACTTCAGTCTAGTTCGAAGTTCAACACTGAATCGGTCAAGACATTCCAACATGTCCTTTTTAAGTTGAGCTCTCAGTGTCAGTCCAACATCAGGGGCAAACTCACCACCCGTTCGTTTTTTGCGTTTTTATGACGTATTCGGCTTTCCATTGGAATGTCATAGTCCTCCGATTTTTTCGCAGCAAGATCTATTGCCTCTTCTACAATGAGACTTCGTTATGAATTGACTCTATTTTTGTAGCTAATTGATCAACATTCAAGCCCGTGCTTTGCAATCCAATCTGAGCACAGATATTATTTCTCTTAGAATATTATTCCAAAACAAAAGATAGCAAAGAAACGAAAAATCACATGCTGCATTGATACGGTTCTGTGCAGCGCCTCTAGTGTCTACATTTTCTTGTTGTACATTTACTAAACATTGTACATTTACTTAACTTCTCAATTTCAGCCACAATCCCATCAAAATTTTCGGCCAATACTTTTACTGCAGCATAATGAGTACTCCAATGCGCTGTTAAGAGTATTTTAACAGTTGCTTTGTTGTGTTTAGCAAGTACTTCCCAGCGGCTAGTCGAAGCAGAAAAACATGTAAAAATGGCTTTCACTGACGAGTGTTGGCCGTATAAATTAATTGAATGATCTTTGCAGCCCACAAAAATTGCTTTGTTATTTTTTGCTTTAATAATAGCTTGCACTTCTCCATGTATACTACTCATAACAGCTGCATTATCATAACCTTTGGGAGTGACAATTCATAACATCTATACCATCATTTTCAAGATTTTTAAACTGAAAAAAACATGTCCTATTTCCAATCGAAATGCAGTTGTCTCAACCTCACCGTGCGGGCAGATATGGCGAATCGAAATACGAGATTGATTCAACAACCGTACAATGATAAGCCGATGCAGTTGAGACAATCACATGAAATATTTATGTGAAAATAAAATATAGTTCAATTAATCTCAAATACTTAAATTTTAAAATGAAAAATTCATGATATAAGGCCAAAGAAATATGTTTTCATGGAAATAGTTATTAACTTTATTCAACTACTGTTATATTGGATAGCACTTTATATTTTAATTACACCTCATTCTGTTATCAGGAAAATGTTACTGAGTAGTTGTCCCAATCACGGTGAAATTGTTTGTAAATATCTTTTCTTTGCATGAATAATAAACTGCCATCTTCGAGATGAGGTTATCATAACTTCAATTTTTTTTTCAGTGTAAGAATTTCATCGCTTAAATCAGCGGCTTTTTTCCATGTAAAAGAAAAAATCCAAGGAATACTTCCTTGATTTCTACTTTACTACCATCAATTTTCACATAACGAATCACTTCTAACATTTGATCAATATGTGAAATGTCAGGTGTGCTATCAAACATAATTCCAAAATATTTAACCGATTTAATTTCGTTGACAAGCTTAAACTTTACGTGGATCGCTAAAACATTTATGAACTCATTTTGTATATCTGGTGACAAATATGATACTTTTGGTGATTTACCATGCTCCAAATTCAAAATGTGTTCTTTTAACACTACATCATACTTTGACAATAGTTTGGTTAGTTCTAAGAAATTGCCTTTATTTGAAGAACTTTGTCCTTCATCATGTCCATGAAATGCTGGGTTTTGTTTAGATAAAAACAAAGTTATATCCAATCTTGATAAAAGAAGTTTCCACTTCTGTTTTTTATTATATATTAATTGCAAGGCTGCGTCTCGTATCGTTTTATGAATTTTTAACCTCATTTCCAAAGTTTTTCACTTTTCAAAATTCTCCAGATGTTCATTTGAAGTTTCATGGTCGGCCACTTTGGGATTTAGTTTCCACCGCTTCTGATATCCAGTAGTAAATGTTGATTTTGTATTATTATTATTGGTGACAGCAAATACACGACAACAGAAGCAATACAGGACGCAAGTTATTATTTACAGGAGAATAAACAATCCATGGCGGTAGAATTTTTTCACCATTATTCATCATTTTATAAAACCATTCTTTAGAAAGATGGCGAACATCACCTTTTATGTCTAACCCGTGTCTAGATACAGTAACAAACGACCCTTCTCTATTTTGAAAATGTTCACTTTCTTTTTTTTATGATTTCAATGCGAACATTACCAGAGACGAGTATATTACAATGTGATACAACTCTTAAGTCCTGAAGTGATTCACCCATGCAAATACTGTCTTCGATAGTAGAAGCATTAGCGGCATTATCACTGTCATTTTCATTATTCCTTTCTAATTCGTCATCATAGGTTATCATTATTAATTCTGTATTGTTGCTGTTACTTTCCGAAGATGAGCCAATATTCTCTGAAACATTCGTTGCATCAACGTGATGATCAGTTTCTTTTGATGAACCTTGGATATCATCGGGTTTTGTAACATATTTATAGATTTGGTCTTTCTCTGCTGGAACCAACTTTTTCTTTAAAAAGTATGAACTCCTCGTGGCATATTTATTTTTTGGGATATTTGCTAAACGAAATCTAAAAAAATATTTTTAATTATAGTATAGGTATCAGCAAAGCATTAATTCTACATATATTTGTAGGATACATAATAGGTACATTTTTCATAATAAGTACACTGTGTTAACGACTAAATACACCGTCAAGAAAATTAATTTATTTAAATTTCCTTGTAACAACATATATTAATGGTCCAGGAAAATTAGTCAAATAAGGGCAAGTATCTCGGAATGAGAGATAGTCAGCTATAAATTTGTATAAACTTTTATTTTGGCACCCTATATCTTGTCTCAAAACCTACTTATCGTAGGGTGTCCGCGACTACAGAAATTCCAAGGTCAAAGGTCAAAAAATCCATTTTTTACACATTTATTGCAATTATCTCGTTTCCTATGGGCTCTATGCTATTTGTATGTATCATAAATATTGTAGAAGAATAAATTCTCTACAACTTTTGCTTAAACATTTTTTTATATATTGAACCATTTTCGAGATAGAGGGCAGAGCGCGCGCAGTGTTTAACTATTTAGAGTTATTGAGATTATTGATTTTTGAAACAGCTATTGATGAATCTAAACGTCAAAAAACTGCTTTTATAGTAAGAGAAGATATAGATTTAGTTGTCATTATAATTGAGCGTACCATATCTCATCAACAAGAAATTTTCTTTAAAAAAGTTGGCAAAGGAAATGTAAAAACTGAAATATACTCTTCCAAAAATTTTGATAAATATCCTCGTTCTAAAAAACACATTTTGTATCTGCACGCAATAAGTGGTTGTAACACGACTTCTGCGCTCTTTAGAAAAGGAAAAAAAACTTTTGTAAAAACACTCGAGAAACTTCCGAATTTGGGTGAAATTGCTGCAGCATTTGAAGAAGAAAACTGACCGGTTCAATCATTATTTAAGAATGAAGTGCGAACCTTGTTGGCAATCTATAATCGGTGTGGGTGTAGGAAAGCAGGGTTGCAGGTGCTCTTTAGCTTGCGGCCAGTATAATGTGCAAGCTTGTCTTAATGCTTCACCATATCAGAGTGATATCAATGAAGACGGTACTTTTGATCCCGAAATCCTGGAAGAACAGACAAATGATGTTGAAGACAAGAACACAGAGGAATTTGAAATTTTACAGCGACTGGAAGACAATGATGAAGAAGAAGAAGAAGAAAATTGAAATTAGAATTTTTAGTTCTTATTATTATTATTCAATTTTTTAAATTTCAACGTTCATCAATGTATGGAATGGTATTTTTCAATAAAAACATTAATTAAAATTTAATTTTTTTCATTTAGTTAGGAAGAAATTAGTATAAACCAGATTAGAATTAAAAAATAATTAAAGTATTTCCCTTAATAACTTTCCCTAACTAACACGAGTAGTTAAGTGTTAATAAATGAATAGATACTGAATTATTGAAAAAAAATATTAATTATAACGTAATAGTTAATAAAAAAATGCAAATTATTTAGGATTATATATTTATCAATAATTTATAAGCTTTATATAGCATTTTTTGAATCGGGACTTCAGGTTGACCTCGAATGATACTCTAAATAGTTAAACACTGCGCGCGCTCTGCCCTTTATCTCGAAAATGGTTCAATATATAACAAAATGTTTAAACAAAAGTTGTAGAGAATTTATCCTCTACAATATTTATGATACATACAAATAGCATAGAGCCCATAGGAAACGAGATAATTGCAATAAATGTGTAAGAAATCGATTTTTTGACCTTTGACCTTGGAATTTCTGTAGTCGCGGACACCCTACGATAAGTAGGTTTTGAGACAAGATTTAGGGTGCCAAAATAAAGGTTTATACAAGTTTATAGCTGACTATCTCTCATTCCGAGGTGAAACCCCTAATATTCCTGGACTATAAATAATATTTGATAAAATGGAATATACAAATCATAGCCTAATATTATAAGGAACTATTTAAAAAATATAAGTATGAAATCCTAAAAGATATTTTATATAAAGAATTGAAACCAAAATTAAATATCCAATTAGAATCATGCTCAATAATTTACAAAATCAAATGTGATTTTTGTGAAAAATTTTACATCGGGAAAACCGGAAAATGTTTTAAAGACTGATTTAAGGAATACCTTCCTAAGAAGAAAAATAAACAAAATTTAAAGTTTATTTTTGCAAACCATTTACATAGTTAATAACAATAGCTACACCACTTTTAAAAAAAATTGAAGGCTTTACATTTATGTAGCCAAGGATCTTTAAAAGAATCACTTGATGAGTTTGAAATTTCCAAGGGATTTAAAACCCAACAAAATGTAATTTTAAATGATAGACTTTCATTTATTTCAAATATATAAATATATAAAACTGAAAACAAACAGTATGAGTATGTATCAACCTACAAAAATTTGCAAAACTGCAGTAATTGCATAACTGCCATTTTATTCCACAGTAATTATTTTTGTGTCCATTGAAAAACGATCTATTTCAATTTATTCTTTGAGTTTCAAGATAAAGGAAAAAAAATTATTTTGAGATCATTTACAAACACGGTAATTTGATTGTTTGTTAGTTTCCTTAGGTGTTTGCAATTAATTTGTTTGAAATGTAAAACATATATTAGGTAGTAAGGTTAAGCGGATATTTTAGAAATAATTTTGGAATAGAGACATTGTAACTCAAGGGTGCCACCCTATCGACAAAGGGTGCCACATTATCGACGTAAACCACTTTTCCTATACATTATTCAGCATATGTGTTTTCAGACCTGGTCATTAAATAATCATGCTTGCATACTAAGTAATATATCGTAAAGAACGGTCAATATAGTATCTATAGGAATATTCAAAGCTATTGAGCAATTGTGGTGATGGTATTCAATGCTCAACATGTTGATTCGATTAATATTGTTAAAATTTTATTTCACGTAATAACTCAAAATTTTAAAAAGTAGAATAGATTCTTTTTGAACCAATAACACATTTATAGGACACATTTATAAGTTATCACAATTTATAAATTAAAACTATATGGATAACCTGGTTAAAATGGTTTCTAAGTGATTTATCGTTGAAAACATGTGATGGTTTGTTTAAGTTTTTTACGTTCGGGTGTCACCCCAAAACGGTTTCGAAGTGATTTATCGTTGAAAACATGTGATGGTTTGTTTAAGTTTTTTACGTTCGGGTGTCACCCCAAAACGGTTCGAAGTGATTTATCGTTGAAAACATGTGATGGTTTGTTTAAGTTTTTTACGTTCGGGTGTCACCCCAAAACGGTTTCGAAGTGATTTATCGTTGAAAACATGTGATGGTTTGTTTAAGTTTTTTACGTTCGGGTGTCACCCCAAAACGGTTTCGAAGTGATTTATCGTTGAAAACATTGTGATGGTTTGTTTAAGTTGTTTACGTTCGGGTGTCACCCCAAAACGGTTTCGAAGTGATTTATCGTTGAAAACATTGTGATGGTTTGTTTAAGTTTTTTTACGTTCGGGTGTCACCCAAAAACGGGTGACACCCGGGGCGGACCGCCCCCCCCTCCCCCGCCCCCCCTAGCTACGCCTCTGTTCACAAGTGGTTAGATATAAAATAAGCTTCAATTTAGTTTAAAAAAAAAAAAGGCTATGCCATCTTTTTTTCAATTACACCGTTTTTTTCTTATGTTACACCGTTAAAGATTATTTCAAAAAATTAACAGTGTACATTTTTAAAAAACTTTGTTCTAATACCTATTCAACGACATATCATTTATGAAAATCGATTGAGTAGTTTTTCTACAATCGCTCGTCAAAATGCACTCACATCACAAAATAACAAAAAATTGAGGGGCACCCTGTGAACACCCCTGGTCGAAAAAAAAATTCTAAGAGAACTTGTATTTTTTATTATGAAAGACTATCTATAAACAAAAAATAATCAAAATTAAAAGGGGTCAAGTCAAAATTTCCCAAAAATTTGCTGAACTTGCGTGAAATTGCTCATATATATATATACAGTGAAACTTCCATAATTCGAACCACCAAAAGCCATCAATTTTAGTTCGATTTAGGGAAATTTC